>CM035168.1:100911210-101637741 GCA_020205615.1 Panax quinquefolius | reverse complement strand
TTTTGATATAAATATTAATCCTTGAAGATATTAATGTAAAACTTATGTTGTTCTAGTGGTCAAATGATCAAAGTTCCAAATGATAGGTCACGGGTGTTCAAATCTATGTAGAAACAATTTTAGAAAAAATCCAAGAGACGCTTACGCCGTCAAGTTTTGGACATGTGTCATTTCGCACTATTTGTTTTATATTTTTTAAACTCTAAATGTGTCTAAATGATTCGAATAAAAAATTGTGGCTAAATTAGTAAAAGTAGTCTTTAAATGATGTTTTTAATTGCATTTTCAACCAAATTTTGTTATGTATGTATCAGATTTGATTTTTCTTTAATAAATTAGTAACCAATTTAATGAAAGTTGTTATAATCTTTTGTTTTAATTTTATGGACCGATAAAATGTTAGTAATTTTTTAGTTTTTTTTCCTAAAATATTTATGTTGGAATTATTTTAATAAAATTAAAATAATATTTATGTTGGAATTAATTTTTTCATTAATTTTCTAAGCGTTTCTCTTATTTACTTAGTTTTAAAACCCAACAAAGTGTTAGGTGAGTTTATTTTTATTTTATGTGAAATGTATTTCTTTCTTTACAAAAAAAAATAAAAATTACTATTTTAAGGAAAATTTAATATACTTATAAATTGACTTAAAAATTATTAATTATTTAATATATGGACTATATATTTGATTAAAAGAGAGTACAATTTTATATATGTTTTTGATATTTTCACATGATTTTTCTTCTCATAAAGATGAAATTCATTTGTATACTCATGTAAAAATATTTAAAACAAATGTGAAAATATCTTAAACCCTCCCCCCCACCTCCACCTTCGCCCCTCCCCCCCCCCCTCCCTCTCCTCTCCTCTCCCTCTCCCCTCATTTTATTATTTTCATTTTATATTTTAATATATGAAAAATAGGAATGTAGTGAAGGAAAATTTGTGAAGGAATTCATTCCTGCACATAAGGAGTTTTCTAGCGAGAAAACAATGAAGAAAAAAAAAATAGTGACAATATAGTTATTATGAATGAAACATCCTTCACAATTTAGATATTTTTCCTTCGCAAAATTGAGATGATAAAAGGATGTTTAGCGCTAATTTTTGATAAAAAATTGCGAAGAAAAATATTATTAATGAAAAAATTACTACTCGCTATATATTATTGGTGAGAGATTTTTTGCGAGAGATAAAATTAGTCACTATTTTATTAAAATACGTTTTTTAGAATTAATTAAAGTGAATATAAATTGTATTATATATAAATAGATTAATTTTTTTATAATAGTTAATTTACTTTTAATAACATTTTTTAAGTAACTTACAATATCAATTATTTTTTTAATAAACTATAAAGTAAATAATTTTACATTACATTAAACCTTAAAATTTCATACATTGGCAGTGAAAAAAAGTGGCACTCTTTTGTGCAATAGAGCATAAATGCCAAACAAATATTCGTATCAACCCTTTAATTCTTATCAATTCTTCAAAACTTTTATATAAAAGCAGCAAAGGGGATCCTTTAAATTGTAAAACTCACTGTTTCAACTCTTAATTAGTTAAAAAGAGTTAACTCGGTATATTGAAAATTCTATATAAATATTTTTAATAAATAATTCTAAAAATTAACAATTTGACCATGAAAGTCAAATTATGACGTTTATTATGGGACAAATAGAGTATTATTTAAATGATTAGTATTAGTTAGTATTAGAACTGCTTGTATGGAATTTGGAGGTGGTAACGGTGATAGTGAACTACGCCGCACTATGTTGGAGGTTCTAAATCAATTGGATAGCAGATTTTGAAACTTCTTTGCTAAGTGTTGGATAAAAGTTGCTCTGTAATTGTACTTTAACTTAGATCAACCGTAATCAACTTAGTTCTTTGAATAGTGCCCATATGACGTTTCTTATGGATGAATATATATATATATATATATATATATATATATATATAGGATATATATAGGTTCTTTATGAGGTGTCTGACACCCCTTTTTGAATAGTTGATCGACTTATTGGAAAATTTGAGATTGGGATATATTAATACCCAATAGTAGCAAGCTCTGGAGATTTCTATTTAAATAAGAGGGGCCCACATTTTAACATATTATCGGTATAGTTAAACAAAATGAATATTTAATATTAAAATATTTAGTAAATTACAAGTTATCTTAAGGCTATTCTTTTACGCATTGATGTTTTATCGGTTTTTAATCAAATATAAAGAGATTGCATAAAATATTAAAATATTAAAATATTTAAAAATATTAAAAGATACTGAGTTGTCTTAAGCCTACTCTTTTTTTAACACATTCATGTTTTATCACTTTTTAATCAAATATAAAGAGATTACACAAAATTTATTTTGACTTACAAATATAATGTTAAAAATAAATATTAGTAATATAAAATAAATATAATTATATTATAAATAAATAAATATATAAATATAAATATTATTTTAATATTAATATATTAAAAATAAATATAATAAATATATAATTATACGAAGATATATAATTATATTATTAATAATTATGCAAGATGTAATAAAGATGTAAATATTATTAATATAAAATAAATATAATTATATTACATCTTTATATAAATATATTAAAATAAATATAATTATATTACATCTTTATATAAATAAATATAATTATATAAAGATGTAATATAATTATATTTATTTTTATATTAATAATATTTACATCTTTATTACATCTTGTGATAATTATTAATAATATAATTATATATCTTGCATAATTATATATTTATTATATTTATTTTTATATATTAATATTAAAAATAATATTTATATTTATATTTATATATTTATTTATTTATAATATAATTATATTTATTTTTATATTACTAATATTTATTTTAACATTATATTTGTAAGTCAAAATAAATGCAATCTCTTTATATTTGATTAAAAATGATAAAACATGAATGTGTTAAAAAAGAGTAATGGCATAACTCAGTAATTCTACTTTTAATATTTTAAATATTTTAATATTTTAATATTTTCAAGCAATCTCTTTATATTTCGATTAAAACCGATAAAGCATCAATGCGTAAAAAGAATAATAGGCTTGATAACTTGTACTTTACCAAATATTTTAATATTAAATATTCATTTTGTTTAACCTACTAAATATTTTAATATTAAATATTCATTTTGTTTAACTATACCGATAATACGTTAAAATGGGCCCTCTTATTTAAATAAAAACCTATATTTGTATTGCTTTCGTAGACATATATCCCAATCTCAAATTTTCCAATAAGTTGATCAACCATTCAAAAGGCCATTGATGCTTCTCATAAGAAGGAAGAGATCCTTATATATATATATATATATATATATATATATATATATATATATATATATATATACACGGAACCGATCTGGTAAGGGAGGCCTGATTTTACTTAAAATCCGAACTTTGGTTCTCAGCCTTTGGATGAGATCCAACACCCAGGAAAGTAAGCTGTTGGAGAGTAATAAAAGACGCGGAGAAAGTCGGGTAAAACAAGAGAGACGAGTCAAAAAAGAGAACCGGACGAAAGTACACAAAGCTCACAGCAAAATTCCTAAATCCCTAAATCGCGACTTGCTCTCTCTTCTACACAAAGCTCACAGCGAAATTCCTCTCTCTTTTTCCCAAATTGCGTCTTTCTTTCACAAACTCCGGATGAAATCGCGAGAAAAACTGGTCTCTCTTTTCCTAAATCGCGAGTTCCTCTTTCTTGTACACAAGTCGCCAGAAGTTGGATAGGCTCGTGGTCTCTGTCTCCGGCCAGTCACTCACAGCGAGTGGTCTCTATCTCCGGCCAGTCACTCACAGCGAGTGGTCTCTGTCTCCAGCCGCGATATTTTTGATTAAATTCGATCTGCCCTACTTTGCAATTGCTGCAGTTTCAAGATTAGCTTCAATTGTCGTGCAGGAGTTTTGAGTGTCTCATGGTGACTGGTGTGACTCTTTGATGCTAAAATTTTGAGCTTTGATTGTGAATTCTGTTTACAGAATCTAATATTATACGCACCGAGTCTTAAAAGGAGGGGGAAAGTGTTTAGATAGCTCTGAAATTAACCAGCTCCAGTGGTCATCTGCAAAGCCTGATTGGATTGCTATTGCATTTTCAGATAAGATGCAGCTGCTAAAAGTTTAAGTATGATGAATTTCTCTTATTAGATTATACATGTGCAGTGTCAATTGATTAACTTGATTTAAAACTTGAGTATACTTGTGCTCGTTTGTGGTACATTAACTTAATAGTCCTTAATTGGTAACTTATAACATATATGGAATCTATAAATTAGAAAATGCTAATATTTTTCCCCCCATGTGAATTTCATTTTCCTTCATTGTATATATGTTGTTTCTCCTTGCAAGAGTATTGTTTAAGCTATTGTGTATAGATTAGGAATTCACCAATAGAGGAAGTATTGTTTTGCGGGAATTTTATGCTTATAACTGAGGGAATCAAAAATTCCTTGTGTGGAAGGTGTAAATAGTATTCTGCAACAGGGTAAGGTTTGTTAAGGTGCCAATGAGAATTGTAGACTTCACATAACTTTTTTCATTTTTATCTTTTGTACAAGGGTTGATAATAATTTGCTTCGACTATTCATGTCATAGTGTAATACTTATTATAGATAGGGTAAATTGTATAATTGCGGAACACATATCATAGTGTAATACTTATTATAGATAGGGTAAGTCATATTCAACACATCTCTGAATAGTTCACATTTAGGATGGTTTATCTAGTAGGATTCATTGATTATGTGCTATATATTTGTTCATATATATAACATATGCTCTCTGATTTTTGAGTTTGGTGGGACCTGTTATAAATGTTTGTTTGAGATTAAATTACATGATGGTAATTGCTTGATGCATGTCTTGGTGGTTATCTTGGTAGAGATCATTTATTTAGTTGTTTCACTGTAGAAATGGACCCCAGGAATGTTGATTTTTAAGTTATGTTTGGCCTCAAATATATTTGTAGTGATTTCTCTTGGTTGCATTAAATGGTGGTGTTGGTCTAGTTATCTTAATTTAGTATTGAATACGCCTAGTGTTTTGATGTTGATCAACGTTTTTAGTGGAATACATCGTGGGTCGCTGGAATATTTAAGGTAAAAGGTGAAAAATATCGTAGCAATAAAACACTAGCATCATAAGAAACAACTCTGCCAATAATAGCTAACACAATGGGCCTCTAAACCAAAACCATACAAACCTCTTACCTTCAAACTAATTTATGGGTGCAGAGGAGCTGGGGCTCTTCAATGCTTTCAATGAAGAGAAATAAATGAAATTAGTTGAGAAACTACAAAACACAGAGAGAGGGAGAAAGAGAGTAATAAAATAAAAGGGTCAATAATATATATACATATATTATTATATGTGTGTGTTTGCCATGACTGTGGGTTTTGTTTTTTAATAATCTAACTTAGAAAGTAATTTCTACAAAATCCTAAATGAAACATGAGGTTTGATCATGTCACAGGTAAGGGTTGGATGAACAACCCACCGCCAACTTATAGCAATAACTTAGGTTACGTGAATCAACTCTATGATCTTTTTCTTTCTTCCTCTAAACTTCTGAGTATATAACATTTACACTATAAGTTTCATTACCACTGGTTTTGACTTTTTATTATCTTCAATGCAGGAAAATCTGCAATAAAAGGTTCTTAATTTACCTTAAAAAGCTTGACATAAAAAAGGACTTTTTTTATTGTTTAGCTGTTTCTTTACTTCTAATTCTGGAGCTTAAACAGACTCACCTCCATCTATATCGGTTGCACTTCACTCGTTCATGTTTGTGGGAATACTAAAAACCTCTCTAGCAGCTTCAATGCTTTAATTCTATTTTATTGCAGTTTGTTGAGGATTGTTTATTTTGTAATGAGGCGAATATGCGTTGGACCTATGATGTCCAGTTCTTATATGTTTTCTAAATCTACTTTTTTCCCCTTTCCTGCTTCCTATGTAGAGAAAATAGGCTTCAGTTTAGATTAAATTTGAACTTTTATGTGTTTTATGGTGATTCAACAGGTTCTTCAAGATGAGGTTGTGAAGCAAAGAGAGTCATTGGTAAATGAAGTTGTGATCCTTAGAGTAGAATTGCAACAAGAGAAGATCGGGATCAACAATTATCAGAAGTGCAAGCTTTAACTACTGATCTAGCCAAGTACAAAGAAAGTACTGAAAAATCAGTGGCTGAGTTTGATAATTTGACTATAAATTCAAACACTTCGGAGGTTAGTTGCATTACTTCTTTTTTTTTAAATTAACTTACTTTCCCTCATCGCTGACATTTGACATTGCGTTTCCTTTGCATGAGAGATGTTTTTCTCAAGTAGAGGGAATTCGTATATTGCAGCATCAGCTAGCTGCAGTAAATGAGAAACTAAAGGTTGCAAAAAGTTGCTTTTTTATTTTTTTTATTATAGTATCATTATTTATTTCTTTTTGTAATGTGTGCTTTTATGTGACAATTTATGACCCTCAATGCTTATTAATTTTTTTTTATGGCTGATTTATCCACCTCTGAAATAAGGACTGAATTTGAAGAGCAAAAGCGAGTTGTGAGTGAATTACAGGAGCGACTTGGGGATGCAGGATATCAAATTACTGAGGGAGAAAAGTTGAGGTAGAAACTTCATAATACAATTTTAGTAAGGTTTATTTTCTCTTGTTGGTTGGACCATGCTTATTTACTTTACTGGTACTAATTATTTCCTACTGCAGGAACTGAAAGGGAATATTCGTGTATTCTGTAGAGTTCGGCCTTTGTTGCCTGATGGTTGTCATGAAACAAAATCTATTATTTCTTTTCCTACCTCAGGAGAATCACTTGGTCGAGGCTTTTAGTTAATACAAAGCGGTACGGGTTCCAGTTATTTTTTTTGTCATTAGGATAAACTGTTTTATGCCAATCATCTTTTGGCAAGGTTAACATGAATCCAAATTAAACTTTAAAATCCAAGGTTAAGAAACTTTGCTCCCTTCAAGTTACATGTGATGTCCCTTTAATCCATGAGGTTTCAATTTGTAAAGACACATCGCGTGTAAACTTGAACAACAGAAAATGTATTTTATCAAAATTTAGTAATCTTTAGTTTATTGTCATCAATGAAATACTTAAAATTGTCCAGTTTTGCATAATAATGACATATTTATAAGCAATTTTTTTACACATCTATAAATTGTCAACATGGCAGAGGTATCCTTTTACATTTGATAAGGTATTTTCTCATGAGGCCTCTCAGCAGTATGTTTTTGTAGAAATATCACAGGTACGTACTAAAGCTTAATTAGAAAACTAAAATTTAATTTCAATTTCAATTTTTTTCTATTGCCTTGAGTTTTTTTTGGTTTGGTTCTCAAAGTTCGTAGAATGACCAACTTTGAGGAACACATAACTTCTCCTGTCATCATGTATAGAGTAATTTTACTTGCATTTGTACAATTTCTAACGAATTTTGTATAGATGATTTTTACATAACTTAAAATTGAGAAGGAGATAAATTACTGGAGAAGAAGAAACGAGTCATATATCTAATATATTGTATCCATGCATGTTAGCTCGATTTTCGTTGGTATTTTTGTTTGCTAGCAAATTTAGTAATTTGCATTGTGAGTTTATCATAAGCTCTTTTGCCTTAATTTGTGGTTTCTAAACTCAAAATGTAATTTGTAATCAGGGTTATTCTTTATTGTGGTATAGAAAAATTCTCCCATAAGATAGAAATACTTCTTAAACAGAGGAGGTTTGATTTTCTTATTCATCTGGAATGTGATATTACAATTTGCTAGCTGAAAATACCTGAAGCATTTTGTTGTCTGGCTGGCTGGCTAATCATTCAGGAGAAACGTAAGATAAGTACCTAAAAATTGAGATGGAAGCATCACTTAATTTTATCTTGTCAACTATTCAGGATGCAATAAACAGTAATATTGTTAATGGTAAACTAAAAATTTAGTCTCATTTGAGTAAAAGCTTTCTACGTCTTTTGAGATAACATCAGTTTTGGTATCTGGTGTAAATTGTTGACATCTTTACTAGAGTAGAGCCTAGCTTAAGACTTGAAATTTGACAACTCATTCAATTTACACACAACTGATAGGCCTCTCATCATTCCATACAAATAGTTCTTTCCTCTAGTATCTAAACTAATAGCCACGAATTCATATCACGTAAATAAGCTTGTATTTGTGAGCAGCGAGATAATGTGACAATGTTCTTTCTTATCGGTACGTTTTTTCCACCCTATAATATGTCTTGGTAGTTATGGTTTTTGTATAATCTCTTACGTTTCAGGTTCATGAAGGAAGAAGATTTCATTCTCGGAGCACCTAAATATGAAATGACACCAGTTGTATGTGCAGTTTCACTATACTTCCAACTCATTTATTTTCTTGTTCTTTTCCTATTCTGTCTCAAAATTTGGAAAATGTGCATTCATAAAACTTTTTAAATTATAAGTGGCCTAGGATTTTAGCCTATGTATGTTGTAAAGGGCAAGCACCAATGGAAACATGATGTAGATGATTTTTACAGGAATGAACTGTTACTGGCCAACCAATATTGATTATGAAACTGATGCTTTTATATTGTGGTGCAGCGTGTACCAGAAAACTCAGTGATGGGTGATAATTGCAACAACGACTATGATTCACATGTATGGTATGTAGCCTCAATCTTTAGCTCATAAATGCTTTTCACAAGATATCATTTTTTAAGTATTTTTGCATGATTTTTGAAGATAACCTTTCCCTTATTAAATTGAATGCAATGATGGGAAATATTTTTTTGCAATGGAAAGTGGATTACTTGTTCTAACTTGTGCTATAACCAGGTTGGAGAGTGATTATGCATTGATGTGCCAAGCCTTGACATTGATGTATGGTATGTATTCTCTTGCTTCTAAAGTATTATGAAATAGGAGCCAAGCCTTGACATTGCAGACTGTTTTACATGTGGATCTCCTGGTTATGCTATTTTTGGTGACCTGAATTTGTTAGAGAAATTGGTCATGAAGACATATACTTGATATATTTTCATGGTGGAGTAGATATGCTTGTTCATTTTTGTTTGTGATGGCTTTGCTACTGATGCTTCAAAATAATTTTGGACAACTGTCTCTTGTAGTATGCAATATTCCAGCGCCTGACTGAAGATCACGTATTTATCACAGCAAAAGGATACCCTGATATCGTCACAAGGTAGCGTAAAAGTTTAAAAGTTCAGGTGAACAATAAAGCTGGTATTGGTTTGTTTCTAGATCTTGTCCTGAAAGTCTATTATTTATTAATTTCTAATTAAGTTAATAGATCTGTTCATGGATTATAAATAATATAATAGCAATCAATACGAATTCATGTGTAATTAAATCTATGATGTCTGTGATTATAGCTAGCATCTTTGGGGCATATACTGTATGAAAATTTGTCGTCTCAAGAAAAGTTTTTCCACATTGACTAATAGCCTCAACTTTTTCATATTTGTTGTCCTTTCTATATAGAAATCTAAACATTGTTATTTAAGATTGTGTGATGGTATTTAAAGATTGTGTGATGCTTGTGGTTGTTGAATGTGACTGAATTCAGACTTGAGGTCAACATTTAATAATAATCTACAAGTCTTGTAACAGAAAATATGTTTACCACTATGCTTACTAAAATTAATTCATGAAATGGCCGATTAAGATTCTAATTTTTTCTTGTAATAGAGCAATCATATAGTTGCACTGAAGGTTTTTTTTCTATTTGGATTTGTAGCAAATGATATCGTGATTGCCTATTTGTCTTTTTCTGCTTATGAGCAATACGGTGTACATTAGTACCACGTAGCAACTCTATTGTCTATGTGTATTGATTTTGGCATTAAGTGCCTATGGTGATCTATTTGCTTCATTTTTCTGACTTGCTATTATTTTTAAATATGTGCAGGAAGACTGCTTCTACGATCCGCCTTATAATACTGGATATCAAATTTTCGTGCTACGTTTATGGAAGACAAGGAACGAAATTATGAAGTGTACTCTCTCTATATATATAGATATATACTTTGATTGAAGAACTATGGTAGCTTTAGATGGTTAATTGTAAAGATAATGAATGATTATGTAGTGGATAATTTTATTAAGTTAATAATATTTTAGTTTTTTATATTTTGCCATTATTTGCTATGGGGACATTGAGACAACCAGGTACACAAAAAGAATGTCAAATTTTGATTTGGTAACAATATAATTCGTTACCAAAGCATTGAACACATTTTAATATAGCAACAATTTTTTATATATTTAGCAACAAATTTTCGTTGTTAATGACATTAAAAGTATAATATTTGGTAACGAAAAATTAACCTAATAACAACGGAGAGGATATTGTTGCTAATACTAAAATAAAAGGCAACATTTTTTATCGTTGCAAATCATATCAACTTTCGTTGCACATATAAAGAAACGGCAACATATAATTTCGTTAATCGATGACTTTCATTGCTATTGAAAAATAACCAACAACAAACATTTTTGTTGCTAATTCAGCATAATGTCGTTGCCAAATAATATAATCAAGAAGCTAAAATCGTTCTAAAAAGTTTACATTCACTTCAACGAAAGCAAGCTTAGGCAACAATTTTCATAATTTACTGCAACGAAAAATGTCGTTACAAAATGGTGTTAATTGCAACGACAATGTATGGTCGTTGCAAAAAAAAAGAGTTCATTTCGTTGCCAATTAGCAGGCTTTTGCAACGAAATGGGGTTTTTAGCAACGAAATTTTAATTATTCTGCAACAATATAGTTTCTTGCTAAAGGATCGATGTCTCTGTACGAAAGCCAAATTTCGTTGCAAAATGTATTACTTTTGGCAACAAAAAAAATACGTTCGTTGCGGAACAATTAGCAACGCTCATTGCGCAATGAAAGAAGCAACAAAAGTAAAGTCATTGCCAAAAACATCTTGCAACGAAATTTGGCACCTTTAGCAACGAAAATCGGTTGTGCTGAAGCCCCATTTTTTTGTAGTGACTCTTGCGGTTGATTTTGTTGAAGTTGGTCCCGTTATCGCCAGTGTTCTGCTGCCTTTTCCCGCATTCATGCTTCCTGCATCCATTCTCCTTTTCGGACAGTCCTTTGCCTTATGTTCCGTTGATCTACACAGAAAACACCCATTGCTCATCCTAGGATTGGGGCAGTTAGGAGAGATATGTCCCTCATGCCCACACTTGTAGCACACAAACTTACCCTTAAGACACTCAATTTGAATGATTCTTCCCACAATTCTTACCTTTATCTGATCGCTTCTTCACCTTGACTTTGGATATTTCCAAAATTGTTCCCCTTTCTTTTTGCATTCCCACTACCACTACCTGCTTCTACCTTCCCGGCTCCCTCACCCTTATTCTTTCTCTCCTTATTATAGAGGCTCATGGGCTCACTTCCCCCTTCAGCTATGATAGCCTTTTCTAAGAGTGCTGCAAAAGTATTGATTTGTAACACCGCCACCTTATTGTAGAGCTAGGATTTTAGGCCTAGCTCAAACCTCCTTGCCTTTCTAGCCTCCGTATCCACTTGGTGCAGAGCGAACCTAGCTAATTCATTGAACTTTGTGGCATACTCCTCAACTATCATATTTTCCTGCTTCAACTCCAAAAACTTCAACTCCATCCTAGCCTGCATACTTGACGAGAAATAGTTCTCAAAGAATAGCGTCTTAAACCTAGTCCATGCTATCACTCATTCTCCTACCCTAGCTTGATTTGCCTCCCACTAGAAATTTGCCTCTTCTTTCATCATATGGTGGAAAAAGCTGTCTTTTTCCCATCAACTACCCTAATGACTACAAAAGCTTTTTCTATTTCCTTAACCCAAGTTTGGGCTTCTATCGGGTCAGTGGTACCTCTAAATTCTGGCGGTCCTACAGTCTTAAAATCTTTGAAGTTCGCAAATCGATTTTCTGATTGATTTCCCGCGGCTGGCATTCCATTCTGAATGGCTTGAGCTACCATGTTCGCGAAATTCTACATCAGGTCTGGTTGTTGTCCTCCATCATTGTTGATAGATTCTTCTGCCCTTTGGTTTCGAGTTTGACGTCTTAGCGGCATTATCTGGTTAAATAAAACATAATCTATATTTTATTAACTTACATTCTAAACCCTATCGTATAATTTTAATATATTAAACTTGTTGCATTAATCAAACATAAATTCATATTCATTCGACTATTTCATAGTACATAGCATAACACATACTGCTTCAAACATCCGATATCCTTTTGTGATAACAAAATTCGGGATTCGCTGCTACAACTTATACAAAAGTGAAAATATTACATTACACAGGCATACTTATCATATATACCACACCAAACACACATATTCCCACAGTACTTATACTACTTATTCACTACGCCTTTTCACGATTACGGACAACCTTTCGCATTTCGATGACCTTCCAACCCACAAATAAAACATACACCCAAATTTCAGGTATACATCACCCATCTTCAACGTGAGCCTTTATTTCGCCTTTGATATTGGCTTGGTTATGGAGATGGTACATAAATTCAAATACATCAACTTAATTATACAATTCAAATACAACTTAAAATAATACGACAAAACATAGCCGAAAGTTTAAACAAGAATATTGTCATCTAGACAATATCCACACTCAATGGTGTCCTCATTACAATTATTATCACATTATTCCGTAGAATAGTAAGGACTACTAAAGCCATTTATCCCGGACCATCACTCCATTCCCCGACTCGTCGTCCCGCCTATATTCTCATTTTCAAGAGAACAATGAAAGAAAGGGTGAGCTCAACTAGCCCAAGAAGAAATATTATGACTAAGATAATGCGAATAAATTATCCTTAGCCTTCAACAAAGATAACAACCGATAGAATACAATAGACAACAAGTTTTAGATCAACAATCGCAAGTGGAATAAGCAATCCATTAGAAGAGTCAAGTAGAGCATAAAATCTACTATCTTCTATGATTTAAAAAGTTTTCATCAACTTTATCACCGAGACTCAAACTTAATAAATAAAATCGAATCATCCCCGCACCGCACGGCCAAGGATATTCATGTAATCATCAATGGTCATGATTATATCGAATAATCCTCGGTCATAATCATACCAACAATCGTCCATCAATGAACTACAAAGCCAATGAGGACTTTTACCACATCATTCATTACATTACTTACCATGATTATACCGAATAATCCTCGGTCATAATCATACCAAGTCCATCTATGCACGTAAGCCAAAGATATGACTTCATCACAATATAAGCATCTAGATGATGATGCAATGACAATGACATAATAATTCAAATATAACAAGTTCAAGGATAAATTTTAAAGATTTATAATTTAATTTATCCGAAATCAAAAATATCCAAATTGTCAACATGATATCGCTTTGTGGAGTAAAATTCAAGAATAATATTCATGTACCAAAAATAATTTGGATAGAAAAGAAATATATTTTTTGGGTGAATAGTATCCCGTGAATAGTACTTCTAGAATAAGACCGTGAATAGTACCCGACACGAAAAGTGTCCAAATAATACCGAGTGAATGATACTAGAGTGAATAGTAATAGGGTGAATAGTAACCGTGAATAGTAACTCATGAATAGTACTCGACACACTAAAAGTGCCCTAATACCGAGTGAATAATACTAGAGTGAATAGTAACCGGTGAATAGTAACCATGAATAGTAACTCGTAAAAAAAAATACCAAAAAAATGATATTCCATGACGAGTACAAAAGAAATGATATCTCATATGAGTATAATAGAATATACTAAAATCGCAAATGGATTTTCACACCGCCATGCGGTAATCCACGAGATGCAGATCATTTCCACAATTTAATAAAGAATGAATACGAATGATCATTCACCATGCATGCGGTAATCCACATGCAAAGTTATTCCAATGTAATAATAAAGAATGGAATAACAAAAGAATTCACCATGCATGCGATAATCCGCATGCATGTTATCCAAAAGTTATATTCCAATGTAATAATAAAGAATGGAACTGTGTCATGCAGAATCCGCATGACAGATAGGATATTCCAAAATAATAAAGAATGGAATGGAATTCACCGTGCATGCGATAATCCGCATGCAGACAAGATATTCCAATGTAATAATAAAGAATGGAATGGAACAAGTCATGCGTAATCACATGCAGATGCATGTGATATTCCAATGTAATAATAAAGAATGGAATAACAAAAGAATTCACAGCACGCGATAGATCAGATGCATAAAAGTTATTCCAAATGTAATAATAAAGAATGGAATAATAGAAGAATTTCACCATGTATGCAGTATTTAGCATGACAAAGTTATTCCAACATAATAATAAAGAATGGAATACAAACCCTTGAAGTATTGAAAGAAAATAACTCTCTTCATGAATACGAAAGAATAATACCCCTTACCTCAAAAAAAAGAAGATCGGATAATCGGAATAAAGTGAGGTAGCAGACTTCTTCTTCTTTTTCTCTATAATTTCTCTCTATAATAATTGCTCTATAGCTTTAGTGAATTGGTGAGAAATGAAGGAAGAATGAGCTTCTATTTATAGGAAAATATAGTTTCGATAATTGCACGTTTTGGGGCTCAAAATATTACAGTATAATACCTTCCTCTTTTCCTTCATTTTTAATTTAGTCCTGCAAGTATTATCAAACTTGCACCACCTCCCCTAATAGTAAATCATGTGAATCAATAGTAAATCATGTGAATCAATAGTTCTAGACATGTGAAAATATGAATTACAGTATAGTACCTCCATCTATACCTCCATTTTTAACTTAGTCATGCAAGTATTATCAATCTTGCACCAACTCCCCTAATAGTAAATGAATGTGAATCAATAGTACACACATGTGAACAAATAGTTATAATCATGTGAATCAATAGCAATTAATTGCTCATTTATCCGGTTAATTACCCGATTGGTCAATATAACCTCCAGACATCAATTATTATCGAAATAAATGTCGATTTTCACTAACACTAATAATTCCAACACAATGGAACTATCAATTTCATCTTTAATCAACACGAACTTATTCATCATTAATATTATAATTCACAATATTTAACAACCAGGGTCGTTCCTGAAGAAAGAGGGGCTTTCCGATAAGGATTTCTCCTATTGGCGCGCAATTAGGTGACCAAACCTCCTCGATGTAACTTCTAGACATTGTCAATATTGCAAATAATAATATGAATAACTTTGTCGTCTCAATTATTGATTTAATAATATAACATATTATGCAGATGATACTGTGACAATAATTGAATCAATAATATGAGAGATATGATGCAACAATTACTGTAGCAATAATTGAGTATAATTGAGTGACTTCTTCACGTAAGCATCAATAATCAATACGCGTGTGCTACTACGCAACCACGCCAGACATCGCATTTTTTACTACCGGGTAGTTCAACAGTTTTAACAGTAACACTTTCGCCGTTATTTTTATAAAAAGATAATTCTGTCATTTTTAACTACGATAATACTTCCGTTGTGGGGTCCACCAATGATTGTGCCATCGCATTTAATATTCCCCGTTAAAAAAGAATATTCCCCCCACCAATCGAATATTATATAACAACTTGCTTACTTTTGCAAAAAATTTATAAATATTACCCACAACTATAACATTATATCAAATCCACACCATAATATCAAAAAAAATATTTCGAGAAATTTAAATCTTTATTCATAAAATTTGGGGTCTCACAATCTCCCTCCTTATGAAATTTTGCCTCTCAAAATTTACGACGCACTGGTATGCCAAAGAGTGAGGATACCTTGACTTCATTTCAGATTCTAACTCTTGAGGTATAACCTTTGAGTGTCGAATATGATCCTTCTTATCCAAGATTTTAACACGTATCTCCTCATACGTTAAATCTTCTGCTATCTCGTCTAGTTCTAATTTAATAATGTGGTTCGGGTCGTCCACATATTTACGTAACATCGATACGAAAAAAAACGTTATGAACACGCGACATACTTGGCGGTAAAACGAGTCTATTGGCCACAGTTCCTACTCGATCGAGGATTTCAAATGGGCCAATAAAATCGAGGGTTGAGATTTTCTCTCTTCATCGATTCTTGCTTCTAGAATAACGCCCTCTTGAACCTTCTTCTTCACATTCATCACCTTTCTGAGTGTGTAGCTTTGAGCAACTTTAACTTTATCGATAAAAGTCGATTCTACTCAGATATTCGTTATCTTCACGTGGGTCCCTAGAGTCTTTAACTCTATCTTCATCATTTGTAAGTTATACGAAATGGGTTTTTGTGTTAACAACATCGCACTCGTAAACGCATACGATCTTCTACTCAACGCGTCAGCTACCACGTTTCGCTTCTTCCACGATGATATTGAATGGTATAGTCGTAATCTTCAATAGCTCGAGCCAACGTCCTTGGCGCATGATACGCTCATTTTGGTTGAAGAAATATTTGAGGGTTTTAGAAATGGGTTTTGTAATCGGGGTCAATACAAAAATTCGATTTCACGCCTAGGGGTAGGCTAAGAAGTCTTCAAGAATACGTTAGAAATTTATTAACAATAGAAATATCATTCAAAATCGTGACTCTCATCCAAGACTTGGATAATACGTCACATTGATACTCTATCAACTTGCCATCGTCATTCACAACGTCGCCCCACGGAAAGTCGGCTTCGGTGCATTCCACACAAGGAAGTCACCGGATAAAGGCTCTGGACTCTTTACTTATGGCTTGATATGACAATGATTGACTTTTAGTGGTTTGGTTGTCTTGAATTCAGATAAAAAGTTGGTTAGAATATGAAAGCTAACAACCTTACGAAAATAAAAGCATGATGAGTAGTTAACCAATCGATTCCTAAAATCACATCAAAGGCAAGTATTTTCAAAGAGATAAGATCGACAGTAACGTGAAAGTGTCGATTTGAATCAAACAAGATTTATAAACTAATGGAGGTAACGAAGGTTTCTCCTAACGAAGTTTCAACCGATAAGTTAAAGTCTAATTTCTCTTGAGTTAAATTTAAACGTTGAGCGCAAGCAAGAGAGATAAAAGAATGGGTAGAACCGGTATCTAATAAGGTATAGACTTCGCAAGAATTTATAATTAACTAACCCGTGCTAACTTCGTTTGGGTTACTCGCTTTTTGAGAAGTCACAAAAAACGCTCTTCCTGAAACCACCGACTTTGTTTTGTCCGTATCCGCCTTTGGTGCCACCGTCCCAGCTGGACTTGACTTTGGTGCACGACAAAATCGGGCTAGGTGACCTTCTTTTCCACAATTGTAACATGCTTTGGACTGCATCACGCAGTTTGGACTGATATGTCCCTCCCCTCCGCATTTGAAGCATACAATTGGTGGTCGTTCTCCTTCCTTGAAAACGGTGTTGGTGCTGCTGTCTTTCCATCGTTGTTGAACCTTCTCTTCTTGAAATTTCCACTCCTATTATCTTGGCCATGATTACCACCAAGTGGTTACCATTTTGGCATGATAATTTCCCCACGATGGTTATCATTGTTTCGATGGCCGCGTTGCCCGGTATGATTATTATCGTGTTGTTGTTGGTCGTCGTCCTTTTGTCAGGTTGACTCATTATCGCGCTCCAATAATCGAGCCCTATTCACAACATCTGAATATAAACAAAGTTTGTGAGAAATGAGGTATCGACGATTTCGGGTTTCAAACCTCTTAGAAACATTCGCGCCATTCGCTCCTCATTATCAACCAAATGGGATGCAAACCGGGATAACTCCGCAAATTTAGCCTCGTATCGCGATTACCTGGCCATATTGTTTTGCTCCAACTTGATAAACTCCACCTCCTTCATGTGACGAATACTTTCGGAAAGTACTTGTCATTGAACAACTCTTCGAACTTCTCCCAAGACATCTTGAGAAAAGGCCAGTCGGGTACATTTTATAGATTCCCACCAATAATCGCTCTTCACGCAAACATAAAGGTGGCAAAGGAACCTTTTGCTCCTCGGAGCATCCCAAGACATCAAATATCTTGGTGATCTGCTTTAACCACGTCTCCGCCTTAAGTGGTTCTGGCTTTCCCAAAAACTCCGGTGGTCCCAGCTCCTTGAACTGCTTAGCGGTGACCACCCGAGAGTTGCCATTGTTTCCACCTATATTTTGAACAGAGAGTCTCTCTCACCGATGTTGCATGAATTGCATAAAGCCTCCGAACATCCCATCGCTCATCATTCGATCGGTGTTGTTGTTTTACCCGAGGATTATTGTCTTCTGTTGCACATTATCTCGGTATTGATCGTTGGTGACTCAACGGCCTCATGTGCTTCATTGCACGATCTCAACATTTTGGATGCCATTTTCAAACACCGCCACAAAACAAGGGTTAATTGACATATCACATATTATCCCTATACTCCGACCAACCAATTAAATACCAAATAAACTTAGGTAGGTCATACTAGCGAAGGAATTCTCCGCTCTCTCCCTCCTAGTTCTTGTCTCACATCTCACCCAGGATCATATCCCTAAGCTTTGATACCAACCGTGACGCCCCCCAAAATAGGTATACATCACCCATCTTGAGTCGCCAAATACATGGTACATAAATTCAAATACAACTTAATTATACAACAATCATGTAAAATACTGACAAAACATAGCCGAGAGTTAAAAACAAGAATATTGTCATCTAGATAATATCCACACTCAATGGTGTCCTTATTACAATTATTATCACATTATTTCATAGAATAGTGAGGACTACTAAAGCCATTTATCCTGGACCATCACTCCATTTCCCGACTCGTCCCAGCTATATTCTCATTTCCTGAAGAGAACAATGAAAGAAAGGGTGAGCTCAACTAGCCCGGTAAGAAATATTATGACTAAGATAATGCAGAATAAATAATCCTTAGCCTTCAACAAAGTATAACAACTGATAGAATACAATAGACAACAAGTTTTAGATCAACAAATCGCAAATGAAATAAGCAATCCATTAAGAGTCAAATAGAGCATAAAATCTACTATCTTCTATGATTTAAAAAGTTTTTCATCAACTTTATCGCTGAGACTCAGCTTAATAAATAAAATTGAATCATCCCTGCACCACTACCAAGGATATTCATGTAATCATCAATGGTCATGATTATACCGAATAATCCTCGGTCATAATCATACCAAAAATCGTCCATCAATGAACTATGTGCCAATGAGGACTTTTACCACATCATTCGTTACATTAAGGTCATGATTATACCGAATAATCCTCGGTCATAATCATACCAAGTCCATCTATGCACGTAAGCCAAAGATGACTTTCATCACAATATAAGCATGAGGATGATGACAATGACATAATAATTCAATAAAACAAGTTCAAGGATAAATTTTAAAGATTTATAATTTAATTTATCCGTAAATCAATAACGCCCAAATTGTCAACATGATATCGCTTTGTAGAGTAAAATTCAAGAATAATATTCATGTACCAAAAATAATTTGGATGTAAAAGAAATATATTTTTTGAATAGTACCGTGAATGAATATTTTTGGTGAATAGTACTTCGTGAATAGTACCCTAACATGAAAAGTGTCCCAAATACCAAGTGAATGATACTAGAGTGAATAGTAATGGGTGAATAGTAATCCGTGAATAGTACTCGTGAGCATAGTACTCTAAACAAAAAAGCCCCGAATACCCGAGTGAATAATACTAGAGTGAATAGTAACTAGGTGAATAGTAACCCATGAATAGTAACTCGTAAAAAAAAAAATACCAAAGAAAATGATATTCCATGATTTGAGTACAAAAGAAATGATATCTCATATTTAGTATAATAGAATATATACTAAATCGCAAATGGATTTTCACCCGCCATGCAGGTAATCCACGTAGATGATCATTTCCACAATTTAATAAAGAATGAATATGAAGGATCATTCACCATGCATGCGGTAATCCACATGTACAAAGTTATTCCAATGTAATAATAAAGAATGGAATAATGAAGAATTCACCATGCATGCGATAGATCGCATGCACGAGTTATTCCAATGTAATAATAAAGAATGGAACTAGTTCAATGCGTAATCCGCACAGACGTGATATTCCAACAAAATAATAAAGAATGGAATAACATGAATTCACCGGTAATGCGCGCAGCATGCATGATATTCCAATAATAATAAATAAAGAATGGAATGAGGTCATGCGTAATCCGCATGCATGTGATATTCCAACATAATAATAAAGAATGGAATAATAATGAAGAATTCACCGTGCATGCGATAGATCGCATGCATGTGTGTTATTCCAACATAATAATAAAGAATGGAATAACAGAAGAATTTCACCATGTATGCGGTACTTTGATGACAGAGGCAAAGTTATTCCAACATAATAATAAAGAATGGAATAACAACCCTTACGAAAGTATTGAAAGAAAATAACTCTCTTCATGAATACGAAAGAATAATACCCTTACCTCAAAAGAAAATCGGATATCGGAATAGTGAGAGGTAGCAGACTTTTCTTCTTCTTTCTCTCTATAATTTCTCTCTATAATAATTGCTCTATAGCTTTAGTGAATTGGTGAGAAATGAAGGAAGAATGAGCTTCTATTTATAGAAAATATAGTTTTGATAATTGCACATTTTGGGGCTCAAAATATTACAAGATAATAATACCTCTTTTTCTTCATTTTTAATTTAGTCCTGCAAGTATTATCAAACTTGCACCATCTCCCCTAATAGTAAATCATGTGAATCAATAGTAAATCATGTGAATCAATAGTTCTAGACATGTGAAAATATGAATTACAGTATAGTACCTCCATCTATACCTCCATTTTTAACTTAGTCATGCAAGTATTATCAATCTTGCACCAACTCCCCTAATAGTAAATGAATGTGAATCAATAGTACACACATGTGAACAAATAGTTATAATCATGTGAATCAATAGCAATTAATTGCTCATTTATCCGGTTAATTACCCGATTGGTCAATATAACCTCCAGACATCAATTATTATCGAAATAAATGTCGATTTTCACTAACACTAATAATTCCAACACAATGGAACTATCAATTTCATCTTTAATCAACACGAACTTATTCATCATTAATATTATAATTCACAATATTTAACAACCGTGTCGCTCCTCAGAAAGAGGGGCTTTCCGATAAGGATTTCTCCTTATTGGCGCCGCAATTAGGTGACCAAACCTCTCCTCGATGTAACTTCTAGACATTGTCAATATTGCAAAATAATAATATGAATAACTTTTTTTGTCTCAATTATTGATTTAATAATATAACATATTATGCAGATGATACTTGTGACAATAATTGAATCAATAATATGAGAGATATGATGCAACAATTATGTGTAGTAATAATTGAGTATAATGAGTGACTTTCACGTAAGCATCAATAATCAATACTATCGGGTGCTACTACGCAACCACGCCAGACATCGTATTTTTTACTACCGGGTAGTTCAATGCTTTTAATTCGGTAACACTTTCGCCGTTATTTTTATAAAAAGATAATTTTATCATTTTTCTAACTACATTATAATACTTCCGTTGTGGGGTCCACCAATGATTGTGCCATCGCATTTAATATTCCCCGTTAAAAAGAATATTCCCCACCAATCGAATATTATATAACAACTTGCTTACTTTGCAAAATTTATAAATATTACCCACAACTATAACATTATATCAAATCCACACCATAATATTCAAAAAAATATTTTGAGAAATTTAAATCTTTATTCATAAAATTTGGGGTCTCACACTAATCCTTTTCCTCCCGACATCTAACATAAATTATCTTGATTAGATGTTATTAATATACACAACAATTAATAGTTTTATATAGTTTACTTTTATTTTGTTTGAATTTATTCAATTCATCTCCTTTTAAACTCTATAAATGTATTTTCATCTAAAAACCCAAGGTCTAACCCCACCTAAGGATTCTAACCTAAAGCTTTAATTGGTTTGAAACCCGAATTCAGTGCTTCACGATACCATTTCTTTGAGCGGAATAATAATAATGTCATAAATATCAAACTTAATTTACATATCAGATTTATCTAAATCCTAGGTAAGCAACCTTTAATACATTCATTAGACGATAGATAATAAATATCATCATCTTATTTAAGTCTAGCTATTACATAAGATAACACAAACTTATTCTATCAGCTTTGCTTTCCCTCTGTTCTTGGCAGAGCCTTTAGGTTGATCATACTTAACTAGAAATATTTAAATTAAGCAAGGATGAGCATTTGATTGCCCAGCAAGTAATAGCAGTCAATAAAAGTTAGCTGAAAGAATTAAATGTTTTCTGTGAAGGACACTTCTACAACGAATCAACAGTTGTGAAGTAAGCTGAAACAATTCTAATCAACATATCACTTCTATTTCAAATTTTTGAAACTACGTACTGACTATAAATAGAGAGCAGTCGACAGACTATGAACATAGTTTTCCGTTTTCAAAAAGGTTAAGCAGAAATTCATCTGTAAATTGTCATAACTTACAGACACCGGGGGGGGGGGGGGGGTTATCAGCCCGTTATGTCCTGTATTGATCAATACTACATACCAAAACGATATTCTCGTTTATCTTATCCGCCTTGGGCACACAAAAGTTTCCCAGATTCGAGATGTTCATACTTAGCCTGAATCCGAACCAAAATAATTTGGTTGGATATCAATAGGGTTCTATCATGTTCAACGATATTTTTAAATCTGTGTATAGCCAAGTCAAATAGCTTAGACGACTTTTAATTAAGGTATACATACTGGAAATCAACAAGTATGTATTAACATGTTCAATAATTATCCAAGTGAGGACACTTTTATAACCATACTTAGAAATTAATGAATAGAATATATATATCTGAATCTTACAGTAATACTGTACTGATAAACAATGAACGAATAAAGTTCGAGAACTTGTAAGAATACTAATATTTGGATACATAATTAATAACAATAGAGTTAATAATCTGGCACGACGATAATATAATTCTGAAACTTTTTTACTCATGTCCATTGCATAAAGTAAATAAAAAAAAGGTTAGGATACTTGCCTTGTCTGCCGCTTACACAACTTAGTTCTATCTTTTAATTGACTACTATCATTCATAAGATTGTTCTATCGATTAGAATAACATATCATAACACATATTACTGTTATTTACAGTCAACACATAACCTAATCACATTGTCACATACGTTTATCAATCATTAGGATACAAACAGACACTTATCAGGTCAACCTATATAGGTTCAAATCAATTTTGGTAATATTTTTGGTGTACCAACGACTTTATCGTGTAATTATCGAGTTTATTGTTAATAAAACTCTAATCTATATCTTAAATATTATTCTAGATACTTTAAATATCAATCATATTATTTTTCCATGACTTATAATAATTTTTAATTAATTATTATAATTTATCATGATTTTCAAACTACGAAATTATTATTAAATGATTTAAATATTAAATAATTCTATTATCATTAATATTTAAATAATATCCAAATATTAATGAAACCATTGCTAAAATATTAAAGTTATTTATAAAATAACTCAAAATATTTTTAAAGTATTAATATTACCTTAAATGATTTTTAAAGCATTTAAAATCATTTTAAACAATTACCATTAATATTTAAATATTAAGGTATTATTCACTAAAATATTAAAAGTCATTTATAATAACTTAAAATATTTTAAACCATTTATATCTTTTTTAAATGATTTTTAAATCAATAAAACCATTTTTAAACTATTTATTTACACTACAAGAAATCACACAAAAAATGACGCTATAATTTGTCACATATAATTCATTTTTCGTCACTAAAATATTTGGTGACGAATGTTAATAAATCTGAGAGAAAATCACGTAGTATGAAGCGTGGTATTAGGTTTATTTGACAATATTTGATGGCGTCACTAAATGTTTTAACTTATGGTGACGATCTACCCCATTGTCACTATAATTAATTACTTTTAGTGACGTTAATAGCGTTACTATTTGAATAAAACTTTTGTCACTCTATATTATATTTCGTCATCAAAACTTGGTGCATTAAATGACGAAAATTATTTTTTGTCATTAAATGATATTGTTTTAGTGACGAAAATATGTTACTCTATTTAAATCATCTAATTTTAATGATGACAATATTGTCATATTTATGATAATTCTTTCGTCGTATTATTGTGTTTATCGTCACCAAAAATAAGAAAATAAATGGCATTGACGAACAATTAAATCACCTAATAATATATTTAACATGACAATTATGTCGTTGTCATTTCATATTTTAAATAATATTACAAAATAATTTGTCACCAAAGAGCTATTTTTTGGGACAAATTTTTCAATGGCACTAATTGAAAATTTATGGTGACGATACATCTCATCACAAAAGAGTTACTAATATTGACAAAATTAGTTGTTGTGACTAAATGAATATATAACAGTGACGATATAGTTTGTCACCAAAGAGTTAATTTATATGACACATTTTTCTCTGTCACTAATTGAATACTTATGGTGACGATAGAACTCATCACATAAAGAGCTATTAATAGTTACAAAATTAAAAGTCATCACTAAATGATATATAATAGTGACGACATAACTTGTCACCAAATAGTTAATATTACTGACAAGATCAATTGTCATAACTAAATGAATATATATAATGACAATACTATTAATTCTAAAGAGTTAATATTATTTGTCATTAAATTTTAATTTTCATTGACCAAATATTATTTGTCAATAAATAATTATAAATCGTGATGATGTGGTGTCATATTAAGTTGTTTGACATTCAAAATGTATTGTCACATTAACAATTTTCAATAAAAAAAATATAATACATTTAGTGAGCTTTTTAAATCAACTTTACACTGTATATATAATATAAGAGACAAAAGGCAATAAATATTTTAAATAAAAAGTAATTATCTTATAAAAAATAGTAGATTTATCGATTCAATAAAATACCCAACTAGGTAGGCAATAAACAGTTGCTTAAATAATCTAAGTACCACAAAACCAAATTATATAATCTAAAAAGCTGAAATTCTGAAATCCATATCCTAAGAAAATGCTTAATTAAAACCTTCAACCTTATGGTTATTAACCTTCCAGAAAAAACTCTATTTGCAAATCAAAAAAATATATAGACATAAATCAGTCAAATAGTTATGAAATAAAAAAGAAATGTATATAAAGAAAGAAATGTTTAAATAATAAATTGTGAATTTTTCAGAAATATAGCTATAACATTACTAAAAAATGTATGCTATCTTTTTAGTCCCATAAATATGGAACAATAATATTATTATTCAAATGCAATCAAGCAACTAATGATCTTAAGCTCAAATTCACCAAACAGTTAACTTCAAACAATAAAATAAAATAAATAAACCAATAAAACCAAATTCATCAAAGTCATGTCCATATAAAAAGTTAAAAAAACACTACTTGAGTGCATGTTACAGAGAAAACTTGAAAGCATGTTATCTAGCATGTTATCGAACTCGTGACTGACCAGAACAAAAGCCATTTTTCTCTCCCATTCCTTAGCGGCTGTGACGCCCCCAAAATAGGTATACATCACTCATCTTGAGTCGCCAAATACATGGTACAAAAATATAAATACAACTTAATAATACAACTGTCGTGTAAAATACGACAAAACATAAACTGAGAGTTTTAATAAGAATATTGTCATCTAGACAATATCCACACTCAATGGAGTCCTCATTACATTTATTGTCACACTATTTAACAGAATAGTGAGGACTACTAATGCTATCATCTGGACCATTACTCGTTCCCAGACTCGTCCAAATTTATATTCTCATTTCTTGAAGAGAACAGTGAAAGAAGGGTGAGCTCAACTAGCCCAAAGAAGAAATATTATGACCGAGATAATGCGAGAATAAATTATCATTAATCTTTAACAATGTTAAAGCGATAAAATACAATAGACATCAAGTTTAAGCTGCAATGAACAAGCAATCCATTAGAAGAGTCGAAGAGAATAAAATCTACTATCTTCTATGGTTTAAAATGTTTTCATCAATTTTTATCGTTGAGACTCAGCTTAGTAAATAAAACACATCATCTGATCATCCCTGTATTACGGGCCAAAGATATTCATTAAATCATCAATGGTCATGACTATACCAAACAATCTCTGGTCATAATCATACCAAAAACTGTCCATCAATGCATTACAGGCCACTGAGGACTTTTACCATATCATTTATAACATTAAAGGTCACGATTATATCGAATGATCCCTGGTCATAATCATACTAAGTCCATCTATGCACGTAAGCCAAAGATGACTTTCATTACAATATAAGCATGAGGATGATGACAATGACATAATAATTCAATAAAACAAGTTAAAGAATTAATTTATCCAGGAACCAACAACGTCCAAATTGTCAACATGATATTGCTTTGTGGAGAAAAATTCAAGAATGCTCAGAAGAATATTTTCATGAAAAGATACTGGATGAAGCGCAAATATCCAGGATATTCTACTAATTTTATGGAGTATAGAAGCCAAAACTTTAACCAACTGAGTATAATAGAATATATGAAACTGCAAATGGATTTTTGCCCGCAATGCAGTAATCCACGTATACATATCATTTCCACAATTTAATAAGGAATGAATACAAAGGATCATTCACCATGCATATGGTAATCCATATAGACAACAGAATAATAAAGAATGGAATAACAGAAGGATTCACCATGCGTGCGATAGATCGCATGCAGACGAGTTATTCCCAGCGAATAATAAAGAATGGAACCAGTCATGCGATAAAGCGCATGCAGACGGGATATTAAACGGAATAATAAATAATGGAACCAGGTCATGCGTAAACGCACTGACAGGATATTCCGACAGAATAATAAATAATGGAACCAGGTCCTGCGTAAACGCACAGACAGGATATTCCGACAGAATAATAAAGAATACAATAATAGAGGAATTTCACCATGTATGCGGTACTTCGCATAGACAGGTTATTCCAACATAATAATAAAGAATGGAATAATAGAAAATTTTCACCAAGTATAGGGTAGTCCATGTATACAGGTTATTCCAACAAAATAATAAAGAATGAAATAACAGAAGTTCTCTTCATGAATACGAAAGAAATAATATCCCTTACCTTAGAAGAAACTGGATATTGGAAAAGTGAGGTAGCAGACTTCTCTTCTTCTTTCTCTCTATAATTTCTCTCTCTAGAGTTTTAGTGAGTTCGTAAGAAATAATGAAGGAATAAGCTTCTATTTATAGGAGAATGGACTGAATAGTAACTAATTCATGAACGGTCTAGATTGATTTACTTTTAAACGGACGGTCCATATTGATTTACTATTAAAACTTAAAGCAACGTCATACTGATTCACTATTAAAACTTTAAACCAACGATCCATATTGATTCACTATTAAAACTTTAAACCAGCGATCCATATTGATTCACTATTAAAACTTTAAACCAACGATCCATATTGATTTACTATTATAATTTCAACCAACGGTCTGAAAAATTAGCACATCTCCTCATGGAATAATATTGTACCCAAAAATGATTTGAACCGAAAAGAAATATATTTTTTCGGGTGAATAGTATCCCGACACAAAAAGTGTCCCAAATACCCGAGTGAACAATACTAGAGTGAATAGCAATCGGGTGAATAGTAACCTGTGAATAGTACTCCAACACAAAAAGTGTCCCAAATACCCGATTGAACAATATAACCTCCAGACATCAATTATTATCGAAATAAATGTCGATTTTCACTAACACTAATAATTCCAATAAAATGAAACTATCAAATTCATCTTTAATCAACACGAACTTATTCATCATTAATATTATAACTCACAATATTTAACAACCAGGTCGTTCCCAGGAAAGAGGGGGTTTTCCAATAAGGATTTCTCCCTATTGGCGCACAATTAGGTGAACAAACCTCTCTTTGACAGAACTTCTAGACATTATAAATATTGCAATTTAATAATAGGAACAACTTTGTCATCTCAATTTTTGTTTTAATAATATATCATATTATGCAAATGATACTGTGACAATAATCGAATCAATAATATGAGAGATATGATGCAGCAATTACTGTAGCAATAATTGAGTATAACTGAGTGACTTCTTACGTAAGCATCAATAATCAATACTGGTGTGCTACTATGCAACCATGCCAGACATGTACTTTTACTATGGGTAGTTCAAAAGTTTTAACGGTAACACTTCAGTAGTTATTTTTATTAAAAGATAATTACATCGTTTTCTTATTACGACAATACTTAGTTAATGGGGTCCACCAATGATTGTGTCGTCGTCATCTGAATATTCCTTGTTAAAAGCGAATATTTCCCGACCAATCGAATATTATATAACCACTTGCTTACTTTGAAAATTTTGTAAATATTACCCACAACTATAACATTATATCATATCCACACCATAATATTCAAAAATATATTTCAAGAGAAATTAATCTTTATTCATAAAAGTTGGGGTCTTACAGCGGCCTTCTTCTCTTCCTGTAGATTGGATGCAAGCGATATTAAAAGTGAACTTTTAAAGAGTATAATACCGAACAAATGCCAAATGAGGAAATCATTAGAGCTAACCATAGTTTCTTCACTCTCCTCGTATGTTACATTAAGTCGCTTCTTTCGTATCGTAGATTTATAACTTTTGTCAAGTCCTGCTGGATTTGAGAAGAAAAGCTCGAGATCAGGGCTTCCTTGAATAAGAGAACCTCCCCCGGAGGGCCAAAATAGTCTCAGCAGCTGCTATTTGAGCAACAAGGAAGTCTGAATTTCTAAGAAATGAAATAAGAGTATCTATTGCCGCTTCTCGATATATATTTGCTGTAAGCTGTTATTGAACATTTATAAAATATAGGCCTAAATGGAATCAAGAAAAAGAAGAAGAAAGAAGTTCCTGTTCAATTTAACTAATTCTGAAAGAAATTGAACTATCTGAAACCTCTCTCCATCATTTGCCCCCAATAAGCTCTCTAAAACTAGAGCCGATTCAGCCTTATCAGCAATGATGTTCCTGCAATTGCCATCCTCCTGCATACAAATTTCAACAAGATACCAACATTTGCAATCCTTTCATCTTTCCACTCGAACTTCCAAGATGGACACAATATTTCCAATCACTTTTTAGAAATCAAACTACTCATAACTTCTAGATATTGTGCTTTCCTCGACACTTCCAAGAAGAATCGAGAGCAAAATCATGAAGTCGATTTTGGCTTCATACACATATCAAGAAAATCATCTTTTTTCTTTCTTAGTACAATTAAGAGGAATTCACCATGTCCATATCGATAAGGCTTATAGCGAAGAGGTCTTAACAGATAAACCAATACAATGATTTCTATGAACCCTTTTTAAAGAGTGGCACACTAATAAACTATGGTAAAAAGTACAAGTAAATAATACTCATTACCTTTGAAATGATCGTTTAAGATTAAGTTCTTTGGCCCATCATATAACAAAAAAGGTAAGGGTAGATAAAGAGTTAAAGTTTCAATTACCCGGTCGAGAAGGTAAATAAATTCTTACATTGGCACGTAGTTTGTGTTGCTTTTACCGCTAATAATTTCCAATGCAACAATCCCAAAGCGTAAACGCTCGCTTTGTTAGTTAAATAAGCACTCATTGCATACTCGAGGAGCCATATAACCTTTGCAGCACCATAGACCAATTTGAAGTGTCGGGTTTAAGATGTTCACGTGTATCTATGCTTATAATAAAGATATCTAAAATACTGAAGTGACACAAACTTCTGTACATTTACATACATATAAAAAAGATATACATAGAAAAACTTACATAGTTCCTGCAATCTTTGTACTAATATGGGTATTACCCTCCTCGTTAAGTTTTGCCAAGCCGAAATCAGATATTTTGGCATTTAGATCCTTATCAAGCAGCATATTGCTAGTTTTAATGTCTCTATGCACAATTTTCAGACTCGACTCTTCATGGAAGTGGAACAACCCTCTGGCTATACCTAGGCATATTTTCCACCCCATACGCCACTTTAGCTTCAATCTAGATGTTGTCTCTTTTCCTATTGTAAATCAATATATGAAGCATTATTAAGTCTCTTGTATCAACACTATCAGATTTTTTCTAACAGTTGTGTATATTTGTGTACAAGAAATACAAAGATTACGAAAAAAGTGCACGGGAGAGACATTTATTTTCCATGTACTCATATATCAATGATAATTGGTTTCCCTCAACACAATAGCTATATATCTTCATAAGATTAGGATGCTGCAATGCAGATATCATGCATATTTCATTGACAAATTCACGGGTTCCTTATTTAGACTTTGATGAAAGTTGCTTCACTACAATTATTGTTCCGTCTGCTAAAATACCCTACAAGGGGGAACAATAGAAAATCAACTTCTTAATAAAAAACATATATATCATAGGAAGATTCGATCATTTATTATGCAATCAAATATTGAAAATAAGTAATGAGAAATAACTATTTTACTTGAGAACCAAAAGCCACTGTCCTGAGTTTACTACAATGGTTTAAATATTTAGTCTCTTAAAGCTTTGGATGACACCTATCCTTGAAATTTGCATTAAATTTTAGGTATCTTAGTTGGCAATTTTTTTTTCTCATTTTGAGCATATAGATGCAAAGGAAATGTCCATTATAAGATTAAGCCAGTCTTAAATATCTTACTTGGTAAGACGGTTCTTTCATTAGGTAATGAAGATTCTGAGTTATGAAATCTAAGGAGGGGTGGGGAAATGTTAGTGGCCTTGTTAAAAGAACTTCAAGATTGCTAGTATGAATCTTCGCACTTGAAGTCTATCTTTTTATTTCCCTATTATTAAGATTTAAGGGGACTCAAACATCTAGTTTCTATGTTGATGCACCTACTATACCTGGACAACTTGGATTTAGTTAAATACTTTTGATACAGTTTTTTGTATTATATTTCCTTGATAAACAACATTTCTTTCCTCAAGGTTAGAAAATATCTGTTACTATTAATTATGTTTTCTGGTTTACTAGGGTGTTTTGTCTGCTAGTCAAACTAAGAGGCCATTTGAGTCATGTACTCCTAACTACAACTTCCAATGAGTTGAGGATTAGTATCATAGTAGCATTTGTATGTATAAGTGAACACTGAACTGAACTGCGACACTTCAAGAGCATACAAGGGCAGTTACAAGAATATCAATAATTATAACCCCAATATCAGTCTAATATACTTTTGAAGATGAAAACGAGTTAGACAAACATAACCACCACCCCACCCAAGTAAATACTTACATGTCAATGTCTAAAACCAAGTCACTTATATTGGGAGATACCAAACAAAAGCTAAGTCACTTATTTTGGAGTTGAGAGAGTACATACTTCATATGTAGTCAAAGGTAAATGGGAGGACAATATGGAATATAATTATGGAAAACAGTTTCTAACTTTTTATATGAATTACAAGACTCCCAAGTTGTAAATAGGATTCTTCAGCATACAAGCTCAAAGAAATTTTAAGGGATTATGAGCTTTGTCTGACACAACTACAATCGTAGATGTGATGCCTAAGGATATGTGTAGTACCCAGATTCTACATCTAGTTTCCTTCATGTTCAATTCCATTATTATTTTATCCATTTATTTTTGGAAGTTTCTTCTTCATCGCTTCAGTTCCCTCTTTCAAAACACTTCTATAAGCAACAACAACTGCCATATCTTTAGCATTCAAAAAATGGACTTTATAAAAAGGATAAAAACCGTGAAGAAAATCCCAAGGTAAGCATCAGGCCCATTAATTCAGGCAAAGAATGATACTGAAGTCCTAGGAAAGAGGAGCATAAGGAGTCAACAATTACACAATTCTTAAAATTTCCAATGATTTGGATAATATTTTAAGGAAATGATAAATTTTCACAACAAAAGTATATGTTGAGGTCCCATGAAAGCTAGATATGCTAAATAGATGAGCGATTTTTATAGAAGTGACCTCTCAAGAATATATGGTTCTCAGTCTCAGAGAAGTAAATTATAAATTTATTATGTAAATAATATTGTATAAAAAGATGAAAGCTAGAATTTTTGGTTTTCTAAAGGCGCGTAGTGAAGCTATAAAGCACATCAGTATTTGGATTTGGACCACTTTCTGGTAGATCATACTAACTACTACCACAAACAGATAATAAATTTAGGAGCAATCAGCAACTTTTCCCAATGAAAGATTAGATTTGTCCAAACTAGATTAGTCTAGTCCTGGCCTACCTTCCTTTTTATGCCTCCACACTTCCCCAATTCTTTCTAAACTAAAAGTGTCAGGTTTGCTTAAATTATTATATGCAATTATCAATTGCTTTATAAGCTCAAAATCTTAAGAGAATGGACCAACCATGTATACCATATGTTAACACTTCCCCTCAAGGGTGAGCCCATTCCATTTGCACGTGAATGTACAAAATAGGACGCATCATAATGTGCAAAGTCGCAAACAGAGAGGAACTGTACTAACATAATGGAAAACTAATTACAAAGGGGGGCTAATTTAATCCAAGAGTTATATAACCATAAATCTTAATGCCTTATTAAGTTACTGATTTTCTAAAAGCTTAGGCTGATATAGAATGGGCCATACATGTATGTTATGCTATAACAATAACAAAAAATTAAAGGAATAGTAAGATATGGACGGATAGAAAAATCTGGAAATCAGCTACGAAACTTGAATTGCAAAAAAAACTACAAAATTTCCAATCATTAAATCTTCTAAATCACAAGCCCAAAGAGTTCGCATTGACATAACTAAGACTACTACTAAGGGGGCATAGAAGTATTTAAGACATTATTCGTCCATCCAAGTCATAACCTAATGAAAATATTACTTAAGAGGGCTTCTGGAACATTGATCATATGTTGGAACTTCTAACCAAGTTAATCTTAAGAAAAGGGATACCTTAAAACTTAAGAGGGATACCTTTGAAGAGCATTAAAAAGACTGGGCTCAGAATTAAAATTGAAAAAATAAAATTTAAAAGGAACTATCATAATCTACAACTTTCGAGCATAATATAAAACAACACTTATAAAGAATCATGCAGGTGAATTTCTCCATTAACGAGGTATTCAAATATTGCCTGAATCACTCAACCATAATGATGAATAAAAGCATTCTCAGTAGAATTTGTCACACAAACCCGGCGTGAATCGGTAATGAAATACCAAAACAAAAATAAACATGCCAAATCGAATGCACAAAACAAGATTCAAACTTTGAGTTTGGAAAATTATCCTGAACAAGCAATAATCAAGAGAGAGTTGAATAACCTTGAACGCCTCGCGAGCATGGTGCATTGAAACCACTTGGTCCATGTCAATATCTAGCAGCCCTCACTGATTCCCTAGGAACTTCATTGCCTTCCAGTTGCAAGTGAAAAATTAGCTAGGGCTTTGCCTTCTTTTGCAATTTTTTTGGTGGAATTAATAAATTGAGGGTCGATCACAATCACCTTTCTACAAATTAGCACTGCGATGGTAGATCGGCACTGACACAAAGAGGAGAGAGGACTACCTTCAACAATGTGTTGTCAAACGAGAGATTTCAAGATTTGGGCCCGACTGAATGTATTTTAAGCAAGTGATAGGACTCATCTGTTACAAAAATAAAACTTAGATAATTTTTTTTTTAAAAAAAACTCTTTTATAAGTAATATTGTAGGTTACAATTATTATAAAAAATTAATATTGTAAAAATTTTAATGTATTTATATTATAATTTATATTTACCACAATTAATTTTAAAAAATAATTTTAAACAAAACAGCGGCCGATTTTATCTCTCACAAAAAAACTCTGAACAATAATATATAGTGAGTAATATTTCCTTCACTAATAGATTTTTTTTGGCAAAATTTCATTATAAATTGGCGCCAAAAAGCCTTCTATCACCTCAATCTTATGATGAAAATATAATTCTATGTATGTGCACACCTAGAGGGGGGGGGGGGGGGGGGTGAATAGGTGTTTAAGCTAAAAGTGATAAACGGTGAAAACTTTTTAAATTTTTTTGCAACGGGTTTAATTCAGACAGCTACGCATGTCTGCTTTAGTGTCTACTTTAGCTTATGTTCTTTGTTTCTTATTATCAGACAGCTAGACCTGTCTGCTTTAGTGTCTGGATAGTAGTGTGAATAACAAAAAAGTACAGAACGTGAATGACAGTTAAAGAGATAAACAGAAGTAACGATCACACCAAGATTTTTATGTGGTTCAACCCCTATCCTCTAATCTAGTGACCTAATCCACGTCCAATCCCAACTAGGATTGGAGACTCTTTTTATTAAACTGAATATTCAATTAAATACAATAAAAAGAACTCCCTGTTACAAAGAAGCCTCAATTCTAATGTTGGACACCAATGCCCCCTTTGCACCTCTGCAACTTGTACATCTCTGCACCTGTTCTCACCTCTGAGACCTTTGAAGCTTCCTTTGAACAAACCCACTAAACTCTAGAAATTTTAGACCACCAAAGCTAACAGTTTTGTTTTTCAGATTACAATGATGGTGATTCCAATAGAATATCAACTTTCTAGCCTAAGGATAACAGAACATTGATTGCTAGAAAGACTATTAGAAAGCTATAAGAATTAAGAAGAATGAATTGATGCTTTCCAATTGTTGGGCTCCCCATAATCGAGCAAGATGAAGCTTTATATAACATGAAGGCCAACGACTATATTTGTTAGCAGGAAATCAGATAATTTAAATCCCATAATTAAAGCTACAATATTGACCAACGGAACATATATCACAGTTGATATACACCATGATTTTAGCAATTAAAGAGTCTAACAGATTTGGTATATCAAGGATATGTTTTCAAGTCAAACCAAAACACCTTAAATAAAGGAACAAGAAGATTAATAAGGATAAGACCCAATAGCTTCTGTAAGTCTCCTTTTCAAAATAGAATACCAAAATATCACTAACTAATGTGGGCTCCACTAAGCAAGATAAAATCCTTAAATAAATAAGCACCCACGAAATACTCTGATGAAATACAAGAACCAATTTGGGCCAGCTGGAATTAATAACAAAAGACCATAATATTTGTCATTATTAAAATTATAAATACCAACATACCTTAATAAACTCCAATTCAAATATTCCTTAATAAACTCCAATTCAAATCCTCTAAATCAAATCTTCCTTAATAGACTCCAAATCAAATCTTCCTTAATAGACTCCAAATCAAATCTTCCTTAATAAACTCCAAATCAAATTTGAAATGATTTTAAAACATTCCAACTTACCAACAGAAGAAAATCAGCAACAAGTGTTCATGTAAAAACCATAACCCATGCATATTATGAACCATACACATATCTAATATACTTAAATTAGTCATCATTCAAAACATCATAAAATCAAAAACTAACATTCTCCCCCTTTTTGATGATGACAATTTATGCACCAACATGCTCCCCCTAAGTATATGACTCCCCCTAAATTTATGCATATTAAGGGGCAAAAGAAAATTACTTTATCCAAATAACCATCATTGCATATTCCAGTATAATATAGTATCTCAATATCAACATGAATACCAATTCAAACCAATTAAATATACTCAAATATCTCTCCCCCTTTGTCATTATCAAAAAGACATAAATCATCAAGTTATATCTCTCCCCCTTTGTCATCAACAAAAATAATTCATATCAATTAAGTTGAAGTTAGTTATATCACCCCATTTGCCAAATTAAAAAAATAAGCATAAACAATGACAATAGAACAAGGTTATAACAAAATCACATATAGCAAGAAAACAATATAATCATACCTTTGTAATTTGTTACCTATATATCAACCTTTTGTTACCAGTAGAAAGCTTGATAATTTTGTTCCTTAGTGTAGATTTGAATTTTATATTTTCAGAATCAAAAATCTCGTCAATAGCACTTCTTTTGGCATCCCAATGTTGAGGTCTTTAAAACTCAGGTTAGGAGGATAATTTTTCACTACTCTGGTTGTTCTTGGAAGACTTTTATTGGTCATTTGTTCATCTGATTCACTTTCTGGAATATCAGATTTTGCATCAGAATATTCATCTGATTTGCCTTCAAAAACAGACGGATCGAGCTGTCTAGATTTAGGTGTCTATATGTTTTCCTGGTTCATCTATTTTCCTTATAATGCAGACGGCTTAGACTGTCTGGATTGAGCTGTTTGATTTCCACGTTCCACATTACTTTTCCCTGCAAAAACCTCATTCTCTTTCTCTCGAAGTAAAGAATCATCCATCTCCTTTTTGATCTTGAGACACCTACAAACAAATAGTCTCTATCTTTTTGGTACCCAAATCTTCTTGGGTCCATTTGGGTTAGTAGTATATAAACCACATTTCTTCACCCAAATTTGTTTTATTCTAATTTTATTACAATTAGAATCAAAATGACCTTTAAAACCACATTTTCTACAAGTAACAAATGGTGAACAATAAATTGGCTCAAACCTTGATTTACTATTAATCATTCTAATATTATTATTAGTCCTATTTTCCACATTTTTAATAGGATTATACCCAATCCCTTGTTTATCAAGACTGAACCTTTGTGCCCCTAACATAACATTTAGGTTCTCTTCTCCTTGCACAAATTTAGCTTGAAGATCATTTTTAGAGATCTTATTTACGCATTTATTACATTATCATCATGTTGCATATTCATAATTTTTCCATCATTAAAAGCATCTCTGCATACATCTCTCATTTTCAATTTTTCTTTTAAAATTTGATTTTCATTTTTAAGATATTCGTTTTCTTTTCTTTCTTTCAATAAGTGACTCAACTTCATTCATTAGCTCATTCTGTGATTCTTAAAATAAGCGAGTTTTCTTTTTTAAGCCTTTGATTTTCATTTTGTAAAGCAATATAATCAGGCATAGATATTTCAAAATTTTCATGAAAATTCGTTACCTCAAGTTGATCATCATCTTCTACTCCCATGAAACATAATTGGCCAATTTCTTCATCTTGTTCTATTTTGGACTTGTTCATTGGAGTTGAGATACCTTCTTGATTCTTTCTTTGAAGTAGTCTCTCGAGTTTTCTTAAGATCATTTCAATTTCTTCATCAAAATCTTCATCATTGCCTTCTATGTAGCTTTCAGCTTGTAGAGCCAAGGTCTTCTTCTTAGGTGCCTCATCTTCTTCATCGTACAATTTTAATTGGTTTTCAAACTCTTCAAGTTCTCCAAATAAGGTAAGAGTTTCCATTGTGCTAATTGTGACTGAGTCTTGAAGTGTAGTAACCTTTGGAGTGAATCGCTTTGGCATGACTCTGAGAAGCTTTCGGTTGATTTCCTTTTGATCAATCTTTCGTCCAAGCATGCTTAGAGAATTCATTAGAGTAAGGAATCTTGCTTGGGCATCTCAAATTGATTCATTTTTCTCCAATTTGAATAGTTCGTATTCGTGCATTAACATGCTCAGCTTGACCTCCTTCACTTTAGTAGTACCTTCGTGGCTCATGATGACTGTGTCCCAAATTTCCTTAGTCGTAGTATAAGAAGAGACCTTATCTATCTCTGACTGAACCATGCCACTTAAAAGTGTATTCATGGCCTTGGAATCATAAGATACCATATACGATACATTTTAGTCCATTTCCATGAGATTCTTTGGTTTGCCTTCATCATGTCGCAGAATGACTGTGTGACGCTCCCAAAATAGGTATACATCACCTATTCTGAGTTGTCAATACATGGTACAGAAACAACTACAACTTTATTATTACAACAATAAAAGCTGTGAGTTTGAATACAAATATTATCTTACAGACAATATCTATACTCAAATAAATCCTCATCACATTTATTGATACATTATTTTACAAAAATGGTGAGGACTACTAAACAATCCTTTCTAAAACCTTCATTCCATACCCCAGGCTGTACTCATTTATATTCTCGCCTCACGAGAAGAAAAATGGAATAAAAAGGAAAAGGGTGAGCTCAACTAGCCCGGTAAAGAATATTATGACTAAGATAATATACAACAAATTACCGTTAGTCTTGACGGGGAAAAATCTAATAGAATACAATAGACAACAAATTTTAAATCAATATTCGCAATGAAATAATAATTCATTAGAAGAGTTAAGTAGAGAATGCAAACTACTATCTTCATGTATGAATTTAAAAGTTCATCGTCTATCTTTTATCCTGTAACATCAATCAATATACATACGGAATCAAATATTCATCTTTGCCTACTGAGCCAAAGATATTCATCGATTAGTTATGTTCATCTAAACACACATTCATCTTTGCACTACTGACCAAAGATATTCTTGAGAAATCATTCATCTTTGCACTTTCTGCCAAAGATATTCAATAATATCATCATTTAAGGCGAGGATGATGAAAAATATTTTTTTAAAAAAGCGAATCCAAATTGAAACAAAATGATGAGGATTAAGGATTAAGGATTCGTACTTTGTTTTATCCATGTTCAAAAATACCTCAAAAATAATCATAGTGGTGTAAAATTCAAGAATGATCAAAACATGGATATAATCAAAGCTAGTATCCGAATAGATATTTTAGGCGAAAAAGGAAAATTTTCATTTTTTCGATGAATAGGTCAGTGATTCGTGAATAGTGTCATATATCGTGAATAGTCGTAGTATCGTGAGTAGTAACTCAGAGCACCAAAAGTTCCAAATTTGATAAAACTTCAGATCAATATTTGACATAATGATATTGAAGAAATAATATCATTCTGAAAAAAAATAATATCCCTTACCTCGAAAGATTAGTACTTACTAGATGGAATAAAGGGTATAGTCTTTGAAGGAACTTGCACCGATCTAACAATACTCAAAGTATACTCAAAATACTCACAAGAATAATTTCGATAATATAGAGAGAAAACTTGATTTACGGTGTGATTTTCAATTCTAACCTAAGCACTTCTATTATAGGAAAATCTTAGAACAACAAGCGAAAATTTAATAAAATATTAATATATATTATAAATTTCCTTAGCCCATCTTTGAAGATCTAATTTTAGCAATTAATATCACATGTTAGCCCACTTAAATGCAAAAAACGTTTTTCTTTAAAATAATAATTAAAACTTCCAAAAATCAATTATTTGAACTTGAACTTCAATAATTCACAATAAATAGCCCTTTTATCATAAAATTCGAATCTCAAGAGTTTTTATAGGAAATTCAATTCTCTACAACTTTACAGAAGAAAGTTTTTCCGAATTCCAAACAGAAATTGACCGAAATCCACAAGCGGGCAATTTTACAGTTATAATCAAATTTCGATCGATAAATGGGGTCCATGAGACATGTTTAACATGTTTTAAACATTTATTGCAACAAAAATACTCTTCCTCCTTGTATACTCATATATCCCACATTCGTTGTAAAAATATCACCATTATTATATTATTAAAATATAATAATATATTTAAATGAATTATTTTATCGAGAAAAGATAAAATTTCAATTTTCAACAATTGTCACATTAAAATTTTCTCCATCTATATCCACATAAAATTAATATTTTCCTCATCATATGAATCAATAATTAATTATTCACAAATAATATTAGAATCACAATATTGACAACGAGGCGGTTCCAGGAAGAGGGGCTTTCAATAAGAATTTCTCCTTCTTTGGCCGCAATTAGGTGACCAAACCTCTCCTTAGAGCAGAACTTTCTAGACATTGCCAATAATGTTATCTAATAATATTATTGAGATAATATGAATTATTGCTTCGATAATGAAAAATATTGTGTAATGACAATTATTGAAACAACAACAATATAAAATATCAACGCAGCAATTATTAACTCGATAAAATCTTCGAATAAAGTAATTCACGTAACCATTATTGAGTAGTGCCTTCTTACGTAAGAATCAATAATTGGTGCAATACTGGTATCTTCTTGTGTTTTAACCACCGAGTATTTTAACAAGATTAATTAGTAATAACTTCTGCGTTATTTTTAACCAACTTATATTTGTCATTTTCTTCATCCAATCGCTTTCAGTTATGGGGCCCACACATGGTCATTTTGACGTGCATACGAATATTTCGAAGCAGTCTGAATATTCCACGACCAAACGAATATTCCAAACAACAATGAATATTTTATAACCACTTGCTTATTTTGAAATATTTGCGTATTTTACCCCTAACTATCCACATTAATCACATCAACCCTTACTATTTCAAAATAATAAATAGAGAAAATTAAATTTCATTAATAATAAGTTGGGGTCTTACAACCTCCCTCCTTATGAAATTTCGTCCTCGAAATTGGCGACGATACTGGTGTTTGAAAAGGTGAGGATACCTCGCTTTCATTTCCGTTTCCAATTCCCGAGGTCATTTCCTCTATAGCATGATTCCTCCACAAAACTTTAACTTGTGGTATGACCTTTCTTGGCGTGGGACATGCTCCTTCCTATCCAAGATCTTGACAAGTACCTCCTCATCACGTTAAGTCTTGGCTATTTCGTCCGGTTCTAATTCTATAACGTGGTTGGGTCTTTCACATATTTTTAAATGCGGATATGTGAAACACATTATGAACACGAGACATACTTGGAGGTAACTTGCAAGTCATAGGCTACATTTCCTACTACTCGGTCAAGAATTTGAAATGGACCGATAAATCGTGGATTGAGCTTTCTTCTCTTCCCAAATCTTGTAACTCCCTTCCATGGAGCAACTCGCAACAACAATACATGATCCCCTACACTAAATTCCACGTCCTTTCGATGAAGATCCGCATAACTCTTTTTGTCGATCTTGTGCCGTTTTGTATCGTTGTCGAATCATTTGAATCTTTTCGGTGAGTCATACGTACTAACTTTCGGGTCCCAACAATGTTGCTTCACCCACCTCATCCCAACATATTGGAAGCGACATTTTTCGTCCATATAATGCTTGAATGGAGCCACACCTATACTTGCACGATATTTGTTGTTGTAGGAGAATTCCACCAATGGTAAATACTTATCCCAACCGCCTTGAAGTCTAGGACACGAGTCTTAATAGATCTTCAAGAGTTTGAATAGTCTCTCTACGATTGTCCGTCTGGTTTGGGGATGGTATCTTTGAACTAAATCGCAAATCCGCGCCCATAGCTTTTTTGCAAGCTAACCCAAAATCTTGAAGTGAATCTTGGGTCACGATCCGAAACTATGGATCTTGGCATGCCATGCAACCTCACAATCTCATTCACGCATATACTAGCAAGGCGTTCAAGGAATAAGTCTCCGTATCGGCAAGAAATGAAAGAGACTTGGTTAATCTATCAACAATAACCCAAATAGCATTGATGCCTTGAGAAACCGTAGTAGGAAGACCCGTAACGAAATCCATGGTAATGTGTTCCCACTTCCATTTCGGAATCTCAAGTGGTTGCAACGGACCCTTAGGTACCGGATGCTCGCCTTTACTACACGTTGACAAGTTAAACACATTGAGATAAACTTTGCAATCTCTCTCTTCATATTGTTCCACCAAAATGTATGTCGAAGATCACGATACATTTTAGTACTTCCGAGATGGATTGCAAATGGTGTATTGTGTGCCTCCATCATAATCTTGTACTTCAAATCAGAGTCGTTAGGAACACAAAGTCTAGAGTGGACTCGAAGTATTCCTTCTTCATCAATTCTCGCTTCCGGAATAGCTCCTTCTTGTACTTTCTTCTTCATACGCATCAGCTTCGGGTCGGTGGCTTGAGCAACCTTAACTTTTTCTATTAAAGTTGGCTCTATGCGTATACTTGACATCATCGCACTCGTTCCTGCATATGATCTTCTACTCAACGCGTCAGCTACCACGTTCGCTTTTCCAGGATGGTATTGAATAGTGTGGTCGTAGTCTTTCAATAGCTCGAGCCAACGTCGCTGCCGCATGTTGAGTTCTTTTTGAGTGAAGAAATATTTAAGGCTTTTATGGTCTGAATATATCTCCACTTTCTCCCCATATAGATAGTGCCTCCATATTTTTAGCGCGAAAATGACTGCTGCCAACTCTAGATCATGAGTAGGATAATTCCTCTCATACTCTTTAAGTTGTCGCGAGGCATAGGCTATGACTTTCCCACGTTGCATGAGAACACATCCTAACCCTTTGCCTGAAGCATCATCTGTAGATAACAAATCCATCCGAACCAGATGGTATTGTTAGAACAGGTGCCGAAATAAGTCTCCTCTTAAGCTCTTGGAAACTCTTCTCGCATTCTTCGCTCCAAACGAATTTTGTATCCTTCCGAGTTAGCTGAGTTAATGGAGTAGCGATTCGAGAAAACCCTTCCACGAATCTCCGATAATAACCAGCTAAGCCCAAAAGCTACGTACTTGATCATCGACGGTTGCTCCAACTTTGTATTGCTTCAATCTTGGCCGGATCAACAGATACTCCATGTTTCGACACCACGTGCCCAAGGAATGCTACTTCCTCAAGCCGAACTCGCATTTCTTCAATTTGGCATATAGTTGGTTTTCACGAAGCCTTTGGAGTACCGACTTCAAATGGTGCTCATGATCTTCACGACTTTTGGAATATATAAGGATGTCATCAATAAAGACAACAACGAATCGATCCAAATATTCCTTGAATACTCGGTTCATCATATCCATGAAAGTCGCGGGAGCATTAGTCATCCAAAAGACATGACTAAGAATTCATAATGCCCGCATCTGAGAGTTCTAAAGGCGTCTTTGGAATATCCTCGGTTCTAATCTTCATTTGATGATATCCGAGCGAAGATCGATTTTGAAAAGAATTGTGCCCCTTGCAATTGGTCAAACAAGTCATCAATACGAGGTAGAGGATACCTATTCTTGATGGTGACATGGTTCAATTCGATAGTCAATACAAAGTCGCATACTCGAGTCTTTCTTCTTTACAAATAAAACAGAGCACCCCAAGGAGATGTACTAGGACCAGAATGAAACCGATGTCCAACAATTCCTATAGTTGGACCTTTAACTCTGAAGTTCAATAGGAGCCATTCGATATGGGGTTTTAGAAATGGGCTTTGTGCGGGTTCAAGATCAATAAAGAATTCAACTTCACGTTTTGGGGGTAGGTAAGGAAGTTTTTCGGAAATAGGTCGGAAAGTCAATAATAACAGAATATTATTCAAATTTGGCGTGTCTTTATTCAAATCCATAACATGGGCTAAGAAAGCTTGACATCCGCTTTTTCAATAAACAAATAGCTTTATGATTAGATATGACGGTGATTGATTTTAATGGTTTAGTTGCTTGAATTGCATACAACAAAGGTTGGTTAGGAATATGAAAACTAACAACCTTACGAAAACAATCAATTTTGGCATGATGAGTAGTTAACCAATCAATCCCTAAAATCACATCAAAAACAAGTATCTTTAAAGAGATAAAGGTCAACGGTAAGGTAATGGTGCCAACTTGAATCAAAAACAAGATTTATAAGCGATTGGATGTGATGAAAGTTTCTCTAACCGAGTTTCCACAGATAGGTCAAAGTCTAATTTCTCCGAGTCAAGTTTAAATGTTGAGCACAAGCGGAGAGATAAATGAATGGGTAGCACTTAGGTATCAAGTAAGGTATAAACTTCGCAAGAATTTATAAATAGCTACCCGTGATCACCTCGTTTAGGTTCCTCGCATTTTGACCGATCCACAACAAACGCTCTTCCGGAATCGTTGACTTTGACTTTTTCGGGACGATCTTTTTGAGTCACCGAATCCCATTGAACTAGGTTTTCTCATGTATAATCTCGGCGATATGTCCTTCCTTTCCACAATTATAGCATACCTTGAAGCTGTTGTGGACAGTTTGGTGATATGTCCCTCTTTCTCGCATTTATAACATATGACCGGTGGTCGTTCTCCTCCTTAGAACCCGATTCACGCTTAAGACCTTTATCGTCTTCATATGGTCGTTGTTAAATCTCCTCTTTTAAAATCTCCTCGACTCGCTTCTTACATTTTCATGGCCATGATTACCACCCAGAGTGGTTACCATTTTTGTCCGTCTCTTTTTCTTTCTCCATTGGTTATCATTATTACATTGGTTCGCTATCTACGATACGATCCTCGGTTGTGGTCCTCGGTTGGTATTCTCGTTATCTCGCTCTAATAATTGAGCCCATTTACAACATCCGATCCGAAGAGAGAAAATTTATGAGAAATGAGATATCGACGTATATGCCGGGTTTCAAACCTCTAAGAAACATCCGTCATCGTTCCTCATTCTCCACCAAATGAGGTGCAAACACGGATAACTCGCAAACTTTGCCTCGTCATTGAGACACCGTCGTGTTGTTTTGCTCTAATCGATGAACTCCACTTCCTTCATATGATGAACACTTTCGAGAAAGTATTTGTCATTAAATAGTTTTAAAACGTTTCCCAAGACATCTACGAGAGTGTGTACGGATGGAGTACGCTTCACGAGACTCCCCCACCGATGAGTCTCCGCCTCGCCACTGGAACATAAAGGTGGCAAATGGAACTTCTACATTCTCCGTGCATCCCAAGACATCGAATATCTTGGTAATTTGTTTTGACCCATGTTTCCGCCATGATCGGATCTGGCTTTCCCTTAAATTCGGTGGTCCCAACTCTTTGAATCGCTTGGTTGTGACAACCCGTGAATTGCTATCATTTCCTCATGTATTTTGAACACGAGTCTCCTAAATTCGATTTTGCATGAAGCGCAAAAACTTCTAAACATCCCTCGTTCATCATCTCGCTTTCGGTGGTGTTGTTCACATGAGGAACATTGCCACGACTGTTGCACGTTCTCCTCGTTGGTGAGTATGTGTGTCTCCACGGTCTCATTTTCATTGTTAATATTCTCATCGACATTCTCAAATCATCGTCATAAAACAAGGGTTAATTAAGGAAATCAATATATCACATAATATCCTATATCTTGACTAACTAAAAAAATAAGCTTAGGTAGGACACACTAGCGAAGGATTTACTCGTCTCTCCCTCCTAGTTCTATTCCCGATCTCGCCAGAGATCATATCCCTAAGCTCGATACCAACCTGTGACGCCCCCAAAATAGGTATACATCACATATTCTCGAGTTGTCAATACACGGCATACGAAACAACTACAACTTTATTATTACAACAAGAAAGCGTGAGTTTGAATACAAATATTATCTTCTAGATAATATCTATACTCAAATAAATCCTCATCACATTTATTGATATATTATTTTACAAAATGGTGAGGACTACTAAACAATCTTTTCTAAAACCTTCATTCCATACCCCCACTTCGTACTCGCTATATTCTCGCCTCCCGAGAAGAAAAATGGAACAAAAAGGAAAAGGGTGAGCTCAACTAGCCCAAGTAAAGAATATTATGACTAAGATAATATACAACAAATTACCGTTAGTCTTCAACGGAAAAAATCTAATAGAATACAATAGACAACAAATTTTAAATCAATATTCGCAATGAAATAATAATTCATTAGAAGAGTTAAGTAGAGAATGCAAACTACTATCTTCTATGTATGAATTTAAAAGTTCATCGTCTATCTTTTATCCCTGTAACATCAATCAATATACATCGGAATCAAATATTCATCTTTGCACTACTGTGCCAAAGATATTCATCGATTAAGTCGTGTTCATCTAAACACTGTTCATCTTTGCACTATGACCAAAGATATTCTTGAAATCATTCATCTTTGCACTACTGGCCAAAGATATTCAATAATATCATCATTTAAGACCGAGGATGATGAAAATATTTTTTTAAAAAGCGAATCCGATTGAAACAAAATGACAATGATTAAGGATTCGTACTTTTTGTTTTATCCATGTTCAAAAATACCTCAAAAATAATCATAGTGGTGTAAAATTCAAGAATGATCAAAACATGGATACAATCAAAGCTAGTATCCGAATAGATATTTTAGGCGAAAAGGAAAATTTTCATTTTTCGATGAATAGTCTTACAAGTATTCGTGAATAGTGTAGATATCGTGAATAGTGCAGTATCGTGAGTAGTAACTCAGACACCAAAAGTTCCAAATTTGATAAAAACTTCAGATCAATATTCAAACATAATGATATTAAAGAAATAATATCATTACGAAAAAAATAATATCCCTTACCTCGAAAGATTAGTACTTCTAATTTGGAATCTAAGATATATAGTCTTTGAAGGAACTTCTTGACCGTCTAACAATACTCAAAGTATACTCAAAATACTCACAAGAATACGCCGATAATATAGAGAGAAAACTTGATTTTGGGTGTGATTTTCAATTCTAACCTAAGCACTCTATTTATAGGAAAACGCTTAGAACACACAAAGTTAGAAAATTTAATAAAATATTAATATATATTATAAATTTCCTTAGCCCATCTTTGAAGATCTAATTTTAGCAATTAATATCACATGTTAGCCCACTTAAATGTAAAAAAACGTTTTTCTTTAAAATAATAATTAAAACTTCCAAAAATTAATTATTTCGGAGCTTCGGAACTTCAATAATTCACAATAAATAGCCCTTTTATCAGAAAATTCGAATCTCGCGAGTTTTTATAGGAAATTCAATTCTCTACAACTTTACAGAAGAAAGTTTTTCCGAATTCCAAACAGAAATTGACCGAAATCCACAAACGGGTAATTTTACAGGCTATAATCAAATTTCAGTCAATAAATGGGGTCCACCGACATGTTTAACATGTTTTAAATATTTATTGCAACAAAAATACTCTTCCTCGCAGTATACTCATATATCCCACATTCGTTAAAAAATATCACCATTATTATATTATTAAAATATAATAATATATTTAAATGAATTATTTTATCAGAAAAAGATAAAATTTCAATTTTCAACAATTGTCACATTAAAAATTTTCTCCATCTATATCCACATAAAATTAATATTTTCCGCATCATATAAATCAATAATTAATTATTCACAAATAATATTACAGAATCACAATATTGACAACCAGGCAGTTCCCAGGAAAGAGGGCTTTCAATAAGAATTTCTCCTCTACTTGGCGCAATTAGGTGACCAAACCTCTCCTTAGAGCGTAACTTTCTAGACATTGCCAATAATGTTATCTAATAATATTATTCGAGATAATATGAATTATTGCTTCGATAATGAAAAATATTGTGTAACGACAATTATTGAAACAACAACAATATAAAATATCAACGCAGACAATTATTAACTCAATAAAATCTTCGAAGCGATAATTCACGTAACCATTATTGAGTAGTGCCTTCTTACGTAAGAATCAATAATTGGTGCAATACCGCAGGTAATCTTCTTGTGTTTTAACCACACCGAGTATTTTAAAAGATAATCTGTAATAACTACGCCGATTATTTTTAACCAACTTATATTTCACGTTTTCTTCATCCAATCGCTTTCAGTTATGGGCCCACACATGGGCTGCTGCTGCCGTCGTAATGCGAATATTCCTGAAGCGATACGAATATTCCACGACTAAACGAATATTCAAACAACAATGAATATTTTATAACCACTTGCTTATTTTGAAATATTTGCGTATTTTACCCCTAACTATCCACATTAATCACATCAACCCTTACTATTTCAAAATAATAAATAGAGAAAATTAAATTTCATTAATAATAAGTTGGGGTCTTACAGACTGGTCCATTTTCGACTACCCACCATTCCTATGGGTCACGGTTCAGATAGATCTTCATTCTAAACTTCCAAAAATTGAAGTTTTCACTTCCGAGCAACAGCGGTGGCCTACTTGTGGACTGGCCTTCTTGAAAGTTTAGGTGTGTCATAGGATCTTCCCCTACAACTTGCAATGATCAATATTTGTAGAGCCTTGCTTTGATACCAAATGTAATTCTATGTATGTGCACACCCAGAGGGGGGTGAATAGGTGTTTAAGCTAAAAGTGATAAACGGTGAAAACTTTTTGAAATTTTCTACAACAGTTTAATTAGGGCACTACGCTATGCGCTTTTAATGTCTGCTTTAGCTTATGTTCTTTGTTTCTTATTATCAGACAGCTAGACCTGTCTGCTTTAGTGTCTGGATAGTAGCGTGAATAACAAAAAAGTGCAGAACGTGAATGACAGTTAAAGAGATAAACAGAAGTAAAGATCACACTAAGATTTTTACGTGGTTCAACCCCTATCCTCTAATCTAGTGGCCTAATCCACGTCCAATCCCAACTAGGATTGGAGACTCTTTTTATTAAACTGAATATTCAATTAAATACAATAAAAAGAACTCCCTGTTACAAAGAAGCCTCAAATCTGATGTTGGACACCAATGCCCCCTTTGCACCTCTGCAACTTGTACACCTCTGCACCTGTTCTCATCTCTGAGACCTTTGAAGCTTCCTTTGAATAGACCCACTAAACTCTAGAAATTCTAGACCACCAAAGCTAACAGTTTTGTTTTTCAGATTACAATGATGGTGATTCCAATGGAATATCAACTTTCTAGCCTAAGGATAATAGAACATTGATTTCTAGAAAGACTATTAGAAAGCTATAAGAATTAAGAAGAATGAATTGATGCTTTCCAATTGTTGGGCTCCCCATTATCGAGCAAGATGAAGCTTTATATAACATGAAGGCCAACGACTATATTTGTTAGCAAGAAATCAGATAATTTAAATCCCATAATTAAAGCTACAATATTGACCAACGGAACATATATCAAAGTTGATATACACCATGATTTTAGCAATTAAAGAGTCCAACAGATTTGGTAAATCAAGGATATATTTTTAAGTCAAACCAAAATACCTTAAATAAAGGAACAAGGAGATTAATAAGGATAAGACCCAATAGCTTCTGTAAGTCTCCTTTTCAAAATAGAATACCAAAATATCACTAACTAATGTGGGCTCCACTAAGCAAGATAAAATCCTTAAATAAATAAGCACCCACGAAATACTCTGATGAAATACAAGAACCAATTTGGGCCAGCTGGAATTAATAACAATAGACCATAATATTTGTCATTATTAAAATTATAAATACCAACATACCTTAATAAACTCCAATTCAAATATTCCTTAATAAACTCCAATTCAAATCCTCTAAATCAAATCTTCCTTAATAGACTCCAAATCAAATCTTCCTTAATAGACTCCAAATCAAATTTGAAATGATTTTAAAACATTTCAATTTACCAATAGAAGAAAATCAGCAACAAGTGTTCATGTAAAAACTATAACCCATGCATATTATGAACCATGCACATGTCTAATATACTTAAATTAGTCATCATTCAAAACATTATAAAATCAAAAATCAATAGAAAAAAATATAAATTGTGAAGGATGTTTCTTTCGCTAATAACTATTTTGTCACTATATTTTTTTTCTTTCATTGTTCCTTCGCTAAAAAACTCCTCATGTAAAGGAATAAATTTCTTCACAAAATTTCCTTCGCTACATCTCTAATTTCTTGTAGTGTTTGTGCTTTATTTCATAAAAGATTGGCACCATCTTCTTCTTTTTTTCATTTTCTTTATATTATGATCAATGTATGAAATTTTAAAATTTAATGTAATGTTATTTACTTTTTAGTTTATTAAAAGAAATAATTGATATTGTAAGTGTAACAACCTGGGTCAAATCCTGAGTCCAGAACAAATCTTGGGTCAAATCCCAAGTCCGAATTAAATCAAATCCATCAAAATAAGTCCTCAAACTACTGGCCCAATAGTATCTTCTTGGGTCAAATTAGCCCACCACAGGCTCACCCAAAAGGTCATGACTTGAAGGTATTATTGGTAGTAACTTATTTCCTTATATGCAGACAAATTTTTCCCCTATCTTTCGATGTGGGATTGGGGTGTTACAAACTCCCCCACTTAAATTTCGGCAAAACTAATGATTTCGCCACTATAGTTGGCAACTTTTATTTATTACACCACTGAACTTTTAATTTTTTAAATTATATCACTAAACTAATTAAAAAAAGCAATTGGGTCATTCTTTTAAATTAACTTAACATCTGTTAAACTATTTCATATTTGTTTCCTACGTGGCTGCTAAAAAAAGGAAAAGAAAAATAACTCCATAAAAATCATTACAAAATCAAAACCAGTGTAACTTTGTCTCTCTAAAAGCATACATATACTCATACTACTTTCTTTATCTAGAAATAGAGTTAGGTGCATTTGAATCAAATGCGATGGGGAGGGATTCTCATGACTCTGTCAGGTGCCTCAACCCGGTGGCGAATCGGGGTGAGCTGGAGATGATCTTCACAGCGACCGAGCCGTTGGATGAAACCCTAGGTCACTGATTTTGCTATGTTCATTCGTCTGCTCGGATCTAGAAGCTCGGTTGGGGCGGGGTCTGCTAGAGGGAACTGTTCTTGTAGGTGGTTTGGATCTGGTGGTATTGTTGTGTACGGATGGGCGCTTGTTCTTATGTTTTCGATCTGGGACCTTGCTTATGATTTATCTCTTATTCTTTCAGATTTGGATGTTCTTCGCTGATTATGGTTTATTACCGGAATCTAGTAGTACTGTTTTGGTTACCGGATTTGTTCTTCCCAAGTCGTTTTTATTTTTTATGATTATGGATTTGGGTTGTTTCACTCCCTAGATTTTGGTTTAATTCATCCGATATTGTTTGGGTATCAAAATCATTGGTTGTTCTCTATCAATTTATCTTATTTGATGGTCTGCTCGTTGGCGGTGGTTGTCTGCCGTTGGCTGTGATCGAAAATTTCTGGGATGGTGTGTTAATTTGGGTTGAGGGCTGGGTCCCATAAACATGTGGACCTCTGATGCATCAAATTTGGACATGTCATTTTCTTTTCTTTTTCCTTTTTCTTTTATCAGCCACATAAGAAAAAAATATGAAATAGTTTAACAGATGTTAAGTCTATTTAACAGAATGATCCAATTGCTTTTTTCTAATTAGTTTAGTGATGTAATTTGAAAAATTAAAAGTTTAGTGGTGTAATAAATAAAAGTTGCCAACTATAGTGGCGAAATTATTAGTTTTGCCCTTAAATTTCTGACGTTCCCTTCAGAACCGATCACACACACAGCCCAAAGATCTTTGCCTCTCTAGCCATTGTGGGATAATACCGGCTGGCTTCGTGTCCCCACCTCCGGACCTCCATCTCTCCATTGTGGGATAATACCACCAGCCTTCGTGTCCCTACCTCTGGCAACTCGATCAGATGACCCGAACCGAGCTTTCGAGAGTCGGCTCTGATACCATATGTCATAACCCGGGTTAAATCCCGAGTTCGGGATAAATCTTGGGTCAAATCCCAAGTCCGAATCGAATCAAATCCATCAAAATAAGTCCTCAAACTACTAGCCCAATAGTATCTTCTTGGGTCAACTTAGCCCACCATAGGCTCACCCAAAAGGTCTTGACTTGAAGGTACTATTGGTAGTAACTTATTTCCTTATATGCAGACAAATTTTTCCCCTATCTTTCGATGTGGGACTGGGGTGTTACAGTAAGCCATTTAAAAAGTTTTATTAAAATTAAATTTACTATTAATTTTTTAAATGTATTTATATATGATAATTCAATTTATATTTACTATAATTAATTCTAAAAAACTTATTTTAACGAAATAGTGACCAATTTTATCTCTCGTAAAAAATCTCTCAACAATAATATATAACAATTAATAATTCCTTCATTAATATTATTTTTCTTTGTAAATTTTCATTAAAGATTGTCGCCAAACATCCTTCGTATTCTGCGAAGAAAAAAAATGTGAAGAATGTTTCTTTTAGAATAACTATATTGTCACTAATTTTTGTTCCTTCATTGTTCCCTCACTAGAGTACTCATCAAGTGAATGAATGAATTCCTTCACAAATTTTGCTCGACTACATTCCTAGTTTCTTGTAGTGGATTAATATATAAATATATATTTATGGAGAATGATTCATATCATGTATTTGCTATGAATCAAAAATGGGCAAATAGCATCCTAAGCGTCTGAGCGTCTGTTCCACTGATCAATGGCTAAAATTAAAAATGAGGATACGACGTAAGCTAGTAATACTAGCGGACAGGCTAAACAAACAAATCGGATGATTATACCCCCAAGTCTCCAAAGTCAACGAAGGCTAACCCACCTTTTTAAACATTCTGGTAGTAATACTAGCGGACCACAGTTGAAGCAACCATTGCCGGGGTAAGACATATTTTTACCGATATTTTCCTTAGATCTCAAAACGTGAAGAGACTGATATATAAATAAAAATAATAATAATAATAAAATAATAGTAATAATAAATTAATAATAATTAAATTAATAAAATAATAAATAATTAATTTTTAGGAAAAAATAAATCCCAGACACGGTATCGCAGATGATATCTAGGTCAACTAGTACCGAGATCGTAAGATCAAAATTTGGCCGGTTTCGATACTAGTTCGGTTTAGACTGGTTTTTATCGGTTGAACACCCCTAGTTACCACCTACAGATTTCATGGAAGCAGTTCTAATACTAATTAATATTAATCATCTAAATAATTCTCCTTTCGTCCCATAATAAACGACATAATTTGACTTTCATCGTCAAATTGACAATTTTAGAATTATTTATTAAAAATATTTATATAGAATTTTAAAATTCTGAAACTTGACACTCGTAGTAAATTCTCCGTAAGTTATTATGATCATAATCACTTAGTGTGTATTTTGATTTTTTTTAATATTTATTAATTTAAAAATGGTCAATTTCAAGTAGTAAAATCAAATTAAGACATTTATTATGGGACAGATGAAGTACTAATTATCTAATAATAATAATAATAATTATCTAATACATTAAAAATGTTGTTATGTATTTTTATAAATCAATATTGTGTATATAATAAGTCAAGTTCTCTAATATTACAAACATGAAGAAAAGTGTTAAATTTTTCTTCAAAAATATTTACTTTAAGAGACACTGCTATTATTTACTCTAATTATTCTTCTTTTTCCTGCTATAATTTTTCGCTCCAATATATTATATTTTCCTCCTAATTTTTTGTCAACCGCTTGGATATCTAATAACCATCCCCAATTTCTATCTCTAATCTGCTTGAATTAAGAACTCAATAAATTAATAGGTAAATTTTATATGTTATAGTTATTTTCATAGAAATCATTTCAAAATCGTAGTTGTTCAATTAGAACAACTATTAATCAATTCAAATCAAAATCTATAAACATACCTAAAATGTCAAATAATTTTTACCTTCAAATTGAGATTATTGAAAATTGATAATGGAGGTTCTTGACTAAATGGATGCTGTCAATGATAAAAGGAAGACCGGTGATGTCCATTGGATATAAAAATGTGACGTCATTGCATATTTTGTCACTAAATATAAGGATTTATGACGAACCAGTGTTGTCACTTATCCACTCATCTAATTAGTGACGCACTATTATCTCGTCATATAAAATTGGTATTTGTGACAATAAAAATTGTCATAATTTATTATTTTTTCGTCTTTACAAAATTTGCCTCCAAAATTTCTTAAATTTTTTTGCCTCCAAATCAAATTGTGACGATATTACGTACTTTGTCACTAAATAGAAGAATTTATGACGAACCATTTTTGTCACTTATCCACGCATATAATTAGTGACAGACTATTATCTCGTCATATAAAATTGGTATTTATGACAATACAAATTGTCATAAATTATTATTTTTTCGTCTTTAAAAAATTTCCCTCCAAATTTTTTCAAAATTTTTTTGCCTCTAAATAAAATTGTGACGATATTACGTACTTTGTCACTAAATATAAGAATTTATGACGAATCATTTTTGTCACTTATCCACTCATCTAATTAGTGACAAACTATTATCTCGTCATATAAAATTGGTATTTATGACAATACAAATTTTCATGAATTATTATTTTTTTCGTCTTTAAAAAATTTCGCTCCAAATTTTTTCAGAAAATTTTTGCCTCCAAATAAAATTGTGATGAATTTGTATTTGGCGTCACTAAATGTGAACATTAGTGACGAAAGCACATTGTCACGAAAATTTATAAATAATTAATGACAAACTATTATGTTGTCATCGAAAGAAATATTGTGTGACAATAAATATTGTCATTGTGACGCCCCCAAAATTAGGTATACGTCACCCATCTTGGGTCGCCACTTACATGGTACATAAATTCAAATACAACTTACTAATATAACTGTCGTGTACAATACGACATAAGCGTGAGTTTGAATACAAATTTTGTCTACTAGATATTATACAAACTCAAAAAAGAGTCCTCATTACGACTATTATCACACTATTTCACGAATAGTGAGGACTACTAATGCTATATCCTCGGACCATTACTTCATTCCCGACTCGTCCCGGCTATGTTCTCATTTCTGAAGAAACGTGAAAAGAAAAGGTGAGCTCAACTAGCCCAAGAAGAAATATTATGACTAAGATAATGCGAGAATAAATTATCATTAGCCTTCAACAATGTTAAAGCGATAAAATACAATAGACAACAAGTTTAACTACGGTAGGAATTAGTAATCCATTTAAAGAGTCAAGTAGAGAATAAAGTCTACTATCTTTTAGGTTTTAAAAGGTTTTCATCAATTTTTATTTGAGACTCGATTTTAATAAATAAACCACCACATCTAATCATCCCTGTACCGCGGTCAAGGATTTTCATCAAGTTATCAATGGTCATGACTATCCGAATCACCCCTGGTCATAATCATACCAAAAACTATCCATCAACGCATTCTGAGCCCTTTGAGGACTTTTGTCACATCATTTATATCAAGTCGTGATTATCTTAGAATGATCCACGGTCATAATCATACTAAGTTCATCTATGCATGCGTAAGCGAAGATAACATAATATAACATGAGGATGATGACAATGACATAATAATTCAATAAAACAAGTTCAAGAATTATTTAATCCATGAATTATTAACGTCCAAATTGTCAACATAATTTGTTTCATAGAGTAAAATTCAAGAATGATCGGAAGAATATTTTAGTGAAAAGATCTTTGGATGAAACGCAAATATCAAGGATATTCTACTAATTTCATGGAGTATAGAAGTCAAAGTTTTAACCATTTGGGTATAATAAAGAATGGAATAATAAAAGAAATCACCATGCATGCGGTACTTCGCATAGACAAAGTTATTCAACATAATAATAATAACGGAATAAAGTCGGTGAAATTCACCGCAAGCGGGATGTTCAACAGAATAATAAAGATGGAACCGGATCCGGTGTAAAACACACGAGATAGGATATTCCAGCAGAATGATGATAAAAGCGGAACCGGTTAGGTGTAAAACACATGACAGGATGTTCCAGCAGAATAATAAAAGGCGGAACCGGTCTGTGGGTGTAAAACACATGACGCAGGATGTTCCAATGAATAATAGAAGAATGTCACCAAGTATAGGGTGGCAAGCGTATCTGAGTTATTCAATGAGAATAATAAGCAATGGAATAACATAAGGATTTCACCAAGTATAGGGTATCTGGCGTATCTACGAGTTATGTATAGGGTATGCCACTTTTACAAAAGTTATTCAATGAATAATAATGAATGGAATAATGAAGTTCTCTTCAAGAAGAAAGAATAACACCCTACTAGTAAAAAACTGAATATAGAAGTAGTGAAGTAGCGAGAATACTCTTCTTCTTTCTATAATTTTCTCTCTATAGCTTCTTTCTATAATTTCTCTCTCTAGAGTTTCAATGAATTCGTAAGAAAATAATGAAGGAATGAGCTTTATTTATAGGAAAATGGAATGCATAAGTAACTAATCCATGAGCGGTCAGATTGATTTACTTTAATCGACGGTCCATATTTAAAGAAAAATCTTTTAAATAAAATATAATATATTCTATTTATATAAAAACATTTTACTATGCAAACACTATATGCAATACTATGCAAAAATACTATGCAAAACACTATGCAACACTATGCATAATAAAATATAATATATTACATTTATAGAATAACTTTAATAAAGTATTCTATTTTATATAAAAGATGTTTACATTTTATTACGTTAATAATACTGAATAAAACAAAAGCGTCATTATCATTATAATAATTCATATTATTAATATAAATGATAATGGAATCAAACTGGTGACTTCTCACATAAGCATCGATAATCAATCTGGTAGTATATTCTTATGCAACCACACGTATTATTGTACTTTTACTCTAAAGTAGTTCAACAATAACCACGGTAAAACTTCCGCCGTTATTTTAATAAAATATTTTTGTCGTTTTCTCAATCAAGACAATAATTACATTGTGGGGTCCACCAATGATTGAGTAGTTATACGAATATTCCTGCTAAACCGAATATTCCCCGAACCAATCGAATATAATATAACCACTTGCATACTTTGCAAAATTTATAAATACTACCCACAACTATAATATTATCTCAAATTCACACCATAATATTAAAAATTATTTTGACAAAATTTAAATCTTTATTAATAAAATCGGGGTCTCACTGATCTCCCTCCTTATGGAATTTAAGCCCTCGAAATTAGAGTGCGATACTGGTATGATAAAGAGATGAGGATACCTTGAATACCTTTATCGTCGAAAACATTAAATTCATTTTTGCAATCCTACCAAAGATATTCATTAACAATTCATCTTTTCACTACTGAGCCAAAGATATACAACTATAAAACCAATAATCTTTGAGACTCGACTTAATAGTATCACAACCATGAATTATCCATGCACTTCTTGGCTAAGGATATTCGTGTTTTCAATCTGATCGGTGATTATTATAAGAATAATCCGTGGTCATAATCATACCAAGTCGATCAATGCACTACTACTAAAAATGACTTTTACCACATCCATGAATTAATATTTCATTCTTTGAGACTCGACTCAATAATTAATCCATATCATCGAATCATCCGCACTACGGGCCGAGGATATTCATTAATATCACGACCACGAATTATCCATGCACTACGACCAAAGATAATCGTGTATTCATTAGTATCACGACCACAAATTATCCATTACTACTGACCAAAGATAATTGTGTATTCATTTCTGGTTATGATTATGCGAACAATCCACGGTCATAATCATACCAAGTCCATCTATGCACGTAAGCCCGCCACGATGACTTTGAACACATCCATGAATTAATATTTCATTCTTTGAGACTCACATTTCAATAATTAATCCACATCATCGAATCATCCCCACTTTCTGAGGCCGAGGATATTCATTAGTATCACGACCACAAATTATCCATGCACTACGGCCAAAGATAATTGTGTATTCATTTTACGGTTATGATTATAGAATAATCCGTGGTCATAATCATACCAAGTCCATCTATGCACTTCTGAAGCCACGAGATGACTTTCAACATAATATAAACATGAGGATAATGATATAAAGAATCAATCAAATGAGATAAAGGATAAATATTAAACATTTATAATATAATTTATCCGAGGATTCAAGAATATCCCCATGTTATCAATCATTTAATAATCTCATAATCTAATAACATTAATATTATAACAATATTTTAATCACTTCTTAAATTTATAAACAATTTATCTCAATTGTTTACGCTTTACCATATAATGCATTTAATCATTCAAAATGCCATACTCATAAAATATCATCACCAATTATCAAATCCTCATCAAAAAAAATATGCATATATTCTATATAGGATTCTCTAGCCATAAAATCCTATTTTCAACTTTGTTACTTCACATAACATATTTAACTCATATATTCGTAACTAAACTATTTTCATGAAAAATACCAAATTAGTCCCAAAATATTTCTTTTCTGGGATTTAGCATAATATAGTCCCATAATGAAAATATATTTTCTCGAATTTTTAAAATTCATTTACTATTTTCAAAAATCAATTTCTAATTAATTCCTTAAGAAATTTGCTACCTCAAGTTTAACTCCAAAATTCCCAAATCTTGGCAGGATCTTACACATGTTAACGTGAGCTTCTAGTTTAAATTTCATGGTCATCGGAGTTATAGAACTCCGGTTATAGCGTTTTAAATCGGGAAAACCCTAAATATTGAAATAGTCATAACTTGCTCATTTTAAGTCGAGAATGAGCTCATTTTTGGACAGGAGGTACTTTATACCATATACTTTCATGTCCCAAAAACCCAGAATTTTCTCATAATTTAAGTGGCCGAAACAGTCCCTTAAAGTTTCTGGGCAGTAGCATTTTCGAAATTTACAGCTTTGGCCTCCTTTGCTAAAATCAGTCCACACAAAATCCACAACACCTTTTCCAGTAATTCCACTTGGATTAGTTAGGTAACTCGTAGATCTAACTCTAGGACTTGACCGCATTCAAAAATTCAAAATATAATAAGAGATATGGTCAATTGAATTTCATATTCGTTTTTCACCAAAATCGATTTTCAACTCTTTGTGATTTCTAAGAAACTTTCATGTTTTTACATACTAACCAACATAACTCATCATAAAACTTACTAATACCACGAATACCCATGATTTTCATTATTCCAATGCTTTTATTATGACTTTCATCATAAACCACGTAAAGCTATTCATTTTAGTTGAAGAAATATTTGAGGTTTAAGAAATGGGTTTTATCTTTGGGGTCAATACAAAATTCGATTTCACGCTCTAGGGTAGGCTAGAAAATCTTCAAGAATACGTCAAGAAATTTATTAATGATATCATTCAAAGCGTGACTCTCATCCAAAACTTGGATAGTACATCACATTGATACCAAGCTGTGACTTCTATCCCTTAACTTTGGATGGCACCTCACAATGATACCTATCAACTTGCCATCTTGATCACGGCGTCGCCTCTGAAAGTCGGCGGTGCATTCCCACAAGGAAGTTAACAACGAAAGGTTCGGGGCTCTTTACTTATGGCTTGATATAACGTTGATTAACTTTAGGGTTTGGTTACTTTGAATTCATATAATGAGTTGGTTATAAATATAAAAGCTAACAACCTTACGAAAAGCATGATGATTAGCTAACCAATTGATTCCTAAAAATCACATCAAAGGCAAGTATTTTCAAAAGATAAGATCGACGAAGTAGCGTGAAAATGTTTATTTGAAACAACAAGATTAATAAGCGAGTGGAGGTGTGAAGGTTTCTCCCAACGAAGTTTCAATAGATAAATCAAAGTAAATTTTTTTTTTTTTTTGAGTCAAATTTAAACATTGAACACAACTAGGTAGAATAAAAGAGTGGGTAGAACTTGTATTGAATAAAGTATAGACTTATGATAATTAATTTATCCGTAATAACGTTCGGTTTTTCTCGACAAACGCTCTCGCTTAAATTACAGAGTTTGACTTTACTATAGGGTACATTCCACCCTTAAGTGCTTCTTCACATTCACGATCCATGATTTGAATCATTATTCTCCGATCCATATCGAATTCGGGTTGGCCGCTTATATGCGAGGTAATTCGAATTCGATGTTGGGTTCTCTCAATTCTTGTCAAAAAGCAAAGTCCATTTCATCTATTTTGGCTTTATTGGATCGGACGTCTTTTTCTACACTATCAACGCGTTATGCGGCTTTTACCCATGCATCGCCTATTCTCCTTCGTTCGATTGTTTCTTCTTTTAATTTGATCTTTTATTTTTAAATTCTCGATTCAACTTTAATATCTTACACCTCGCCCAAAGCGTGATTTTGTTCGAGCATCACATATCGGGTAACCCAATTTTGAATTGTTGTATCCCTTTGTTCCACATTAGTTTGCCGTTCTTCAACTGTTCTTCTTAGCTCACGAACACGATTTTGTAATTCTAAGTTTTGATCATAAATTTCTTCTAACCAATTCTCCTCGGGTTCCTCTTCTTCCTCTTCTTCCTCTTCTTCCTCACTTTCATTTGCTACCTCTACAACTAGCTAAAGGTGCAACAATTAGTTCTTCATTCACTACGTGGATATCTCTAATTTGTTCCTCGTCGACCTTTGCATTAACACGATTAGTGATTAAAGGTGTCACAGCGGTCACATTCACTCCATTGTGAATATTTTCATTTGCCATTTTCAAAACCGCCGCCACAACACGAGGGTTAATTAATATATCAAATATTATCCCTATACTCGACGTGAGCCAATTAAATACCAAATAAACTTAGGTAGGTCATACTAGCGAAGGAATTTCCGTCTCTCCCTCCTAGTTCTTATCTCACATCTTAGCGGGGATCGTATCCTAAGCTCGATACTGTTATGGCGCCCCAAAAAAATTAGGTATCGTCACCCATCTTGGGTCGCCACTTACATGGTACATAAATTCAAATACAACTTACTAATATAAGCGTAGGTGTACAATACGACATAAGCATGTGAGTTTGAATACAAATTTTGTCTACTAGATATTATACAAACTCAAAAAGAGTCCTCATTACTGACTATTATCACACTATTTCACAGAATAGTGAGGACTACTAATGCTATCCTCGGACCATTACTTCATTCCCCGGCTTCGTCTAGCTATGTTCTCATTTCACGAAGAGAAACGGTGAAAGAAAAAGGTGAGCTCAACTAGCCCGAGAAGAAATATTATGACTAAGATAATGCGAGAATAAATTATCATTAGCCTTCAACAATGTTAAGCGATAAAATACAATAGACAACAAGTTTAAGCTGCGGTGAATTAGTAATCCATTTAAAAAGTCAAGTAGAGAATAAAGTCTACTATCTTTTAGGTTTTAAAAAGGTTTTCATCAATTTTATCATTTGAGACTCGACAATAAATAAACCACCACATCTAATCATCCACGTACCACGGTCGAGGATTTTCATCAAGTTATCAATGGTCATGACTACTATCTTAGAATCACCCCTGGTCATAATCATACCAAAAACTATCCATCAACTGCATTACAGGCCACCGAGGACTTTTGTCACATCATTTATATCAAGTCGTGATTATACCGAATGATCCTCGGTCATAATCATACTAAGTTCATCTATGCACGTAAGCCAAAAGATAACATAATATAACATGAGGATGATGACAATGACATAATAATTCAATAAAACAAGTTCAAGAATTATTTAATCCATGAATTATTAACGTCCAAATTGTCAACATAATCTTTGTTTCGTAGAGTAAAATTCAAGAATGATCGGAAGAATATTTCCGTGAAAGATCTTTGGATGAAACGCAAATATCAAGGATATTCTACTAATTTCATGGAGTATAGAAGTCAAAGTTTTAACCAATTTGGGTATAATAAAGAATGGAATAATAAAAGAAATCACCATGCATGCGTACTTGCCGCATAGGCAGAGTTATTCAACATAATAATATATAACGGAACCGGTCGGGTGAAATTCACACGCAAGCGGGATGTTCCAAACAGAATAATAAAGATGGAACCGGATCCGGTGTAAAACACACGGATAGGATATTCAACAGAATGATAAAAAGCGGAACCGGTCGATTCCGGTGTAAAACACATGAGCATGGATGTTCCAACAGAATAATAAAAAGCGGAACCGGTCCGTGTAAAACACATGTGAGCGAGGATGTTCAATGAGAATAATAGAAGAATGTCACCAAGTATAGGGTAAGCCAGCATTATCTGAGTTATTCCAACAGAATAATAAGCGATGGAATAACATAAGGATTTCACCAAGTATAGGGTATGCAGCGTATACGAGGTTATATATAGGGTATGCCACTTTTACGAGTTATTCAGCAGAATAATAATGAATGGAATAATGAAGTTCTCTTCAAGAAGAAAGAATAACACCCACTACAGTAAAAGGCTGAATATAGAAGTAGTGAAGTAGCGAAGAATACTCTTCTTCTTTCTATAATTTTCTCTCTATAGCTTCTTTCTATAATTTTCTCTCTAGAGTTTCAATGAATTAAGTAAGAAAATAATGAAGGAATGAGCTTTATTTATAGGAAAATGGAATGCATAGTAACTAATCCATAAGCGGTCGGATTGATTTACTTTAATCGGCGGTCCATATTTAAAGAAAAATCTTTTAAATAAAATATAATATATTCTATTTATATAAAACATTTTTACTATGCAAACACTATGCAATACTATGCAAAATACTATGCAAAAACACTATGCAACACTATGCATAATAAAATATAATATATTCTATTTATAGAATAACTTTAATAAAGTATTCTATTTTATAAAAAAGATTTTACATTTTATTACGTTAATAATACGAATAAAACAAAAGCGTCATTATCATTATAATAATTCATATATTATTAATGATAATGGAATCAAACCGAGTGACTTCTCACATAAGCATCGATAATCAATACCAGTATGTTACTTATCTGCAACCACACGTATTCTTCTTTTTTTTTACTACTCGAAGTAGTTCAACGGTAACCACGGTAAAACTTCCATAGAGTTATTTTAATAAAATATTTTTGTCGTTTTCTCAATCCGACAATAATTACATTTATTGGGGTCCACCAATGATTGGTAGTTATGCGAATATTCCTGCTAAACCGAATATATTCCCAGGCCAATCGAATATAATATAACCACTTGCATACTTTGCAAAATTTATAAATACTACCCACAACTATAATATTATCTCAAATTCACACCATAATATTAAAAAATTATTTTGACAAAATTTAAATCTTTATTAATAAAATCTGGGGTCTCACAGTCATCAATTATTATAAAATGTCACTAAAAGGTTTTCCTCTAAAATTTTGGTACGAAATTCTACCTCCAAAATAACTTGTGACGAAATTTTGTTAATCGTCATCAAATGTGTAAATTAATGACGATATAAATGATTAATAGTAACAAAATTAAAGGTCATAACAAAAGCAAAAGTTTTAGTGACGACTATGAATTTCGTAATTATTAATTAATAAATTGTGACAAAATTTTGTGCGTGGCAAAAAATTCATCATAAAATATGTGATTTCTTGTAGTGTTAATATTATTATTAAATAAATCTATTATAATTAATATTAAATTATTCTTTGAAATTTACCTTTATTTATTAAAAGTTATATTTTATACTTCAAATATTTTAAAACTCCTTATTTTCATTTAAAATGATTTTTATAATATTAAAATTATTTTAAAACTAGTTTATTTAATATAATCATTAAATAAATCTAATATCATTAATATTAAATAATTAATGAAATTTGCTTTAAAATATTAAAAGTTACATTTTATAACTTCAAATATTTTTATATACCTTATTATCATTTAAAATAATTTTAATATAATAAAATCATTTTTAATTAATTTATTTAATACATTTATTAAATAAATTAAATATCAATAATATTCAAATAATTACTAATATTTATGGAAAATATGCCAAATTATTAAAAGTTAATTTTATTAACTTAAAATAATTTTTAAAACTGATTTATAATTTTCAGAAATTATTTTCTATTTTTAAATGATTTTTAGAAATTAAAATAAATAAAATTATTGTGTCTGTCACTAAAGCCTTTAGCGACAGTAAGTGTCGCCTTAGGTGTTCTTGATCACTAAGAACATTCATAGACAGTGGTCGAGTGATCATGTTTGACCATGAATAATTCTTAATCTATGATGTTTCTAGGAAAACTTAGACTCAGATCTTGTAGCACTAGTGTAATACTACACGTATCTAACAATTTCTGAACCAAAACATAACACATGAGCAAGATCTAAAGCCTTGAACAAGCTGTCATAGCTGTTCTTCATTTTCTAGGATACCCAGAAATGAAGAACAGTTCGTGAGGCCTACTTTGGGCTTCCACTACTTATTTTTCTTGTATCCTTTTTGTGATCTAATGATTTCAATATGTAGCCAACATGTAAGAGAACATATCTAATACATAAAACCAATATAACAATAACACAATTGAAAGATATATGCTGGTCAAACCCTGTCAGAGATCACGTTCTTGAGTTTTCTGGCTAACCAGAAAACTCAATCCGTGAAATTCTAGCTTGCTTTGACCAGCCACTACATTCTACCCATTTGATCTTTAGGTGATATACTAGCATGAATCTATAGTCTATATAACATACTACAATCTAGATACAATAACAAGAACAAAACAGCAAACATATGAAAGATCTGAGGCCGCAAATATCTTGTCAGAGCTTTCTGCGTAACAATCTAGGTTACCCAGATCGGTTTGGTCATGGCCGGTCAACATGATTTGACCACCTATATCTTACAATCTGTACATGATCTGGACTTGATTCAAGTTCCAGATCCAAGCCTACATTACATACTACAAATTCAAACCTTTAAAATACCAAAACAATAAACAGAAATGGATCTATGAGGTCTGACATTCGTTGTCAGACAACATTTTCCAACTTTTCCAGATTTTGAAAAAAAAATCAAATTCGAGCCTATAGATGTTATGGATCTAACAAATACCAACCCATATCATTTAGTTACACATCATACAACATATTAAAACATAAAAACTTAACATCTAACATAGCTTTAATGATCAGATTATAAATTAGTGTTATACCTCACTATGAACAAGTTCTTTTATGCTTCTTATTTGCTATTGGTGGTAGTGGGGACTTGATAAGGGACTGATTTACTACTGAAATTCGTGGGTTTAGAGAGAGAGGGTATTGGTGGTGAGTTGTTGAACAAATTAGCTATTTGGTTTACTTTTCTCTCTCTTGATCTTTATATATAACATGAATACAATGTGTTTGGCTGGTGAATGGCTGATATTTGTGGTTTATAGGCACATGGCTAGGCTAGAGTTGGTCACCAACTAAAGTTATGGCAACCGATAAAAGTTATCTATTAAATAATGTAAGAAGAGCAATTATGTCATTTGGCTTTTACTTTTAGTGGCAAACTTGGCAATTCATTCCAGCCCTTAGGGTTTAACCCTAAGGTTTCATAAGCTCATTTTCTAGGATTTTGTAATTAGGGCTAAAATGTAAATTTTAGTTTCTAAAATGTGAATTAGGGTTCCCTAATTAAATTAGGTTTCCTAATCACTTAGGAATTGTAAATTAGGCTTTATAATTTACTAATTATCATTAAGCTTGCTAAATTAATAATTAGGGTTTATAACTTGGCAATTAGGGTTCTAATTTAGTAATTAGGGTTTCTAAATATTATTTAGGGTTTACCTAATTAATATTAAATCTATAATAATTGTCATTAATTACATAACACAACAACTTAACAAATCTTACAGTCGTAATTGACTTCTGTACTAGAGTTTATCAGTAATATTAGGGTTTTGTACTGTTTCACTATAACTGTTCCACAAATTAACATTACACACATATCATGCTTGTTTATAGCACTGAAATATAAATAATATTATATTATTATTCTCATTTCTTATTCAAAATTCAGAATTAGGGTTTTGAATCCATATTCGACATAACTTTCATATATACCATCATTAATTTAGTTAAAATAATTAACTTAACTAATATAATAAAATACTTATCATAATAATCTTAATAATCATACCATATATACAATAATCATATTTTCATGAAAATAAATAATAAAAACTTTTATTAATTTATTATAAGAATATAATCTATAATGATCGATAATTCTTAAAAAGAAATTATTTATAATTATTCATGTAATAAATAAATTTTATTTATCACATATATACATACTTTACTTTGCACATATTCCCATCTTTATATAAAAAAATATTTATACATAAATTTTTTAGTTTAATTATATTAAAAATATTGGGTTATTACACTTTGTTATATATTTTTTTTTATATTTCTATTGACACTCTTGAATGTAAGTGTACTCTTTGATACATTAACTTTATTCGTAATTAGAAATTTTTCCTTCTATTATAATTTAAATATATATATATATATATATATATATATATATATATTCCAAATTTCTTGAGCCATGCTATCATTATGTTGATTTGTTTGTACTGCTAATTGTTCAGAATTTGGTACTCGCTTAATTGTTTCATTTCTAGTCAAATCCTTATTTTTCTTTGGTTTGGTCTAGATGGGGGGGACGGGCCGGGGCAAGGGGGGCAGTGGGTGGTTTAATTACCCTAAATAAAATGTTGATGAAGTTATGTCCACAATGAAAATATATATACTGAATTCACAAGTGTGTTGTATCTACATAAATAGGTCAAAGTTTTCATATTTCAGAAGCACTTGTCCAGCAGTATTATAGAATATGCATCAAAACTAGCTAGTTAAACTAGTTCCAACATATATTTGTAATTAATAATATGGATCCAAAACTGAATCAATCCATAACCTAAAAACTAGTTAACCAATCCAATAGATTCAAGTGGTTTTGGTTAACTATATGGATTTCAACCTAAATTGTCAGGTCTAGTTCTCAGAAAAGGATATCAATTGGTTGAACTTGGAAGTGGAATTGAGTTTACCTTAAAGAGTCGAACAATAAGATCCCCTATTCAATTTATTAATCTATTCGTTCTAAAATTAGGGATACAATTTGATTTTGAAATTAAACGATGATATTCCATTCTTTATTATTCTGTTGGAATATCCTGTATGTGCGGATTATGCTAGACTTGGTTCCATTCTTTATTATTCTGTTGGAATAACCTGTCTGTGCGGTCTATCGCATGCATGGTGAATTCTTTGTTATTCCATTCTTTATTATTCTGTTGGAATATCCTGTCTGTGTGGATTACGCTAGACCTGGTTTCATTCTTTATTATTATGTTGGCATAACCTGTCTGTACGGTCTATCGCATGCATGATGAATTCTTCTGGTATTCCATTCTTTATTATTTTATTAGAATATCCTGTCTGTGCGGATTACGCATGACCTGGTTCCATTCTTATTTATTCTGTTGGAATAACCTGTCTATGTGGATTATCACATTAATGGTGAATGATCATTCGTATTCATTCCTTATTAAATTGTGGAAATGATCTGTCTACGTGGATTACCGCATGGCGGGTGAACATCCATTTGCAGTTTCATATATTCTATGATGCTCATTTAGTTAAAGTTTTGGCTTCTATACTCCATGAAATTAGTAGAATATCTTAGATATTTGCGCTTCATCCAGTATCTTTTCATGGAAATATTCTTCTGAGCATTCTTGAATTTTACTCCACAAAGCAGTATCATGTTGACAATTTGGACGTAATTGATTTCAAGATAAATTAACTTATAAATATTTAAAATTTATTCTTGAACTTGTTTTATTAAATTATTATGTCATTGTCATCATCCTCATGCTTATATTGTGATGAAAGTCATCTTTGGCTTACGTGCATAAATGGACTTGGTATGATTATGACCAAGGACTATTCGGTATAATTATGACCTGTAATATTATAAATGATGTGGTAAAAGTCCTCAGTAGCCTATAGTGCATTGATGGACAGTTTTTGGTATGATTATGACCATGGATTATTCGGTATAGTCTTGACCATTGATGATTTAATGAATATCCTTGGCTCGAGATAGTGCAAGGATGACTCGATGATGTGGTTTATTTATTGTCGAGTCTCAAATGATAAAAATTGATGAAAACATTTTAAATCATAGAAGATAGTAGATATCATGCTCTACTTGACTCTTCTAATGGATTGCTTATTCCGCTGTAACTAAACTTGATGTCTATTGTATTTTATCAGTTTAACATTGTTGAAGACTAATGATAATTTATTTTGCATTATCTTAGTCATAATATTTTTCTTACTGGGCTAGTTGAACTCACCCTTTCTTTCACTGTTCTCTTCAGAAAATGAGAACGTGAGTTTGGACTCAATGGGGTCGAGGGAGCGGAGTGACTACCGGATGATAGCATTAGTAGTCCTCACTATTACATTAAATAAGTGTGACAATAAATGTAATGAGGACTCCATTGAGTGTGGATATTGTCTAGATGACAATATTCTTATTAAAACTCTTAGATTATGTTTTGTCGTATTTCACACGACTGTTGTATAATTAAGTTGTATTTGAATTTTGTACCATGTATTTGGCGACTCAAGATGGGTGATGAATACCTATTTTGGGGGCGTCACATTGTGTCTTTCTCACATTGTAACACATGTCCTACATAATTAATGTGCACCCCGCACTAATTTAATTATATTACAACATAACATTATACCATTTATAATTGTATTACAACATAATATTATACCATTTAAAACATTTAAAACAATTATATCCTAAAATTACTACTTTTCTAATATTATACAATTTATAATTATATTACAACATAATATTATACGATTTAAAACATTCAAAACAATATTAAAATAACAAATAATATCAATCATAACTTACTATGTTGATTTTATAATCCACTAAATCACTATTTTCTCAATCTAAAGCGGTTTTATATTATTATTATTATTTTTTATTTTATAATCCCCTAAATCACTACAAATCTAAAAGGTTACGATAATGTTAATTGTTCTATTATTATCATTACTAAATTGATTATTATCTCCTAAAATATCTACTTTTTATCCCAAATTAATATTTTGAATTTATAATCCACTAAATCACTACAATCTAAACTATTTTGGTAATGTCAACTGTTACGATATTATCCTTTATAATTTAATTATTATCTCCTAAAATCATTATTTTTTAATCCCAAATTAATATTTTGATTTTATAATCCCCTAAATCACTACAAATCTAAACTATTTTGGTAATGTCAACTATTACATAATTACACTAATTTTATAATATTATACCATGCGTATATATAAGTTCCAACATTACTAACGGTGACAACCCAATAAATCTATTTTTAGAATTTTACAAATTATTATATACCATTTATAATCTTATACCATACATTATCATACATATATATAATAATCTCGTACTAATATGTTTATTTTATAAACCCTAAAATCCACTACTTTTCTAAATTTTTACTAATTTAATTATGTTAAAACATAATTATTATATCATAAAATCACTACTTTTCTAAATTTTTTACTAATTTAATTATGTTAAAACATAATTATTATATCCTAAAATCAATACTTTTTTAATATTATACAATTCATATTATAATTCTTTTTATTTTTATTTAATAGAAGAGCTAAATTCCTTTATGTTCTGTTAGTTTTCAATCCGACAAACACATGAATTTTTTGCCAAGTGTGAGACTTTTTTTATCTTGGACAATACTATTTCCTATAGAAGAGTTGTGAAAAGATAATTATTTATTTGGTTGATAGTTTATGCAATATTGAAATCAACTATTAAGTATGTCTAAATTCTTATATCTTACTATTGCTTAGATTTCTGTCGCAAATATTTATAAGATTGCAACGACTGTTAAAAAGATTTTTTAAGTGCTAATTTTTATTTGTGTAGATATATTGCACATTCAATAAACATAACTGGATTGAAGACCTAAACTGGAAGAAGCTTAATTGTGATAATCCTGGTACCTATGGTTTAATGGTAATGTGACATTGAATTTGGTGTATGCAGTTCTTAGCGGAGTTAAATTTTTGTTGTCATGCTTCTTGCATTATTTCAGGTGCATCATGGATTTATTCTACTTAGCACAACAATAATTTGCGCCGCATGATTAAAAATCGTTAAAAATACAAAGCGCTTATATGGAGACCTTCAGGTTATGATGACAGTGCATTCAATGGGAGGGACTATGACTTCATTTTGTGGACTATATCTCACGGTGTTTATATTTATGGCTTCTTCATTTATTGCATTCTATTATCTAGATTGTGGTTTTGCATGATTTGTTAAGTACTAGCATCCGGTAAATTATTTTTAACATCATTAATATTTTTTTTTGGCATTATGGTAATACTGTGAGTGCCTATACAATTGTCAAAAATTGATAAAAAAAAACTAACGAGGCAATGTATTCGTTCTTTAACTATAACATTGGGCTATATATGACACGATGCTATACTGCTATGTTTTTGGACATGGTGTTTGTTTGACATAAAGATCCAACATAATTATTAATTCTCATGTTTTTCAATTTTCGCATGTAACATGTGCTTTCCCTTCATGTCTGAGGACTGAAATTGGGACATTCTTTCGTTGTTTTCACTTTCGTTTGGATGTTAGAATTCTGGTGCAAGTAAGCATATACGAGACATGGTTTCTTCAAAATGCATCAAGTACATGTGTCGGATATTTAAGGCTTGATGAGATTTGTGTAATGTGTAACAAACTTCAAATATACCACTAGCAATCATATCAATATAACAACCCGATGACATTGTGCATTACACTTTCTAAATATTTGTTAGTGCTTTAGAATGGAAGAAGTGTTGGAATTTGAGCCTAAATTAATGTGGGTATTACTAATTAATTTTAATGATTCCATATATTAATGTGTTATACTCCATGAGTATATTAAATTAAGTATTTGGAAGCTCAAATTTATAGAGTAATGAATGAGATATTAACTCCCAAAGATGACAATTGGAAGATAATAAATACATGTGGGAAAAACCAAGTCCCACTTAGGTTAGGAATTAAAATTTTAATATGTTTATATACAAGGAAAGTGCTCTTGGGTTTGGGCCCCAAGGGGCACCCCACTTTTTTTGGAAGAGAGAGGACCTAGCCAATGTGACGCCCCCAAAATTAGGTATACATCAGCCATCTTGGGTAGTCAGATACATGGTACAGAATTTAAATACAACTTACTAATATAACTGTCGTGTACAATACGACATAAACTGTGAGTTTGAATACAAATATTGTCTACTAGATATTATACAAACTGAAAAGGAGTCCTTATTACAATTATTATCACACTATTTCACAGAATAGTGAGGACTACTAATGCTATCCTCTGGACCATTACTCCGTTCCCCGACTCGTCCCAGCTATATTCTCATTTCAAGAGAATAAATTGAAAGAAAGGGTGAGCTCAACTAGCTCAGTAGAAAATATTATGACTAAGATAATGCAGAATAAATTATCATTAGTCTTCAACAGTGTTAAACTGATAAAATACATTAGACATCAAGTTTAACTGCAGCGGAACATGAAATCCATTAAAAGAGTCAAGTAGAGAATAAAATCTACTATATTTTATAATTTAAAAGGTTTTTCATCACTGTTATAGCTGAGACTCAGCTTTAATAAATATTCCACATCATCGAATCACCCCCACACTACTGGCCGAGGATATTCTTTAGTATCACGACCACAATTATTCATGCACTACGGCCAAGAATAGTTGTGTATTCATTAATGGTCATGATCATGCCAACAAGCTGTTCATCAATGCACTACGGGTCACAACCACAAATTATCCATGCACTACGGGCTAAGGATATTCGTGTATTCATCAATGGTCATGATCATGCCAACAAGCTCGTCCATCAATGCACTATGGGCCAATGAGGACTTTTACCACATCATTTGTAACATTATAGTCATGATTACATAAGAATAATCTCACGGTCATAATCATACCAAGTCCATCCATGCACTACTGAGGCCACGAGATGACTTTCAACATAATATAAACATGAGGATGATGACAATGATATAAGAATTCAATAAAACAAGTTCAAGAATTACTTTATCCGGGAATTATTAACGTCAAATTGTCAACAATCTTGTTTTGTAGAGTAAAATTCAAGAATGATCAGAAGAATATTTCTATGAAAAGATACTAGATGAAACGCAAATATCAAGGATATTCTACTAATTTCATGGAGTATAGAAGTCAAAGTTTTAACTAACTGGGTATAATAAAGAATGGAATAACAAAAGAAATCACCATGGATGCGATAGGCCGCTTGCAGCGAGTTATTCCAACAGAATAATAAATAACGGAACGAGGTCGGTGAAATTCACACGCAAGCAGGATGTTCCAATGAGAATAATAAAGATGGAACCGGATCCGGTGTAAAACACATGATTGGATATTCCAACATAATGATAAAAAGCGGAACCGGTCAGGTGTAAAACACATGACATGGATGTTCCAACAGAATAATAAAAGCGGAACCGGTCAGTGTAAAACACATGCACAAGATGTTCCAACAGAATAATAATAAAGGCGGAACCGTGTCGGTGTAAAACATGCATGAGGATGTTCCAAATGAGAATAGTAGAAGAATGTCACCAAGTATAGGTAAACTAGCGTATAAAAGTTATTCCAATGAGAATAATAAGAAATGGAATAGCGAAGTTCTCTTCATGAATAAGAAGAATAACACCCTTACACGGTACAACAAATAATATTCCCTACCTTAGAAGAACCGAATATTGGCAAAGTGAAGTAGCAGAGAATACTTTTCTTCTTTTCTCTATAGTTTCTCTCTCAGAGTTTCAAAGTGAATTCGTAAGAAATAATGAAGGAATGAGCTTTCTATTTATAGAAAAAGCGAGGGTGGCTCTTGGTCTTAACGAAGGGTCAAAATGAATCTTGGTAATATTGAAGAGACAACTACTATTTGCTAAGGGTAATTAACTTGGAACAAGAAGAGGCGAGTTAACTCTTGGTAATATTGAAGGGACAACTACTATTTGCGAAGGGTAATTACTATTGACGAAGGTAATTACTATTGACGAAGGTAATTACTATTGACGAAGGTAAATACTATTGATTGAAGGTAATTACTATTGACAAAGGTAAATACTATTGTGAAGGTAAATACTATTGTGAAGGTAATTACTATTCATAAATGTAATTACTATTTGCAAAGGTAATTACTATCGACGAAGAGACTCTTAGATGATGACATATGGGCCCCCATAAAATAATCAAACTTACCACAAACGTCTCATAATGGACTCTTTATATACATCAAGGATTGAATAAATATTACCACAAATCATTTTATTTTAATCAACACATTTTTAATCTTTCAACAATTATTAATCATTTATAACTTGTCGTCGATCAATTAATAATATAACATATTATCTGATGATGATCTTGTGACAATAATTGAATCAATAATATAAGAGATATGATCAAAGAATTATCGTAGTAATAATTGAGTATAGCTAAGTGACTTCACGTAAGCATCAATAATCAATGAGTGTGTGCTACTATGCAACCACGCAGACATATTCATTTCTTTTACCACCGGGTAGTTCAACAGTTTTAACGGTAACACCTCCGTAGATTATTTTTATAGAAAGATAATTTTGTCGTTTTAACTACGACAATACTTCCGTTGTGGGGTCCACCAATGATTGAGCCGTCGTACGAATATTTCCCGACAAAAAGAATAATCCCCCAACCAAACGAATATTTTATAATAACTTGCTTACTTTGCAAAATTTATAAATATTACCCACAACTATAACATTATATCAAATTTATTCCATAATATTCAAAAATAATATTTATAGAAAATTCATCTTTATTTATAAAATTTGGGGTCTTACAACCTCCCCTTCTTATGAAATTTGGCCCTCGAAATTAAGTGCATTACGGTATGTCGAAAAGGTAAGGATACCTTGATTTCATTTTGATTCTAACTCCCAAGTCATTTCCTCAACATCGTGGTTCCTCCACAAAACTTTGACTTGAGGTATAACCTTGGAGCGTAGAATATGTTCCTTCTTATCCAAAATTTGAACAGGAACCTCTTCATACGTCAAATCTTCCGCTATTTCATCCGGTTCTAACTCAATAATATGGTTCGGGTCTTTCACATATTTACGTAACATGGATATGTGAAAAGCGTTATGAACAAGAGATATATTTAGCAGTAAAAGCGAGTCTATAGGCTACGATTCCTACTCGATCGAGGATTAAAATGGACCAGATGAATCGAGGATTAAGTTTTCCTCTCTTTTCAAATCTTGTAACTCCTTTCCATGGAGCAACTCTTAACAACACATGATCTCCTATATCGAATTCCACGTCCTTTCGATGAAGATCAACATAACTCTTTTGTCGATTTTGTGAGGTTTTTATACGTTGTCGAATCGTTTGAATCTTTTCAAGTAGTCATACGTACCAACTCCGGTCCCAACAACGCGTTGCTTCACCCACCTCATCCCAAAGCATCTTGGAGAAGCGACACTTTCTTCCATACAACGCTTTGAATGGAGCCATGCCAATACTTGCTTGATAAGCTGTTGTTGTAGGAAAACTCCACCAATGGTAAGAACTTGTCCCAACTCCCCTTGAAATCAAGGACACGAGTCTTAATAAATCTTCAAGAGTTTGAATAGTCTCTCCGATCGTCGGTCCGTCGAGGATGATATGCCGAAGCTAAATCGTGAAAGTCTGTGCCCATAGCTTTTTGCAAACTAACCCAAAATCGTGAAGTGAATCTTGGGTCTCGATCGGAAACTATGGATACTTAAGCATACCATGCGATCTTACAATCTCGTTTATGTACATACTGAAGCAAGACATTCAAGTGTATAAGTTTCTCGTATCGGTAAGAAATGAGCGAGACTTGGTCAATCTATCAATAATGACCCAAATCGCATCAATGCCTTGAGAAACCTTAGGAAGGCCCGATACTTGAAATCCATGGTAATGTGCTCCCACTTCCATTCCGGAATTTCAAGTGGTTGCAATGGACCTTTTGGTACTTGATGCTCCGCTTTAACTTCACGACAAGTTAGACACCTTGAGATAAGCAGCGCTATCTCTCTCTTCATATTGCTCCACCAAAATGTATGACCAATATCATGATACATTTTGGTACTCCTGGATGGATTGCAAATGGTGTGTTGTGCGCCTCCATCATGATATTATACTTTAAATCGTGGTCGTTAGGAACACAAAGTCCGGAGTTGACTCAAGTATTCCTTCTTCATCGATTCTTGCTTCCCAGCATAGCACCTTCTTGCACTTTCTTCCTCATCACGCATCACTCAGTGCGTAGCTAGCGGCGACTTTAACTTTATCGATTAAAGTCGGTTCTCTACTCGTATACTCGCTATCATCACATGCGTCCACAGAGTCTTTAACTCTATCTCCATCCTTTGCAAGTCACACAAAATGGGCGCTGCGTTGACAATAACGCACTTGTACTTGCATATGATCTTCACTCAATCGCCGCCTACCACGTTCGCTTTTCCGGGATGGTATTGGATGGTATGATCATAATCTTTCAATAGTTCAAGCCAACGTCATTGTCGCATGTTGAGTTCCTTTTGAGTGAAGAAATATTTGAGGCTTTTATGATCCGTAAAGATCTCCACTTTCTCCCCATACAAGTAATGCCTCCAAATTTTAAGTGCAAGATATAACACCGCTAATATTTAGATCATGAGTAGGATAATTCCTCTCATATTCTTTGAGTTGTCGCGAGGCATAGGCTATAACTTTTCCATGTTGCATGAGAACACATCCCAACCCTTTGCCCGAAGCATCACTGTAGATGACAAATCCCTCCAAGCCAGATGGTATTGTCGAGCAGTCTTTGAAATAAGTCTCTCTTGAGTTCTTGAAAACTCTTCTCACATTCTTCGCTCCAACCGAACTTTGTATCTTTTCAAAGTAAATTGAGTCGATGGAGTAGCGATTCGAGAAAATCCTTCCACGAATCTCCGATAATAACCAAACTAAACCAGAAAGCTACGTACTTGATCATCGATTTAGTTGTTCCCGACTTTGAATAGCTTCAATCTTTCTTTGGGTCAATAGATATTCCATGACTTGATACCACGTGCCCAAGGAATGCTACTTCTTCTGCCGAACTCGCATTTCTTCAACTTGGCATAAAGCTTATATTCACGAAGCTTTTGGAGTGTCGACCTCAAGTGTTGCTCATGATTTTCACGGCTTTTGGAATAAATAAGGATGTCATCAATAAAGACGACCACAAAGTGATCTAAATATTCCTTGAATACTCGGTTCATCATATACATGAAGGCGGAGGAGCATTAGTCAATCCAAAGGACATGACTAGGAATTCATAATGCCCGTGTCGAGTTAAAAAGCCGTCTTTGGAATGTCACGGTTCTAATCTTCAATTGGTGATATCGGAACGAAGATCAATCTTTGAAAAGAATTTGGCTCCTTGAATCGGGTCAAACAGGTCATCAATACGTGGCAATGGATACCTATTTTTGATGGTGACATGATTCAACTCCCGATAATCAATACAAAGTCGCATACTCCCATCTTTCTTCTTCACGAATAGAGCAGAGCAGCAAGGAGAGAGTACTTAGGGACGAATAAAGCCAATGTCTAACAATTTCTGCAGTTGGGTCTTTAACTCCACGAAGTTCAATAGGAGCCATTCGATATGGGGCTTTGGAAATAGGTTTTGTCTGGGTTCAAGGTCGATACAAAATTCAATTTCACGCTCTGGGGTAGGCGGGGAAGTTCTTGGGGAATACGTCAGAAATTTATTAACAATAGAAATATCGTTCAAAACCCGGCGTATTTTTGTTTAAATCGTGACATGAGCTAAGAAAGCTTGACATCCATTTTTCAATAAGCGAATAGCTTTATGGCTTGAGATGACCGTGATTGATTTTAATGGTTTGGTCGTTTGAATTCGCATAATAGGTTGATTAGGAATATGAAAGCTAACAACCTTACGAAAACAATCAATTTTTGCATGATAAGTAGTTAACCAATCAATCCCCTAGAATCACGTCAAATGCAAGTATTTTAATGAAATAAGATCGACAGGTAATGTGAGGGTACCAATTTGAACCAAACAAGACTTATAAACGAGTAGATGTAATGAAGGTTTCTCCCAGCGGAGTTTCCAGCGAGATAAGTCAAAGTCTAATTTCTCAGGAGTCAAATTTAATCGATGAGCGCAAGTAGGAGAAATAAAAGAATGGGTAGAACCCGGTATCAAATAAAGTATAGACTTCATTAGAGTTTATGATAAGCTTACCGTGATGACCTCATTCGGGTTCCTTGCTTCTCTGGGAGAGGTCACAACAAACGTTCTCCCTTGCCACTCTGGGTTTGACTTTTTTCCGGGACGGCCTTTGGTGCCTCCATCCTAGTTGAATTTGTCTTGATGGCGACAAAATTGAGCTAAGTGACCTTCTCTTCCACAATTATAACATGCTTTGGGCCGGCATGCGCGGTTTGATCGATGTGTCCCTCTCCTCCGCATTTGAAGCATATGATAGGTGGTCTTTCTCCTTCCTTAACAACTTGGTCTTTGGTCTTGACGTCTTTCCATCATTGTTGAATCTCCTTTTCTTGAAATGTCCATTCTTATTGTTTTGGTACGATTACCACCAAAGTGGTTACCATATCTCGGCCTGTTGATTCCCTCCATGCTTGTTGTCACCACTTCGATGACTACTCTCATTTGGTATTATAATTTTTGTCGGTGCTCTTTTTTATTACGTTGACTCGTTATCGCGCTCCACTAATCGAGCCCTATTTACAACATCTAAATACAAACACGGTTTATGAGAAATAAGATGTTGGACGTATCTCGACTTCAAACCTCTTAAAAACATTCGCGCCATTTCTCTTCATTATCCACCAAGTGGGATGAAACCGTGATAACTCCGCAAATTTTGCCTCGTATTGCGACACGGTCATATTGTTTTGTTCCAACACGATAAACTCCACCTCCTTCACGCGTGGCGAATACTTTCGGGAAAGTATTTGTCGTTGAAGCGACTCTGGAACTTCTCCCAAGATATCTTGAGACAGCCGGGTTGAGTACGTTTTTACCGATTCTCACCGATGTCTCGCCTCTCCGCTTGATATAAAGGCGTGAAAGGAACCTTTTGCTCCTCGGAGCATCCCAAGACATCAAATATCTTGGTAATCTGCTTTATCCATGCTTCCACCGAAGTGGTTTTGGCTCTCCCTTAAACTCCGGTGGTCCCAGCTCCTTGAATTGTTTAGCGGTGACCGCCCAAGAGTTTTCCGTGTTTGCACCTACGTTTTGGACATGAGTCGCTCTCTTTCTTTGTTGCATAAATTGCATAAAGCCTCTGAACATTTGATCATTCATCATTTGGTCAGTGTTGTTGTTTGCATGAGGATTGTCGCCTTCGTGATGCACATTATCCTCATTATTGATATGTGGTGAATCAACGATCGCCTGTGTTCCATTGTTATTCTCAACATTCTCAGATGTCATTTTCAGATACTGCCATAAAAAAAAGGTCAATTGACATGTAACAAATTATCCTATATTCGTGAGACCAATAAAATAAAGACATAACTTAGGTAGGTCATACTAGCGAAGGTATTCCCGCTCTCCCCTCCTAGTACTATTCTCACATCTTAGCCATGGATCATATCCCTAAGCTCGATACCAAATTGTGACGCCCCCAAAATTAGGTATACATCACCCATCTTGGGTAGTCGGATACATGGTGCTGTAATTTAAATACAACTTACTAATATAAGCGTAGGTATGCAATACGACATAAATCGTGAGTTTGAATACAAATATTGTCTACTAGATATTATACAAACCGAAAAGGAGTCCTTATTACAATTATTATCACACTATTTCACGAATAGTGAGGACTACTAATGCTATCCTCGGACCATTACTCCGGTTTCCCGACTCGTCCCAAATATATTCTCATTTTTCAAGAAAACGGTGAAAGAAAGGGTGAGCTCAACTAGCTCGAGAGAAAATATTATGACTAAGATAATGCGAGAATAAATTATTATTAGTCTTCTTGAGTGTTAAAGCGATAAAATACATTAGACATCAAGTTTAACTACAATGAACATGAAATCCATTAAAAGAGTCAAGTAGAGAATAAAATCTACTATCTTTTATAATTTAAAAGGTTTTTCATCACTGTTATAGCTGAGACTCAGTTTTAAAAAATATTCCACATCATCGAATCACCCCTGTACTACGGCCAAGTGTAAGACCCCAGCTTTTATAAATAAAGATGAATTTTCTATAAATATTATTTTTGAATATTATGGAATAAATTTGATATAATGTTATAGTTGTGGGTGATATTTATAAATTTTGCAAAGTAAGCAAGTTGTTATAAAATATTCGTTTGGTCGGGGAATATTTTTTTATTGGGGAATATTAAAGACGACAACAGCTCAATCGATTGGTGGAACCCCAACGAAAGTATTATCGTAGTTAAAAGCGACAAAATTATCTTTCTATAAAAATAATGGCGCGAGAGGTGTTACCAATTAAAAGCTGTTGAACTACCCATTAGTAAAAGTACAAGATGTCTGGCGTGGTTGCATAGTAAGACACGGTATTGATTATTGATGCTTACGTGAGAAGTCACTTAGCTATACTCAATTATTACTCTGATGAATTGTTGCATCATATCTCTTATATTATTGATTCAATTATTGTCACGAGATTATCATCGTATAATATGTTATATTATTGAGGCGACAAGTTATAAATGATTAATAATTATTGAAAGATTAAATATGTGTTGATTAAAAATAAAATGATTTGTGGTAATATTTATTCAATCCTTGATGTATATATAAAAGTACATTATGAGGCGTTTGTGATAAGTTTTATTATTTTATGGGGGGCCCATATGTCATCATCTAAGAGTCTATTCGTCAATAGTATTTACCTTTGTGAATAGTAATTACCTTCGTCAATTGTAATTACCTTCGTCAATAGTAATTATCTTCGTCAATAGTAATTACCTTAAATCGATAGTAATTACCCCTTCGCAAATAGTAGTTGTCCCTTCAATATTACCAAGAGGTAAATCGCCTCTTGATTGTTCCAAGGGTTAATTACCCCTTAGCAAATAGTAGTTGTCTGATATTACCAAGAGTCATTTTGACCCTTCGTTAAGACCAAGAGCCACCCTCGGTTTTTCTATAGATAGAAAGCTCATTCCTTCATTATTTCTTACGAATTCTTTGAAACTCAGTAGAGAGAAACTATAGAGAGAAAGAAGAAAATATTCTCGCTACTTCACTTTTCCAATATTCAGTTCTTTTAAGGTAAGGGATATTATTTGTTGTACCTGTAAGGGGTGTTATTCTTTCTTATTCATGAAGAGAACTTCTGTTATTCCATTCTTTATTATTCTGTTGGAATAACCTGTATACGCGGCATACCCTATACTTGGTGAAATCACTCTGTTATTCCATTCTTTATTATTCTGTTGGAATAACCTGTATACGCGGCATACCCTATACATAATCTGTATACGTGGTTTACCCTATACTTGGTGACATTCTTCTATTATTCTGTTGGAACATCCACATGCGTGTGTTTTACAGGACTGGGTAAAATCTTTATTATTACGTTGGAACATCACATGTCGTGTGTTTTACACCGGGACTGGTTAAAATCTTTATCATTACGTTGGAATATCTATCATGTGTTTTACACCGGATCCGGTTCCATCTTTATTATTCATTGGAACATCACGCTTCGGTGTGAATTTCACGACTGGTTCCATTATTATTATTACATTAAATAGTGTGACAATAAATGTAATGAGGACTCTTGAGTATGGATATTGTCTAAATGACAATATTCCTATTAGAACTCTCGGTTTATGTATTGTCGTATGTTACTGACAGAGATGTATAATTAAGTTTATATTTGAATTTATGTACCATGTAAGTGGCGACCCAAGATGGGTGGCGTATACCTAATTTGGGGGGCGTCATGGTTTGGTATCGAGCTTAGGATATGATCCTGGCTAAGATGTGAGACTAGAACTAGGAGGGAGAGATAGGGAATTCCTTCGCTAGTATGACTTACCTAAGTTTATTTGGTATTTGATTGGTCGGTCGAGTATAGTGATAATATGTTGCATGTCAATTAACACTTATTTTGTTGCAGTGTTTGAAAATGGCATCCGAGAATGTTGAGAATAGCAATGGAGCATGGAGAATGTTGATTCTCCACGGATCAATAATCGGGACAATGTGCAACAGGATGGCGATAATCCTCCCGTAAAAACAACAACACCGATCAATTGACGAACGAGCGGTGATGCGTTTAAGAGGTTTTAGAATTCATGCAACATCGGTGAAAGCGACTTCATCCAAACCGTAGGTGGAAACACGGAAAACTCTCGGTGGTCACCGCTAAACAATTCAAGGAGCTGGGACCCACCGGAGTTTAAGGAGAGCCAAAACCACTTGGCGGAAGCATGGATAAAGCAGATTACCAAGATATTTGATGTCTTGGGATGCTCGAGGAGCAAAAGGTTCCCTTTCACGCCTTTTATATTGCGGAGAGGCGATTCTTGGTGGGAATCGGTAAAACATACTCAACCCATCAGATGAAGATATCTTGGGAGAAGTTCCAGGAGCTGTTCAACGACAAATACTTTCCTAAAAGTATTCTCCACATGAAGGAGGTGGAGTTTATCAAGTTGGAACAAAACAGTATGACCGTGTCACAATACGAGGCAAAATTTGCGGAGTTATCACGATTTGCGTCCTACGTGGTGGATAATGAAGAGAGAATGGCGCGAATGTTTTTAAGAGGTTTGAAGCCGGAGATACGTCAACATCTTATTTCTCATAAACTGTGTTTATATTAAGATGTTGTAAATAGGGCTCAGTTAGTAAAGCGATAACGAGTCAACTTAACTAAAAAAGAAGCGGTAAACAAAATTATAATACTAGCGAGAGTAGTCATCGAAGCGGTGACAACAAGCATGGAGGGAATCAACAGGCCAGATATGGTAACCACTTCGGTGGTAATCAGGGTCAAAGCAATAAGAATGAACATTTCAAGAAAAGGAGATTCAACAATGATGGAAAGACGTCAAACACCGAACCCGTTGTTAAGGAAGGAAAAGACCACCTATCATATGCTTCAAATGCGGAGGAGAGGAACACATCGGTCGAATTGCGCCATGCGAGTCAAAAGCATGTTATAATTTTGGAAAGAAGGTCACTTAGCTCGATTTTGTCGTTTCATCAAGATAAATTCAACTAGGATGGAGGCACCAAAGGTCGTCCCTGCACAAACCAAAGCCAGTAGTTTAAGAGAGCGTTTTTTCTCGTGACGAGGAACCCGAATAAAATTATCACGGGTAAGTTAATCATAAACTCTTGCGAAGTCTATACCGTGTTAGATACCAGTTCTAACCACTCTTTTATTTTACCTAGTTGTGTTCAACGTTTAAATTTGACTCCGAAGAAGTTAAACTTTGACTTATTGGTTGAAACTTCGTTAGTAGGAGCCTTCGTTCGCTTACTATTTTTAAATCTTGTTTGATTCAAATAAACATTTTCACGTTATTCGTCGATCTTATCTTTTTGAAAATATTTTCCTTTGATGTGATTTTAGGAATCAATTGGTTAACTACTCATCATGCTTTTCGTAAGGTTGTTAGCTTTTATATTCATAACCAACTTGTTGTGCGAATTCAAGTAACCAAACTACTAAAGTCAATTATTGTCATATCAAGCCATAAGTAAAAAGAGCCCGAACCTTTCGTTGTTGACTTCCTTGTGTGGAATGCACCGAAGCGGACTTTCGTAGGCAACATCGTGAATGAAGATGGCAAGTTTATAGGTATCATTGTGAGGTGCTATCTAGGTTAAGGGATAGAAGTCACGGTTGGTATCAATGTGACGTCTATCCAAGTCTTGGATGAGAGTCACAGTTTTGAATGATATTTCTATTATTAATAAATTTCCTGGCGTATGCTTGAAGACTTCTTAGCCTACTTAGAGCGTGAAATCGAATTTCGTATTGACCCCAGTATAAAACCCATTTCTTAAACCCTCAAATATTTCTTCAACTAAAATGAACAGTTTACGCGGTTTATGATGAAAGTCATAATAAAAGCATTAGACTAATGAAAATCACGGGTATACGTGGTATTAGTAAGTGTTATGATGAGTTATGTTGGTTAGTGTGTGAAAACATGAAAGTTTCTTAAAAATCACAATGAGTTAAAAACCAGATTTTGTTGAAAAACGTAACATGAAATTCAATTGACCAAATCTCCTATTATATTTTGAATTTTTGAGTGTGGATAAGTCCTAGAGTTAGATCTATGAGTTACCTAACTAATCCAAGTGGAATCAATGAAAAAGGTGTTGTAGATTTTCGTGTGGGTGATTTTAGCAAAGGAGTCAAAACTTCAAAATGTCCAAAAAGTCACGCCACGTTTTTTGTAAGGGCTGTTTCGGCCACTTAATTAGTGAGAAAAATTCAGGCCTTTTGGGACATAAAATTATATGGTATAAAGAACATCGTGTCAAAAAATGAGCTCATTTCGACTTAAAATGAGCAAGTTATGACCATTTCAATATTTAGGTTTTTTGACTAAAATGCTATAAGCGGAGTTCTATAACTCCGATGACCATGAAATTTAAACCGGAGGCTCACATTAACATGTGTAAGGTCCTGCCAAGATTTGGAAATTTTTGGAGTTAAACTTGAGGTAGCTAATTTCTTAAGGAATTAATTAGAAATTGATTTTGAAAAATAGTAAATGAATTTTAAAAATCTCGAGAAAATATATTTTCATTATGGGACTATATTATGCTAAATCCCAGAAAAGAAATATTTTTGGGACTGATTTGGTATTTTTCATGAAAATAGTTTAGTTACGAACATATGAGTTAAATATGTTATGTGAAGTAACAAAGTTGAAAATAGGATTTTATGGCTAGAGAATCCTATATAGAGTAAATGCATATTTTTTTGAGGATTTGATAATTGGTGATGATATCTTATGAGTATGGCATTTTGAATGATTAAATGCATTATATGGTAAAAGCGTAAACAATTGAGATAAATTGTTTATAAATTTAAGAAGTGATTAAAATATTGTTATAATATTAATGATATTAGATTATGAGATTATTAAGTGATTGATAACATGGGGATATTCTTGAATCCTGGATAAATTATATTATAAATGTTTAATATTTATCCTTTATCTCATTTGATTGATTCTTTATATCATTATCCTCATGCTTATATTATGTTGAAAGTCATCTGGTGGCTGTAGTGCATAGATGGACTTGGTATGATTATGACCAGGGATTGTTCGGTATAATCATAACCGTAATTGAAAAACACGATTATCTTTGGTCGTAGTGCATGGATAATTTGTGGTCGTGATACTAATGAATACACGATTATCTTTGGCCGTAGTGCATGGATAATTTATGGTCGTGATACTAATGAATACACGATTATCTTTGGTAGTAGTGCATGGATAATTTGTGGTCGCGTGATACTAATGAATACACGATTATCTTTGGTAGTAGTGCATGGATAATTTGTGGTCGTGATACTAATGAATACACGATTATCTTTGGTCAGTAGTGCATGGATAATTCGTGGTCGTGATACTAATGAATATCCTTGGCACGTAGTGCGGGGATGATTCGATGATATGGATTAATTATTGAAATTTGAGTCTCAAAGAATGAAATATTAATTCATGGATGTAGTAAAAGTCATCTTTAGTAGTAGTGCATTGATAGACTTGGTATGATTATGACCAAGGATTATTCGGTATAATCATGATCAGTAATTGAAAAACACGAATATCCTTGGCCAAGTGGTGCATGGATAATTCGTGGTCGTGATACTATTAAGTTGCGCCTCAAAGATTATTGGTTTTCTGATTGTATATATTTGCTTTGTAGTGCAAAGATGAATTGTTAATGAATATCTTTGGCGGATTGCGAAGATGAATTTAATATTTTTAACGATAAAGGTATTCAAGGTATCCTCACCTCTTTATCATATCAGGTACGTACCCTAATTTCGAGGGCGAAATTTCATAAGAAGGGAGGTTGTAAGACCCGGCTTTTATAAATAAAGATGAATTTTCTATAAATATTATTTTTGAATATTATGGAATAAATTTGATATAATGTTATAGTTGTGGGTAATATTTATAAATTTTGCAAAGTAAGCAAGTTGTTATAAAATATTCGTTTGGTCTGGGAATATTCTTTTTGTCGGGGAATATTAAAGACGATGGTTCAATCGATGGTGGACCCCATTAACGGAAGTATTGTCGTAGTTAGAAAAGCGACACAATTATCTTTCTATAAAAATAACTACAGAGGTGTTACCGTTAAAGCGTTGAACTACCCCTAGTAGTAAAAATACGATGTCTACGCGTGGTTGCATAGTAGCACTACGGTATTGATTATTGATGCTTACGTGAGAAGTCACTTAGCTATACTCAATTATTGCTACTGATGAATACGCGTGATCATATCTCTTATATTATTGATTCAATTATTGTCACAAGATCATCTGTATAATATGTTATATTATTGAGACGACAATTTATAAATGATTAATAATTGTTGAAAGATTAAATATATGTTGATTAAAAATAAAATGATTTGTGGTAATATTTAATCAATCCTTGATGTATATAAAGAGTCTGTTATGAGACGTTTGTATTAAGTTTGATTATTTTATAGGGGGGCCATATGTCATCATCTAAGAGTCTATTCGTCAATAGTATTTACCTTTGTGAATAGTAATTACCTTCGTCAATAGTAATTACCTTCGTCAATAGTAATTATCTTTGTCAATTGTAATTACCTTCGTCAATAGTAATTACCCCTTCGCAAATAGTAGTTGTCCCTTCAATATTACCAAGAGTTAACTGCCTCTTCGGTGTTCCAAGGGTTAATTACCCCTTCACAAATAGTAGTTGTCTCTTCAATATTACCAAGTCATTTTGACCCTTCGTTAACTCAAGAGCCACCCTCGGTTTTCTATAAATAGAAAGCTCATTCCTTCATTATTTCACTTAATTCTTTGAAACTCTAGAGAGAAACTATAGAGAGAAAGAAGAAAAGTATTCTGCTACTTCACTTTCCAATATTCGAGTTCTTTTAAGGTAAGGGATATTATTTGTTGTACCGTAAAAGGGTGTTATTCTTTCTTATTCATGAAGAGAACTTACATTATTCCATTCTTTATTATTCTGTTGGAATAACTCGTATTATCTGTGGCATACCCTATACTTGGTGAAATCACTCTGTTATTCCATTCTTTATTATTACATTGGAATAACTCAGATATCTGTGACATACCCTATACATAATCAGATAACGTGGTTTACCCTATACTCGGTGACATTCTTCTATTATTCTTTGGAACATCCACGCTCGTGTGTTTTACAGGACTGGTTAAAATCTTTATTATTCTCATTGGAACATCCACATCATGTGTTTTACCGAGATGGTTCCGTCTTTATCATTACGTTGGAATATCCTATCGTGTGTTTTACACCGGATCTGGTTCCATCTTTATTATTCGCCGGAACATCCTCGCTTGGTGTGAATTTCACGACTGGTTAGATTATTATTATTCTGTTGGAATAACTCGTCTATCATGCTAAGTACCACATGCATGGTGATTTCCTTTGTTATTCCATTCTTTATTATACCCAGTTGGTTAAAACTTTGACTTCTATACTCCATGAAATTAGTAGAATATTCTTGATATTTGTGTTTCATCCAGTATCTTTTCATGGAAATATTCTTCTGATCATTCTTGAATTTTACTCTACAAAGTAGTATCATGTTGACAATTTGAACGTTATTAGTTCCTGAATAAATTAATTCGTGAACTTGTTTTAGTGAATTATTATGTCATTGTCATCATTCTCATGTTATATTATGTTATCTTTGGCTTACATGCATAGATGAACTTAGAATGATTATGACCAGAGATCATTCGGTATACTCATGGCTTGATATAAATGATGTGACAAAAGTCCTCAGTGGCCTGTAATGCAGTGATGGATAGTTTTTGGTATGATTATGACCAGGGGTGATTCGGTATAGTCATGACCATTGATAATTTGATGAAAATCCTTGACCGTGGTACAGGGATGATTTGATATTGTGGTTTATTCATTAAACTGAGTCTTAGTGATAAAAATTGATGAAAACCTTTTAAAACCTAAAAGATAGTAGACTTTATTTTCTACTTGACTCTTTTAATGGATTGCATATTCCGCTGCAGTTAAACTGGTTGTCTATTGTATTTTATTAGTTTAACATTGTTGAAGACTATTGATAATTTATTCAGTATTATCTTAGTTATAATATTTCTTCTTTGGGCTAGTTGAGCTCACCCTTTCTTTCACCGTTTTCTTCGTGAAATGAGAATATAGTTTGGAGCGAGTCGGGGAAAAGAGTGATGGTCCCGAAGATAGCATTAGTAGCCCTCACTATTACATTAAATAGTGTGACAATAAATGTAATGAGGACTCCTTGAGTATGGATATTGTCTAAATGACAATATTCCTATTAGAACTCTCGGTTTATGTATTGTCGTATGTTGTTACGACGAGATGTATAATTAAGTTTGTATTTGAATTTATGTACCATGTAAGTGGCGACCCAAGATGGGTGACGTATACCTAATTTTGGGGGCGCCACGGTTAGTATCGAGCTTAGGATATGATCCTGGCTAAGATGTGAGATTAGAACTAGGAGGAGAGAGAGGGAATTCCTTCGCTAGTATGACCTACCTAAGTTTATTTGGTATTTGATTGGTCTCATCGAGAGTATAGTGATAATATGTTGCATGTCAATTAACCCTTATTTTGTGGCGGTGTTTGAAAATGGCATCCGAGAATGTTGAGAATAGCAATGGAGCACGTGGAGACTGTTGATTCTCCACAGATCAATAATTAGGACAATGTGCAAATGTGAGGATGGCGATAATCCTCCCGTAAAAAACAACAACATCGATCAATTTTAACGACGCTGATGACGTTTAAGAGTTTTTAGAATTCATGCAACAACATCGTAAAAGCGACTTACGGCCCAAACCAGTAGGTGGAAACACGGAAAACTCTCAAGGCGGTCACCGCTAAACAATTCAAGGAGCTGGGACCACCGGAGTTTAAGGGAGAGCCAAAACCACTTACGCGGAAGCATGGATAAAGCAGATTACCAAGATATTTGATATCTTGGGATGCTCGAGGAGCAAAAGGTTCCTTTCACGCTTTTTATGTTGCGGAGAGGCGACATCGGGGAATCGGTAAAACGTACTCAACCATCTTTGATCTTGAAGATATCTTGGGAGAAGTTCGAGGGAGGTCATTCAACGACAAATACTTTCCGAAAGTATTCGCCACATGAAGGAGGTGGAGTTTATCAAGTTGGAACAAAACAATATGGACCGTGTAATACGAGAGGCAAAATTTGTGGAGTTATCACGATTTGCGCCCTACTTGGTGGATAATGAAAGAGAATGGCGCGAATGTTTTAAGAGGTTTGAAGTCGGAGATACGTCAACATCTTGTTTCTCATAAACCGTGTTTGTATTAAGATGTTGTAAATAGGGCTCGATTAGTAGAAGCGCGATAACGAGTCAACGTAACTAAAAGAAGCGGTGACAAAATTATAATACCAATGAGAGTAGTCATCAAGCGGTGACAACAAGCGTGGAGGAATCAACAGGCGGATATGGTAACCACTTCCGGTGGTAATCGGTCAAAGCAATAAAATGGACATTTCAATAAAAGGAGATTCAACAATGATGGAAAGCGTCAAGACCAAAGACCCCGTTGTTAAGGAAGGAGAAAGACCACCCATCATATGCTTCAAATGCGGAGGAGAGGGACACATCAGTCCGAACTGCGTCATGCCATCCAAAGCATGTTATAATTGTGGAAGAGAAGGTCACTTAGCTCGATTTTGTCGTTTCATCAAGACAAATTCAACTAGGATGGAGGCACCAAAGGTCATCCCGAGCACAAACCAAAGCCGTAGTTTTAAGAGAGCGTTTTTTTCTCGTGACGAGGAACCCGAATAAAATTATCACGGGTAAGTTAATCATAAACTCTTGCGAAGTCTATACCGTGTTAGATACCAGTTCTACCCGCTCTTTTATTTCACCTAGTTGTGTTCAACGTTTAAATTTGACTCCGAAGAAGTTAAACTTTGACTTATTGGTTGAAACTTCGTTAGTAGGAGCCTTCGTTCCGCTTACTTATTTTTTAAATCTTGTTTGATTCAAATAAACATTTTCACATTTACCGTCGATCTTATCTTTTAAAAATATTTGCCTTTGATGTGATTTTAGGAATCAATTGGTTAACTACTCATCATGCTTTTCGTAAGGTTGTTAGCTTTTATATTCATAACCAACTTGTTGTGCTAATTCAAGTAACCAAACTACTAAAGTCGATTATTATCATATCAAGCCATAAGTAAAGAGCCCCGAACCTTTCGTTGTTGACTTCCTTGTGTGGAATGCACAAAAGCCGGACTTTTCGTAGGCGACATCGTGAATGAAGATGGCAAGTTTATAGGTATCATTGTGAGGTGCTATCTAGGTTAAGGGATAGAAGTCACAGTTGGTATCAATGTGACGTATTATCCAAGTCTTGGATGAGAGTCACAGTTTTGAATGATATTTCTATTATTAATGAATTTCCTAGCGTATGCTTGAAGACTTCTTAGCCTACTTAGAGCGTGAAATCGAATTTCGTATTGACCCCAGTATAAAACCCATTTCTTAAACCCTCAAATATTTCTTCAACTAAAATGAACAGTTTACGTGGTTTATGATGAAAGTCATAATAAAAGCATTGGACTAATGAAAATCATGGGTATACATGGTATTAGTAAGTGTTATGATGAGTTATGTTGGTTAGTATGTGAAAACATGAAAGTTTCTTAAAAATCACAAGGAGTTAAAAACAAGATTTTGGTGAAAAACGTAACATGAAATTCAATTGACCAAATCACAAGTTGTATTTGAATTTTGTACCATGTATTTGGCGACTCAAGATGGGTGATGAATACCTATTTTGGGGGCGTCACATTGTGTCTTTCTCACATTGTAACACATGTCCTACATAATTAATGTGCACCCCGCACTAATTTAATTATATTACAACATAACATTATACCATTTATAATTGTATTACAACATAATATTATACCATTTAAAACATTTAAAACAATTATATCCTAAAATTACTACTTTTCTAATATTATACCATTTATAATTATATTACAACATAATATTATACAGTTTAAAACATTCAAAACAATATTAAAATAACAAATAATATCAATCATAACTTACTATGTTGATTTTATAATCCACTAAATCACTATTTTCTCAATCTAAAGCGGTTTTTTATATTATTATTATTATTTTTATTTTATAATCCCTAAATCACTACAAATCTAAAAGGTTACGATAATGTTAATTGTTCTATTATTATCATTACTAAATTGATTATTATCTCCTAAAATATCTACTTTTTATCCCAAATTAATATTTTGAATTTATAATCCACTAAATCACTACAAATCTAAACTATTTTGGTAATGTCAATCTGTTACGATATTATCCTTTATAATTTAATTATTATCTCCTAAAATCATTATTTTTTAATCCCAAATTAATATTTTGATTTTATAATCCCTAAATCACTACAAATCTAAACTATTTTGGTAATGTCAACTATTACATAATTACACTAATTTTATAATAGTATACCATGCGTATATATAAGTTCCAACATTACTTAACAATGACAACCCAATAAATCTATTTTTAGAATTTTACAAAGTATTATATACCATTTATAATCTTATACCATACATTATCATACATATATATAATCTGTACTACTATGTTTATTTTATAAACCCTAAAATCCACTACTTTTCTAAATTTTTACTAATTTAATTATGTTAAAACATAATTATTATATCCTAAAATCACTACTTTTCTAAATTTTTACTAATTTAATTATGTTAAAACATAATTATTATATCCTAAAATCAATACTTTTTTAATATTATACAATTCATAATTATAATTCTTTTCATTTTTATTTAATAGAAGAGCTAAATTTCTTTATGTTCTGTTAGTTTTCAATCCGACAAACACATGAATTTTTTGCCAAGTGTGAGACTTTTTTTTATCTTGGACAATACTATTTCCTATAGAAGAGTTGTGAAAAGATAATTATTTATTTGGTTGATAGTTTATGCAATATTGAAATCAACTATTAAGTATGTCTAAATTCTTATATCTTACTATTGCCCAGATTTCTGTCGCAAATATTTATAAGATTGCAACGACTGTTAAAAAGATTTTTTAAGTGCTAATTTTTATTTGTGTAGATATATTGCACATTCAATAAACATAACTGGATTGAAGACCTAAACTGGAAGAAGCTTAATTGTGATAATCTTGGTACCTATGGTTTAATGGTAATGTGACATTGAATTTGGTGTATGCAGTTCTTAGCGGAGTTAAATTTTTGTTGTCATGCTTCTTGCATTATTTCAGGTGCATCATGGATTTATTCTACTTAGCACAACAATAATTTGCGCCCTGCAATTCTAAATACTGTTAAAAATACAAAGCAGTTATATGGAGACCTTCAGGTTATGATGACAGTGCATTCAATGGGAGGGACTATGACTTCATTTTGTGGACTATATCTCACGGTGTTTATATTTATGGCTTCTTCATTTATTGCATTCTATTATCTAGATTGTGGTTTTGCATGATTTGTTAAGTACTAGCATCCGGTAAATTATTTTTAACATCATTAATATTTTTTTTTGGCATTATGGTAATACTGTGAGTGCCTATACAATTGTCAAAAATTGATAAAAAAAACTAATGAGGCAATGTATTCGTTCTTTAACTATAACATTGGGCTATGTATGACACGATGCTATACTGCTATGTTTTTGGACATGGTGTTTGTTTGACATAAAGATCCAACATAATTATTAATTCTCGTGTTTTTCAATTTTCGCATGTAACATGTGCTTTCCCTTCATGTCTGAGGACTGAAATTGGGACATTCTTTCATTGTTTTCACTTTCGTTTGGATGTTAGAATTCTGGTGCAAGTAAGCGTATACGAGACATGGTTTCTTCAAAATGCATCAAGTACATGTGTCGGATATTTAAGGCTTGATGAGATTTGTGTAATGTGTAACAAACTTCAAATATACCACTAGCAATCATATCAATATAACAACCCGATGACATTGTGCATTACACTTTCTAAATATTTGTTAGTGCTTTAGAATGGAAGAAGTGTTGGAATTTGAGCCTAAATTAATGTGGGTATTACTAATTAATTTTAATGATTCCATATATTAATGTGTTATACTCCATGAGTATATTAAATTAAGTATTTGGAAGCTCAAATTTATAGAGTAATGAATGAGATATTAACTCCCAAAGATGACAATTGGAAGATAATAAATACATGTGGGAAAAACCAAGTCCCACTTAGGTTAGGAATTAAAATTTTAATATGTTTATATCTGAGGAAAGTGCTCTTGGGTTTGGGCCCCAAGGGCACCCCACTTTTTTGGAAGAGAGGACCTAGCAAATGACGCCCCCCAAAATTAGGTATACATCACCCATCTTGGGTAGTCGGATACATGGTGCGTAATTTAAATACAACTTACTAATATAAGCTCGTAGGTACAATCTGACATAAACTGTGAGTTTGAATATAAATATTGTCTACTAGATATTATACAAACCGAAAAGGAGTCCTTATTACAATTATTATCACCTTTATTTCACGGAATAGTGAGGACTACTAATGCTATCCTCGGACCATTACTCCGTTCCCCGACTCGTCCCAACTATATTCTCATTTCAAGAGAAACGGTGAAAGAAAAAGGGTGAGCTCAACTAGCTCGAGAGAAAATATTATGACTAAGATAATGCGAATAAATTATCATTAGTCTTCAATGATGTTAAACCGATAAAATACATTAGACATCAAGTTTAATCGCAGGTGAACATGAAATCCATTAAAAGAGTCAAGTAGAGAATAAAATCTACTATCTTTTATAATTTAAAAGTTTTTCATCATCATTATATTTGAGACTCAAACTTTAATAAATATTCCACATCATCGAATCACCCCCCGCACTACTACCAAGGATATTCTTTAGTATCACGACCACAATTATTCGCATGCCTTCTATTTACCAAGAATAGTTGTGTATTCATTAATGGTCATGATCATGCCAACAACCTGTTCATCAATGCACTACTGGTCACAACCACAAATTATCCATGCACTACTACGGGCCAAGGATATTCGTGTATTCATCAATGGTCATGATCATGCCAACAATCATCCATCAATGCACTACGGGCCAATGAGGACTTTTACCACATCATTTATAACATTACGGTCATGATTACAACCGAATAATCCTCGGTCATAATCATACCAAGTCCATCCATGCACTCTGTGCCACAGATGACTTTCAACATAATATAAACATGAGGATGATGACAATGATATAAGAATTCAATAAAACAAGTTCAAGAATTACTTTATCCAGAATTATTAACGCCCAAATTGTCAACAAGATCTTTGTTTTATAGAGTAAAATTCAAGAATGATCGGAAGAATATTTCCATGAAAAGATTTGGATGAAACGCAAATATCAAGGATATTCTACTAATTTCATGGAGTATAGAAGTCAAAGTTTTAACCAACCTGGGTATAATAAAGAATGAAATAACAAAAGAAATCACCACGCATGCGATAAACCGCATTGCAAAAAAGTTATTCAACAAAATAATAAATAACGGAACCAAAGTCGGGGTGAAATTACTGCAAGCAGGATGTTCCAAATGTAATAATAAAGATGGAACCAGATCCGATTGTAAAACACATAGATAGGATATTCAGCAGAATGATAAAAAAAACCAGTCCGGTGTAAAACACACGCAGACAGGATGTTCCAATGAGAATAATAAAAGAGCGGAACCAGTCCGGTGTAAAAAACACATGCACAAGATGTTCCAACATAATAATAATAAGGCGGAACCGAATCAGTCGGTGTAAAACACATGCATGGATGTTCCAATGAGAATAGTAGAAGAATGTCACCAAGTATAGGTAAGCCAGCAGATACAAAAGTTATTCCAATGAATAATAAGAAATGGAATAAATGAAGTTCTCTTCATGAATAAGAAAGAATAACACCCTTACAGTACAACAAATAATATTCCTACCTTAGAAGAACTGAATATTGGCAAAGTGAAGTAGCGAATACTTTTCTTCTTTCTCTATAGTTTCTCTCTACAGAGTTTCAATTGAATTCGTAAGAAATAATGAAGGAATGAGCTTTCTATTTATAGAAAAGCGGGGTGGCTCTTGGTCTTAATGAAGGGTCAAAATGACTCTTGGTAATATGAAGAGACAACTACTATTTCATGAAGGGTAACTACCCTTGGAACAATCAAGAAGCGTTAACTCTTGGTAATATTGAAGGGATAACTACTATTTGCGAAGGGGTAATTACTATTGACGAAGGTAATTACTATCGACGAAGGTAAATACTATTGTGAAGAAGGTAATTACTATCGACGAAGGTAAATACTATCGACGAAGGTAAATACTATCGACGAAGGTAATTACTATTCACAAAGGTAATTACTATTGTGAAGAGACTCTTAGATGATGACATATGGGCCCCTCATAAAATAATCAAACTTACCACAAACGCCTCATAATGAGGACTCTTTATATACATCAAGGATTGAATAAATATTACCACAAATCATTTTATTTTAATCAACACATTTTTAATCTTTCAACAATTATTAATCATTTATAACTTGTCATCTCAATTAATAATATAACATATTATCTGAGATGATCTTTGTGACAATAATTGAATCAATAATATAAGAGATATGATGCGTGAATTATTGTAGTAATAATTGAGTATAGCTAAGTGACTTCTCACGTAAGCATCAATAATCAATACCGTGTCTTACTTATACAACCATAGCAGACATTCATACTTTTACCAACGGGTAGTTCAACAGTTTTAACGGTAACACCTCGTAGTTATTTTTATAGAAAGATAATTTTGTCGTTTTCTAACTACGACAATACTTCCGTTGTGGGGTCCACCAATGATTGAGTCAGTCGTACGAATATTTCCCGACAAAAAGAATATTCCCCAACCAAACGAATATTTTATAACAACTTGCTTACTTTGCAAAATTTATAAATATTACCCATAACTATAACATTATATCAAATTTATTCCATAATATTCAAAATAATATTTATAGAAAATTCATCTTTATTTATAAAATTTGGGGTCTTACAATTGAAGGTTAGGTTCGAACCCACCCACGCCATGCGGCCATCTCGTCGTCAGTCGGCACGGCACAACTTCAACACGAGCACGAGCGTCATGGGTCCTGTATATAATTTTTTAGACAAAATTTATTTAAATTTTAATTAAAATTTATTTAAATTATATTTATTTAATTATATTATCAAAATTGTGTCATTTTGAGAGTTGTATTTATTATATTATCAAAACTATGTCGTTTTGAGAAGCAGTATTATAAAAATTGTGTCGTTTTGAGGAATCGGTATCTGTATGGTTGAACAGGCAGCCTAAAACTACATCGTTTTTGTCGCGCCTTTTCTTCTAAGCTTAAAACTACGTAGTTTTGGTTCTGCTAACGCTTAAACTACATCGTTTTAATAAACCGAATAGATGCGCCTATTCTGTAAATGGTCAAAATTACGTTGTTTTGACCAACAGATACAAATAATACCTCTTCAAGAGGCACCCCATGCCTTTTCAGGGGTGAGATGCCCATCCAAAGGGTCACCAACCCTCCTATAAATATATAGGAGGGGAAGCCTTCATTTTCATCCATTCGTTCAAGCATTTAAACATATAAAGCATTTATTTCTTCATTAGTTTCTTTAAGTTTATTTTGAGAGAGTCAGAGCATTTCTTTTGGTTCGAGGTGTATACTTTTAGTAGTGCTGCTAAAGTGTACGGTGTCATTGTATCCTGGGAGACAAGTGCTATCAACTCTAAGCACCATACGGAGGGCATAATTGTCTTAAGGACATAGTACCAAGTACTAGCCTTAGCAAATATTTTTCTACAATTCTGGTTAATTGAGATAAGTAAATATATATATATATATATATATATATATAATTTCCTTTTAAGTTTTACTAACAATCTTAAGACAATTATCTTTATATATATATTTGCGAGAAATATGGATACCAATTCTGTTACTATAATTGGTTCTTCTTCTACACCTTCTATACCAAATGTTCTTGTGAACCATGGTGAAAAACCAGAAAAGTTCAATGGAACGGAATTTAAAAGATGGCAACAAAAGATGTGGTTTTATCTCACAACTTTGAACTTTGCGAGATTTCTTCACGAAGATCCTCCTGTGCTCAAAGAAGATGAAATAAAGAGGCAAGTTGTTGCCGCAATAGATGCATGGAAACATGCAGACTTTTTGTGCCAAAATTATATCCTTAATGGATTGGATAACACATTATACAATGTGTATAGTTCTCTCAAAACAACAAGAGAATTATGGGATTCCTTGGATAAAAAGTATAAAACAGAAGATGTTGGCACGAAGAAATTCGTAGTTGGCAGATTTTTGGACTATAAGATGGTGGATTCCAAGGCAGTCATCAACCAAGTCCAAGAATTACAAGTAATCATGCATGAAATACATGCAGAAGGTATGTCATTAAGTGAATCTTTCCAAGTTGCTGCTATTATTGAAAAACTACCAGCAATGTGGAAAGATTTTAAAAATTATCTCAAGCATAAACGCAAAGAAATGAAACTTGAAGACTTAATCGTAAGATTAAGGATAGAAGACGACAACCGTGCCTCTGAGAAGAAAAATGGAAGGGCCTTTGAGGAGTATAAAGCAAACGTGGTGGAACAAGGTTCGAAGTCCAAAAAAAGGAAATTCTTCTGGAATGGGCCTCAGCAGGGAACAAATAAAAAGTTCCAAGGCAAATGTTACATCTGTGATAAGCCCGGACATAGGACAAAGGATTGTCAAAAATGCAAAGACCAGAACAAGAAGTCTGCACAAGCCATTATAACGGAAGTGGATAGTCTTCTTTAAGATGTTTCTGAAATGAACATTTCAGCGGTTGTTTCAAAAATAAATATGGTTGAGAATCCAAGAGAATGGTGGGTGGATACTGGAGCAACCCGCCACGTGTGTTCCGACAGGAAGATGTTCTCCACATATCAAGCAATTGAGAATGGAGAACATCTATACATGGAAAATTCTTCTTCATCAAAGATAGCTGGACAAGGAAAGGTGATTCTGAAGATGACATCTGGCAAGGAACTCACCCTCAACAACGTGCTCCATGTGCCTGATATTAGGAAAAATTTAGTTTCAGGATCCCTTCTTAGTCAAAAGGGATTTAAATTAGTCTTTGTATCAAACAAATTTGTATTAACTAAAAATGGGATGTATGTGGGGGAAGGGTTATATGAGCAATGGGCTCTTCAAAATGAATGTAATGATTGTTGTACCTTTCAATATTAATAAAATTACATCTCCTGCTTATATGATTGAGTCATCTAATTTATGGCATGGTAGATTAGGACATGTTAATTATAATACTATACGTAGATTAATTAATATGGAATGTTTGCCAAAATGTGAGATTAACTCTAATCATAAATGTGAAATTTGCGTTGAGGCAAAACTTAGAAAATCTTCTTTTAAATTAATTGAAAGAAGTACAGAACCTCTTGAATTAATACACACAGATATTAGTGATTTAAAGTATATACAGACAAGAGGAAGTAAGAAATATTTTATCACTTTTATAGATGATTGTACAAGATATTGTTATGTTTACTTATTGAGAAGCAAAGATGAGGCTTTGGAAATGTTTAAACATTACAAAATGAGGTTGAGAATCAACTTGATAAAAAGATCAAGATAGTTAGAAGTGATAGAGGTGGGGAATATGAATTTCCATTTCTTGAAATTTGTTCACAAGATGGTATAATACACCAAACAACAGCACCTTATTCACCACAACAAAATGGTGATGCAGAAAGAAAAAATAGAACTTTAAAAGAAATGATGAATGCATTATTATTAAGTTATGGGTTAGCTCAGAATTTGTGGGGGGGAAGCAATTCTTTCGGCAAATTATATTCTTAACTGAATACTTCAAAAGAAGTCTAATGTTGCACCCTATGAATTATGGAAAGGGCGTAAGTCGTCTTATAAACACTTAAAAGTTTGGGGGTATTTAGCAAAAGTAATGATTCCTCCACCCAAAAAGGTGAAAATAGGACCAAAAATAATAGATTGTATATTCATAGGTTATGTTAATAATAGCAGTGCTTATAGATTTTTGGATAATAAATCAAAAATAGAGGAAATACATGAAAATATGATTATTGAGTCAAAAGATGATGAATTCTTTGAAACAGTATTTCCTAATAAATAGGAACAAGAGCCAAGTTCTAATGAACAAGAAACAAGTTTAAATAAAAGAACTTATGATGCTGTTAATGACAGTAATCATGATTTAGGAGATATTGATGAACCTAGACATAGTAAACGTGCTAGAACATCAAAATTTTATGGTCCGAATTTTCTAACCTATTTGTTAGAAAATGAGCCTCAAACCTATAAAGAAGCAATATCGAGTCCTGGAGCTCCATATTGGAAAGAGGCTATAAATAGTGAAGTAGAATCCATTTTGCATAATCATATGTGGGAATTAGTAGATCTCCCACCAGGCTCTAAGCCTCTTGGATATAAGTGGATATTCAAGAAGAAAATGAAAGCAGATGGATCTATAGACAAATATAAAAGAAAGACTTGTAATCAAAGGATACAGGCAAAAGAAGGGTCTAGATTATTTTGATACTTATTCTCCTGTGACGAGAATATCATCAATTAGGATGTTAATAGCCATTGCAGCTATATATGATTTAGAAATACATCAAATGGATGTAAAAACAGCTTTCTTGAATAGAGATTTAGAAGAAGAAATCTACATGGAACAACTAGAAGGATTTATTGTTCCAAGACAAGAAAAGAAAGTTTGTTGGCTTGTAAAGTCACTTTATGGATTAAAACAAGAACCTAAACAATTTCGTGAAAAATTTGATAATGCAATGTTATCAAATGGTTTCAAAATAAATGAGTGTGACAAATGTGTGTATGTCAAGGACACTAAGAATGGGTATGTTATTATTTGTCTTTATGTAGATGATATGCTCATTATGGGTGATAATAATGAAATCATTAAAACTACTAAAAGAATGTTAAATAATATGTTTGACATGAAAGACATGGGTGTTGCCGATGTAATTTTAGGAATTAAAATTTCTAAAACATCGAATGGGTTAGTGCTATCACAATCACACTATATTGAGAAAATACTCAGGAAATTCAATCAATATGATTGTAATCCTTTGGGAACACCGGTAGATATAAATCTACACATGTCTAAAAATAAAGGAGATAACATATCACAACCAGCGTATGCACAAATAATTGGAAGCCTTATGTACTTAATGAATTGTACACGTCCTGACATAGCACAAGCTGTTAATAAATTGAGTAGATTTACAAGTAATCCAGGATAAGATCACTGGAAAGCGATTATAAGAGTTTTAAGGTATTTAAAATACACTCAAAATTCTGGATTGCACTACTCAAGATATCCACCAATACTTGAAGGATACTGGGATACGAATTGGATATCGGATACAAAAGACTCTAAATCCACAAGTGGTTTTATGTTTACACTAGGAGGAGGAACAATATCATGGAAATCTTCTAAACAAACATGCATTGCTCGATCAACGATGGAATCTGAATTTATTGCATTGGATAAAGCTGGAGAAGAAGCTGAATGGCTTCGTAATTTTTTAGAAGATATTCCTATGTGGCCTAAACCTGTGCCGCCTATTTGTATTCATTGTGATAGTCAATCAGCAATTGGAAGGGCACAGAGTCACATGTATAATGGTAAGTCTAGACATATTCGTCGTAGACACAATACCATAAAACAATTACTCTCTAACGACATTATGTCTATTGAGTACATAAAATCGAAAGAAAATATAGCGGATCCGTTGACTAAAGGTTTGAATAGAGAGCAAGTAAAAATAACTTCGAGGGGAATGGGTTTAAAGCCTATAAACAAGGATCGTCATGATGGAAACCCAACCTAGTTGACTGGAGATCCCAAGATCTAGGTTCAAAGGGACAACTAAATTGTTAATGATTCGATTAAATCACTATGAAGAAATTAATTTCTTCTGCTCATTCCTATGGTACGAGATAGTGATACCTGCAGCGGTTACAGGATAAGCTATTCTTTTAATGATTCTTAAATCTTGATAAACATGTGGAGTATAGCAGGATACTCTTATTAAGAATCACCTATATGAGTGTGAACTGGGCCAATTCTATGAGAAGGATAAGGATATACTTCTCTAAAGCACTCATAAATCCGGCATTGTTCGAGGCCAAAATGAACAAAATCATGAGAACCAAATAATGTATAGAAAGATTTTGTGTGAATTACTATTGTCTCGATTTACACAAACGATTGGACAGTTCAAGACATCACGTTTACTGGACAACCAGTAAACCCAATAGTTTTTCACAAGGGAAGGTTCAAAGCCAAAAGCTACCTCTCTCGATACAGATGATTTCTAATTCTATCTCTCACTTAGAGTCTGTATAACATTTACATAAGGTTGTTAGTCAATATCATTCATGTGGGGGATTGTTGGAATTTGAGCCTAAATTAATGTGGGTATATTATTAATTAATTTTAATGATTCCATATATTAATGTGTTATACTCCATGAGTAGATTAAATTAAGTATTTGGATGCTCAAATCCATAGAGTAATGAATGAGATATTAACTCCCAAAGATGACACTTGGAAGATAATAAATACATGTGGGAAAAACTAAGTCCCACATAAGTTAGGAATTAAAATTTTAATATGTTTATATACAAGAAAAGTGCTCTTGGGTTTGGGCCCCAAGGGGCTCCCCACTTTTGTGGAAGGGAGAGGACCTAGCCAAGGCTAGGTTCGAACCCACATCTTGCCATTGTTGTCGTCGCCGTCCGTCCGTGGCACCGACGACTCAGCTCTTGCACGAGGGTCGTGGGTGGGTCGGGTAGTGCAGGTCTTGTATATAATTTTTAGACAAAATTTTAATTAAAATTTATTTAAATTTTATTTATTTAATTCTATTATCAAAACTGTGTCGTTTTGAGAGTTGTATTTATTATATTATCAAAACTATGTCGTTTTGAGAAACGGTATTATCAAAACTGTGTCGTTTTGAGGAAGCGACATCTGTAAGGTTGAACGGGCGGCCCAAAACTACGTCGTTTTTGTCGCGCCTTTACTTCTAAACTTAAAACTACGTAGTTTTGGTTCTGCTAACGCTTAAACTACGTCCTTTTAATAAACCGAATAGATGCGCATATTCTGTAAATGGTCAAAACTACGTCATTTTGACCAACAGATACAAATAATACCTCTTCAAGGGGCACCTCATGCCTTTTTAAGGGGTGAGATGCCCATCCAAAGGGTCACCAACCCTCCTATAAATAGATAGGAGGGGCAGCCTTCATTTTCATCCATTCGTTCGAGCATTTAAGCATATAAAGCATATAAAGCATTTATTTCTTCATTAGTTTCTTTAAGTTTATTTTGAGAGAGTCGGAGCTTTTCTTTTGGTTCGAGGTGTATACTTTTAGTAGTGCTGCTAAAGTGTACGATGTCATTGTATCCTAAGAGACAAGTCTTTATCAACTCTAAGACATATACGGAGGCATAATTGTCTTAAGGACATAGTACCAAGTACTAGCCTCGACAAATATTTTTCTACAATTACAGTTAATTGAGATAAGTAAATATATATATATATATATATATATATATATATATATAATTTCCTTTTAAGTTTTACTAACAAGAAGTACCATTTTAACCCTATTGGTTACATTATAAATATTTTTATCAAAAAATATTTATCTATATAAACACACACACGCACACACACACACAACTGTTATATAATATCATGGGATTTAGTGATCAGATTAATTATATACTTGGATATGTATTCGCGCACAAAATTTTTATCCAACACTATATAACATATGGTACCAAAATTTGATAATTGCACAATAATTTACCATTTTCTTATTATATTTTATTTTATTAATTGTATGTATAAATTTATTATTAATAAAATGAATAATCTTACGTCATGAACGCGGGTTTCATATCTAGTTATATCTCTAATTTTGGAACGAATATATCTCTAAGATTCCAAATTAATTCTTCATTTTGATTTTTTAAAATCAAATTGACCATTTTAAAACTAATCTTTTACTATTTTGTTAAAATATAGGTGAAGAGATTATAACCAAAAGAAAGTATATACAATTTATTACTAATCCTATTTTTATAATTTTAGAAATATATTTATCTATACTTAATTATTAATTCTAAAAATAGTCAATTTGACTTAAAAAAATTAAAACTGAACAATTAATTTGGGACGGAGAGAGTATTATTTATGAAAAAAAAAATTGGTCAATTAAAATTTACTGAAACCTTGACCTACTCTGAATCCAATAAAAGTAAGTCGGTGATTAACCGTTAGTATCAAATTTTACATTTTGTATCAACGCCCCAAGGATAAGTCGGCATTTACTTAAGATACGAGTTTTTGTGGATTTAATTTTCAAAGTTATGTATTCTTGTGTCGTAAGATAATGATAATGATAATCTATCATTATAATGCATCTAATGGTTAGACAAATTTGAACCAACGGTGAACATAAATGTTAGTGGGATTTTGTTTTTTAAATTTCTCTCATAACTGGCATAAATAGACAAATAGTAATCATAAGATTATAATTTTTGAATTATAATTATAATTCTAACACTATTAAATCATTTAATAATTTCAAAATTAATAATTTTAGTTTAAATTTAAAATAAACAAAGGCAGGTTGAGATTAATAATATATCCAAAAAACTTTTTAAATTTCTTAATATAAGTCGTTTTAGTAGTTATGCATAAATATTATGTAAATAATTGTATAAGATTAAATATAATATTAATTATACATATTGTTTTCAGATTGAAAAAAAAAAGTGTCATTTATTGAGTAAAAATAATAAAAGAATCAAAATTATATTGAATACTTGGGATAATATTAAAAACTAAACGATTAATATTTGCTTAAAATTCTTAAACAACATATATTAAGCGATAAAAATATTTTTTTTAAAACCAATTATATTAAGCGACCGATGGAGTATAGTATTTACAAACAAATATAGCACTATAATCCTATGTAGGCTGGTGGCGTGTGTCCAACTGTCCGTTGTCCGTTGTCCGTTGTCCGTTGTCCAATCCTATTTAAAGATAATGGGCCTACGCTTTTAATCACCGTTTGGGCACTAATGAGAGAACACAGACAGCCCGCGTATCCCGTCAATCTTGTTTGTATACTTCACATTCATACCTCTGTCCCCCACCCAAAAAAGAAAAATATAAATACAAATACAAATATGAAAAATAGCCATTAGTCCACAAATAAAACTCTTATGGTACATATTTACTTGGCAAAAGTATTACCACAACTACAAAAATGTGACAACCACATTTATGTAAACAAGTTAACCTGTATGTATGTCTTAATTGATGCTTATTAATTTGTTCAGTGATGCCTGATGGATCCGAGGTAGGTAGATAAATATGTACGGACCTCTTTTTTTTTTGGGTTAAATGCTTTTTTGATCACCGTATTATATAGGTTGACTTACAAATGAGTTATTAAATATTTTTTTCTTACAGTCAACTCACTGAACTTTAGTTTACTTACAAAACATTACAAAAACCGTTAAGTGTATTGACTTTAGACGGAAATTGACACAAGATGCTGAGTTATAAAAAAAAAAAAACTAATGTGACACAACCACTTCCCTCCATCTCTTTCTCTCTCCTGTTTACACACAAAAACAGAGGAACAAAGAGAATAAGACAGAGCACCAAATTCAATCCAACTCTGTCATGGCGATCAAACCAACTCAGATCCAAATCTCTGCCTTACTCGACCCCGATAGCATCCACTTCGAAACCTTAATATCCCACCTCATGTCCGCTACCAACGAGCAACGGTCTGAAGCCGAAATCCTCTTCAATTTCTACAAACAAACCTAACCCGATTCACTTTCTCTCATACTTTCTCAATCTCTCTCATATTCCCTTAATCTCGAATCCCGCGCCATGTCCGCCATCCTCCTCCACAAACTCCTCACCGAGAATTATTAGGATGATTCATTTCTCTACAATTTTCTCTCTAGCTCCTTCCACTCAATTTACCCTCAAATCATCTCTCCTTCCCCTGACCAGCGAAACCACCAAATCCATCACCAAGAAGCTCTGCGATACCGTTTCTAAACTCGTTGTCGTTATTTTACCGGACAATAATTTGCCATAATTGTTGCCTTTTATTTTCCAATGTGTTAATTCTGATAATTCTAATCTTTGTGAAATTGGGTTTTTGATTTTTACTCAATTGGCTCAATAATAGTAATAGTAATAGTAATAGTAATAATAATAATAATAATATTTTTCTCTTTTTCTTTATTTTTTTGAAGACAATTTTGTAAGGACACCTTCATGCTGTTATGCTGATAGAGTTAGTTTGGAGATCAAGGTTATTGTTGTCTTTTCCTTTATTGTAATAAGGCTAATAAAGCCTTTTCCTTTAACAAGAGTGAGTCATGTCTCAGTATTATATACTCAAGAGATTGTAATTGTTGGGTTATGAAATGATAATGAGTTGTTCTCTCTCTATATTCCTCTGAATCTCTCTACTTCTTCCCCAATATTCTCTCTCCCTATTTTCTGAATCTTCTTCCTAACTCACTGTTTTCAGAGATTAGAGCTGAATTTGAGCTCTGTAATTGATTTGATTAAGCCAAATCATTACAATTGGTATCAAAGCGACTCGATCCAACTATGGCAACTAACAATCAACGATTGATGAATCTCGAAACTCAAATGGCTGAGCACTCCAATTTAATTGTTGGATTGGAGGATAAAATCGAGCAGAAAATGGAACAAAAATTGTAGCAGATGATGAAAGGAATTGAAGCTCTTCTTGCTGTGAGGGGACCACAACCAAAAGATATACCAGGTAATACGCAAGGCTCAGATTCGTCAATTTTGGGATCGTTTGAAGGAGAGATTGGTAATGAAAAGTCTAGTAACAACATCTTTAGAACTATTAAGTTAGAATTCCCTAAATTCGATGGATCTAACCTTAGAACATGGATTAGGAAATGTAATAAGTTGTTTGCTTACCATATGGTTGCTGAAAGTCAAAAGTTATATCTAGCTATTATAAACTTAGAAGGTGAGGAAGAGGAATGGTACTCTGGATTTGTGAATGAAGGAGATGAGCTTACCTGGAAAGGTTTTGTGGAAGAAATTACGGCTAGATTCAGTCCTGAAGTACAGATTAATCCTATTGGAGAGTTAAAAAATCTACAGTAAGTGGGAACTGTGGATGAATACAGAAGAAAATTTGAGAAACTAAAGAGTTGGGCACTGTTGAGAAATTCTGTGTTGAATGAGTCTTTTTTTATAAACTGTTTTGTGGGAGGTTTAAAGGAGGAGATAAGGTTAGGTATTCAAGAGCTCAAAATTACCACTCTAAAGGATTTGATCAGATTAGCCAGAGTGGAGAAAGCTAAACTAGAGGATTAGTTAAAAAGGAGTAGAATGGGAATCAAGTCAGTGATTGGAGGTTATCAAAAGACCAGTCCTATGCCTAACACCAAAACTGTTGATGGAGGTTCTGCTATCATACAGACTGCTAGGTTTCCAAGCATGGAAGTGGGGAAATCAATGCCTATTAGGGGCTTAACTAGGGAGCAGATTGCTGAAAAAAAGATGAAGAAATTATGTTACTCATGTGATGAACCATACACTATGGGACATCAATGCAGAAAACCACAACTTTTTCTGATCATTCCATCCTGTGAAGACATTAATAAGGATGAGGATGATGATGAATGTTGTGAGTATAATGAGTCAAAAGGAGTTGGTAGGGATGTTACTCAAGAGGAAGCTCATATCACCCTTCATGCCTTGTCTGGGTATAGTGCTAATAATACGATAAGAATTCTAGGAATGGCTAATGGGAAAGTGTTGAGAATTTTAATTGATAGTGGAAGCACTAATAATTTCCTAGACCCCCAAGCAGCTAAGAAAGTTAAGGTCAGGTTGCAAGATACCAAACTCAGTAAAGTGTTGTCTCATGGTGATGGCTTTAAAGTCAGTAGTTTTCAGGAGTGTAAGTCTTTTAATTGGTCAGTCCAAGGAGAACCATTCACTACTGATTTTAGAATCTTGCCATTAGGGGGAATTGATGCAGTATTGGGGGTACAATGGTTGAGGAGTTAAAACCTAGTAACCTTTGACTTTGAACAATTGCAGCTCTCAATTAACAAAGGAAGTAAGGAAGTGGTTTTACAAGGAGAATCTGATATGGTCCCTCCTGCAATACAGCTTATGTCTTCTCGAGAATTCAAGCAGACCCTAAATAGTACAACTCATGGTTATTTTGGATTTTTGTTTGGAATGGCTCAGGAATCTGCAGAGAACATTGCTGTTGTAAAACCAGATCAGGTGATTGGTAATATAAATGAGAATGATCAGCCTTTTTGTCAAATGGAGGAAGTACTGCAGACATACTCAGCGGTATTTTAAGAGCCAAAAAGTTTACCTCCTACAAGGTCATATGACCATCACATTACATTGAAGGAAGGAAGCCAACCTGTTAATTTGAGACCTTACAGATATCCATATGTGTAGAAGGAAGAAATTGAGAAAATAGTTAGTAAGATGCTGGTTTCTGGGGCGATACAACCAAGTAATAGTCCTTATGCTTTTCCGGTGTTATTGGTCTAGAAACATGATGGTTCTTAGAGAATGTGTGTGGATTATAGATCTTTAAATGGTATGACAATCAAGGAGAGATTTCCCATTCCATCGATTGATGAATTGTTGGATGAGCTACATGGCTCTAGATGGTATTCCAAACTTGATCTCAGATCTGGTTACCACTAAATTAGGGTGCATGTCCCAGACATTCCTAAGACGGCATTTAGAACACACACAGGTCATTTTGAATTTTTGGTGATGCCTTTTGGACTCAATAATGCACCAGATACCTTTCGGTCATTAATGAATCAAATATTTAAGCCATATCTCAAGAAGTTCATTTTAGTCTTCTTTGATGACATTTTGGTCTACAGCAAAACCTATGAAGAACATTTGGTACATTTGAAGCTAACATTGCAAATCCTTAAGGACAATTTACTTTTTGCCAAAAGAAGTAAGTGTAAGTTTGGAATTGAGCAGGTCAAATATTTAGGACATGTCATTAATCAACATGGAGTATCTACTGATCCTGATAAAATAGAATGTATGACCAAGTGGCCATTGCCTACCAACATTAAAAGCCTCAGAGGATTTTTGGGATTGACTGGTTACTACAGGAAATTTATTCACAATTATGGACTGATTAGTAAGCCTCTTACTGAACTGTTAAAAAAAGACAAATTCCAATGGCATGAAGGGGCCACTCAATCTTTTCTGAGTCTTAAAGAAGCTATGGTCAAGACTCCTGTGTTAGCTATACCTGATTTTACTATGCCCTTTGTTTTAGAGACTGATGCTTCTCATACTAGTTTAGGGGCAATATTAATGCAGCAGGGCAGGCCAATAGCCTATCTCAGTAAGGCTATAGCAGCAAAACATCTGGGCTGGTTTACTTATGAAAAAGAGTTAATGGTAGTCATCTATGCTACTACTAAATGGAGGCACTACTTGCTTGGCAACAAGGTACTCATCAAAACTGATCATCAAAGTTTACAATACCTCTTAGACCAAAGAGTGACCACTACTAACCAACAGAAATGGATTACTAAATTGATGGGATTAGACTATGAAATAGTATACAAGAAAGGAAAAAAAAATGTGGTTGCAGATTGTCTCTCTAGAAAATCTGAGAATGGAGAAACAACTTTTAACTATGCTGTTATATCTACAGTCCTTCCTCAATGGATTACTGAATTAGCCCAGTCTTGGGAATCAGACCCTGACTTAAAGGACCTTATTATCCAGTTGCAAGTTGATCCTCAATCACTCCCTGGTTATTCCTTTAAGCATGGAAGACTCAAATTCCAAGATAGGTTAGTGATTGGTCCAGATTTTCCTTTGAGAACCAAACTGTTGGCTAAATTTCATGATTCTCCTATGGGGGGTCATTCTGGAATTAAAGGCACTTATGAGAGATTGAGGAATTACTTCTTCTGGACTACTATGAAGACAGATGTTGTCAAATTTGTTCAGGAGTGTGACATTTATCAAAAACATAAGCATGAAACTAAGCTTTTAATTGGTTGTTATGTACCTTTTTATACCGAAAGGACCATGGATTGATATTTTTTTGGATTTCATTGAAGGGCTACCCCAATCTAAAGGATGTACAATTATATGGGTGGTGGTAGATAGGCTCACTAAGTATGGTCATTTTATACCTCTCCATCATCCTTTTACTGCTCAAGATCTAGCCCAAATTTTCATCATTAATATCTACAAGCTCCATGGGTTTCCATCTACAATTATTTCTGATAGAGATAAGATTTTTGTAAGTTTATTCTGGCAGTCACTTTTCAAACTAGTTGGCACCAAATTATAATTGAGTTCTACATACCACCCCCAATCCGATGGACAGACTGAAAGGCTTAATCAGGTCTTGGAATGTTATTTGAGGTGCATGGTCTCTCAAAGACCTAAATAGTGGCTTAATTGGCTTCCATTGGCTGAATGGTGGTACAACACTCATTACCACAGTGGACTGAAAACCACTCCTTTTGAGGCTTTATATTGTTATAAACCTCCACATCTCAACTTCCATCAATTTGGCCAAGTCCATGATCCTACTACTAAGGCCTTTTGCAAAGATAGAACTCAAACACTTCAAATTCTTAAGCACAATTTAGTAGCTGCTCAATCTAGGATGAAGCATTATGCAGATAAAGCAAGGAGTGAAAGATCATTTATGGTTGGGGATCTTGTCTATCTGAAAATCAGGCCTCACAAGCAGTCTACTTAATCTCAGAATACTCTTAGAAAATTAGCTCCAAAATATTTTGGCCCATTCCCTATACTAGAAAAGATTGAAACGCATGGCTTATCGACTTTTCGATTACCCTCCCATACCGAGTCCATCCTGCTTTTCCATGTGTCACTACTCAAGAAGAAAATTGGTTCTAATTGTTCAAGCTCGCAGACTCCCTTTATCGGATGTTCATGGTCAATTTTGGCAGAGCCATTAGCTATACCGACATGGGAAGATAGTTAAGAAGAATAATGCAAAGAAGAATCGCAAGTTTTAGTCCAATGGTCCAACACTTTACCATCCAAAGCTACTTGGGAAGATTGGAACAAGTTCCACAAGCAATTTCGTCAATTCCAACCTTGAGGACAAGGTTGTCCTTATGGAGGGTTGATTGTAAGGACACCTTCATGCTGTTATGCTGATAGAGTTAGTTTGGAGATCAAGGTTATTGTTGTCTTTTCCTTTATTGTAATAAGGCTAATATAGCCTTTTCCTTTAACAAGAGTGAGTCATGTCTCAGTATTAGATACTCAAGAGATTGTAATTGTTGGGTTATGAAATGATAATGAGTTGTTATCTCTCTATATTCCTCTGAATCTCTCTACTTCTTCCCCAATATTCTCTCTCCCTATTTTCTGAATCTTCCTCCTAACTCACTGTTTTCAGATATTAGAGCTGAATTTGAGCTCTGTAATTGATTTGATTAAGCCAAATCATTACAATTTTTCTTTATTAATAATAATAGTAATAGTAATAGTAATAGTAATAGTAGTAGTAGTAGTAGTAATAATAATAATAATAATAATAATAATAATAATAATAATAATAATAATTTTCTCTTTTTCTTTATTTCTTTAAAGACAAATTTTCTTTATTAATAATAATAATAATAATAATAATAGTAGTAGTAGTAGTAGTAATAATAATAATATTTTTCTCTTTTTCTTTATTTTTTTAAAGGCGATTTTTTTTTATTAATAGTAGTGGTAGTTCATTTCCCCTAAATTTCATGTTTTATTTTAATTTTTATACTACCACATCCCCCCTAAATTTCATGTCTTATTTTAATTTTTATACTACTAACTCCTATATTTCTTTCATTTTCATTTAAGAATTCCCACATCATAAATTTGCGCCATGTCACCATTGCCACGTCATTACGCTGTTAGTTCATTTAAGAACACTGATTTGATTTTTAATACCTCAATTCCAACAAAAATACTGATAAAATACCTCAACATTAATTCCTTCAATTATATCCACATAAAATATATTTTCTTATCATATAAATCAATAAATAATTATTCACAAATAATAATCTGTAATCACAATAATGACAACCAAAGTAGTTCGAGGAAAAGGGGCTTTTCGATAAGGATTTCTCTTACCTAGTAGCCAATTAGGTGACCAAACCTCTCCTTGATGTAACTTTCTAGACATTGCCAATAATGTTATCTAATAATATTATTCAAATAATATGAATTATTGATCCGATAATGGGAAATATTGTGCGTTGACAATTATTGAAACAACAATAATATAAAATATCAACGATCAATTATTGAATCTATAAAATAAAATATTGAATAATTAATTATCGTAACAATTATTGAGTAGTGCCTTCTTACGTAAGAATCAATAATTCAAAAATACTGTAATATCTTGTGTGCTCTTGTGCTGACCAGATACATCGTATTTTAACCATCGGGTATTCCAACAGTGTTAACGGTAACAACTACGCCGTTATTTATAAAAACTCAAACTTGTCGTTATCTTCATTCGATAGTTATTTTGTTATGGGGCCCACAAATAGCTGCGCCGTCGTACGAATATTCCCCGACAATAAGAATATTCCATGACAAAACGTATATTCCCCGACAAAAATGAATATTTTATAACCACTTTCTTATTTTGCAAAATTTGCACATTTTACCCGTAACCAAAGTATTATATCAAATTAAATCCTTATTATTTCAAGATAATGAATATAGGAAATTTAATTTTATTTATAATAAGTTGGGGTCTTAAATTATAATCGACACGTATTGCGCCGAGTCGACATTAACTATAACAATCTCTGGCTGGGTCGGTGGACGCCCAAATAAGCCAAGATTAGTCCCTCGCTGACGTCGACGAACAATGTATGTAAGTGTAAGTGCTGAAATTATTTATATATAGTATTTCCATATGCATTAAATAATTCTGTAGAAAAAAGTTATATTACAAAACGATGGAAAGTTACAAGATGATGACGACATCCCGCCTTGGGAGCCGTTGCCAGATCCTGTACGGCCACCCCCGCGACGACCTCTCTAACGACCCCAAAATAGGCCCATTCCATCCAACCCATTCTGAGTCGCCAAATATATGGTACGGAAAACAACTACAACTTTATTATAATAATTGTCGTGCAAAATACAACAACACATATGCTGTGAGTTTGGATACAAATATATACCAATCAGAAGACGTCACAATGACACCTTACATAAAGGTATAGTCAAAACCTGCTTTTAGAAATTAGAATCTTTGGGAAGTGCTCAAGAAACCTTCGTATATGGGAGGCCATGCTTTTAGGTTATGGTAGATATCATATGGCCACGTAATTATCCTTGGTCAATTAATAGACCCCTAAAGAAAAACGAGAAGATTACTATCATATTCTTCCCAATGGTGAGTCTTCTCTCGACATATCATTATCTCCACTGCCTCTAATTGGGTATTATACTCCAAACAAACACCAAGATTATATAGGTAGTGCTTGTAAATATACTCAAAGAAGTGGATGAGCACAACCATGTCTTATGATAACACGAAGTTTGTATGATGTCATTAGACATCTTGTATGATAGTGACAAAACACCCTTCCAAAGTTGGGTTCGGCTCACCCTATTTAATTCACCAAAATAACTATTAAATGATGTATAAAATACAACACACTAAAGTCCTCAATAAAATTATTTCCATACTCTTTAGGGAGAACCTCAACAACTATAGACCACATTTCTATTCCCTTGTTATCCCCGGCCAACCCAAATACTACACTTTTATTACAGAAAGAATTGTGAAACAAAAGGGTGAGCACAACTAGCTCTCATAAAAGAATATTATGACTAAAGATAAATAAATTATCAATAGTCTTCATCAAAGAATAAATCGTAGATTTAGAACATATGGTAGATGATAAAACTTTTTCAACCATAGTTGCATGTTGAATGAGCAATCCATTAGAAGAGTCAAATAGACCATAAAATCTATTATCTTCTCCATGTTAAAAGTCCACCAACAATGTTTTATCCTCAGAACATCAATCAACAATTCTCGCCCACAATCACATGCATAACTTATAATCATAATTGTAGTTCTAAATCCTCTTCTTATCCAGATCGAAGATAATTTCATCACTGTCTTTACTCGAAACATCAAAGATCATGGTTATACCAAATCACGCAGTTCTTGTTCATAATCATACTAATAAATTCATCTTTGCACCACTACCAAAGATATTCATCATCGATTCATCTTTGCACTACATGCCAAAGATATTCAACAACAAGTCATCTTTGCACCACGAGCCAAAGATATTCAACAACAGTCATCTTTTGCACCACGGCCAAAGATATTCAACAATAATTCATCTTTGCACTACAAAGCTAAGATATTCATCAACAAGTCATCTTCAGACTACAAGCAAAAGATATTCATCTTTGCACCACAAAGCTAAGATATTCATCAACAAGTCATCTTTCAGACTACGAGCCAAAGATATTCACATATCAAAGAAATACATAATCATTTCGAAGTTATATAACAATAATTATAACCATGTTGATCAATTCACCTTTGCACTTATGCTAAAAATATTCAATTGTAAATTCAATGGTCATGATCATACCAATCCAACAATTCAACTTTTGCACCATCGCCAAAGAGAACCTATAGTCACGATCATACCAATAATCTACCCATCTTTACACTCAAGTCAAAGAGAAATATTATCATTAGGGTTATAAGAATGTTATATAAAACAATATAATCAAAACATAGTTTTAATTTCAAGAGTAAGATTCATAAATCAACGATAATTTGGTCAAAGAAGAAACCAATTTGTCATGAATAAGACTGTGATAAATACATAATACCGTATAACGTGCATAGTAACCTCGATAACTAAAAGATAAAGTTTCATAATAAAATTCATATCCATATTTATAACACCTTAATCCAAATGTTATAAATCACTTAGAAATCTCATAATCTAATATTATTAATATTATAATAATATTTTAATCATTTCTTAAACTTATAAATAATTTAATCCAATTATTTACACTTTAATAATTAATGCATTTAATCATCTAAAATGCCAAACTCATAAGATTTCATCATCATTAACCAAAACCCTCATAAAAATCAGATATACCTCATATATGATTCTCAAGCCAATAAATCATATTTTATTCATTTATTCATAACTAGAACATTTTCATGAAAAATACCAAATCAGTTCCAAAAATATTTATTTTCGGGATTTAGAAGAATATAGTCCCATATTGAATATATATTTTCTGAAAATTTTTAAAATTCATTTACTATTTTCCATATGGCCAAAACTACCCGAATAGTTAGACATTTATCATAAATTATACTTTGTCCAAAAATTCTGAAATTTACGGTCAAGATATTGATATTATATAGATGTACTCCCAATAAAAATTTCATCAATTTTGGAGTTAATCAAAAGGAGTTATAAGCGGTTACTTTTAAAATAGTCTTTTCTCATAAAATCCATAACTCCTAATCTATACATCCAAAAATCTCCATTTTGGACACAACAATCTAAAACTCATCAAAATATCATTTCAAATTTTTCCAGAATTTTGAAGATCCGGAAAAATACAAAACTGAAAAAAACATAATCACCCTTAAAATCCCTTACTATCCCTTACCTCAAAAAAAGAAGATTGACATTTGGAATAACGCCGAATCTAACTTGCATCAGTATAGCAATACTCAAAGTATACTCAAAATACTCACAAGAATACGCCGATAATATAGAGAGAGAAAACTTGATTTCGGTGTGATTTTCAATTCTAACCCAAGACCCTATTTATAGGAAAATACTTTGAACACCAAAAGCGAAAATTTAATAAATTATTAATATAATAAATTTGAATTCCTACGCCCACTTTTTTTTTGTTCAAACTTCAGCAACACAAGTATCTCACCTTACAAAACTTACAAAAAACGTTTTTCATAATTAATTAATTTAAAACTCCAAAAAAATAATAATTAATTAATCCGAAACTTCAATAATTCATAATAAATAGCCCTTTTGTCAGAAAATTCGAATCTCGCGAGTTTTTATAGGAAATTCAATTCTCTACAACTTTACAGAAGAAAGTTTTTCCGAATTCCAAACAGAAATTGACCAAAATCCACAAATGGGCGATTTTACAGGCTATAATCAAATTTCAGTCAATAAATGGGGTCCACCGACATGTTTAACATGTTTTAAACATTTATTGCAACAAAAATACTCTTCCTCCTCGTATACTCATATATCCCACATTCGTTGTAAAAATATCACCATTATTATATTATTAAAATATAATAATATATTTAAATGAATTATTTTATCAGAAAAAGATAAAATTTCAATTTTCAACAATTGTCACATTAAAATTTTCTCCATCTATGTCCATATAAAATAGATATTTTCCTCATCATAAAAATCAATAATTAATTATTCACAAATAATATTATATAATCACAATATGACAATGACGTTATTCCTCAGAGAAAGAGGGGCTTTCAATAAGAATTTCTCCTTCTTGGTGGCGCAATTAGGTGACCAAACCTCTCCTTAGACAGAACTTTCTAGGCATTGCCAATAATGTTATCCAATAATATTATTCAGATAATATGAATTATTATCTCGATAATGGAAAATCTTGTCTTTGTGACAATTATTGAAACAACAATAATATAAAATATCAACGTAGCAATTATTGAATCAATAAAATAAAATATTGAACAAAGAATTACTGTGTAACAATTATTGAGTAATGCCTTCTTACGAAAAAAAAAATTATTATGCTTCATGAATAGTACTCGTGAATAGTAATTTCGTGAATAGTAACTCATGAATAGTAACTTCGTGAATAAGAACTCATGAATAGTAACTCGTGAATAGTAACTCATGAATAGTAATTAAAAAAAAATTGAATACTTTTATTTCATAAAATTCGGGGTCTTACAACCTCCACCACTGTTTTTTAGCCATAACTGTACTACTGTAAATAGAAAGAACGAGAACATTAATTTCTACTAAATTTATCTTAATAAATATTGTTTTTATTAGTAAATTATTTAAAATTCTACTTAACCGATTTATCATAAGTCTAAATGTAAGACCCCATCTTATTATGAATAAAAATTAAATTTTCTTTATTTATTATCTTGAAATAATAAGGGGTTAATTTGATATAATACTTTGGTTATGGGTGAAATGTGCAAATTTTACAAAATAAGCAAGTGGTTATAAAATATTCATTTTTTTCTCGGGGAATATTTGTTTGGCCGTGGAATATTCTTGTTGTCGGGAAATATTCGTATGGCAGCGCAGCCATTCGTGGGTCTCATAACAGAATAACTGTCGAATGAAGAAAACGACAAGTTTGAGTTTTTATAAATAACGAAAGTAGTTATTACAGAATTAACAATTGTTGGATTATCAAATTGGTTAAAATACGAATCTGGCGTGGTTACGAAGAAAGTAGCACAGTATTATTGCATAGTATTTTTGAATTATTGATTCTTATGTAAGAAGACACTACTCAATAATTGTTACAGTAATTACTTTTCAATATTTTATTTTATTAATTCAATAATTGTTGCGTTGATATTTTATATTATTGTTATTTCAATAATTGTCGCTTTACATTTCCCATTATCGGATCAATAATTCATATTATTTGAATAATATTATTAGATAATATTATTGGCAATGTCTAGAAAGTTACGTCAAGGAGAGGTTTGGTCACCAATGCGGCGCCAAGAAGGAGAAATTCTTATCGAAAGCCCCTCTTTCGGGAACTACTTTGGTCATTATAATTGTGATTCGTAATATTATTTGTGAATAATTAATTATTGATTATATGATAAGAAAATATTTATTTGATGTGGATATAAATGATGGATTTATTTATTTTATGTGGAAGGATTTAATGTTGAGGTGTTTTATCAGTATTTTTGTCGGAATAGTGGTATTAAAAATCAAATCAGTATTTTTACGATATATTGCGTGAGTTATAATTTTTAATCCGACCGTTTGATCGTTGTAATTTTTGGATATGTTATACATATATAAGTTGAGTATATGTCCACAAATTTTGAACCATTAAAAATGAACGAATGATTTGTTATAAATTTTAAGAGGTGGTGATTCGTAAATTGGGGTTATAATTGATTTTGGTGGAAAATTCTAGAATTGAGTGGGCCCCACTTGTGGTTGGTGAAGAAATGTGCTGAATTTTATTTTAAATGTGGTGGTGGCAATAGTAGCGAGTGTAAAGTCATCAGTAAAGAGGTCAAGTCTCGCTTGGTGAGGCTAACATTTTCCTATAAATAGAGGGTTAAGTTAGAATTGAAATCACACCAGAAACAAAGTTTTCTCTATTTCTCTCTCTATATTATTTAACATATTTTGTGAGTATTTAGATACTTTCAGAGTTGTTGTTCAGTACAAGTTTCATTCAGCTTCACTTCCGACCTTTCCTTCCGAAGTACTGATTTGAGGTAAGGGATGTTATTTTCTTCTTAAATAATATTATTTTCTTCAATATCATTATGCCGAAATATTGGTTTGAACTTTTAATCAAATTTGGAACTTTTGTGTTTGGGTTCTTATTCACGATATCTGCACTATTCACGTATCGACATTATTCACGAATCTTCAAGACTTTATTCAATAGAAAATTGAAATTTTCTCTTTTCGTCTCCAGATATCTTTTATGGTTACTATCCTTGATCAGATCCATGTTTTGATCTTTATTCTACTTCACACTTGGTTATTATGGAGTATTATTGAATTTGGATAAATCGAAATACGAATCCCTAATATTTGTTCTTCTGTCTTACTGGATTCGTTCTCTAAAATGTTTTTCATCATCCTCAGTCCTTAATGGTGACACTTGATGAATATCTTTGGCTTTTGTAGTGCAAAGATGAATGATTACGATGAATATCTTTGGCCCGTAGGCAAAGATGAGCAGTGTTGAGATGAACATGACCAACCTGGTGATACAAATGAATATCTTTGGTCAGTAGTGCAAATATGAATATTTGATGCAAGATGTATATTGATTGATGTTTACAGGATAAAATATTAATGATGGACTTTTAAATTCATAGATGATAGTAGATTTCATTCTCTACTTAACTCTTCTAATGAATTGTTGTTTTACTGCAGATTGTTGATCTAAAACTTGTTGTCTATTGTATTCTATCGATTTTTCCCTGTTGAAGACTAAGGATAATTTTTTGTATATTATCTTAGTCATAATATTCTTTACTGGGCTAGTTGAGCTCACCCTTTTCCTTTTTGTTCCATTTTTCTTCTCAAGAGGTGAGAATTTAGCAGGGACTAGCTAGGGTATGGAGTGATGATTCAAGATAACTGTTTTAGTAGTCCTCATTATTTTGTAGAATAGTGCATCAATAATTGTAATGAGGACTTTATTTGGGTATGGATATTGTCTAGAAGATAATATTGTATTTAAACTCATAGTATGTGTTGTCGTATTTTGCACGACAATTGTAATAATGAAGTTGTAGTTTTTTTTTCTGTACCATGTATTTAGCGACTCAAAATGGGTGTTGTATACCTATTTTGGGGGCGTCACACTGAACCCCCCTCTCCCACAACATCTTATGTTCATCAACTAACGGTCTAAGGTACACGTTTATGTCTTTTATAGGACTCTTATCCCCCGATATGAGTAAAGTCAAGAACATATACAAATCATTCATGCATATTAACGGTGAAAGATTGTAAGCTACCATGATCATTGGCCAAACATAGTAGGGTTGACTAAAATTATTAAATAGGAAAAATCCATCTGTAGCCATGTAAAGCCTGACATTCCAAACTTTATCAGCAAATTCTGGAAAATGTTCATCAAAGTTCTTCCATTCATCTGCATCTGCAGGGTGATTCAACTGACATGGCACAACGTCCCTTCTTTTTTGCCAAATCATATGCTCAACAGTGTGCGACGACATGAATAGACGTTGCAGTCTGGGCGCAGGAGAAAAGTAGCATAAGATCTTATTAGGCACTTATTTCTCCTTCCCTCACGTTTTGTCGTCTTGTACCGAGACAAGTTGCATATATCACATTGCACCTTATCTTTATCCTCCCTCATAATATAACATGCAATTTTTCTCACAAGCGATCTTCTCATACCCCATATTCAATCCTTTTACCATCTTCTTCACTTCATAATAATTCGCGGGCAGAGTATGATCTGTGATATCCCGAATATTAGTAATATTTCTTTTAAGGGAAATATTAATTTATTAAGTAAAGATTAGAGATTTAACCTAATTATTAATAAAGAAAATGTGAAAAAGTGGATTAATTTTTTTATATGTGCCCATAGGGTATAAAATTATTGGGAAGAGAGACTTTTAATATAAAAGGCTCTAACTAAGAATGTACAAGATAGTATAAATATTATTTACTCATAATTAAAAAAAAGTAATATGTGGAGTTGAATAAATTTTATGAGATGAAATAATCAATGGTATTATTAAATGTATACTTTGATTATTCAAAATAAAAGGGAAGCCAATATGACATAATTGAGAAATATTCTTGACATAAATCCACATATGAGACCAATAAAATAATTATATTATAATATAATTAATTTCGTTCAAAAGTATTGTTTAGTGACAAATAAGGAAAATGGTGGGTACTACAATGAAGTATTTAAATTACATAAAGCCAACATTTTTAATGATGTATGTGCTAGCTATTTTTCTACCTTAAAGAATTGTGGTGGATAAAAAAATCCATGTATATTAATATATAATATAAGTCCATATTAAATATTGGACCATGTCAAATTTGCTAGGTGTGCTTGCAAATAATTATTGTTATGGACCATATATTGCATTACGTAAATAAGATTCCAAGTTATATAAATTGGGCCAAATTAATTTTTCCATGTAGGCATTTAAGCCTTCTTTTTTTTAATAATATGATATGAGTGAATTGAGCCCAAAGCAAAGTTGTGCCCAGCCTTGCATTAGACCCAATTCGGAAGCCATATTGGAGAAAAAAGGAATTGTTAGCTCAAATTAAAAAAGCAGTGAGATGGTTGTGGGTCGGATAGTAAGCTAACAGTTAGTTAGCAATTTAGTTAGTAACAATAAGGTGTAGAGTGGCTGTAGAAGCCAAGTTCATTGCATGAGCCAAGTAGCTACTAGAGGACTGGATAGGGCCAAGTAGACTGCAGAGTAGTAGGAGGCTGCTAAGCCTTTTAGGGGTTGTGTAGTGGTAATGATGAAGGCCAATGTAGGGGCCAGGTAGGAGCTAAAGATAGTTTCCAGGTAGAGATAATGATGGAGAGTAGCAATAGGCCAAATAGGCTGATTGAGAGAGAGAAAGCTCAGCCATATATGACCATGCACTGCACCTAAAAACAAATAACTTCTATACTTATCTAAGTTCCAAAAGAAATATCAATAGCAGTCCATTAGATTGAGAGAGTAGCAAAGCTACGACTAGAACGGAAGGAAGGATTGAGCAACAAAGCTACTTCAATCTCTAGAAGTTAGCAAGGTAAGAAAGCTTAGACTCTTTCCATTCCTTTTCCATTTCATATTTCATAGTAGAATGGACTGTGTGACGCCCCCAAAATAGGTATACATCACCCATCTTGGGTCGCCAGATACATGGTACAGAATATAAATACAACTTAATTATACAACTGTCGTGTACAATATGACAAAACATAAGCTGAGAGTTTTAACACTAATATTGTCTTCTAGACAATATCCACACTCAACGGAGTCCTCATTACAATTATTATGACACTATTTCATAAAATAGTGAGAAATACTATAGCCACTTATCCTGGACCATCATTCTGTTCCCCGACTAGTCCCAACTACGTTTTCATTTTCTGAAGAGAACAATGAAAGAAAAGGGTGAGCTCAACTAGCCTAGTAAGAAATATTATGACTAAGATAATGCAGAATAAATTATCCTTAGCCTTCAATAGTAAAACAACTGATAGAATACAATAGACAACAAGTTTTAGATCAACAACTGCAACAGAATAAGCAATCCATTAGAAGAGTCAAGTAGAGCATGATATATACTATCTTCTATGATTTAAAAGTTTACCATCAATTTTATTATTGAGACTCAGCTTAATAAATAATTCACACCACCGAATTATCCATGCACTACGGGCCAAGTATATTCATTAGTATCACGACCACGAATTATCCATGCACTACGGACCAAGGATATTCGTATTTTCACCAATGGTCATGATCATGCCAAACAACAATTCATCTTTGCACCCTTGGGCAAAGAGAACGCATGGTTATGATCATACCAACATCTGTCCATCAATGCACTACGTGTTGGGTTTCGACACAGAAACGCAGCGGAAATAAACCAATTTAAAGCAATTCTGAAACCCAAAACAGGATCCATGCGAAAATAGAAATTAATTCAGTGGTTTAGATATTATACCGATTATGAAAGATTTCTGAAACGGCTTCGAATCCTTTACACAATCCAATCAGAACCGCGCCTCTACGGTATCCACACAAACGTCGCACGAGCCGTAGAACGATTCTACAATAAAGGGACTGCGGTACTAGCCACCAAAGGAACAGGATTTTGGAACTGTTTTCTCTCTAGTCTCTCTCTAAGAGTGGCTAGGGTTTTTTCAAAAATGATGTAACCCTAAGTTTCTGCTATATATCATATATATAGTAGTTAAAAGGAATTAATCAAATCAAAACCTAATTTCATAAAATCTGAAATTATATATATATATATATATATATATATATATCTTAATTAAGTCTTACTTAATTAATATACATATATACAAATTATCCTTTTAATTTAAATTCGTGATTTAAATACTATTAATCATATTAATATATTTAAATCCTTAAAATTTAAATTTATTCCCTTTAAATTACGTTTCACGTGTGTGACCCTATATAGGTTATTATTACGTTGGCAATAATTTTATAATCATATTATAAAATTATAAGCAAATGAGCAATGCATCTAGTAATACATCATCGCTACCCAAGTAATAATAAGATCGATGATTCGATGCAACCTTTTCGTGACCAATGTTTCAATGTAATTTAATCCTTTTAACCTTAATATCCTAGATTAAACTTGAGTCATGGAATGTGTCATACTCTTCATAATTTAATCTGAGTTTTCTTGATTAATGAGTAGACTATATGAAACAAATCACTATTTGAGCATGACCATGCATTTCATAGTCCTACTCAATCAAGAGGCCTATGGATATCACCCTTAATATATAGGAGGGTTAAATTCCATCTAGATCACTCATATTCCTCACACGATTCATGATGTACCCAATAATCATCTTTATAGTCCACCCTATTAAAGGTGACATTTGATGATATCAAAGTACATAAATTCGTGTAGTAATATAGTGATTTCGTGCTCGGAGGACCATTACATCATTGTCACTATGAGAATCGCTAATGACACTTTGCATAATGTTCTACGTAGAATTCTCATGGTGGAATGCATCCAAAGACATCGTTCTCAACATGTACCTATACATTGACTTAATATTTCATATATTTATGACCAATGAGATTTTGTCATCAGTCAATCCACATACTAGTCTCAATGCATCATTGTTGTCCCATCAACAATGATACTCGACTAGGGACATTTAAGAACAATGATACTAATTGTAATTATATAATCTCATGTTCAAGTCACATACTTGAAACTATATAATTTGTATCACTATTCTAAGGAATTTTATTGTGTTAACATTTATATAACGCAGTAAATAAAATCATAATAAAATCATTCATTTATTCAATCAAATATAATATCAAAATGTTAAACAATTATATCAAATAATTGGACTCTAGGGCATAAACTCTAACACTACGGGCCAATGAGGACTTTTACCACATCATTTATAACATTACGGTCATGATTATACCGAATAATCCTAGGTCATAATTATACCAATCAACAGTCCATCTATTCACGTAATCCACATATGACTTTCATCACAATATAAGCATGAGGATGATGACAATGATATAAGAATTTAATTAAATGAAAGCAAGGATAAATTTTAAAGATTTATAATTTAATTTATCCAGAATTCAATAATATCCAAATTGTCAACATGATACTGCTTTGTGGAGTAAAATTCAAGAATAATATTGTATCAAATATGATTTGGACAGCAAAGGAATCAATTTTTGTCATGAATACTACCCCGAGTGAATAGTACCTGAGTGAATAGTATCCCATAAATAGTACTTTGTGAATAGTACCGTATTTATGAATAGTATTGTATTTATGAATAGTGCCCATGAATAGTACTCTGTGAATAGTACTGTACGTATAAATAGAGTCGTATAAATGAATAGTACCCGTGAATAGTACTCTGGCATGAAAAGCTTAAAATTTAACAAGAATGTTTAGAAAAATATCCTTGTGAAACGATACTAGTTGAAGCGCAAATTTCAAGGATATTCTACTAATTATACAGAGTATAGAAGCAATACTTTAACAAAATGAGTATAGAATTCGGAATCTGAAACGAAATAATATTACTTACATACTACAGAGTATGGAATAAAATATTATTTCTTACGAATATTGAACGAAATAAATTTTTTTACGAATACCAAAAATAATATCTTAAGCGAATATGAAATAAATAATACTCCTTACCTTAGTAGAAAGTTGGATACTGCAATAGTGAAGTAGTAGAATACTCTTCTTCTTTCTCTCTATAGCTTCTTTCTCTATAATTGCTCTTGTGAGTCTTCGTGAATTGGTGAGAATGAAAGAAGAATGAGCTTCTATTTATAGGAAAACATAGTTTTGATAATTGCACGTTTTGGGGCTCGAATTATTACATTATAGTACCTTCATCTTTTCCTCTATTTTTAATTTAGTCCTACAAGTATTATCAAACTTTCACCACTCCCCTAATAGTACATGCATGTGAATCAATAGTTTATGTATGTGAATTAATAGTTATATGCATGTGAACTAATAGCAATTAATTGCTCATTTATCCGATTAATTACTCGATTGGTCAATTTAACCTCCAGATAACAATTATTATCGAAATAAATATCGATTTCCACTAACACTAATAATCCCAACACAATGGAAATATCAATTTCATCTTTAATCAACACGAACTTATTCATCGTTAATATTATAACTCACAGTATTTAACAACCAGATCATTCTTAGGAAAAAAGGGACTTTCTGATAAGGATTTCTCCCTATTAGCGTGCAATTAGGTGACCAAACCCCTTTCCTCAACAGAACTTTCTAGACATTGTCAATATTGCAAATAATAATATGAATAACTTTGTCGTCTCAATTATTGATTTAATAATATAAAATATTGTGCAGATGATACTGTGACAATAATTGAATCAATAATATGAGAGATGCTCTGTAGCAATTACTGTGGCAATAATTGAATTAAACTGAGTGACTTCTCACGTAAGCATCAATAAGCAAATATCTTTGTATAATATCGTATGCTCTTTATGCAACCACGCCAGACATCGTACTTTTACCACCGGGTATTTCAACAGTTTAACGGTAAAACTTTCGTCATTATTTTTATAAAAAGATATTTCTGTCATTTTCTCATTCCGATAGTAATTCCATTGTAGGGTCCACCAATGATTGTGCCGCCGTACGAATATTCTCTGATAAAATGAATATTCCCCGACCAATCGAATATTTTATAACAACTTGCATATTTTGCCAAATTTGTAAATATTACTCACAATTATAACATTATATCAAATCTACACCTTAATACTCAAAAAAATATTTCGAGAAAATTAATTTTTATTCATAAAATTTGGGGTCTTACAAGCTGATAGTGACTATAGTATTAAATAAGACTATGGTGGTTGTTATGATAATATTAGAGCTTTGTGTGGTTGTTGAGGCATTATATGGAGACCCTTAATAAATCAAAAGCCAAAAGGCTAGGGAAAATGGACAAGAAATTTTTGGTTACATGTAAATAAAATCATGCTCACCAACTGTTTGATTAAATGGCCAAGTAGGTGCTGTTATAGTATAAAAGCGTGCTAGCTATGAATTAGAGTCCAAATCATATCTACGGGCTCATATACAGAGATGAATGCCTCAAACATGCTTATATGCTTAAAAATAACATTTTGTATTATAACTTACATGCTATGATAATTTTATTTTAGATAGTACAATACCTTACTCCACGATCGTAGAGTGAAACTCCAAGATCATAGAATGTAACTCCACAATCGTAGATCTCAACTTAAAAGACATATGCGGACACCCCATTTTGAGTCTCAAATTAGAACATTATAAATTGATGTTCCATGACCAATGAAAGAAGAATTAAAAGCCTATTAGGGACTGTTTTGAACAAAAGATATAATCTCTGCATTTAGATGTATTAAACCTTGAACATATAGTATACAGAAAGTACTTGTAGTGATAAAACTTGTACTTGAAAGCTTGAAGGTTGTTATGGTGGTTTAGTACTAACTCATGCTAATCATGCCTAGAAATGAGTTGTTTTGGTATTGATATATGAGAAAAGTTTCAAGCTTGTTAGAATATGTGATGATAAGTTCTAAGGATAATTTGAAGTTCTATGAATGCTTAGATAACCCTTAAATCATAGGTTGAGGACTGTTTGTGAGTAATAGCCAAAACTGTGCTTAAACTATAAGATTGGAGGACTATTTTGGTCAAGGTCAGTACCTAAACTTTTGAGTTAGTAAAGGGACCATAATATGTCCATAATTAACATTTAAAAGTTGTTCCTTAACTTAGTTGAGGTCCATATTGAGTACTACTCAGTTTTCATGTTTAAGAGCCATGAAAAGTAAGCTTTAAAGTGTCATCTAACACTTAAATGAAGAGAGGCCACACCTGAACCTTGTAGGAAAGTTTCAATAGCTATAATATGGCATAAGTAAGCTACAAAAGTTCAAGAAACCAAGTCTAAACCATTTTCAACTTGTTAAAAATCATGTTTTAGGCCAAAAGTGATATGTTTTGGGGTAAATTTTAGTACCTGAATTTGTAAGACTGTAATAAACTCATATAAATTTGCTAATGCATTCTTGTGATGATTTCTAATCATTGTTATGACCAAAGCTAGTAAGAAAACCAAATTAGGGTATATTTTTCAAGCCTATAGTAAGCTTTGATAGGCTAAAATTGGTTAGATGATTAAACAAAGTGAGATGATGATAAAAGTAACGTTAAGCAACTAAAATACACATGCCTAGACTCCAAGTAGCTAAAACTGAAAGAAATTTAAGAAATGTCAAAATCAGTTTTAGGGAAAATGTGTTAAACTGTCCAGTTTGAGCCTCAGTTAAAGTAGGTCTAACTAATATGAATGAAGAACCTAAACCCTTATTAAAATACCTTGGTATGTGGTCTAGAAGTAGGGCCAGATGGTAGAGCCAAAAGCTTAACTAAGAAATTCCAACAAATCATCAAAGTAGGCAGTAAACCCAATTCTACAACAGTTGGGTAGTAAAGTGGCTCTGAAAATCATAGAGTGAAAATAGTAAAGTGGCTCTGAAAAACGTAGAGTGAAAATAGTATAGTGGCTCTTAAAATCGTAGAGTGAAAATAGTAAAGTGGCTCTGAAAATCGTAGAGTGAAAATGGTAGAGTGACTCTGAAAATCGTAGAGTGAAAATAGTATAATGCAGATAGTAGAGTGAAAATGGGTAAACACCCTAGTTTGTGCCTAGTTTTGGTTAACTTCCATAAGTGAATTTAAGAAACCAAACTCATGGAAAAATACTATGATATATGATCTAAATGCTTGCACAAACAAAAGATCAAATGGGCTAACTCATAAAGTCCAAAAGCATCATCAAAGTGGCCTAAACATTTACTTCTGCTGCAGTTGGTAGTAGAGTGGAAATGTAAAATACCCATTTTGAGGCACTATCTTAAGAAGCCATAAGATGGTGTTTTAGTTTACTCACAATGGAATTAAATAGTATGATGTACGGTCTAAATCTTGTTCAAACATTGAAGTCAAAAACTCATTACAAAGATTCATAAAAATCCCCAAAGTACCCTCGAAAATCATATTTTATATTTTTGAACTATGATGGAATGATGGGATTTGATTCCTAGAAATGTCACAACATAACCTAAGATGATATTTGAAGTGTATAATTTCCAATGATTTGTATCATGTTATGATTGGACCAAAATGAGTATATTTGAGAATGTATAAGAAATAAGTATGCAATATATACCATGTGTGTATGATCACAAAGTGATGAACGAAGGCTATATGCTTAATCTAAGTATAAGGAACTTAGATGAGTAATGTTTAGCCAAATATGGTATGCTGTAGTGGTGTGATAAACACACAGTAAACTACAAGTGCGATAAGCTAGCACATGTAGCGATAAAAGGGGAAATTAAGCTGAGTTATATAAATAACGAAGTTGAATATAAAGGTGGTACAAGGATAATATAAGTTAAAGTAGGTTATTAAAGTAAGGTTAACCATGAGAACAAGTATTGATTGTGTTTATTATCAATCTCACATACCGTGTAGGTCATGCAGAGGAGCAAAAGGGTAACGTAATGGTAAAATGCCGGTACAGGTAAGTTTTTCAGAACTTATTTTTATATGTGAACTTGTTAATTATATTGTAATGTGTACATACTCCCTGTATTATATGTACTCCTTGTGAATAAATTGAGATACGCTATATTGTGATATAAATCTATTGAATCAAGTTAATGATTGATGTGAATTGAGTTATGGAAAATTATTATATTCATGATATGAGGTATATGATAAGCATGAAGCAGGTATAATTCCTGAGTATGAACATTATGATGCCTGAATAAATGCAATGTATGAAAAACATGAATTTATGTATAAATTGCGAAGTATGAATAATTTAAGTTGTGTTTAAAATGTGAACTATATGTTATGTGATAACTGTTAAACTTGTTGGACAACATAGTTACTCACCCTTGCTATAAATAATTGTTTTTAGCTAAACCAAAGCAGATCAAAGGATTCGGGATACACAAAGGAAAGAGGAAGAAGTACTTATTGAAGTTGTTCATATAACTCTAGCTATGCTAGGTAGCTTTCAAATGACATATTGTAATTGCATAGTCAAAAAATATTGTGTAAAAGTATAGTTAAGTCTAGAGTTCATGGATAATTATAATCAATATATCCAAGTGAAAAAGATTATTTATAACTTAAAATGTATAATTTAAATCAATATGATTTAAAAGTGTAACACCAGGCTGTAGAGGTTGCGAATTTTGGAAATAGAAGGAATTAATGTATTAATTGGTATCAAAGTGAGATTGTATTCATTATTTTATGAATAAAGATTATAAATATTCATATGAAGGTTGTATAGTAATGCACCAGGTCCGAGGTTCAAGGGACTCGAATTTTGGGGGTGTTACATGATCAACTGGTAAGAACTTACTAATAATAGCAAGCAAGTTATTGAACCCTCGTTCACTATAATCCTGCTCATTCTTGAACTGCATATAGCCTAGTGTGCTTATCATTTATAGGATACAGTGGGACCCCTGATTCAGATAATATCTTGTAAAAGGCAGTAGCTGTATCATTTCGCACGTGCTGAGCACTACTTAACGAATGGTCATTTTCAGCCCAGTCAATATTGGTAGGGTCTTAAGCATCGACCAACATCTCCACGACATCATAGTTATCGGCGTATGAATCTCATTCAATTAGTTGGTCTATAGTAGTGTCAGTCACTTCTCTCAACTCAGTCGATTCCCCGTGATGAATCCATACCGAATACCCATCCACAAACCCACGTGAAAACAAGTCAAATTTAATTTCATCGGCTTTCTTCTTCTGGATCATATTTTTACACTTAACACACGGGCATCCCATCTTTCCATTCAGATCATCATCATGTTTTATTATTTTGTTCATAAAATTGTAGACCCCATCACGGTACGCATCAATTAATCCCTTTCCATCAACTCGTATCCTACGATACATCCAACTTTGGTCGGCTGACATCTTTAATTGAAGATAAAGCACCTGTATTAGAAAAGGAATATTCATCTATGTGGTTCATGCATGAATTATATTTTCCTAGTATATATCTTCACTCTACAGGGGTTAGGCTTCTATCCCGTTCTTGGATGCATCTCCTCACTAGTGCCAATCTTGAGCACCTTTATTCTATTTTAAGAAAATTTTAGCACCACCTCCCCATGGTCTCTAAGTACACGAAATAGACTAAGACAACTTAGTCTAAGTATGCACTCGGAGAACTTGTAGAGATAACCAGCTGAAAAATCCTCAAAACAAATAAACATGTACCTTGTAAATTGACACCGGTAGTGGTGCTCATCGGTAAAAAACTGAACCGGTACCAATCCAAAATTATCGAGAAAATAAGAACCAAAACCGAATTACTTATTTTGGTACCGGTTAGGTTCAAAATCGGTACCAGTTTTTTTGGTTCGATTTTCGGTTATACCGCATGCATGGTAATATATATAATTATTAATAAATAATAATAATTAAATAATTTTTTTTAATATATTAAAAACTAAGAAATCGTCTACAATTATATATCAATTGTACTGTTGGCTTGTTGTAGAAATCATATACAATTATATATCAATTATTGTTGTAGACTTGTAGTTGGCTTGTTGTTATATCAATTGAAGCTAGTCAAGCTACTGTAGTACTGTACTGTTGGCTTGTTATATCAATTGAGTTATGAGTTATGAGTTATTGTTGGTTTATTAGACAATAGACAGTATGTATGTATTGTTGCCTTGTTGGCTTCTTGTATGTTGTTAATTGTTATAGATTTATTGTATGTATGTATTCTGCAGATGACTTTGAGATGCAAAACAGAGTCATTTCATCAACTGAACATGCTCTGCAACAAATACTCTGCCCACATGCTTTTTTTTCAGTCTCCCATCAAATTCTACCTCTACATTATTACATTTTAAGATCAAAACGAAAAAAAAATATAAAATTAAATCTACGGTGTTCAATTATTGAGAATTGGTAAAATATATAATAGAGAGAAAAGCAGTGTTGGAAAAAGACAAGTGGCTGCAAATGGATGAAACTAGAAAAAAAATTCTGGCAGAATCTTGAGGATGCATATGAATGAGGAACTCCATGCGGCAAAACAAGAATGCAAATCCTTTATCCATATGAATGAGGAACTTCATGTGACAAAACAGAGTCATTTCATATTTTCATCAACTGAACATAACAAAAAAGTAAATTCCCTAAACATCAACTAAAGCCATTTCATCAATTGAAACAGAAAACTAAAGTAATGCATTACCATCACCTGGGGAAGAAAACTAAATCAAATAAACTAAAAATACCAAAGCATGAATAAATCATATTACATATCCAAATAAATATCAAATAATCAATACTTAAACAAGCAGTAGTCACTAGCCAGTAGGTACAAAGTTCAATCATCCATATTACATATCCAACTAATTAAAGATTAAAAACAAACAACGCACAAGGCACAATTCTCTCAACTATCAAGTCTCCAGTCTCGAACAAATCAACCATATTACATATCCAAGATTGATGCATCTAAATCGTCTGCTGAAAATTCTGCAATGTTTAAAAGACAAATGTGAGCAAATCATAATTTATTAAGAAGAATTTAGACTACATTAACAAAAAAAATTAAACAATACAAAGTGTTACTGCGATGTACCTTTTTCAATTTCTTCAAGGGATTCTAACTTTTCTTCAATATCAATTGGTTCGTTGCTTCGGCGAAGCCAATCTTGAGCACAAATAATTCCTTGCACCATCCTAGGAGTTAAAGAGCTCCTAAAGGAATCAAGGATGTATTCTCCTATGCTAAATGTGGATTCGGTAGCCACGGTAGAAATGGGAATCGCTAAGACATCTCTAGCCATTAATGAAAGAACAGGAAATCTATAAGTGTTGGATCTCCACCAAGTTAAAAGGTTAAATTTTTCATCTTTCCTTTCGAATCGATCCTTTAAATACATTTCTAGCTCAGTTTGAACTTCCCCACCTCGAACATCCTCAACATTTTATTCAAACAAGCTGTCAATTTTTCTTTTTTTTCTTGACATACTTTCTACTAATGATGAGCCACCACTTTGAGTTATGCTTCCACTCCCACTTGGAGTTTGAGATGAATGACCTTGGGACGATAAATGATTGAGATTATAATAATTGAAAAACTCAAATAATACATCTTTAGCCCCTCTAATCATTTTGATTGCCAAATCACTTTCTTTACCATACATGTGATTAAATACAAACTCAACGAAAGTGAATTTGTGTCTTGGATCAAGAACCACGATAATGTATAACAACTTGTTCATTTTATCAACATCCCCCCCAATATTTCATTAACTTTGATCTCATCCTCATAGCCACTTCTCTCATTTGATAATCATCATCATCTTCCATTTCTTTCAAAAGACCATCAACTTCCACAAACTCATGAACAAATCCATTGGATGTAACATATAATGTGCCAGAGATTCTAAGTTCTAATTCATAGAAGTGTTTCAAAAACAAAATAATTCTTCTCACATTACCCCAATCCTCCACCGTTGGCCACCCTTCACCTGAGATCATTTCTTGTTTAAACAAAGGATCCCTATTCCAAAGCCTATTAAAAGCACGTTCAAAATGTTGAGCAACATTCAACATTGAATAAGTGGAGTTCCATCTAGTAGCAACATCTAGGATTAATGAAGATTTATTTTCAATTTTTTCAAAGTCAACACACTCCTTGAACTTTCTAATCCTAGATGGAGATTGCCTTACCCACCTAATCAATGCCCGAACACGAGCTACCAAAATATTAACATCTTTCCACCCATCAACTACGAGCAAGTTTAAATTATGAGCAACACATCGACCATGAATGAATTTATTATCACAAACACCATGTCCCCATACTTGCAATTGATTTTTTAAATAAGATATCGCAACATCATTTGAACTAGAATTATCAACAGTTATAGTAAAAACTCTCATAATCCCCCATTCTATCAAACAATTCTCAATTGCCATTCTAATGGCCTCACCCTTGTGACTCAAAATTGGAACAAAGTTTATAATTTTTTTTTCTCAATCTCCATTTATCATCAATGTAATGAGCTGTCACAACCATATAATTAAGTCTATGCATTGATGTCCATGTGTTAGTTGTAATACATATCCTTTGAGAAGATTAGTTAAAAATAGATTTTAACTTCTTTTTCTCTTGCATATATATTTTAAAACAACGTCTTGTAATTGTGTGGCATGAAGGAACATTGAACCTAGGACATGCGATGGACACAAAATGTCAAAATCCCTCATTTTCGACAAATTTAAAAGGAAGTTCATCAACTAAAATCATATATGCTAAAGCAGCTCGAGTTAGTTCCACATCAAACTTCCAAAGACAATTATTTGTTGACTCCCCTTCCATGGTCTGATCATCATTATTAGCACTCGCAGATTTAAAGTTTAAGATTGCTTGATTTCTTAACTCCACATTTGGGGGGTAAATTTTACATCTCCTATTGTGAGCATTTAGACCACTAGTCCCATTATTTTTTAGATCAGCACTAATAATAGTTCCACAATATTTGCATTTAGCTTTAATTTGACCATTTTACTTAAATCTTGTATAATGAGCCCAAATTTTAGCACGAGTCTTACCGGCATCAAGTTGCTCAATTTCACCTTCATTCAACTCATCTTCATCAATATGAATTGGATTTTCTGCATTCGATTCCACGTTGATGGGTGCCTCAGACTTCTGCTCAGCCATTATAACCTACACATGCTCAAAACAACCATAATTACTACAAAGAATTGACAAACCATCTTCTAACAGTAGACGGTACTGTAATTGCATGATGTGCCCTGACTGAATTTTATTAATCATCACAAATAATATCATCCAACAAAGTAAAGTAAAGTGCAAAAAATCTCAAATTAGATATGTATTAGTGTAACTATGTAAGTATAGTGTATATTGATGATTGATATTAACTAGCAAAGGTAGAGGACCAGGTTAACAACTCTCTTGGTTGAGGTAGTCCAAAATCCTAAAGCTACAAGAAAAGAATCAATATGTATCACAAATGCATATGGCTTAATGATGTGTATAGAAATACATGTCCTCATAAAAATTATTTCTTCACCACATAATTGTAAGGTGAGATAAAAGAATGTGCAACAAATTGAAGGAAAAAAATGGTCGAGTTCCGAAGTATATAACCCCTTCTCAAAACTAAACCCAAGCTGACTTGATCTCGAAATGAACTAAAAGTAATAAAATTAAGAGAAAGAAGTGCAAGCACCAAAGAGATAAAAACAGATATTATGATTCATGACCTTATAAAAATTATTTCTGGACATCATTATCATAAAGAGATACAAAGAGAATGTGCAACCAATTGACAGAAACATGATGAGTGTGATCTCAGAGAACACAAATTACAAGGGAGAAGAAGAAAAAAATCATACACCTAATCAGTTTTCGGGAAATCTACAACAGTAATAAGAAATGATTGTGAAAGAGAGAGACAAAACGAGACAAGCTGTATAAACAAAGCAGGTTAAGACAAAATTTATACCCAATTTATAAGTTATAACTTAGTTAACATAACCACCGTCGGGGACTGTTCGTCTGTTCTGAATCTCTTGGACTCGAAACAACTAGTATACAAATCTCAGATCTCAGAGAGTCAGAGTGCAGAAATCTCAAATTAGATATGTACTAGTGTAACTGTGTATCAGATCTCAGAGTGCAGAAATCTAAAATTAGACTTACCACCGATGCTAGTCGAAGTTGTTGGTTGCGTGTTGCATGCTCGGTGGTCGGCGCTAGCTTAGATTTGAGAGAGGGCAGGCCGGCACTCGGCAGGGTGAGCAGTGAGCTTTAATGGAGGAGAAGCTTCAATGGAGGAGAAATTATTAGTGAAGAACGGGTAGAAGACTGAAGAAGAAGGGAGAGTGAAGACTGAAGAGTAAAGTAGCTCTGTAAAGTAACTGAGTAAATAAAGTACTTAAAGTATTAATTAGTAAATTTTGTTTTTTTTTTCAGTTTTTTGGTTTTTACCGAATTCAAAATTCTCATTACCGCTACTGGTACCGAAAATTATAAAAAATCTAAAAAAAAGCGGTAATCATGCATGATTAGGTTCGATAAAAAAAACCAAAAACCGAATTTTTTTGAGCACCCTATTAACCTACTTTGCCAAGAGAGAGACATAACATATAGTAACAATTCAAAACTGGGGATTATTAAACATTCACTCCTACTGAGTGAATGTCAAATGGGTATCTATGCTCATCATCATATATACTACATGCACATGTATATATTGATCAAGTTAATTGAAGATTCTGGCAAACTATACAAATGTTATTTACTTTATTTTACCAATTGAAAACTACGTAAATGCTACTTAGTTTTTGAAAACTATTATTTGAATATGGGGTCGACTATTCTACATTCACTCTTACTTGTCAAACGGGTGTAATTCTAAATTCCAAAGTATAGTATATATATGTATATATACATATAGTACCTATTCAGTTTATTTTAATTGTGGAAAACTAAGCAAATGCTACTTAGTTTATTATTAATATTTTATGCTAAATTTATTAGATATATGTTTTGTTTTGTTTTTATTAAATTAAAATTATTTATTTCGATTTATTATATTTTGTATTATATTATATTATTATTAGGAATTTAATTTTATTCAATAAATTTTTATTTTATATTATTTTATTTTATTTTGTATTAAATTATATTATTAAATTTAATTTATTAAATTAAATTAAATTTAGTTTATAAAATTAAATTAAACTACAATTTAATTTAATATTTGTTATATTGGGAATTTTGTTTCTAGTTTTGGGGAATTGATAGTGAATATACCTTTCTTAAAGAACAAAAATTTCTTTAGCCAACATGTTATTTGATGTGAACAAAGTAGTTAGTTACATAATATGATGAATTAGGAGCTGCAGCTACTTGTTGTTCTGACTGCTTGGCCATGTATACTTGAAGATTATATTTTGCTTTCTAATGGAAACCATACAAAATTTTATTGTTGTGTAATAGATAATTAGAAGAAATGGTTAGGGTGATGGTGTGGGGAGGAGGATTTAAACTTCAATTTATTAATAACAAATCTTTTAGTTGAGAACTGGTAAATGGTTACCACGCACACTAAGATAAGACATGGAAATCATACTTATAATTTAATTTGAAATAAGATGTTGATTTGTGCGTACATATAATCAGTTAATTTTTATTGATACACATAGTTGTATTCAACATCAAGTTGTTGTTAACCTTTGATTTTTATTTGATAAAGAAAGTATGTCACTTTTAATGACCACAAGGAATGATGAAAAGATAGACAATTAATTTGGGGAATAACTTTAAGGTTGTTGATTTCTAATCACACATTTGGTTTAGGCCTTCGAGCAAAGTATAACATCATAGCAACATTGAATCAGTGACATGCTTGCAGACGAGGTACTAAGCCATGTAACCCTGCTTATAATTTGAATAAATGAAGAGAAAGGGAAAATCCCAGGCAGTGGCACCTATTCAATAGTGACTAGGAGTGACACACTTATCAGTAGAAAGTTGTAATTGTATCAGATTTAGTGTGAATACCTAAGTACATCACTCAATAGAGAACTCATTGAGACTTAAACTTGAGGATGTAAATTAAGTAAAGCATAAAGAATAATGTGAATACCTAAGTTGTAATTCTAATTTATTATTAATTTTTATTTTATTTTATATTATATTATATTATTATATTTTATTATATTTAGATCATTTTGTGGTTGTCTTTATTGATAACATCCTCATTTACTCCAAAAGTCGTAAAGATTATGAGCAACACTTGAGATTGATACTCCAATTAAAAGTTTCGTGAAAATAAGCTATATGTCAGGTTGAAGAACTGTAAATTCTGGCTTGAGAAAGTAGTATTCCTTGGGCATGTGATATCAAAACATAGAATATCAGTTGACTCGACGAAAATTAAAGCAATACAAAGTTGGGAGCAACCTAAGTTAGTACTAACCGAAATACGTAGCTTTCTGATCTTAGCTGGTTATTATTGGAGATTCATGGAAGGATTTTCACGAATCGCCACTCCATTAACTCAGCTGACTCGAAAAGATACAAAATTTGGATGGAGCAATGAATGTGAGAAGAGCTTCCAAGAACTCAAGAAGAGACTCATTTCAGCACCTGTTCTAACAATACCATCAGGTTCGGAGAGGTTTAGGATGTATTCTCATGCAACATGGGAAACTCATAGCCTATACCTCACGATAACTCAAATAATATGAGAGCAATTATCCTACTCATGATCTAGAGTTGGCAGCAGTCGTTTTTGCGCTAAAGATCTGGAGACACTACCTGTATGGGGAGAAAGTGAAGATCTATACAGACCATAAGAGCCTCAAATATTTTTTCACCCAAAAGGAACTTAACATGAGGCCACGACGTTGGCTTGAGCTGTTGAAATATTACAAGCATGCCATTCAATACCATCTTGGAAAAATGAACGTGGTAGCTGACACACTGAGTAGAAGATTGTATGCGGGTACAAGTACAATATTGTTAACACAAAAGCCCATTTTGTATATGACTTACAAAGGATAAAGATAGAGTTAAAAACTCCAGGGACCCACATGAAGATGAAAAATATACGAGTAGAATCGACTTTAATCGATAAAGTTAAAGCTTCTCAAGCTACAAACTCGGAGCTGATGAGTATGAAGAAGAAAGTACAAGAAAGTCCTATTCCAGAAGTAAGAACGGACGAAGAAGGAATACTTTGAGTTAACTACAGACTTTGTGTTCTTAACGACTCTAATTTAAAGTATAAAATCATACTGGGAGCACAAAACACACCGTTTGTAATCCATCCTGGGAGTACCAAAATGTATCATGATCTTCGACATACATTTTGTTGGAGCAATATGAAGAGAGAAATCACAGAGTTTATCTCAAGGTGTCTAACTTGTCAACGTATCAAGGCGGAACATCAAATGCTAAAAGGTACATTGCAAAGACTTGAAATTCCAAAAATGGAAGTGGGAACACATCAACATAGATTTCGTTACGGGTCTTCCCAAGGTTTCTCAAGGCATAGATGCAATTTGGGTCATTGTCGATAGGTTAACCAAGTTTGCTCATTTATTTCCTATACAAGAAACTTATTCACTTGAACGTCTTTCTCGTATGTACATAAATGAGATTGTTAGATTGCATGGTATGCCAGTGACCATAGTTTTTGATCGAGACCATAGATTCACTTCATGATTTTTGGTCAGCTTATAGAATACTATGGGCACGGATTTACGATTCAGTTCTGTATATCATCCTCAGATGAACGGGCAGTCAAAAAGGACTATTCAAACTTTTGAAGATCTATTGAGACTCTGAGTTCTAGACTTCAAAGGAAGTTGGGACAAGTACTTACTATTGGTGGAATTCTCCTACAACAACAGTTATCAAGCAAGTATAGGCATGGCTCCATTCGAGGCGTTGTATGGACGAAAGTGTCATTTTCCAGTATGTTGGGACGAGGTGGGTGAAGCAACATTGTTGGGACCAGAGTTGGTACGCATGAATACATAAAAGATTCAAATGATCCGGCAACGGATACAAATGACACAACACCGACAAAAGAGTTATGCTGATCTTCATCTAAGGGACGTAGAATTCAATGTCGGAGATCATGTATTATTATATGTTGCTCCATGGAAAGGATTTACGAGATTTGGAAAGAGGTGAAAGCTCAACTCTCGATTTATTGGTCCATTTGAAATTCTTGATGGAGTAGGAACTGTGGCCTATAGACTCGCCTTACCGCCAAGTATGTCTCGTGTTCATAATGTTTTGTATATATCTATGTTACGTAAATATGTGGAAGACCCAAATCACATTATTGAATTAGAACCAGACGAGATAGCAGAAGATTTAACGTATGAGGAGGTACTTGTCAAGATCTTGGATAATATGGAACATATTCTACGCTCAAAGGTTATACCTCAAGTCAAAGTTTTACGGAGAAATCATGATATTAAGAAAATGACCTGGGAGTTAGAATCTGAAATGAAAACAAGGTATCCTCACATCTTCGACATACCAGATCAGTACATCAATTTTGAGAACGAAATTTCATAAGGAGGGGAGGTTGTAAGACCTCAACCTATATGAATAAAAATTTAATTTTCTCTATATATTATTTTGAATAGTAAGGTGTTGATTTGATATAATGCTATAGTTATGGGTAATATGTGAAAATTTTGCAAAGTAACCAAGTTGTCATAAAATATTCGTTTGGTCAGAGAATATTCTTTTTGTTGGGAAATATTCGTACGAAGTCGCAAGTATTGGTGGATCCCACAACAGAATAACTGTCGGATATAGAAAGCGACATAAATAATTTTTTTATAAAAATAATAACAAAACTTTTATCGTTAAACTGTTGAAATACACAGTGATAAAAGTATAGTAATACGTGTTGTTGCATAGTAATACACGGTATTGCACAGTATCTCTGATTATTGATGCTTACGTAAGAAGTCACTCAGTTTCATTCAATAATTATCACAGTAGTTGTTGCATATTATCTCATATTATTGATTCAATTATTGTCACAGTATCATCTTCATAATATATTATATTATTAAATCAATATTTGACACGATACAGTTGTTCATATTATTATTTGCATTATTGACAATGTCTAGAAAGTTTTGTCGAGGAGAGAGGTTAGCTTATTTAATAATGCGCCAATTAAAAAGAACGAGAACATTTTTTTCTACTAAATTTATCTTAATAAATATTATTTTTATTAGTAAAGGAGAAGAACCGACGGCGGTGCAGACCGATGGTGGTGGTGGCTGCTGGAACGGCGGTGGTTGTGGCGTCTTGTGGCGGCGTCTGGTGGTGGTGGAGATGAGAGCAGTGAGAGAGAAATGAGAGCAGTGAGAGTGAGAGAGAGTAAAATGAGAGAATGAGAGGCGGCTGGGGGAAAACGATCTGATTAATTAGGCTTTAAAGATTATTTTCGACGGAATTATCGTCGAACTTAAATCCTTTGTACTTAACGTATCTTTGACAGATATTCTGTTGAACGTAAACATTATTCCGTCGAATATAAGGTTGACGCTAGCGTGAACTTAGGCGCCAAATTAAAGGGCTCCATATATTTTCGACGGACATATGTCGAAATTACTATATTTTCGACTGAATAATTCGTCGGAACAATACTATCTTCGACAGAATATTTCCGTCAAACTTAATTCCGTCGGAATTAGCCGGTTTTTTGTAGTGTAGTCGGGGAATGGAGTGATAGTCCAAGATGCTTACTATAGTAGTCCTCACTACTCTATAAAATAGTGTGACAATAATTATAATGAGGACTTTATTTGAGTTTAGATATTGTCTACGAGACAATATTTGTATTGAAACTCACAACTTATATTTTATCGTATTTTACATGACAGTTAATAGTTGTTTATAGGAAGTTTGTATTTGGATTCTATACCATGTATTTGGTGACTCAGAATAGATTGTGTAAACCTATTTTGGGGGCTTCACAATGCTTACCTACTAAAAGTGTGACGCCCCCAAAATAGATCCACACGACCCATTCTGAGTCGCCAGATATCATACTATAAAAATCAAATACAAACTTCATTTATACAACTGTTGAACTGTCGTCAAGTATCAATCGACACGATTAAACCATGAGTTTTAATACAAATGTATGTAACTCACATGGTGACTTGAACACAACCTTACAATGGTACCTTACATAAAAGTACAGTCAATAACTATTTTAGAAAATTAAAATATTTGGGAAGTGCTCAAGGAAACCTTCATACATGGGAGGCCATGCGTCTAGGTTATGATAAATATCTTATGTCCACAGAATTATCCTTGGTTGACCCAATAGTCCCCAAAGAAAAACAAGAAGATTGCTATCATCTTTTTTCCAATGGTGGGTCTTCTCTTGACATATAATTAACTCTGTTGTCTCCAAGTGAGAATTATATTTCAAATAAACTCCAAGATTATATAGATAGTGTTCGTAGATATACTCAGCAAGTGGATGTGCACAACCATGTCTTATGATAACACGAGGTTGTATGTCATTAGACATCTTGTATGATAGTGGAAAAACACCCTTCCAAAGTTGGGTTCACCTCACCCTATTCCGTTCACCAAAATTAAATATCAAATGACATATACAATACGACACACTTATCTAAAGTTCTCAATAAAATTATTTCCATACTATTTTAATAGAACCTCAACAGCTATAGACCACCATTCTATTCTCCTGTTACCCCCGCTCGACACAGCTACACTCTTATTACCTGAAAGAAATTGTGAAGTAAAAGGGTGAGCACAACTTGTCCAGTAAAGAATATCATGGCTAAAGATAATTTACATCATCAATAGCCTTCATCAGTAATAAATCAGAGATTTAGAACATATGGTAGATGATAAAACTTTTCAACCATAGTTGCAGCGGAATGAGCAATCCATTAGAAGAGTCAAATAGACCATCAGGTCTATTATCGTCTCCATGTTAAAAGTTCACCAATAATGTTTTATCCCTATAACATCAATCAACAATTCCTGTCCACAATCATATGAATAACTCATAATCATAATTGTGATTCCAAATTCCTCTTCGCACCCAGGACGAAGATAATTTTCATCACCTGTCTCTACCTGAAACATCAATCATGGTTATACCAAATCAAAATTCTTGTTCATAATCATACTAATAAATTCATCTTTGCACTACGGGCCAAAGATATTCATTAACAATTCATCTTTTCTCTATAGGCCAAAGACATACAACTATATTATAGAAGAGTCAAGTAGAGCATGATATCTACTATCTTCTACGAATTAATAGTGTATTATCAATATGTTATCGCTGAGACTCAGCTTAATAATTAATCCACATCATCGAATCATCCCTGTACTACGACCAAGGATATTCATTAGTATTATGACCACGAATTATCCATGCACTACGAGCCAAGGATATTCGTGTTTTCAATTACGGTCATGATTATACCGAATAATCCCTGGTTATAATCATACCATATCCATCTATGCACTATGGGCCAAAAATGACTTTTATCACATCATTTGTAACATTACGGTCATGATTATACGAATAATCCCTGGTCATAATCATACCAAGTTCATCTATGCACGTAAGCCACAGATGACTTTCAACACAATATAAGCATGAGGATCATGACAATGATATAAAGAATCAATCAAATGAGATAAAGGATAAATATTAAACATTTATAATATAATTTATCCATGGTTCAAGAATATTCCAATGTTATCAATCACTTAATAATCTCATAATCTAATATCATTAATATTATAACAATATTTTAATCATTTCTTAAACTTATAAATTATAATTTATTTTAATTGTTTACACTTTACCAAATAATGCATTTAATCATTAAAAATGTCATACTCATAAGATTTCATCACCAATGATCAAATTCCTCATCAAAATATGCATATACCTTATATAGGATTTTCAAGCCATAAAATCTTATTTACCAATTTTTCAACTTCACATAACATATTTAACTTCATATTTTCAGAATTAAACCATTTTCATGAAAAATTACCAAATCAACTTATTATTTTTCTATCCTTTGTCCAAACATATATACATATATTTCATAAACAACAAGTATTTTTTTTATAATTTTTCAACTCCCTTAAGTATTTTTCAAAAATTAATTTCTAATTAATTCCTTAAGAAATTAGCTACCTCAGGTTTAACTCCAAAAATTCCCAAATCTTGGCAGGATCTAACACATGTTAACGTGAGCTTCCAGTTTAAATTTAAAGGTCATCGGAGTTATAGAACTCCGGTTATAGCATTTTTCGTCGAAAAAACCTAAATATTGAAATAGTCATAACTTGCTCATTTTAAGTCGGAATGAGCTCATTTTTGGACAGAAGGTACTTTATACCATATATTTCCATGTCCCAAAAGACCAGAATTTTTCTCACAAATTAAGTGGTCGAAACAGCCCTTACAAAATTTTGGGCAGTAGTTTTTTCTCCTTTTTCATTTTTTTGTGCTTTGTTAAAAATAGTCCATACAAAAATCTACAACTCATCATTCAGTGATTCCACTTGGAGATGTTAGAAAATTTATCATAATATCCTCCCAAATTTTTCCAAAATTTTTGAATGTCCTAAAAATTACGAAACTGCAATTGAATTTTCACCCGCCATGCGGTAATCCAAGTAGACAGATCATTTCTACAATTTAATAAGGAATGAATACAAAGGATCATTCACCATGCATGCGGTAATCTACATAGATAGGTTATTCCAACGAGAATAATAAAGAATGGAATAAATGTAAGAATTCACCATGCATGCGATAGATCGCATGACATGTTATTCAGCAAGAATAATAAAGAATGGAACCAGTCACGCCAGAATCCGCATGCATGTGATATTCCAATGTAATAATAAAGAATGGAATAACAATGAGAATTCACTGTGCATGCGATAAAACGCGCATGCATGAGTTATTCCAATAGAATAATAAAGAATGGAATGGAACTGTGTCATGCGTAATCCGCATGCAGGATATTCCAACAGAATAATAAAGAAGGAAACCAGGTCATGCGTAATCCGCACAGACAGGATATTCCAATTGAATAATAAAGAATGGAATAATAGGAGAATTTCACCATGTATGCAGTACTTCGCATAGACAGGTTATTCCAACATAATAATAAGGAATCGAATAACAATAACTCTCTTCATGAATACGAAAGAAATAATACCCCTTACATTAGAAGAAAACTGGATACTGGAATAGTGAGGTAGCAGACTTCTCTTCTTCTTTCTCTCTATAATAATTGTTCTATAGCTTTAGTGAATTGGTGAAAAATGAAGGAAGAATGAGCTTCTATTTATAGGAAAATATAGTTTCGATAATTGCACGTTTTGGGGCTCAAAATATTACAGTACAATACCTTCAATTTTTTTTCATTTTTAATTTAGTCCTGCAAGTATTATCAAACTTTCACCACCTCCCCTAATAGTAAATCATGTGAATTAATAGTTCATTCATGTGACTTAATAGTTATAATCATGTGAAAATACTGAATTACGATATAAGACTCCATCTATACCTCCATTTTTAACTTAGTCATGCAAGTATTATCAATCTTGCACCACCTCCCCTAATAGTACATGAAATGTGAATCAATAGTACACACATGTGAATAAATAGTTATAATCATGTGAATTAATAGCAATTACTTGCTCATTTATTCGATTAATTACCCGATTGGTCAATATAACCTCCAGACATCAATTATTATCGAAATAAATGTTGATTTCCACTAACACTAACAATCCCAACACAATGGAAATATTTTTCTCAAAAATTTTATTTTTGAAATTTCAAAGTTTGACTTTTTCTGAAAAAGTCAACTGTTGACTTTTTTGACCAAAAAGTCAACCCTAGCAAATTTTGTGTTTATAGTCTATTTCTACTAATTTCATCGTTCTGGACTCAAATATCACGTCGCGTCTCCAAATTCAACTCCGAACTCAACTTCGATTTTTAATAACATTCATCATTAATATTATAACTCACAATATTTAACAACCAGGGTTGTTAAGGAAAGAGGGCTTTCCGATAATATTTCTCCTTATTGGCGCTTGATTAGGTGACCAAATTCTCGTTGATGTAACTTACAGACATTGTCAATATTACAAATAATAATATGAATAACTTTGTCGCCTCAATTATTGATTTAATAATATATAAAATATTATGCAGATGATCTTTGTGACAATAATTGAATCAATAATATGAGAGATATGATGCAAAGCAATTATTGTAGCAATAATTGAGTATAACCTGAGTGACTTCTCACATAAAGATCAATAATTAATACCGTGTGCTACTTACGCAACTACGCCAGACATCGTATTTTTATCAATTTAACCATTTACTAAGTAGAATAATAATTATAAAAATTGAATACTTTCATTTTGTAAAATTCGAGGTCTTACAAAAAATCTAAAACTTTAATCTTTCTCTCTTTCTTCTAGCCTAAATTCAGTTCAATGTGGATATACTGATGGAGTTAATCAAGTGAAGAAAGTGAGTGGAAGTGGAAAAGAGAGAGGAGAGAGTAGATTAGAGAAAGAAAATGGGTAAATACATGTATTATTTTTTTTAATGAAAAAATACAGTGAAATACATTAAAATTTATAAAAATATATATGACTTTCCCACGTCAGCGCTCTGGCGATTTTTTTGGCCGAAAATAGATTTAGTGTGCTCATTTTTATTTACTTAAGTGTACTCGAAAAATGATGTTATATAATTTTTTAAATTAGGATCATTTATGTAAAACGAATTATACTTCGAATAACATAAATATATTTAACCCAATAATTAATGTCACACTGACAGTTCCTCCATGTCAATTTAGACAAACAAATGGGTCGATATGTTTAGCTTTCTTCTTAAACGATATGTTGACAGCAGAAAGTTAATTATTTATGTATACATTTAAATTTATATTTAAAAACACATTTAAATAATTAACACCTGTATTGTCAACATATTCCTTCCGTCTCTTAATATAAATATTTTAGAAAAGTGTTTTTGTATATTAATATAAGTCGTTTGAGAATTTCAAGTAAGCATTAATTATTTAGTTTTTAATATTATCCCAAGTATTAAATATAATTTTAGTTCTCTCACTATTTTTTACCCAATAAATAACATTCTTTTTCAAATATAAAGATAATATAGACAATTGAAATTATATTTAATGTTATATACTTATGCACAATTTTAAAACAATTTATATTAAGAAACGGATAATCTTGTAAGAAGAAAGCTCACCATATCCACCTATTTGCTTGTTTAAATTGACTAGGAACAACTGTGAGTATGACATTAATCAATCATCGCCTTCTAAGCTTTAGAAAAAAGAGGTTAACTTAAATGTGATTGTCACATGATTTTTGTAGTTGTAGTGATACTTTTGTAAATATGAACCATAAGAGCTTTATTTTTGTCTTCTCTTTACAAAACTTTCTCCCACTTTATGTATATTGTTTTCTTATTTTTGGCACACGAGATGAGAATGGGAAAGAAGTCGTGAAATGAACTTCCTAATAGAGTAAAGCCATGTTCGACAATAATTTAGTATAAATTAGTTGAATCAATTTATAAATTATTTTTAATATTTGAATATTCATCTTAATTAGCATGAAATCTTTCTGTCGAGTAGTGCTAAAAATTATGCGCAACTTTTTAATAACACAGTATAAATACGTACATTTTTCTAAAATCTCTTGATGTCAGTGTTGTAAAAAGAAGTTAAAATTTGATATTTTTAAAATGGAAAAGAAAAAATATTTGGTAAGCCTCAAGTTTGTTTATGGCTAGTGACCAAAAGCAAATAATTTTACCCAGTGATATGGGAGTTTAGTTGAGCTTTCATTTTTCAAGTTTGAGTTTGATTAAAAGTTAAACAAGCTTAAGTCGAGTCAAATTTTCAAATGACTCAATATATTTTTCGAATTCAACTCGTTTATAAATAAGTCGAGCTCAAATTCGAGTAAAGCCGAGCCAAACTTTAGTTGATTTACACTAAATTTAAATAACTATTAAATTAATTATGTTTTATATATATATATATATATAGAGTCGGATCTTAGTAAATCTTTATCCAACTCATTCAGCTCACCCTCTTTTAGCGAGGGACCGACGACAGTTTTTCAATACAACCGTCTATACTATTTTAAGCAACGGACAACATATAGCGTCATTAAAAGTATAGGCGACGATTATATGACCGAACAACCGCCACGTCCGTCGCTAAAGCTAAAAGGAGCTCATATGAATTGGATAAGGGTGAAATTTTAAGATCCGATCACAGATATATATATATATATATATATATATATATATATATATATGATACGTAAACGCAATTATTTTATCTAATATTTACAAAGCTACCTTAAGTATAAGCTCAAGTCGAGCTTAAATGAGCCAAACTAGTTTAATTCAATGAACACGATTTTTTGTTCAAACTCGACTTTATAAATGAACTCGAATTGAGTTTTGTTGAACTTAAATGAGTCAAGTTTAACTTTGCTCACGAACAACTTAGTTTGTTTATAACTCTAATAAAATGAGTATAATTCAGTCAGCGTCAATTGACCCCACTAAAAAAATTACATTATAATGTGATAAATTAAGAAAATATTAAGCGCAAGGGATAATACACTTTTTGATCACTGTACTAGGGTCCGGTTTTCATTGTGGTTACCAAAACTTTTTTTGTTACATTCGAATAACTGTACTCTCAAATATTACAAAATGATCATTAATTTTAAATTATGTCCAAAAACCGAACGAAAATCTTTAGTGTGCAGCTCACGTGATGATTTTTGCTGATGTGTACAATCCATTTGCCATGTGTATATCATGTGCTTGGCACATACTCAATATTACACAGAGTTGCAATGACTTTATTATATCAGATTTGGGAAATAAAATTAGGGCTCGAGCGATTCTCTGTGCAAAATCGATTCTGCTGCTCGTTTGGTTCGATTAATTCTCCTCCTCTTCACTTCTTGAGTCAAAATCGATTCTGCTGCTCTTTGTTGTGTATGCGATTAATTATTCATCATGAATTCTTCATCTGGAATTTTTGTTCATGGAGATGACATAGATGAGATATCTTCATCTCATCAAATTCAATGGCAAAGGCCTCATCTTTCGGTGCAATGTTACTGTGGAATAAGCGCACGAATGTGGGAAACTTGGAAGGTTGGAATATCTCATCCGGGTAGGAGGTTTGTAGGATGCAGTAGATACAAGGTATAAATTGTTAATAATTGTATAATTTGCTTAATGTGTATGTGAATTTATTTTTTTTAAATTACTCGTATATATATATTTTGTACACAGAATAATGTATAATTAGTTTAATGTTAATGTGAAACTAATTTTTTTGTTAAATTACTTATATATATATATATATATTGTACACAGTATAAGAATGCTTATTGTGGATTCTTTAAATGGTATGATGCCCCTTTTACCACAAGATCAAAGGAGGTTATTGATCGATTAAGAAATGAACTTCACAAAATTGATAGAAGGTTTAACATTCCAGTTGGGCATGAGGTGGAAATCAAGGAATTGGATAGGGAAGTTAATACATTGAAGACTTCAATTAACAAAGTTGCAGCTAGAGAGAAAAAATTAATCTTGTTGCTTGTCATATCTTGGGTTTTATGCTTTCTCATCATGTATATGAAGTGAATTAGGATGATTTAGATGAATGTAATGGATTGATTTTGGTATGCAGTTGAATGTAATGGTGACAATCCAGAATTATTATGTAATGGATTTATTTTGGTAGTGCTATGTAATGATTTAATTTTATAATTAGAATGTAATGGATTGATTTTGGAATTATTATGTAATGGAGTTATTTTGGTAGCTGAATGTAATGGTTTGATTTTGGAATTAGAATGTAATGGGTTGATTTTAGTAACTCTGTGTTTTATATTTTGACTTTGAATAAAATCAGTTTGGATTCTATTGTTCTAATGAATTTAATGCAGCTTTGTTATGTTTAATGAATTATAATAAGGTTTAATGAGGCCTTACTGCAAAGACAGGGCATCAAGACAACTCTGTGTTAGTGCTATATTAGTGGAGCCATATGAGACTCATTTGCATTTCCTAGTTCATGAGACCTTATTTCCAAAATAGGGCATCAAGACAGAGACAGAGCTGCAACATCAACATTACTGTAAAAAGACAAAGACAACATACTGTAGCAACACAAAAATAGGGCATCAAGATAGACACAGATAACAAACTTATACATTAACTTGCTGCTGCAGCCTTGGCAAAGACAGAGAAAGAGACATAAAATAAATTATTACTGCAAAGACAGAGACATGCAACCATAATACATAATAAGCAACAGCTGAAATGGCCATTTAAGGCATCTGCATTAATTTCCTTCAGTTCACAAACTTACACATCAAAACCCAATACAGTGTTCCAAAAATATACCATATATCTTATTCATACCAACTGTTTAAACCAAATACAAAATGGTTCATCTAAGCCTTTCATACCATATCCATTTCCATAAACAAAATGTATCATATATCATATTCCTACCCACATTAAACAAAATAAATATAAACTTAAACAACATTAAACACATTCCCTTATTGTTTAGTCTCCTTCCTTCTTGGCCTTTTGAATGCATTAGTTGCAGTTGATTGTTGACTGCTACCTATCTCAGCTCTTCTTTTTGCAACAGCTTCAGTCAGAGCACTAACACCTACTGTAGCAGACAACAATTGCCCCCCAACCATAGTCTTCAAAAAACAACCATCTAAGCCTATGATAGGCCTACACCCTTCAATCCACCCCCTCTTTAGTTCTTCAAAGTATACATAAAACCTCTGAAAGTGAGGCTTATTTTTTGGATTGTCTCTTCTAACCTTAATATCCACTGTGTTTCTTTTATTGCTCTTTATTAAGTGAGCCCCATAATCCCACACTTTCTCATAATGTTTCTTTAATAATTCCCTAACATTTTTCAAAGCCATTTCCCTTACCCTGTGACACTTGGTCAAAGACACATTTACCTTTAATTTTTGGCTATTTCATCTTGAATATCAATTAACTTCCAATCTGGTTTCTTTCTAATCCCGTCCCCATAAAAGTTTGCAAGCCATTGAGTTTTGAGACACTTGTTTTGTAGTGCCCTTATGGAAGTATGATCATTGTTAATTTTTTTTATTTGCAAAGTTTCAGAGCCTCCAATGGTGCTAACCCACATGTTCTATGGACATCCAGGCCAACACATAACCTGAAACTTCTTCCCAACATTAATTTTGAATCTAACTGACCTTCCCTTCCCTTCCCAATCCCATAATCCCTAACAACTTCTTTCATCTGCTCTTTAGAACTGAATTGAAGACAAACACTAAACTTAATATGTTTTAAAACCTAAAATTTCTTTTTGTTTTAGGGTCATAAGGTATAATTGCAAACTTAGGTTTTACATTCTTCTTTCTCCTCTTATCCCTAACTATCTCTTCCATTTCCTCCTATTCTTCCTCACTGCTATCCTCTTTGGGGAATAATGCTTGTCACTATCCTCATCATCACTGTCCCACTGCCCATCAGTGTTTTCACTGTCATCATCCCCATTATAATCATTATCTTTGCTGTTTTGAACAATTACATCTGTTAGTTCATGTGGAGGTCTGTGTTCATTTTCAGCTACTTGTTCATGTTGAATTGGAGTTTGGTTTACATTTTCAGTTGTTTCAGCTTCATTTTCACTCTCATTTAAATCATATGCATCTTCTAATGCATTACCTTCTCCATTCTTTTTCACCTCTCTTCTATATTCCCTTGACTTCTTTCTAGCCTCAATATACTCCTCATCAGAACTTAACCCTTCAGATTCATGGTAATCACTATCATCAAATACCCTTCATCATCAGCCCCTTCATTATTGGCCCAATCAACATTATTCTTTGCATTATACTCTGCAATATTATCCCCATGATCAACATATAAATCAAAAGAATCATAACCTATACAAGTTGCCTGCAATGCCCTAATACTTTCATCATCATGCAATTTTCTAAGTCCATGTGCCATTGGAACCCCATTTTCTTTATAGTAAACTACAGAGTTCTTATGATAAGTAAAATGTTCAGACATTGAAGCTATCATTTGGGGACAAAGATAATCAAGATCCAATTTGTTGTTTTTGTAAAACCACCATCATACTCATATACTGGCACGGACTTAAACTTCCCACCATAATGTACATTCAACAGCAACAAAGACATCCTGTGATAGTGAAATTCATAAAGTTACAAAAAAATGGAACTTATAACTAGAAAGAGACTACACTTCTAACATATGACAAATAAAAACTTTAAACTTTATATCAGAGGCAGATAATGGGAGACAATTAAATATTTGAACTTTAAACTAATATGCATGTCAGATAAAACAAATAATGGGGGACAAGACCTAGAATATGTTGTACAAAGTAGATATAATGGTAGACAACACAGGGTCACGACAGACATCTTTATATATAACTAATACGCATGTAAGAGATGCCTAGGGCCACCATTAGTAAACAAAACAAAACAAGGTCCACCACCATCAGCAGACGCAGACAAACCTAGGGCCACCATAAAAAAAACAACCATCTAAATTTTTTACAAGAAAACAACAAAATAGGACCATCGGGACCACAAATTGAGTAAAAACATGGAATGGAGGGAATTTGACCCAATTACATCCATTAAATTTTAAAAATCCAAAAATTCCTCTTTTACTTTAACCCTAGAACTGAGATGAGAAGATATTGAGAGTCGATTTTACATACCTATAGAGTACTTAACGTTTTTCTTCAACCGATCTCGCTAATCTCTGATAAATTTCACAACTCTCAGATGAAATCGTGTATCCATTGGCCTCGATTGTTTTTTCTCTCAAGTGTTGTTCGAAAAATGAAATGGAGAGATAAATGGAGAAATGGATAGTATCTGGACATTTGACTCCAGATTCACGTGGGAGTGGATCCTACGTGCCACCTCAGTGCCACTTGGATTCTGTTAGTCTACTAAGCATTTCTGTTTGGTTTTTGGACGGAATTTAAAATTAATGACCATTTTGTAATATTTGAGAGTACAATTATTCGATTGCAACAAAAAAAATTTCGGTAACTACAATAAAAATCGGACCCTAGTACAGTGACCAAAAAATATATTATCCCTTAAGCGCAATATATAAGTTGACCCCAATGAAGTTTTATAATTTTTTTAATGAGTGATCAACTTAATTTTTTATGGCTTTCTTAATTTCAAAATTCTCGCACTACATAGCGGGACTCAAAAATTAACTCAGGTAAAAAATAATTTGCATGTTTTTTAATTTTTTTTATCAAAAATAATTTGTAAGTTGGTTGTGGTACGGTTTGTAAACCGAAATTCAATTAAACTTGTCAACACCTTCAGGGAGACATATTTTTCCGGATCTGCATGCATGCAAGTAACCCACAGTCAACAACATTCTGCATGCTTCAAAAAAATTTTTCAAGCTCCAAGTTTGGAGTTGTTCCAAATTTACAATAAACCTAGACAAATTAATTAAGTATATGTTGTACTTGTCTTTTAGATAGTTAAATTTGTTAATTTTTATTTGTTGTTTGTACATTTTAAGAAAATATTGTTTTTGGCTAAATTTCAAGAAAATATTAAAGATTTAGTTTTGCATATTATCCCTACATTAATATATACTAAATTGTTTATCTTTCATCCTTTTCAATAAATTTTGAAAGGTAATATTAAGATTGTATAATCATTTTAATTAATCAAAGGAAGCATTAATTATATTTTTTAATATGTGTTTTCTCCTAAAATATCAAGTAAAAAGAATGAAGGGAGTAAGTCCCAATTTCAAATGTAATGTTGGGATATTAGCTTAATTAATAATTAATGTTATGAAAAAGCAAGTACTGAAAATAACAAGAAACTACTTTTTTTGTATTTTTCCTTTGTGCATGCAATCTGATCAACAAATACAGCTTGATAAATTAGTTGAAAATGATACTTACTGATCGATCGATATTAATTACTGAAAATGATAAATTAGTTGTGATATTAGCTTAATTAATAAATTAGTTGGGATATTAGCTTAATTAATAAATAATGTTATGAAAAAGCAAGTACTGAAAATAGCAAGACACTACCTTTTTGTATTTCCTTTGTGCATTTAATCTGATCCAAAAGTAGAGCTTGATAAATTAGTTGGAAATGATACTTACTGATCGATCGATATTAATACTACTAATAAATTGTTGGTTATGGCTACTGTTCACGTGGCTGTTAAATTATTGAGCAACTTATTTTTATTTTTCATTCCAATCAAAAATATTAGCTACCATTTCTATTGGTCCATTAGAAACAGGGTGAAACTTACTCTATGGAATTGAACAGTTGACTTCACAGGTATGACCTATTTAATTGCCTATCGTATAAGTTTTGTCCATCATTTATATATAAGGATTAAAATAAGTACTGTATATATATGTTTCAACCTTGTGTTCAGCAAAAAACCACCTAGCCTATAAATACATGTAGATGCAGCAAGATATTACACATGCATCTATAATCCTCTCTCTCTCTCTCTCTCTCTCTCTCTCTCTCTCTCTATATATATATATATATATATATATATATATATATATATATATACATAATTCTGAAGTAGTGCAATTAAAAAGCTAAAATAACTAGTGATCATGGAGTTTGAACAAGATCAAGAGGTGTTGGTGCCGGTAAGTCCTAGCGGACAGTACTTGAACAGCTCAGTGTTATCCCTCTCTATCGTCGCGGTTATGGAATTCCAAGTTCCGATCCATGACTTACAAACCATAGCTCTACTCAACACTCTTTTCTTACCTATCAACCCACGCTTTTCGTCAATAATGGTAATCTCTAGATCTCTCTTTTTATCTTCTTCAATATCCTTCTGCATCGCTTTTCATAGTGTTTCATTTTTTTTATCGTTTGTCAATAAATTTATTATATTATTGACAATAATATAAAACCACAAAATATTCTCAAATATATACGTAGAAATATATAATTCATTAAAAAATTATTATAGTGATATTCTTAAAACTAATAAATAACTATTTTTAGGGATATATATGAAATTAAAATGCATCCTTAGTACGTGTTTGTAAGTTTTGCTTAATGTTACTCTATTTATGGGATGGATAGGAGTATAATTTATTTATTCTCCGTGTTTTGCTTATGTTACTCTATTTATGGAATGGATAGAGTATACTTTATTTATTCCAAGTGTTTTGCTTATGTTACTCTATTTATGGAATGTGGAGAGAGTATTATGTTTTGCTTATGTTACTATTTATGGAGTGGATAGAGAATACTTTATTTATTCTCTGTCACGTTAATTAAGGAGTTTTTAGTAATATATTCTACATTTTATCAACTTTTTATTAATTAATAGTATTTAAATTCATCCAAAAAAATACCTTAAATTACTAGTTCAATAGTACAAATTCACCCAAAAGGTTATGATTGAATATATTATTATTTGTAATTAACTTAATTGCTTATTTATTTATAAATTTTTTCCATGTCATTTGAGGTAAGAGTGGGGTGTTACAATAATAATATATATAGGTAAAAATGGAGGTACACAACTGTGTAACTTTTAAAATTACACGGTTTACGATCGTAGAGTTTTTGTAAATAAAAAGAAAGTAAGTGGGATCACACTCTTTTAATATTATTTTATATTTTAAAAGAATCTTCAAAACGACGTAGTCTTAATAAAAGAGTATTATTTAAGAGAGAATGTTATTTAAAAAGAGTGTTTTAGATCCGTTATCTCTCTCTCTCTCTCTCTCTCTATATATATATATATATATATATATATATATATAGCATGCAGAGTTTGATTATATATACTTCATTCGTTTCTTAATATAAGTCGTTTTAAAGTTGTACACAAGTATTAAGAAAATAATTATATAGCATTGTTAACGTCAAGTTTTAAAAGTGGCGCCCAATCACGAATCCACTCACTTAGAACCCGCAGCTGATAACAGATCACACGAAACTTTACTACTTGGCCACGGGGATAAATCTCGGTGTGAGAAGAAATGCATGTGTCGTTCACAAGGTTTAACAATGGAGGCTAAGTGTTTAGTGCTCAAAAGTATGTATTACCTCATAATTGTACCCTAGGCCTTGTATTTATAGTGCCTCATCACCTTAGAATCCTTCTTCGAGTCGGATTAAGACTCCTAAATTATGGCAGTTACCATAATTTGGGTCCAACACAATCTCTTTAAAAAGGTGGAAGTAGAATCCAATCCAATCACTACCTTTAGAGTTACCTTATCCAAATACGGTTGGGACTTTAGACTATGCACGCAGATGAATTCTAACTTGACAGGCCCAATCCAACCGAAGCTCATCGCATGATTTGGACTTCGGCCCAGAAGGCTCGAAGGCCCGACCCCGACCTTCTCCTTCTCAGAATAGGGTTCCGACCCATAGGACTCGGATACCCGAACCCGAACACCATATATATCTTGAGTGAGACTCCGGTCCAAAGGACTCAGATGTCTGAACCCCTTCAACACCCTTGAGGGCCTCGGCCCAATGGACTCATCACTCCCTCCTAGCACCAGGCCTTCTGTGACACCCCCAAATTAGGTATATATCACCCATCTTGAGTCGCCAAATACATGGTACAAAATTCAAATACAACTTAATAATACAGCGGTCGTGTAAAATACGACAAAACATATGCTGTGAGTTTTAATACAAACATTGTCATCTAGACAATATCCACACTCAATTGAGTCCTCATTACATTTATTATCACACTATTTAATGTAATAGTGAGGACTACTAATCTTATTAATCGGACCGTCACTCCAGGTTCCCGACTAGTCCTGCCACGTTCTCATTTCTCAAGAGAACAATGAAAGAAAGGGTGAGCTCAACTAGCCTAAGAAGAAATATTATGACTAAGATAATGCGAGAATAAATTATCATTAGTCTTTAACAATGTTAAACCGATAAAATACAATAGACATCAAGTTTAGCTGCAGTAATGAACATCTGATCCATTAAAAGAGTCAAGTAGAGAATAAAATCTACTATCTTTTATGATTTAAAAGATTTTTCATCACTTTTATCATTTGGGACTCAACTTAAAAAATAAACCACATCATCCCCGCACTTCTGACGAGGATATTTATTAGTATCACAACCACAAATTATCCATGCACTACGGGCCGAGGATATTCGTGTATTCATCAATGGTCATGATCATGCCAACAACGTCCATCAATGCACTACAGCCAACGAGGACTTTTACCACATCATTTGTAACATTACTGGCCATGATTAATCGAATAATCCCGGTCATAATCATACCAAGTCCATCTATGCACTACAGGCCACAGATGACTTTTAAAAATTATAAACATGAGGATGATGACAATGATATAAGAATTCAATAAAACAAGTTCAAGAATTAATTTATTCAGGAACTAATAACGTCCAAATTGTCAACATGATACTTCTTTGTAGAGTAAAATTCAAGAATGCTCAGAAGAATATTTCCATGAAAAGATCTTGGATGAAGCGCAAATATCGAGGATATTCCACTAATTTCATGGAGTATAGAAGTCAAAACTTTAACCAACCGAGTATAATAAAGAATGGAATACCAAAAGAAATCACCACGCATGCGGTACTTAGATGTACAAAAGTTATTCCAATGAATAATAAATAACGAGCGGGTTAAGCGAAATTGCGCCAAGCAGGATGTTCCAAATGAGTAATAAAGAATGGAATAACAACAGAAATCACCATGTATGCGGTACTTGATGATGCAGTTATTCAACCGAATACTAAATAACGAAACCGTGTCAAAGAAATTCTTGACCGATTGGATGTTCCAATGTAATAATAAAAAGACGAAAACCAGTCGATTGACAGGATATTCCAAATGAGAATAATAAAGAATGGAATAATAGAAGAATTTCACCAAGTATCGGTAGAATCAGTGTATACTGAGTTATTCCAATGAGAATAATAAAGAATGGAATAACAGAAGTTCTCTTCATGAATACAAAAGAAATAATACCCCTTACCTTATAAAGAAGAGTACTCCGACGGTAGGGCGGGGATATACTTGAAGAAACTTGCACTACGCTCAAAGCTTTCTTAAACGCTAAAGAAAGACGCTCAAGATTATAGAATAAGAATTCTCTCTACAGTTTCTCTCTCTAGAGTTTCAGTAAATTCGTAAGAAATAATGAAGGAATGAGCTTTTATTTATAGAAGAATGGACTTAATAGTAACCAATCCATGAACGGTCCAGATTGATTTACTTTTAAACGGACGGTCCAGATTGGTTTACAATAAAATATAATATATTCTATTTATAATCTAATAAAACGAATAACTTTATAAACGTATTCGCTTTTTATATAAAAGATTTTAATATCTGCAAACACTATGCAGCCTTTATGCAAACACTATACATAATAAAATATAATATATTCTAATTATTGTCTAATAAAATAGATAACTTTATAAAAGTATTCTGTTTTATATAAAAAGATTTTACTATTAGCCTAATAAAATGAATAACTTTATAAAAGTATTCTGTTTTATATAAAAAGCTTTTTTGTTTTATTACATTAATAATACTAATAAAACAAAACTTCATCATCATTACCATAATTCACACTATTAATCGACCAGGTCGTTCCCAGGATAAAGGGGGCTTTCCAATAAGGATTTCTCCCTATTGGCGCGTAATTAGGTGACTAAACCTCTCCTTGGCAGAACTTCTAGACATCGTTAATAATGCAAATAATAATATTAACAACTTTGTTATCTCAATTATTGATTTAATAATATATAAAATATCGACAATAATTGAATCAAAAGCTGAGTGACTTCTCACGTAAGCATCAATAATCAATCTGAAGTGCTACTCTTAACCACCAAAGCGTATTCCTGTACTTTTAACATCGGGTGTTTCAATAGTTAACGATAAAACTTCCGCCGTTATTTTCACAAAATATTTTTGTCATTTTCTTAATCCGACAATAATTTTGTGGTGGGTCCTTGGGTTACGTGCAGCCACACCTATAAAACCCTCACCCCAACCATCACTATCACTTTTTCTAGACTCTTCCATTTTAAAAACCTGTGTTCAAATTTTTTGGCGAGGCAATTTTCGGCGAGCTCATTTCTTCCCCAAACTTCACCGATTTTGTCTACTCTGCCCACTTTTGAACTTCATTTTTGTTCACTTTCTTCTCAAAACTTCACATTTGTGTTTCCTTCTCATCGAACTCGTTCTAAATGGCTGATTTTAGCACTCCTCCCCCAACCAATGAACCAATTCCCCCCTTCATCACCACCGGTGACCTGGTCCCGATCGATTTGCTGGTAACTCCCACTGATATCACTACCTCCTCGGCCCTACCCACTTCAATAAGTGCCGAAGCTAGAACCCGGAACGCCTATCACTCCAAAGAAGAGTTTTCCCATCTCCACACCCCCTCCACCATCACACCCTCTCAAATCTCCGACATCCGAACCCTTTTCAATATCCCCCAAGAATACAAGCTTCGGGCACCAAAACCCGATGAAAAAATGTTTTGGAGGCCCGAGGGTGAATGGGTGGTCGTTATCTTATACCTTCTGAAATATGGGGTTCGGTACCCACTTCATGAATTCATCTCTTCTTTCCTCTGTTTTGCTAGGATCGGGTTCGCACAGCTTATGCCGAACTCATACATCCATTTAGTTTCTTTTATCGCCTTATGTCAAGAGATCGGGATCACTCTTGGTCTCGGCTTTTTCTTCACCTTATTCACAGTCACCAGGTCAAAAGAACCCAGTCTTTGACAATTAAACAAATGGGCCAACCGACCCGTCCTCATCAAAACCCCCTCGAGTAACAAGGGAAGGCATGACAAGTGGTTCTTCGCTAGGGGAATCGACCTCCAGCTTCTCCCTCAATGGGCCCATCCTACGGACCCCTTAGCCAAAGTGTCCAAGTTCCCGAAGGATCGAGCCGATGCCTTCAAATCTTTTTACAAGAGATGGAGGAAAACCGAGTGGAGTTTGGAAGTTACATCCAATAAGCTCGGTTATACAAATACTGGTTTGTAAGTATCTCCCTTCCGTAGATTAATTCCCTCTCTACTTTTTCTTCTTTCTCCTCAGATAATTTATGTCTTGACCCATTCTCTTCTGTGCAGTGACAATTTTCAAGCCCGAAGGGGGCCATTTGAGATCCCTAACCCTTTTCACATCATAGTTGGGCGATCCCCTTCCCATCACTTAGATGAGTTGTGTAGCACCCCCAAAAATAGGTATACATCACCCATCTTGGGTAGTCGGATACATGGTATGTAATTTAAATACAACTTACTAATATAAGCGTAGGCCGTGTACAATACGACATAAACTGTGAGTTTGAATACAAATATTGTCTACTAGATATTATACAAACTCAAAAGGAGTCCTCATTACAATTATTATCACACTATTTCACAGAATAGTGAGGACTACTAATGCTATCCTCTGGGCCATTACTCTGTTCCCCGACTCGTCCCAGCTATATTCTCATTTCCTGAAGAGAACAGTGAAAGAAAGGGTGAGCTCAACTAGCTCAGTAAGAAATATTATGACTAAGATAATGCAGAATAAATTATCATTAGCCTACAATGATGTTAAAAGCGATAAAATATAATGAACATCAAGTTTAACTACGGTGGAACCAAAGAATCCATTAAAAAAGTCAAGTAGAAAATAAAATCTACTATCTTTTATGATTTAAAAGGTTTTCATCATCGTTATAATTTGAGACTCACTTTAATAAATATTCCACATCATTGAATCACCCCCGCACTACTGCCGAGGATATTCTTTAGTATCGCGACCACAATTATTCATGCACTACTGACCAAGAATGGTTGTGTATTCATTAATGGTCATGATCATGCCAACAATCGCCCATCAATGCACTAAGGCCACCGAGGATTTTTATCATATCATTTGTAACATTACGATTCGTGATTACACCGAATAGTCTCTGGTCATAATCATACCAAATCCATCTATGCACTACTGTGCCACATGAGATGACTTTCAACATAATATAAACATGAGGATGATGACAATGATATAAGAATTCAATAAAACAAGTTCAAGAATTATTTTATCCGGGAATTATTAACGTCCAAATTATCAACACGATCATTGTTTTGTAGAGTAAAATTCAAGAATGATCGGAAGAATATTTCCATGAAAAATCTTTGGATGAAAGCGCGAAATATCAAGGATATTCTACTAATTTCATGTAGTATAGAAGTCAAAGTTTTAACTTATTTGGGTATAATAAAAATGGAATAACAAAAGAAATCACCGTGCATGCGATAGAGGCCTTGCAGGCGTTATTCCAACAGAATAATAAATAACGGAACGGTCCGGTAAAAGAAACGCATGCACGGGATGTTCCAACGAATAATAATAAAGATGGAACCGGTCGGTGTAAAACACACGCATGCAGGATGTTCCAAATGAGAATAATAATAAAGAGCGGAACCGGTGGGTGTAAAACACATGCATGAGGATGTTCCAATGGAATAATAATAGAAGAATGTCACCAAGTATAGGGTAAATCACGTATACGAGTTATTCCAATGAGAATAATAAGCAATGGAATAACAACAGTTCTCTTCATGAATAAGAAAGAATAACACCCCTTACATTTGGTAGGAGATTGAATACTGCAGTAGTGTAGTAACAAAATACTCTTCTTCTTTCTCTCTTATTCTCTCTATACTTTCTCTCTCTAAAGCTTGAATGAATTCGTGAAAAATAATGAAGCATTAGGCTTCTATTTATAGAAGATTTCTAGCTTAGCACCTGCCATGTGAAAAGGCAAGTGACTTGACGACTGGTGATGTGAAAAGAAAAGTGGTTCGACGCCTGTAATGTGAAACCACAAGTGGTTCGACGCCTGTAATGTGAAACGACAAGTGGTTCGACGCCTGTAATATGAAACGACAAGTGGTTCGATGCCTAGTAAAGGTAATTACTATTGACGAAGGTAATTACTATTCACAAAGGTAATTACTATTGACGAAGGTAAATACTATTGATGAAGAGACTCTTAGATGATGACATATGGGCCCCCCCATAAAATAATCAAACTTACCACAAACGTCTCATAACAAATTCTTTATATACATTAAGGATTGAATAAATATTACCACAAATCATTTTATTTTTAATCAACACATTTTTAATCTTTCAACAATTATTAATCATTTATAACTTGTCGTCTCAATTAATAATATAACATATTATACAGATGATATTGTGACAATAATTGAATCAATAATATAAGAGATATGATGCAGCAATTACTGTAGCAATAATTGAGTATAGCTAAGTGACTTCTCACGTAAGCATCGATAATCAATACCGTGTCTTCTTATACAACTACGCGGCGTATTCATTGTACTTTTACTACCGGGTAGTTCAACGGTTTTAACGGTAACACCTCTCGCCATTATTTTTATAGAAAGATAATTTTGTCGTTTTTTAACTACGACAACACTTCCGTTAATGGGGTCCACTAATGATTGAGTCGTCGTCACGAATATTCCCGACAAAAAGAATATTCCAGAGACCAAACGAATATTTTATAACAAACACTTACTTTTGCAAAATTTATAAATATTACCCACAACTATAACATTATATCAAATTTATTCCATAATATTCAAAATAATATTTATAGAAAATTCATCTTTATTTATAAAAGTTGGGGTCTTACAACTTCCCTTCTTATGAAATTTCACCCTCGAAATTAGAGTGTACGTACGGTATGTCGAAGAGGTAAGGATACCTTGATTTCTTTTGATTCTAACTCCCAAGTCATTTCCTCAACATCGTGGTTTCTCCACAAAACTTTGACTTGAGGTATAACCTTGGGCGTAGAATATGTTCCTTTCTTATCAAGATTTGAGCAGGAACCTCTTCATACGTCAAATCTTTCGCTATTTCGTCGGTTCTAACTTCAATAATGTGGTTGGGTCTTTCACATATTTACGTAACATGGATATATAAAAAGCGTTATGAACACGAGACATACTTGGCGGTAGAAAGCGAGTCTATAGGCCGCGATTCCTCCTACTCGATCGAGGATTAAAATGGACCAGATGAATCGAGGATTAAGTTTTCCTCTCTTTCCAAATCTTGTAACTCCTTTCCATGGAGCGACTCTTAACAACACATGATCTCCTATATCGAATTCCACGTCCTTTCGATGAAGATCAAGATAACTCTTTTGCCGATTTTGTGAGGTTTTATATCGTTGTCGGATCGTTTGAATCTTTTCCGTAGTCATACGTACCAACTCCGGTCCCAACAACGTTGCTTCACCCACCTCATCCCAAAGCATCTTTGAGAAGCGACACTTTCTTCCATACAACGCTTGAATGGAGCTATTCCAATACTTGCTTGATAAGCTGTTGTTGTAGGAAAACTCCACCGATGGTAAGAACTTGTCCCAACTCCCTTGAAATCTAGGACACGAGTCTTAATAGATCTTCAAGAGTTTGAATAGTCCTCTCCATTGTCCGTCCGATCGAGGATGATATGCCGAAGCTAAATCGTAAGTCGTGCCCATAGCTTTTTACAAACTAACCCAAAATCGTGAAGTGAATCTTGGGTCTCGATCGAAACTATGGATACTGAAGATACCATGCGGTCTTACAATCTCGTTTATGTACATACTGAGCAAGGCGTTCAAGTGTATAAGTTTCTCGTGTCGGTAAGAAATGAGCGGAACTTGGTCAATCTATCAACAATGACCCAAATCGCATCAATGCCTTGAGAAACCTTAGGAAGGCCGGTAGAACGAAATCCATGGTAATGTGCTCCCACTTCCATTACGGAATTTCAAGTGGTTCTGATGGACCTTTTGGTACTTGATGCTCGCTTTAACTGCGTTGACAAGTTAGACACCTTGAGATAAACAAATTATCTCTTTCTTCATATTGCTCCACCAAAATGTATGGCGAATATCATGATACATTTTGGTACTCCGAGATGGATTGCAAATGGTGTGTTGTGCGCCTCCATCATGATATTATACTTTAAATCAGGTCGTTAGGAACACAAAGTCCGGAGTTGACTCAATGTATTCCTTCTTCATCGATTCTTGCTTCCTAAGATAGCACCTTCTTGCACTTTCTTCCTCATCATACGCATCGAACTCAGTGCGTAGCTTGAGCGACTTTTTAACTTTATCGATTAAAGTCGGTTCTACTCAGATACTCGCTTATCATCACATGCGTCCCTAGAGTCTTTAACTCTATCTCCATCCTTTGCAAGTCACACAAAATGGGCCTTTGCGTTGACAATATCGCACTCGTACTTGCATATGATCTTCTACTCAATGCGTCAGCTACCACGTTCGCTTTTCCAGGATGGTATTGGATGGTATGATCATAATCTTTCAACAGTTCAAGCCAACGTCGTTGTCGCATGTTGAGTTCCTTTTGAGTGAAGAAATATTTGAGGCTTTTATGATCGGTAAAGATCTCCACTTTCTCCCCATACAAGTAATGCCTCCAAATTTCAAGCAAAACAACATTTGCTAACTCTAGATCATGAGTAGGATAATTCCTCTCATATTCTTTGAGTTTGTCATGAGGCATAAAGCTATAACTTTTCCATGTTGCATGAGAACACATCCCAACCCTTTTGCTCAAGCATCATCATGTAGATGACAAATCCTCCGAGCAGATGGTATTGTCGAGCAGGTCTTTGAAATAAGTCTCCTCTTGAGTTCTTGAAAACTCCTCTCACATTCTTCGCTCCAACCGAACTTTGTATCTTCCGAGTCATTTGAGTCGATGGAGTAGCGATTCGAGAAAATCCTTCCACGAATCTCCGATAATAACCAAATTTAAACCGAGAAAACTACGTGCTTCGATCCATCGATTTAGGTTGTTCCCGACTTTGAATAGCTTCAATCTTTCTTTGGGTCAGCAGATATTCCATGACTTGATACCACGTGCCCAAGGAATGCTACTTCTTCAAGCCGTAACTCATATTTCTTCAACTTGGCATAAAGCTTATATTCACGAAGCTTTTGGAGTGTCACCTCAAGTGTTGCTTCATGATCTTCACGGCTTTTGGAATAAATAAGGATGTCATCAATAAAGGCGACCACAAAGTGATCTAAATATTCCTTGAATACTCGGTTCATCATATCCATGAAGGCGGCGGGAGCATTAGTCAATCCAAAGGACATGACTAGGAATTCATAATGCCCGTCTGCAAGGAGTTCGAAAGTCTTTGGAATGTCGTGATTCTAATCTTTAATTGGTGATATCCTAACTAAGATCAATCTTTGAAAAGAATTTGGCTCCTTTACTGGTTGGTCAAACAGTCATCAATACGTGGCAATGGATACCTATTTTTGATGGTGACATGATTCAACTCCCGATAATCAATACAAAGTCGCATACTCCCATCTTTCTTCTTCACGAATAGAAACAGGAGCACCCCAAGGAGAAGTACTAGGGGACGAATAAAGCCGATGTCTAACAATTCCTACGATTGGGTCTTTAACTCCACGAAGTTCAATAGAGCCATTCGATATGGGGCTTTGGAAATAGGTTTTGTCTAGGGTTCAAGGTCAATACAAAATTCAATTTCACGCCTCGGGGTAGGCGAGGAAGTTCTTGAGGGAATACGTCGGAAATTTATTAACAATAGAAATATCGTTCAAAAGCGGCGTATTTTTGTTTAAATCTGTGACATGAGCTAAGAAAGCTTGACATCCGTTTTCAATAAATGAATAGCTTTATGGCTTGAGATGACCGTGATTGATTTTAATGGTTTGGTCATTTGAATTCGCATAATAGGTTGATTAAGAATATGAAAGCTAACAACTTACTTAAAACAATCAATTTTTGCATGATAAGTAGTTAACCAATCAATCCCTAGAATCACGTCAAATGCAAGTATTTTTAATGAAATAAGATCGACGGTAATGTGAGGGTACCGATTTGAACCAAACAAGACTTATAAGCAAATTGGATGTAATGAAGGTTTCTCCCAACGGAGTTTCCACGAGATAAGTCAAAGTCTAATTTCTCCGAGTCAAATTTAATCGATGGCGCAAGTAGGAGAAATAAAAGAATGGGTAGAACCGGTATCAAATAAAGTATAGACTTCATTAGAGTTTATGATAAGCTTACCCGTGATGACCTCATTCGGATTCCTTGCTCTTTGGGAGGTCACAACAAACGCTCTCCCTTGCACTACTAGGTTTTGACTTTTACGGGATGGCCTTTGGTGCCTCTATCCTAGCTGAATTTGTCTTGATGGCGACAAAATCGAGCTAAGTGACCTTCTCTTCCACAATTATAACATGCTTTGGACGGCGTGGCGTATGTGGTTTGGATCGATGTGTCCTCTCCTCGCATTTGAAGCATATGATAGGTGGTCTTTCTCCTTCCTTAACAACGGGTCTCTTGGTCTTTGACGTCTTTCCATCATTGTTGAATCTCCTTTTCTTGAAATGTCCATTCTTATTGTTTTGGTACGATTACCACCAAGTGGTTACCATATCCGCCCGTTGATTCCCTCCACGCTTGTTGTCACCGCTTCGATGACTACTCTCACATTTGGTATTATAATTTTGCTTACCGCTCTCTTTTAGTTGCGTTGACTCAATATCGCGCTCCACTAATCGTGCCCTATTTACAACATCCGAATACAAACACGGTTTATGAGAAATAAGATGTTGACGTATCTCGACTTCAAACCTCTTAAAACATTCGCGCCATTCTCTTCATTATCCACAAGTGGGGACTTGAACCGTGATAACTCCGCAAATTTTGCCTCGTATTGCGACGACACGGTCATATTATTTTGTTCCAACTTGATAAACTCCACCTCTTTCATGTGGCGAATACTCTCAGGAAAGTATTTGTCGTTGAACAGCTCCTGGAACTTCTCCCAAGATATCTTGAGACAATGAGTTGAGTCGTTTACCGATTCCCACCGATGAACCGCTCTCCGCCGCAACATAAAAAGGCGTGAAGGAACTTTTTCTCCTTGGAGCATCCCAAGACATCAAATATCTTGGTATTACGCTTTATCCATGCTTCCTTGAAGTGGTTTTGGCTCTCCTTAAACTCCGGTGGTCCCGGCTCCTTGAATTGTTTAGCGGTGACCGCCCGAGAGTTTTTCGTGTTTCCACCTACGTTTTTGGATGGTGAGTCGCTCTCTTTCTTTGTTGCATAAATTGCATAAAGCCTCCGAACATTTGATCATTCATCATTTGGTCGGTGTTATTGTTTTGCATGAGGATTGTCGCCTCGATGCACATTATCCCGATTATTGATATGTGGTGAATCAACGATTACTGCGCTCCATTCTTTATTCTCAACATTCTCGGATGTCATTTTGAGATATTGCCACAAAACAAAAGGTTAATTGACATGTAACAAATTATCCTATATTACGACCAACCAATAAAATAGCACATAAACTTAGGTAGGTCATACTAGCGAAGGTATTCCCTGTCTCTCCCTCCTAGTACTATTCTCACATCTTAGCCGAGGATCATATCCAAGCTCGATACTAATTGTGGCGCCCCAAAAATAGGTATACATCACCCATCTTGGGTAGCAGATACATGGTATAAAATTTAAATACAACTTACTAATATAAGCATGGTATGTATAATACGACATAAAGCGTGAGTTTGAATACAAATATTGTCTACTAGATATTATACAAACTCAAAAGGAGTCCTCATTACAATTATTATCACACTATTTCACGAATAGTGAGGACTACTAATGCTATCCTCGGGCCATTACTCCGTTCCCAGACTCGTCCCGGCTATATTCTCATTTCACAAGAATAAAGTGAAAGAAAGGTGAGCTCAACTAGCTCAAAGAAGAAATATTATGACTAAGATAATGCGTAATAAATTATCATTAGCCTACAACAACGGTGTTAAGCGATAAAATATAATGAACATCAAGTTTAACTACTGTGAACCAAAGAATCCATTAAAAGAGTCAAGTAGAAAATAAAATCTACTATCTTTTATGATTTAAAAGGTTTTTCATCCTTTGTTATAAATGAGACTCAAACTTTAATAAATATTCCACATCATTGAATCACCCCGCACTACTGGCCGAGGATATTCTTTAGTATCACGACCACAATTATTCATGCACTACTGACCAAGAATAGTTGTGTATTCATTAATGGTCATGATCATGCCAACAATCGTCCATCAATGCACTACTGACTAATCGAGGATTTTTATCATATCATTTTGTAACATTACGGCCATGATTACACCGAATAGTCTCTGGTCATAATCATACCAAATCCATCTATGCACTATAGGCCACGAGATGACTTTCAACATAATATAAACATGAGGATGATGACAATGATATAAGAATTCAATAAAACAAGTTCAAGAATTATTTTATCGGGGAATTATTAACGTCAAATTATCAACATGATCTTTGTTTTGTAGAGTAAAATTCAAGAATGATCGGAAGAATATTTCCATGAAAAGATTTGGATGAAACGCAAATATCAAGGATATTCTACTAATTTCATGTAGTATAGAAGTCAAAGTTTTAACTTATTTGGGTATAATAAAAATGGAATAACAAAAGAAATCACCATGCATGTGATGATCCTTACAGGCGAGTTATTCAATGAGAATAATAAATAACGGAACGGTCCGGCGTAGAAACGCATGCAGACGGGATGTTCCAACAGAATAATAATAAAGATGGAACCAGTCCGATTGTAAAACACATGAGCAGGATGTTCCAATGTAATAATAATAAAGAGCGGAACCAGTCCGTGTGTAAAACACATGATGAGGATGTTCCAATAGAATAATAATAAAGGCGGAACCGAGGTAGGTGTAAAACACACAGAGCATGGATGTTCCAAAGAATAATAGAAGAATGTCATCAAGTATAGGGTAAAATGGCGTATCTGAGTTATTCCAGCGAGTAATAATAAGCAATGGAATAACAACAGTTCTCTTCATGAATAAGAAAGAATAACACCCCTTACATTTGGTAGGAGATTGAATCTGCGAGTAGTGTAGTAACAAAATACTCTTCTTCTTTCTCTCTTATTCTCTCTATACTTTCTCTCTCTAAAGCTTGAATGAATTCGTGAAAATAATGAAGCATTAGGCCTCTATTTATAGAAGATTTCTAGCTTAACACTTTTGCCGTATGTGAAAAGGCAAGTGGCAGCGGTGGTGATGTGAAAAGAAAAGTGGTTCGACGCTCAGTAATGTGAAACCACAAGTGGTTCGATGCCTGTAATGTGAAACGACAAGTGGTTCGACGCCTGTAATGTGAAACGACAAGTGGTTCGACGCCTGGTAAAGGTAATTACTATTGACGAAGGTAATTACTATTCACAAAGGTAATTACTATTGACGAAGGTAAATACTATTATTGTGAAGAGACTCTTAGATGATGACATATGCCCCCCCATAAAATAATCAAACTTACCACAAACGTCTCATAATGAGACTCTTTATATACATTAAGGATTGAATAAATATTACCACAAATCATTTTATTTTTAATCAACACATTTTTAATCTTTCAACAATTATTAATCATTTATAACTTGTCGTCTCAATTAATAATATAACATATTATACTGAGATGATTTGTGACAATAATTGAATCAATAATATAAGAGATATGATGCAAAGAATTATCGTAGCAATAATTGAGTATAGCTAAGTGACTTCTCACGTAAGCATCAATAATCAATACCGTGTCTGCTTATACAACTACGTGTATTCTCGTACTTTTACTAGGGTAGTTCAACGGTTTTAACGGTAACACCTCCGCCATTATTTTTATAGAAAGATAATTTTGTCGTTTTCTAACTACTGCACAACACTTCCGTCATGGGGTCCACTAATGAATGAGCCGTCGTATTACGAATATTCCCAAACAAAAAGAATATTCCCGACCAAACGAATATTTTATAACAACTTGCTTACTTTTGCAAAATTTATAAATATTACCCACAACTATAACATTATATCAAATTTATTCCATAATATTCAAAAATAATATTTATAGAAAAATCATCTTTATTTATAAAAGTTGGGGTCTTACAAGTTGGCCGAAGAAGAAGCCATCCCTATCGTAGAACTCTCCACCGGTTCTACTTCGAGTCTGACTCCTCCAGCTTCTACCTCCGTGCCCACCACCTAAAATGCCCTGTAAATGAGTCGGGCCGAGAAGATGGCCTTACTGAAGAAAACTAAAAGACCTTCCACTAAAATTCCCACCAAAGTTTCTGTTAAGGCCACTTCTCCGATTCGATCAAAGCCGACTCTTCCGCCCCCTGCATAAGTCATCGTGATTGAGGATTCGGAGGAGACCGAAGAGGTCCCTCTCGAACCCCGACACGAGAAACCACGACTAACCGAAGACCCTGAACAACGTCCTAACCAACAAGTTATCGAAGCCGACCCCATCGTCACCTCCACGCCCTCTTCCAAACCGAATTCGTCCAACAGATCGCCGACTACCTGTTGGCCGAAGAGCCCCTTAGAAGTATTTTCGTTCAACTTGTTCGTTCATTTCAAGCTTTTGGGCGATGATGAACGGTTCAGGGTTTCTCTTCTGAGGAGTATCTGGTGGCCTCCATCTGGGCTCAGTGTCAGGTAACTCTGAGGTTATTTGACTTGTTCTTGTAATCTTATAATTTGATTTCTACAACTGACGTATGTGTGCATTGCAGGCCAGTGCCATTCTTGCCAGAGCCATTCTTCCCCTCGCCTGAACCACCAAAAAGTAAGTTCAACTGAGGTCGAATGTGATGCAATGAGCGCTTGCAGGCGCTTCATCAACTCGAGGTGAAGTTCGACGGGATCCATAAGAAGATGATGTATCTGATCCGAAAGAACAACACTTTGAAGGATGAACATGTCAGGTTCAAGTAGCGTACCATAGAGGAATATGAAGAGTCCCCCGCCTTGACCGAAAAGATCATGGCCCAGTTCGCTGAAGGCTATGAGACTTATCGGCAAAAGGCTCGGGCCAAACTGAACGCTGCTGGGCTCGATGCGTCCATTCTTGATTCATCGGATGAAGAATCCAAAGCTGGGGGATGAACCTCCTCCAGAATATCTTCTGTTAAGACTTGTAATTTTGTAACTTTCATCTTCCTTCTTTATTGTAGTTCTCCCGAATTTCAAGTGATCGGGTTTTGTGAAAATTTTAGAGTATGAATGAAATATAGTATTTTTGTTTATAAATTTTTGTAATCAGTTATACACGTGACTTATCTCGATCAGTTATGTCTTCCCGAACCCTCTGATCGGATTATCCCCAAAGTTTGTCTGATTAAAAAATTTATTATTTTTTCGATCAGTTATACCCCCGATTTTTACCGATCAGTTATGTCGTCCTTGACTTTCTGATCGGTTTAAGCCCGATGTTTATCTGCTCGGGTACCGAAAATCGTATGAATATAGATGAAGTTAAATATCTCCGAAGGAAACTCTCATTTATTTCATTTAAGATTGAAACGGTTACATGGATAAAGAAAAGAATAACATAACTATTATTGGCAAAATTTTCTAAGTCTTCCAGCATGCCATGTATTCTTTACTTCCGAACCATCCATTACTCGAAGCTGGTATGTACCTAGCTTTGGCACCTCTACTACTTCATATGGTCCCTCCCAGTTAGGCATCAGTTTGCCGGGGTTCTGGGGGGTTGATACCTCCGACTCCCGGAGGACCAAATCACCCACTTCAAACCTCCTCTGTTTCACCTTCTGATTATAGTGTCGGGTTGTTCTCTGCTGGTAGATAGCCAACCTCATCATAGCTGAGTCCCGAACTTCTTCCAGCAGATCCAATTTTTTTTCAAACCTTCATCATTGTATAGTTCTTTGTACTGACTGACTCAAAGAGTGGGGGATCCGATCTCAACTGGTATGAGTGCATCGGTCCCGTATGCCAGTCAGAACGGAGAATCCCCAATTGTTGTCCTCGGAGTAGTCCGATATGTCCATAAAACACTGAGTAGCTCTTCGGGCCACCGACTCTTTAATTCATCCAACCTTCTTTTTATCCCGTTGAGCAGGGTTCGGTTGGTCACTTCTACTTGACCATTCGATTGAGGATGAGCGACTGAAGTCTTGCTGTACTGAATTCCCAACTCTTTCAGAAAGCCTTCGAACTTTGACCCTACAAACTGTCTGCCATTATCAGAGACCACTGCCATCGGAATACCGAAACGATAAACAACTCCTTCTTTGAAAAATTTCAGGCATTCTTGTTCGGTGATCTTCTGCAGTGGTTTGGCTTCGACCCATTTTGTCATATAGTCGATAGCCACGATCATAAAACTAACTTGCCCTTGGCCTTCGGCAGAGGTCCTAGGATGTCGATTCCCCATACAGTAAAGGGAATCGGGGACAAAACCAAATATAGCTCTTCGGGAGGCTGATGTGGGACAGTGCTGTTCAGCTGACACTTGGGACACCTTTTGGCCGAATTCCTTGGCCTCTGTAGTAGATCGACCAAGAATACCCACGCCTCAAAATCTTATGCATGATGACTTGGCCCCATGTGATCCCCAGATCCTTCATGTACTTCCCAAGTGTATAGTCCTGCTTAAGATGAGTTAAGCATTTGAGGAGGAGAGGCGAAAGCCCTTGAGACAAATCCACATCACATCGAAGACGAAGTTTGAGCTTCGGTGCTTGATTTTCCTTGCTAAGATTCGGTCCGAAGGTAGGGTCTCATCTGCCAAGTAGGAGATATAAAGTGTGAGCCAACAGTCAAGTCGATCCAAAGCTAGTACATCTCTCCTCGGTACACTAGGTCGTTCTAAGACCTCCAAATACACCGATCCGTTGAAGGAGTTTTCTTCGGTTGTTTCCAATTTGGCTAGGGCATCTGCTACCATATTATCTGACCGATCAACTCACTGACAACTATGCGATGTGAAGTATATGAGCTTATCTTTCACTTCGGCCAGATACTTTGACATTCTTGCCCCCCAAGCCTCATACTCTTCTGATAACTGTTTAACTACCAACTGTGAGTCACTATAGATAACTATCTTCTGTACTTCCAAGCTTCGGGCCAAACAAAGTCTGGCTAGTATAGCCTCGTATTCTACTTCGTTGTTTGTGGCCTTGAACTAAAACCTAATCGCCTGTTGGACCTTGAAGCCTTCGGGACTCGTTAGAATAACTCTTGCACTGCTGACGTCCGAAGTCGATGACCCATCCACGTATAAAGTCCACGAGGTCGTCCCCTGTTGAGTTTCAACCACTGTATTTACGTCTGGTTCCATGAAAAAGCATTCCACGATGAAGTCTGCCAATGCCTAACCCTTGATTTCTGTTCGAGGGTGATATTCTATAGAAAATTGCGTTAACTCTATCGCCCATGCCGCTAGCCGACCCGACACATCCGGCTTATGTAATATTTTCTTTAACGGCTGATCCGTATATACCACCACCATCCGACCTTGGAAATAGTGTCGAAGCTTCCTGCTTGCAATGATCAAGGCATACGCGAATTTCTCTAGGTTCGAATATCTTGTCTCTGCGTCTTGAAGAACGTGGCTGACATAGTATACCGGGAACTGTTTTCCTCCCTTGTTCCTCACCAATGTTGCCCCTACTTCCATCCAAGACTTATGACAAGATATAAATATAAAGGTTAGAAGGATCGGTTTTGTGACGCCCCAAAATAGGTATACATCACCCATTACGAGTTGTCAATACATGGTACGAAACAACTACAACTTTATTATTACAACAAGAAAGCTGTGAGTTTAAATACAAATATTATCTTCAGACAATATTTATACTCAAATAAATCCTCATCACATTTATTGATACATTATTTTACAAAATGGTGAGGACTACTAAACAATCCTTTCTAAAACCTTCATTCCATACCCAGGCTCGCATTTCGCTATATTCTCGCCTCCACGAGAAGAATGGAACAAAAGGAAAAGGGTGAGCTCAACTAGCTGGGTAAAGAATATTATGACTAAGATAATATACAACAAATTATCGTTAGTCTTCAACGAGGAAAAATCGATAGAATACTGATAGACAACAAGTTTTGGATCAATATTAGCAATGAAATAATAATTCATAGAAAGAGTTACGTAGAGAATGAAATCTACTATAATCTATGAATTTAACGATCCATCATCAATATTTTATCCCTGTAACATCAATCAATATTCATCTCAAATCAAATATTCATCTTTGCACTTGGTGCCAAAGATATTCATCAATCGGTCATGTTCATCTCAACACTGTTCATCTTTGCACTAAAGGCCAAAGATATTCATCATCGGTCATGTTCATTTAAACACTGCTCATCTTTTGCACTCTGGGGCCAAAGATATTCATCAGAAATCATTCATCTTTGCACTACAAGCCAAAGATATTCAGTAATATCATCATTTAAGACTGAGGATGATGAAAAATATTTTTAAAGAAACGAATCCAGTGAAACAAAATGACAAGGATTAAAGATTAAGGATTCGTACTTTGTTTTATCCATGTCCAACATTACCTCAAAAATAATCATAGTGGTGTAAAATTCAAAAATGATCAAAACATGGATATAATGAAAGCTAGTATCCAGAATAGATATTTTGGACGAAAAGAAGAAATTTTATTTTTCGATGAATAGTCTTAGTATCGTGAATAGTGTCGGTATACGTGAATAAAGCCGTATATCGTGAATAGTAACTCCGACACCAAAAGATAGAAATTCCACAAAAAAAACATTTTCACGCTTCATGAATAGTACTTTCGTGAATAGTAACTTCGTGAATAGTAACTCATGAATAGTAAACTTCGTGAATAGTAACTCATGAATAAGTAACCCCGACATGAAAAAGTTCCAAATTTGATAAAAACCTCGGATCAACATTTCAAAGATAATGATTGTGACAACCCCAAAATAGGTTCATTCCATCCAACCCATTACGAGTCGCCAAAATATGGTACGAAAAACAACTACAACTTTATTACAACAATTGTGTCGTGCAAAATATAACAACACATATGTTGTGAGTTTGGATACAAATATATACCAAATCAGATGTACGTCACAATGACACCTTACATAAAGGTATAGTCAAAAAGCATTTTAGAAATTAGAATCTTTGGGAAGTGCTCAAGGAAACCTTCATACATGGGAGGCCATGCTTTTAGGTTATGGTAGATATCATATGGCCATGAATTATCCTTGGTTGACCAATAAACCCCAAAGAAAAATGAGAAGATTACTATCATATTCTTCCCGATGGTGAGTCTTCTCTTGACATATCATTATCTCCTTTGTCTCTAATTGGGTATTATACTCCAAACAAACACCAAGATTATATAGGTAGTGCTTGTAAATATACTCAGCAAGTGGATGAGCACAACCATGTCTTAAGATAACACGAGGTTGTATGTCATTAGACATCTTGTATGATAGTGACAAAACACCCTTCCAAGTTAAATTCACCTCACCCTCAACATCTATAGACCACCACTCTATTCCCTCGCTATCCCCCGCTCGACCCAGCTACACCTTTATTACCTGAAAGGAATTGTGAAACAAAAGGGTGAGCACAAATAGCTCAGTAAAGAATATTATGACTAAAGATAAATAAATTATCAATAGTCTTCATCAGTAATAAATCAGAGATTTAGAACATATGGTAGATGATAAAACTTTTCAACCATAGTTGCAGCGGAATGAGCAATCCATTAGAAGAGTCAAATAGACTATAAAGTCTATTGTCTTCTCCATGTTAAAAATCCACCAACAATGTTTTATCCTGTAACATCAATCAACAATTCTCGCCCACAATCACGTGTATAACTTCATAATCGTAATTGTAGTTCTAAATTCCTTTCCTCATCCAAGACAAAGATAATTTTCATCACTTGTCTTTTTACGAAACATCAAAGATCATGGTTATACCAAATCACAGTTCTGCTCATAATCATACTAATAAATTCATCTTTGCACCACGGGCCAAAGATATTCATCAACGATTCATCTTTACACTACAAAGCTAAAGATATTCAACAACGGGTCATCTTTGCATTCAAGCCGAAGATATTCATCAATAATTCATCTTTGCACTACAAAGCTAAAGATATTCAACAACAGTCATCTTTGCATTACTGAGCAAAAGATATTCATCAATAATTCATCTTTGCACTACTGGGCTAAAGATATTCAACAATTAAGTCATCTTTGCATTACTGAGCAAAAGATATTCATCAATAATTCATCTTTGCACCATGGCTAAAGATATTCAACAACAGTCATCTTTGCATTACTGAGCAAAAGATATTCATCAATAATTCATCTTTGCACTTCTTGGCTAAAGATATTCATCAGTTAAGTCATGTTCATTTAAACACTGTTCATCTTTGACCTCTGTGCCAAAGATATTCTTGAAATCATTCATCTTTGCATTGATTTTATCCACGTCCAAAAATACCTCAAAAATAATCATAGTGGTGTAAAATTCAAGAATGATCAAAACATGGATACAATCAAAGCTAGTATCCAAAATAGATATTTTAGGCGAAAAGAAAAATTTTCATTTTTGATTGAATAATCTTAGTGATTCGTGAATAGTCTTCAGATATCGTGAATAGTCTTTAGATATCGTGAATAGTAACTCAAACACCAAAAGATAGAAATTCCACAAAAAACATCTTCACGCTTCATGAATAGTACTCGTGAATAGTAACTTCGTGAATAGTAACTCATGAATAGTAACTCGTGAATAGTAACTCATGAATAGTAATCTCGACATGAAAAAGTTCCAAATTTGATAAAAAGTTCCAACCAATATTTCAAAGATAATGATATTGAAGAAATAATATCATCCGAGAAGAAAATAACATCCCTTACCTCGAAAAGACAAGACTTCTAGTTGAAACAGGATATAGTCTTTGAAGGAACTCAGACCGCCTAACAATACTCAAAGTATACTCAAAATACTCACAAGAATACGCTCGATAATATAGAGAGAAAGAGAAAACTTGTTTACGGTGTGATTTTCAATTCTAACTTAGCCCTCTATTTATAGGAAAATGTTAAGACGTCAAGCGGACTTAACACCGCTGACGATGGCTTTACTCGCTACTATTCCACCCACCAAAAATCACCCATCTTCCCCAACAACCAAGAGTGGGGCCCACTCAATTCTAGAATTTTCCACCAAAACCTAATTTCCGAATCAGTTACCTCTTAAAATTCATAACAAATCATACGTTCATTTTTAACGGTTCAAAATTTGTGGACATATACTCAACTTATATATGTATAACATATCCAAAAATTACAACGATCCAACAATTGGATTAAATATTATAACTCACACAATAAAAGGCAGTAATAACACCGATTTGATCTTTTAATACCTCCAATCCGACAAAATACAAATAAAACATCTCAGCATTAATTCCTTCATTAATAACCACATAAATAAATCCATCATTTATATTCATATAAAATAAATATTTCCTTATCATATGAATCAATAATTAATTATTCACAAATAATATTATAGAATCACATTTATGACAAACCAGCATTTCCTCAGGAAAGAGGGGCTTTCAATAAGAATTTCTCCTTCTTGCCAAGCAATTAGGTGACCAAACCTCTCCTTAGACGTAACTTTCTAGACATTGCCAATAGTTTATCTAATAATATTATTGAATAATATGAATTATTGATCCGATAATGGGAAATCTTGCAAATGACAATTATTGAACAATAATAATATAAAATTTCAACGTAGCAATTATTGAATCAATAAATAAAATATTGAGCGATAATTCTTGTAATAATTATTGAGTAGTGCCTTCTTATGTAAGGATCAATAATTCAAAAATACTGTGTAAAACCGTGTGCTACTGTGCAAACACGCATATTACTGTATTTTAACCATCGGGTATTCCAACAGTGTTAACGGTAACGATTACGCCGTTATTTATAAAAACTTAATTTTGTCGTTTTCTTCATCCGCGGTTATTACATTATGGGGCCCTGAATGATCGCTACCATTGCATTTAATATTCTCCTACGTAAAGAATATTCCACGACCAAACGAATATTCCCCGACAACAATGAATACTTTATACCCCCTTGCGTATTTTGAAAAAAAATTTCATATATCACCCTTAACTTTAACTTTTATCAATTTAACCATTTACTGAATAGAAAAATTGAATACTTTATTTCATAAAATTCGGGGTCTTACAATCCCCCCTCCTTATGAAATTTCGTCCTCGAAATTTTTTGCACGTAACTGGTATTTCAAAGAGTTGAGAATACCTTGCTTTCATTTCAGATTCCATCTTCCCTGTCATCATGATTTCTCCATTGCTCATCTTCTTTATTTCAGATGTCATTCTAGAATACAGCTTCAAAACACGGGTTAATTGAACAAATTAACATATCACATAATATCCCGATATTACGGTGACCAACAATTAAGCTTAGGTAGGACACACTAGCGAAAGATTTACTCATCTCTCCCTCCTAGTTCTATTCCCGATCTCGCCGGGAGAGATCATATCCCAAGCTTCGATACCAAATGTAACTCTCATGGTGCTTTCAACCACAAAGACCTCACAATGGTACCTATCGGTTTGCCACCATGAGCAGGCGTCCCTACGGAGAGTGCGGCGGTGCATCCCCATCAACAGAAGTCACCAATGAGAGGCTCGGGGCTCTTTACTTATAGCTCGATACAAATGTGACAACCCCAAAATAGGTTCATTCCATCCAACCCATTACGAGTCGCCAAATATATGGTACTGAAAAACAACTACAACTTTATTACAACAATTGTCGTGCAAAATATAACAACACATATCTTTGTGAGTTTGGATACAAATATATACCAAGCTGTGAAGACGTCACAATGACACCTTACATAAAGGTATAGTCAAAAGCTGTTTTAGAAATTAGAATCTTTGGGAAGTGCTCAAGAAACCTTCATACATGGGAGGCCATGCTTTTAGGTTATGGTAGATATCATATGGCCACTGAATTATCCTTGGTTGACCCAATAAACCCCAAAGAAAAACGAGAAGATTACTATCATATTCTTCCCAATGGTGAGTCTTCTCTTGACATATCATTATCTCCAGCTGCCTCTAATTGGGTATTATACTCCAAACAAACACCAAGATTATATAGGTAGTGCTTGTAAATATACTCGGCAAGTGGATGAGCACAACGTGTCTTAAGATAACACGAGGTTGTATGTCATTAGACATCTTGTATGATAGTGACAAAACACCCTTCCAAGTTAAATTCACCTCACCTCAACATCTATAGACCACCACTCTATTCCTCGCTATCCCCCGCTCGACCCAAATTTACACCTTTATTACACGAAAGGAATTGTGAAACAAAAGGGTGAGCACAAATAGCTCGATAAAGAATATTATGACTAAAGATAAATAAATTATCAATAGTCTTCATCAAGTAATAAATCGAGATTTAGAACATATGGTAGATGATAAAACTTTTCAACCATAGTTGCAATGAATGAAGCAATCCATTAGAAGAGTCAAATAGACTATAAAGTCTATTGTCTTCTCCATGTTAAAAATCCACCAACAATGTTTTATCCCCGTAACATCAATCAACAATTCCTCGCCCACAATCACGTGTATAACTCATAATCGTAATTGTAGTTCTAAATTCCTTTCCTCATCCAAGACAAAGATAATTTTCATCACTTGTCTTTACGAAACATCAAAGATCATGGTTATACCAAATCACGGTTCACATTCATAATCATACTAATAAATTCATCTTTGCACCACGGGCCAAAGATATTCATCAACGATTCATCTTTACACTACACAAAGCTAAAGATATTCAACAACGGGTCATCTTTGCATTACAAGCCAAAGATATTCATCAATAATTCATCTTTGCACTACAAAGCAAAGATATTCAACAACAGTCATCTTTGCATTACTGAGCAAAAAGATATTCATCAATAATTCATCTTTGCACTACAAATTAAAGATATTCAACAACAAAGTCATCTTTGCATTCTGACAGCAAAAAGATATTCATCAATAATTCATCTTTTTGACTCTCTTGGTAAAGATATTCAACAACAGTCATCTTTGCATTACTGAGCAAAAGATATTCATCAATAATTCATCTTTGCACCTTCTTGGCTAAAGATATTCATCAGTTGGTCGTGTTCATTTAAACACTGTTCATCTTTTGACTACTGAGCCAAAGATATTCTTGAAATCATTCATCTTTGCATTGATTTTATCCACGTCCAAAAATACCTCAAAAATAATCATAGTGGTGTAAAATTCAAGAATGATCAAAACATGGATACAATCAAAGCTAGTATCCAAAATAGATATTTTTATTTAAAAGAAAAATTTTCATTTTTCTTGAATAGTCCGTGATTCGTGAATAGTGCAGTATACGTGAATAAGGCCGAGTATCGTGAATAAGTAACTCGACACCAAAAGATAGAAATTCCACAAAAAACATCTTCACGCTTCATGAATAGTACTCGTGAATAGTAACTTCGTGAATAGTAACTCATGAATAGTAACTCGTGAATAGTAACTCATGAATAGTAATCCCGACATGAAAAAGTTCCAAATTTGATAAAAAGTTCCAACCAATATTTCAAAGATAATGATATTGAAGAAATAATATCATCCGAGAAGAAAATAACATCCCTTACCTCGAAGAAAAGACAAGATTTTTAGTTGAAACAGGATATAGTCTTTGAAGGAACTTGCACCGTCTAACAATACTCAAAGTATACTCAAAATACTCACATGAATACGCTCGATAATATAGAGAGAAAGAGAAAACTTGTTTCGGTGTGATTTTCAATTCTAACTTAGCCCTCTATTTATAGGAAAATGTTAAGACGCCGAAGCAGACTTAACACCGCAACTTTGATGGCTTTTACTCGCTACTATTCCACCCACCAAAAATCAGCCATCTTCCCTAACAACAACCAAGAGTGGGGCCCACTCAATTCTAGAATTTTCCACCAAAACCTAATTTAGAATCGATTACCTCTTAAAATTCATAACAAATCATACGTTCATTTTAACGGTTCAAAATTTGTGGACATATACTCAACTTATATATGTATAACATATCCAAAAATTACAACGATCCAACAAATGGATTAAATATTATAACTCACACAATAAAAGTCATAATAACACCGATTTGATCTTTTAATACCTCCAATCCAACAAAATACAAATAAAACATCTCGGCATTAATTCCTTCATTAATAACCACATAAATAAATCCATCATTTATATTCATATAAAATAAATATTTCCTTATCATATGAATCAATAATTAATTATTCACAAATAATATTATAGAATCACATTTATATGACAACCAGTATGCTCCGAGGAAGAGGGGCTTTCAATAAGAATTTCTCCTTCTTGGTGGCAATTAATTAGGTGACCAAACCTCTCCTTGATGTAACTTTCTAGACATTGCCAATAGTCTTTATCTAATAATATTATTGAATAATATGAATTATTGATCCGATAATGGAAAAATCTTGTGCGTTGACAATTATTGAACAATAATAATATAAAATTTCAACGTAGCAATTATTGAATCAATAAATAAAAATATTGAGAATAAAGTAATTCTTGTAATAATTATTGAGTAGTGCCTTCTTATGTAAGGATCAATAATTCAAAAAATCATCGTAAAACAGGTAGTGCTTCTTGTGCAAACACGCATATTATTGTATTTTAACCATCGGGTATTCCAACGCGGTGTTACTTGATAACGATTACGCCGTTATTTATAAAAACTTAATTTTGTCGTTTTCTTCATCCAAGCAGTTATTACATTATGGGGCCCCTAATGATCGCTGGCTTGTGTGCATGCGAATATTCTCCTACGGAAAGAATATTCCACGACCAAACGAATATTCCCAAACAACAATGAATACTTTATACCCACTTGCGTATTTTGAAAAAAAATTTCATATATCACCCTTAACTTTAACTTTTATCAATTTAACCATTTCTTGAATAGAAAAATTGAATACTTTATTTCATAAAATTCGGGGTCTTACAATGATATTGAAGAAATAATATCATTACGAAAAAAATAATATCCCTTACCTCAAAGAATCGATTTCGGAAGGAAAGGCTCAAGTGATCTTTGAATGAAACTTGTCTTTGAGCAAAGAACTCTCAAAGTATCTAAATACTCACAAAATACGCTCAACAATATAGAGAGAGAAAGAGAAAACTTTGTTTTCGGTGTGATTTTCAATTCTAACTTAGCCCTCTATTTATAGGAAAATGTTAGCCCAGCAAAAGCGGACTTGACCAACTTTACGATGGCTTTACTCGCTACTATTGCCACCCACCACATTTGAAATAAAATTCAGCACATTTCTTCACCAACCACAAGTGGGGCCCACTCAATTCTAGAATTTTCCACCAAAATCAATTATAACCCTAATTTAGAATCAGACACCTCTTAAAATTCATAACAAATCATTCGTGCATTTTAACGGTTCAAAATTTGTGGACATATACTCAACTTATGTATGTATAACATACCCAAAAATTACCACAATCCAGCGGTCGGATTAAAAATTATAACCCATGCAATATATCTCAAAACCCACGATTTAATTTTTAATACCTCCAATCGGTAAAATCTTGATAAAACACCTCAACAATAATTTCTTCATTTATAACCACATAAATAAATCCATCATTTATATCCACATAAAATAAATATTTCTTTATCATATGAATCAATAATTAATTATTCACAAATAATATTACTGAATCACAATTATGATGACGGTAGTTCCTGAGAAAGAGGGGCTTTTCGATAAGGATTTCTCCTTCTTGGCGGCCGCAATTAGGTGACCAAACCTCTCCTTCGATGAGAACTTTCTAGACATTGCCAATAATGCTATCTAATAATATTATTCAAATAATATGAATTATTGATCGATAATGGAGATAATGTGCGATGACAATTATTGAACAACAATAATATAAAATATCAACGCAAGCAATTATTGAATCAATAAAATAAAATATTGAGCAAGAACTCACCGTGAAAATTATTGAGTAGTACCTTTTACGTAAGGATCAATAATTCAACAAACTGCATGCAATCTGGTGTGCTCTTCTTCATCGCAACCACGCCAGACATCGTATTTTAACCATCGGGTATTCCAATGATCTTAACTTGGTAACAACTACGCCGTTATTTTTAACCAACTTATATTTGTCGTTTTCTTCATCCAATCGCTTTCAGTTGGGCTCACATACATGGTCACTTGGCTTGCGTCGCACGAATATTCCCGACGATGCGAATATTCCACGACCAAACGAATATTCTAAACAACAATGAATATTTTATAACCACTTGCTTATTTTGAAATATTTGCGTATTTAACCCTTAACTATCCACATTAATCAAATCAACCCTTACTATTTCAAAATAATAAATAAAGGAAATTCCTTTTTATTTAAAAAATTTGAGGTCTTATAACCTCCCTTCTTATGAAATTTCGTCTCTCGAAATTGACGTACGTACTGGTGTTTTGAAAAGGTGAGGATACCTCGCTTTCATTTCCGTTTCCAATTCCGGTCATTTCCTCTATAGCATGATTCCTCCACAAAACTTTAACTTGTGGTATGACCTTTCTTGGCGTAGGACATGCTCCTTCTATCCAAGATCTTGATAGGTACCTCCTCATACGTTAAGTCTTCATTATCTCGTCCAGGTTCTAACTCAATAACGTGGTTCGGGTCTTTCACATATTTACGAAATGCGGATATATGAAACACATTATGAACACGAGACATACTCGAGAGGTAACGCAAGTCTATAGGCTACATTTCCTACTCGGTCAAGAATTTGAAATGGACCAATAAATCGTGGATTGAGCTTTCCTCTCTTCCCAAATCTTGTAACTCCTTCCGTGGAGCAACTTCGCAACAATCATGATCCCCTACATTAAATTCCCGTCCCTTTCGATGAAGATCCGCATAACTCTTTTGTCGATCTTGAGCCGCTTTTGTATCGTTGTCGAATCATTTGGATCTTTTTCGGTGATCATACGTACTTAACTTCGGGTCCCAACAATGTTGCTTCACCCACCTCATCCCAACATATTGGAGAACGACATTTTCGTCCATATAATGCTTGAATGGATCCACACCTATACTTGCACGATAAGCTCGTTGTTGTAGGAGAATTCCACCAATGGTAAATACTTATCCCAAGCGCCCTTGAAGTCTCAGGACACGAGTCTTAATAAATCTTCAAGAGTTTGAATAGTCCTCTCGATTGTCCGTCTGGTTTGGGGATGGTATGCCGAACTAAATCGCAAATCCGTGCCCATAGCTTTTTGCAAGCTAACCCAAAATCTTGAAGTGAATCTTGGGTCACGATCCGAAACTATGGATCTGGGCATGCCATGCAACCTCACGATCTCATTTACGCACATACTAGCAAGGCGTTCAAGAGAATAAGTCTCCGTGTCGGCAAGAAATGAAAGCGGAGACTTGGTTAATCTATCAACAATAACCCAAATAGCATTGATGCCTTGAGAAACCGTAGGAAGACCCGTAACGAAATCCATGGTAATGTGTTCCCACTTCCATTCCAGGAATCTCAAGTGGTTGCAACGGACCCTTAGGTACTAGATGCTCGCGCTTTATACGTTAGCAAGTTAAACACATCGAGATAAACTTTGCAATCTCTCTCTTCATATTATTCCACCAAAATGTATGTGAAGATCACGATACATTTTAGTACTTCGAGGATGGATTGCAAATGGTGTATTGTGTGCCTCCATCATAATCTTGTACTTCAAATCAGTCGTTAGGAACACAAAGTCTAGAGTGGACTCAAGTATTCCTTCTTCATCAATTCTCGCTTAGGAATAGCTCCTTCTTGTACTTTCTTCTTCATACGCATCGCATCATTTCAAGATTCGGTGGCTTGAGCAACCTTAACTTTTTCTATTAAAGTTGGCTCTGTCGTATACTTGACATCATCGCACTCTTTTCAAGATATGATCTTCTACTCGATCAATCCATTACCACGTTCGCTTTTACGGTGGTGGTATGAATAGTGTGGTCGTAGTCTTTCAATAGCTCGAGCCAACGTCATTGCCAAGATGTTGAGTTCTTTTGAGTGAAGAAATATTTAAGGCTTTTATGATGCGAATATATCTCCACTTTCTCCCCATATAGATAGTGCCTCCATATCTTTAATAGTGAACGCATTGCTGCTAACTCTAGATCATGAGTAGGATAATTCCTCTCATACTCTTTAAGTTGTCGCGAGGCATAGGCTATGACTTTCCCACGTTGCATGAGAACACATCCTAACCCTTTTGCACGAAGCATCATTTGTAGATAACAAATCCATCAAGAACCAGATGGTATTGTTAGAACAGTGCCGAAATAAGTCTCCTCTTAAGCTCTTGGAAACTTTTCTCGCATTCTTACGCTAAACGAATTTCGTATCCTTTCGAGTTAGCTGAGTTAATGGAGTAGCGATTCGAGAAAACCCTTCCACGAATCTCCGATAATAACCAGCTAAGCCCAAAAAGCTACGTACTTCAGTCACCGACTTCGGTTGCTCCCAACTTTGTATTGCTTTGATCTTGGCCGGATCAGCGAGATACTCCATGTTTTGACACCACATGCCCAAGAAATGCTACTTCCTCAAGCCAGAACTCGCATTTCTTCAATTTGGCATATAGTTGGTTTTCACGAAGCCTTTGGAGTACCAGCTTCAAATGGTGCTCATGATCTTCACGACTTTTGGAATATATAAGGATGTCATCAATAAAGACAACAACGAATCGATCCAAATATTCCTTGAATACTCGGTTCATCATATCCATGAAAGCCGCAGGAGCATTAGTTAGTCCAGAAAGACATGACTAAGAATTCATAATGCCCATAGGAGTTCGAAGGCGGTCTTTGGAATATCCTCGATTCTAATCTTGGTGATGATATCCGAGCGAAGATCGATTTTTGAAAAGAATTGTGCCTTCCCTCGGAATGGTCAAACAAGTCATCAATACGAGGTGAGGATACCTATTCTTGATGGTGACATGGTTCAATTCCAGATAGTCAATCTACAAAGTCGCATACTCCCGTCTTCTTTCTTCTTTACAAATAAAACAGGAGCACCCCGAGGAGATGTCTTGGGACGAATGAAACCAATGTCTAACAATTCTCGTAGTTGGACCTTTAACTCCACGAAGTTCAATAGAGCCATTCGATATGGGGTTTTAGAAATGGGCTTTGTATCGAGTTCAAGATCAATAAAGAATTCAACTTCACGTTACGGGGGTAGACCAAGGAAGTTCTTGGGAAAATACGTCGGGAAAGTCAATAATAACGGGAATATTATTCAAATTTGGCGTGTCTTTATTCAAATCCATAACATGGGCTAAGAAAGCTTGACATCCGTTTTTTAATAAGCGAATAGCTTTATGATTAGATATGATGATGATTGATTTTAATGGTTTAGTTGCTTGAATTCGTACAACGGGTTGGTTAGGAATATGAAAACTAACAACCTTACGAAAACAATCAATTTTGGCATGATGAGTAGTTAACCAATCAATCCCTAAAATCACATCAAAAGCAAGTATCTTTAAAGAGATAAGGTCAACGAGTGTAAGGTAATGGTGCCAACTTGAATCAAACAAGATTTATAATGATGGATGTGATGAAAGTTTCTCTAACGGAGTTTCCACAGATAGGTCAAAGTCTAATTTCTCCGAGTCATGTTTAAGCGTTGAGCACATGGGGAGAGATAAATGAATGGGTATGCCAGATCAAGTAAGGTATAAACTTCGCAAGAATTTATAAATAGCTTACCCGTAATCACCTCGTTTGGGTTCCTCGCATTATGACCGATCACAACAAACGCTCTTCCGGAATCGTTGACTTTGACTTTTCTCGGGACGATCTTTTGAGTCACCGTCCCCATTGAACTAGGTTTCCTACCGCATAATCTCGGCGATATGTCCTTCCTTTCCACAACTATAGCATACCTTGAAGCTGTTGTGGGCGGTTTTGACTGATATGTCCCTCTTTTCGCATTTGTAGCATATAATGGGTGGTCGATCTCCTCCCTTAGAACCGATTCTTTGAAGCCTTTGTCGTCTTCACATAGTCGTTGTTAAATCTCTCTTTTTAAAATCTCTCTCCCGACTCGCTTCTTTTTCGCTTTCATGACCATGATTACCACCAGAGTGGTTACCATTTCTGTCCGTCTGTTTCTTTCTCCATGAGTTATCATTATTACATTGATTGCTATCTCCGGTACGATCCTGGTTATGGTCCCCTCGGATTGGTAGTACTCTTTCGTTATCTCATTTCTAATAATTGAGCCACATTTACAACATCGAATAAAGAGAAAGTTTATGAGAAATGAGATCTTGGCGCCGGGTTTCAAACCTCTAAGAAACATCCGCGTCATACGTTCCTCATTCTCCACCAAATGAGGTGCAAACACGGATAACTCGCAAACTTTGCCTCGTATTTGAGACACCGTCGTGTTGTTTTGCTCTAATCGATGAACTCCACTTCCTTCCGTATGAGCGAACACTTTCGGAAAGTATTTGTCATTAAATAATCTCTGAAACGTCTCCCAAGACATCTTTGAGAATGCGGTTTGGATAGACGCTCCTCAGACTCCCCGATGGTCTGCCTCGCCACGGAACATAAAGGTGGCGAATGGAACCTTCGTTCTCGTGCATCCCAAGACATCGAATATCTTGGTAATTTGCTTGACCCATGTTTCCGCCATGATCGGATCGGCTTTCCCTTAAATTCGGTGGTACCAACTCTTTGAAGCTGCTTGGTGTGATAACCCGTGAATTGCTATCATTTCCTCTCAGTATTTTGAACACGAGTCTCCTCAAATACGATTTTGCATGAACTCGCAAAAAACTTCTAAACATCCCCTCGTTCATCATCTCGCTTTCTATGGTGTTGTTCACGGGAGGAACATTGTCGACTGTTGCACGTTCTCCTCGTTGGTAAATACAGTGAGCATCTCCACGGTCTCATTTACTCCATCATTAATATTCTCGATCGACATTCTCAAATCATGTCATAAAACAAGGGTTAATTAAGGAAATCAATATATCACATAATATCCTATATCTTGACCAACTAACAAATAAGCTTAGGTAGGACACACTAAGCGAAGGATTTACTCGTCTCTCCCTCCTAGTTCTATTCCCGAGATCTCCGCCAGAGATCATATCCTAAGCTCGATACCAACTGTGACGCCCCCAAAATAGGTATACATCACCCATTACGAGTTGTCAATACATGGTATGTAAAACAACTACAACTTTATTATTACAACAAGAAAGCGTGAGTTTAAATACAAATATTATCTTCTAGACAATATTTATACTCAAATAAATCCTCATCACATTTATTGATACATTATTTTACAAAAATGGTGAGGACTACTAAACAATCCTTTCTAAAACCTTCATTCCATACCCCAGACTCGTATTTTCGCTTATATTCTCGCCTCCACGAGAAGAATGGAACAAAAGGAAAAGGGTGAGCTCAACTAGCTCAAGAAAAGAATATTATGACTAAGATAATATACAACAAATTATCGTTAGTCTTCAACAGGAAAAATCGATAGAATACAATAGACAACAAGTTTGAGATCAATATTCGCGGTGAAATAATAATTCATAGAAGAGTTACGTAGAGAATGAAATCTACTATAATCTATGAATTTAACGATCCATCATCAATATTTTATCCTCGTAACATCAATCAATATTCATCTCAAATCAAATATTCATTCTTTGCACTACTGAGGCCAAAGATATTCATCAATCGGTCATGTTCATCTAACACACTCATTCATCTTTGCACTAAAGGCCAAAGATATTCATCGATCGGTCATGTTCATTTAAACACATTCATCTTTGCACTTCTGAGGCCAAAGATATTCTTCAGAAATCATTCATCTTTGCACTACAAAGGCCAAAGATATTCAATAATATCATCATTTAAGACGAGGATGATGAAAAATATTTTTAAAAACGAATCCAATTGAAACAAAATGACAAGGATTAAAGATTAAGGATTCAGTACTTTGTTTTATCCATGTCCAACAATACCTCAAAAATAATCATAGTGGTGTAAAATTCAAGAATGATCAAAACATGGATACAATCAAAGCTAGTATCCAAAATAGATATTTTGGACGAAAAGAAGAAATTTTATTTTTCGATGAATAGTGTCAGGTATCGTGAATAGGTCAGATACGTGAATAAGAAACTCAGACACCAAAAGATAGAAATTCCACAAAAAAAAATATTTTCACGCTTCATGAATAAGTACTCGTGAATAGTAACTTCGTGAATAGTAACTCATGAATAGTAACTCATGAATAGTAACCCCGAGCATGAAAAAGTTCCAAATTTGATAAAACCTCGGATCAACATTTCAAAGATAATGATATTGAAGAAATAATATCATTCTGAAAAAAATAATATCCCTTACCTCAAAGAATCAGTGCCGGAAGGAAAGGTTAGGAAGTGATCTTTGAATGAAACTTGTCTTGAATAAAGAACTCTCAAAGTATCTAAATACTCACAAAATACGCTCAACAATATAGAGAGAGAAAGAGAGAAAACTTTGTTTACGGTGTGATTTTCAATTCTAACTTAGCCCTCTATTTATAGGAAAATGTTAGCCTTACCAAGCAGACTTGACTCGCCACTACACGATGGCTTTACTCGCTACTATTGCCACCCACCACATTTGAAATAAAATTCAGCACATTTCTTCACCAACCACAAGTGGGGCCCACTCAATTCTAGAATTTTCCACCAAAATCAATTATAAACCTAATTTAGAATCGGACACCTCTTAAAATTCATAACAAATCATTCGTGCATTTTTAACGGTTCAAAATTTGTGGACATATACTCAACTTATGTATGTATAACATACCCAAAATTACCACAATCAGCGGTCGGATTAAAAATTATAACCCCGCAATATATCTCAAAACCCCGATTTAATTTTTTAATACCTCGAACGGTAAAATCTTGATAAAACACCTCAACAATAATTTCTTCATTTATAACCACATAAATAAATCCATCATTTATATCCACATAAAATAAATATTTCTTTATCATATGAATCAATAATTAATTATTCACAAATAATATTACGAGAATCACAATTATGATAAACAGTAGTCCCGGAAAGAGGGGCTTCCGATAAGGATTTCTCTTCTTCTTGGCTAGCAATTAGGTGACCAAACCTCTCCTTGATGTAACTTTCTAGACATTGCCAATAATGCTATCTAATAATATTATTCAAATAATATGAATTATTGATCCGATAATGGAGATAATGTGCAAGTGACAATTATTGAACAACAATAATATAAAATATCAACGCAACAATTATTGAATCAATAAAATAAAATATTGAGCAAGAATAACTCGTGAAAATTATTGAGTAGTACTTCTTCACGTAAGGATCAATAATTCAACAATCTTTGTGCAATCTGGTGTCTTCTTTGTGCAACCACGCGTACATCAGTATTTTAACCACCGGGTATTCCAACGATCTTAACTTGGTAATAACTACGCCAGTTATTTTTAACCAACTTATATTTGTCGTTTTCTTCATCCAATCGCTTTCAAGTTATGGGGCCACACACATCATATCAAGGCTGGGTCGCATTTAATATTCCCCGACGATGCGAATATTCCACGACCAACCAAACGAATATTCCCGACAACAATGAATATTTTATAACCACTTGCTTATTTTGAAATATTTGCGTATTTAACCCTTAACTATCCACATTAATCAAATCAACCCTTACTATTTCAAAATAATAAATAAAGGAAATTCCTTTTTTATTTAAAAAAATTTCGGGGTCTTACAAGTTTCATCAACAACGGTGCCGAACTCAGATATTTCTTGATCCCTTGGAACGAATCTTCGCACTTTGAGGTCCACTGGAAACTCTTATCGTTCTTCGGTCCCTTAAGAGTGTCAAAGAAGGGTAAACATCTTTCGGCTGATTTTGACATGAATCTCTGAAGGGCAGCTATCCGGCCTGTCAACCTTTGTACATCTTTGTATGTCTTTGGAGATTTCATGTCTAAGATCGCTGCAATTTTTTTTGGGTTCGCCTCGATTCCTCTCGTGCTTACTAAATATCCCAAAAACTTTCCTGAGTCCAAGCCGAAGGTACATTTGGTTGGGTTCAGTCTCAGTTTGTGTTTCCTTACTGTTTCGAAGCAGTCTTCTAGGTCCTCCAGGTGATCCCGGACTGACATACTCTTTACGATAATGTTGTCTACGTACCCTTCCATACTTTGGCCCAGCTGCTTTGTGAATACAAAGTTCATCATCCGTTGATAAGTTGCCCCCGCGTTCAGCAATCCGAAGGTCATTTTCCGATACACATATATGGCCCGATGAGTGATGAAGCTTATCTTCGGGATATCTTCCTTGTTCATCGAAATTTGGTGGTATCCCGAGAAAGCGTCCATGAAGCTTAACATGTCATACCCCGATGTGGCATCAATCATGTGATCTATGTTAGGCAAAGGATAGAAATCCTTCGGACAAGCCTTATTCAGATCGGTGTAATTGATTCATAACCTCCACTTTCCATTCTGTTTCTGAACCAGAACCACATTTTCCAGCCATTCGGGGTAATCAATCTTGAAGATGAATCCTGCTTCTAACAGTTTGGTGATCTCTTCATCTATGATCCTCTGCCTTTCCGGGGCGAAAATCCTTCTCTTCTGTATCACTATTTTTCTCTTCGGGTCTGTATGCAGCCTATGTAGTGCTACCAATTTACTTACCCCTGGCATATCTCTAGGCTCCCAAGCAAAGATATCAGCATATACTCGAAGCAAGTCCACCAGCCCTGTCCATAGTGGTTCTGTTAATCCTACCCCAATCTTGATCAATTTTTTGGTGTTCCCCGGTATCAACTCAACATCTTCCGTCTCTTCTGTCGGCAGTGCCATCGGTTCAGTACTACTTTCGGTGAATGACTCTATCTCGATGGCCATCGTCTGTTTCTGTTTGCTGACTCCAACCCCTAAGAAAATTAGGGTATTCCGATAGCACCTTCGGGCGATATCAAGGTCTCCTTTTACCTCCCATATCCCGTTCAGTGTCGGAAACTTAATCTTGAAGTGAGGGATGAATGTGACTGCTTGTAAGGCCGCCAATGTCTGCATGCCCAGGATGGCGTTGTAGGCCGAATCCACCTGAACCACAAAAAATTTCACCATTATTTCGCTTCTTTGTGGAGTCAGTCTACGAACGATAAGCAGATTTCGATGGTTCCTAACACATGCATCGGATCCCCACTGAAACCATATAACGGGCCTTCTCCTCCTAACTCCATCTTCTTTCCTTCTAAGTCCATCCTCTGATAGGCGTGCGTGTATAGTATATCAACCGAGGACCCATTGTCGATCATCATCCTTTTCATATCTACTGGTCCGACCTGTTCTGTTATTACCAGTGCCCCGTCATGTGGTTCAATGTGATCGGTAGGATAGTCTTCATCCGAGAATAAGATAGATATTCCTGAGTATGCGCTATCCTTTCTGGGCGACGAACTTGCTACCGACAACACAGCCTCGAGATGTCCACTCCTCTTCCTTCCCGTTACACGCCCTACCGACCCGCCCGAAATTACATCAATCACCCCTCGGGCTTGTGGGTGCAGTTACGGCTGTGCCTCCCGAGTTGGTTTCCTGTTCTCCTCCCGGGGTGCCTTTGAACCTTCCCGACTGGCCACATACTGTACCAGTTGCCCATTCTGGACATTCTTCTCTATCAGATCTTTCAAGTCGTTACACATCTCTGTCGTATGCCCCCGACATTAATGGTATGCACAGTATTTGTCCCGACCTCTCTTTCCAGGTTTCGGGATTGGACGGCTTGGCTCGAAGAAAGGTTTGTTCCGTATTTGTTCCAATATTTTAGCCCGGTCAGTGTTGAGTGCAGTATAGACTTTGTTGATATTCTTATTTGTGAAAGGTGGTCGTCCGCTTCCCGAACCTCCCCCATTGTAGCTTTTCTTACCATAGTTATCAGACTTCCCCTGATTATCGGACCTTTGGTAACTCTGCTTGTCTCGATCTTTAGACTTCTCGTAAGATTGGGAGTGGGGTTTAAAATTTCCCATCGCCTCTTCTATTGCTATGTGACCCTCGGCTCGGTGGATGGCCTCTGTCAAATCTGCCGGAGGGTTGATCACTAGATCCTTCATCAAGTTCTTCGACTTCCCTATGTCTAAACCAGTACTGAAGAATCCCAAGGTTTGTGGGGAGTTTAACTCTGCTACCGACCCCACAACATCTTGAAACCTTTTGACGTACTGACCCAGGTTTTCATTTGACTTCTATCTGACCTGCATGAGGGAAGCTGTGATCTTTCCTCTCCTTCTGTTACTTCCGAACGGGCATGGAATTTTTCCCTAAGATCACTCTATGAATTGATCGATCCTGCTGCCAAAGTTCCCATCCATTCTCGAGCGCTCTTTTTCAAAGTCGTTGCGAACATGTAACCCTTGGCAGCATTAGAATGGCCGTAGTATGTCATCAGCCTATCATACCCGTCTGAGTGGTCATATGGATCCCCCAGTCCATCATAGGTCTCCATCGAGGGCATTTTCTTTTTGGGGTCGGCCGTCACATGATTGATTTCAGGGGAGAAAGGCGACCATATGCAAGACGAAGGCGTCCCCATTGAATTCTTCGCTAACAGCAACTTCTCCAATTCAGCAACCCTTCGAGTGAGGGGGTCGGTCTCCTCTTTACGAGGGGACGATCGGTGTCTGTCCCTCCGTGATTCGGAGACGCATCCGCCTCCTCCGTCCCCGTCAAATTTTGATAACTCGATCTCCATTCTGCCGAGCGGCTTTTTCTTACCTCGCTTCATTGCCTCGAGAGCGACTTCTATGCCTGCCTCTTTCTTTTTCCGCCTCTCCCCGTCGAGGTGACCGGGATCGGCTCTGATGCCTGCGCCGTCTTGAGGATGCCTCCTGCTCCCCAGACATCTGCTATTCGAGCTCATCTTGTTGAAGACGCAAGGCCATCATGGCGTCTCTGTTCTGCTGCTTCTTCTTATGCAGAATAAACTCCCTCTAATCTCAGCTACCTTCGCATCGGCTTTTCACGTGTACGTCAAGTGCCCGAGAACGATTCTCATCCGCATGACTAGCTTGGTTGGGGTATGATGGCTGTCATGGAAGAGCCATCGCCGGAGGGAAGCAGCCGGTTCCTGCTGGTCACCTTGGATTCTGGAACCCAATCTATTTTTGACCGACCTTCTCACCTGGGTGGTCTGGTGTGTTTTCGCCTTCTCCTAGTCAGAAGCACTGTTCTCCCTGCTCGCCATGACCTCTTACAGGAAAAGTCAGTTGTGATTGTTTAAGCACTAAAGCCCTTCTTCTAGCGCCAATATTAACGCCAAGTTTCGCCGGCGCGTCTAATCACAAAATCCACGCGCTAGAACCTGCACAATAACAGATCACACAGAAGCATGACGGCTTGTGCCGCCGGGGGATAGCTCCGGTGTGAGAATAAGTACATGCCTTTCACAAGGTTTAACACTGGAGGCTAAGTGTTTAGTGCTTAAAAGTAGGTATTACCTCATAATTGTACCCTAGGCCTTGTATTTATAGTGCCTCATCACCTTAGAATCCTTCTCCGAGTCGGATTAGGACTCCTAAATTATGACAGTTACCATAATTTGGGTCCAACACAATCTCTTTAAAAGGTGGAAGTAGAATTCAATTCAATCACTACCTTTAGAGTTACCTTATCCAAATACGGCTAGGACTTTAGACTACGCTTGACGCAGGATGACCTTTGCATGACAGCCCAATCCAACCGAGCTCATCGCACTGATTGGGACTTGGCCGGAAGGCTCAAGGTCTGACCCAAACCTTCTCCTTCTCAGAATAGGATTCCGGCCCATAGAACTCGGATACCCGAACACCATATCTCGAGTGAGACTCCGGTCCAGAGAACTCAGATGTCCGAACCCCTTCAACACCCTTGAGGGTCTCGGCCCAATGGACTCATCACTCCCTCCTAGCATCAGGCCTTCGACCCATTCACAGGTCGGTAAAACGCTCCCAAACAAGCATTAAATATAATATCAATTATCTATATTACCCTTGTATTAAAAAAAAAGTATTATTTATTGAGCAAAAAATAGTAAGAGAACAAAAGTTATATTTATTACTACTTGGGGTAATATTGGAAACTAAACAATTAATACTTATTTAAAATTCTTAAACGACTTATATTAAGAAACAAAAATAATTTTTTAAAACAACTTATATTAACTAACGAAAGAAGTATACACTTTAATTAAATTAGGCTTAACAATATTTTAGTTGATTCCAACAATATACCCTAGCACATTAGCTGGGTCACACTTCAAGTGTACTTAACTTTATTGTAAACGTATCTTACTAGAGTATTTTTATAACACTTGTCCCACTGCCAAACAATAAAGTCACGAGGACAGATCTGGATATATATGGAAAAGAGAGAAAAAATGGAAAAAAAATAAATAAAAAATAATTGTATATATGAACAAAATATAACTCACAAATTAAACCTGACTAATGGAATGTTTGTCCTTCCCCCAACAAATTAATTAGCTGGGTCACCACACTTCATGTAGACTAGGATACTTCTATTTTAAATAAAATAAAAACTCTTTATTTTTTTTATATTTTTTATTATTATTTTTCTCTCCCTCATTATATTAGATTCTAATATATTTTAAATTTGAACTATAAAATAGAGAATTCCTAATTCATTTGAAATGAAAAATATCCTAATTTACTTAATGTTTACTTGGTAAACGTGTTTTCACTAGAGTATTTTTATAACAGTAATTGTCCCACTGCCAAACAATGAAGTCACAAGGACAGCTCTAGGTATATATGGAAAAGAGAGAGAAGAAGGAAATAAAAAATAATTGTATATATATATAACTCACAAAACCGGACTGTTTTGTTAAGGACTGCAATAAGCTCTAGCGAACGCGATCCCTTACTATTTACCTCCATTTGCTTAGTTTTGTTATATATTTATATGTTATTTGAAAAACTGCAGGTTGGAGAAAAAAATGGAGTAAAGAAATGGAGAAAGGTGGAAGTGAATCTCAAAGACCATGTCAAGGTCCCCATATTCCCCATCGGAAAGTCACCGGAATATTACGACAAGTATCTCCGCGATTACCTATCCAAAATATCCATGGATCCACTTCCCCAAACCCGGCCATTATGGGAAGTTCATGTAATCCATTACCAGACAAGCAGTGCTGCTGGAAATCTAATCTTTAAGCTCCACCATGCACTTGGCGATGGCTATTCCCTAATAGGAGCTCTTCTTTCTTGTCTCAAAAGAGCAGACAATCCTTCACTTCCGTTAACTTTTCCGTCACGCCAATCAAATTCCTCTAAGCCCCAAAACGACGACAAAAATATATTCAGGCGTGTGCCTCAAATTTCATCATGGATTGTGAATACTGTTATTGATTTTGGGTGGAGCCTTCTAAAGAGCAGTGTGCTCAAAGATGCTTTGTCACCCATTCGATCAGGGGCCGAGGGAGTGGAGTTTCAGCCGTTGGATATAACTACTATGGAGTTTTCTCTTGATCGGATCAAGCAAATTAAGACCAGCCTCAAAGTGGTAATTAATTATTAACTTTGTAATTGTTTCTTTTAATTTCTTTTAGTTTTCTTTTTCTTTTTCTTTTTCTTTTTCTTTTTCTTTTTCAAGAGCATCATATATTGGTATAGTACTATATGTGCTTGAATATCTAATATAGATCCATCAATTTCTAAATCTAGAATTTAGTATTAACTTGTTAAAAATATAAAAATTATGGAGATATATAGTTTATCTCTTTAAATATAATCAGATACTTATTTGTGTATTTATATTTTTAAAATTAATATTAGTCATATATTTCAGTACAAAAATATTAATAATTTTCATTTTATATTTTGAAACAGTGTGTATATATATTACTACTATATTTCTAATTTTGTCATACTCTTAACATGTTCCTCTGATCAAGTTTCAGAACCAAACATTATAATAATAATAAAATCAATAACTATAATAATTGGATTTAAGGAGGCAATATTCAACAAAATTAGTGAGAAATTAGGAATATTAACAATGCCTATAAGACCATATGGATCAGATTCAGGAACATCAAATTAAGGGGTAAAAGAAGCAATAATAGGAGGAATGAAGTGCACATAGAGTTGACAAACTTACTGCTAAATTAATAACTCTTACACCTGTAGAGTTAGAAGAATAACATTTCAATTCCTTGTAGAACAAATCATTCCCTCTGTTGAAGAATTGAAAACAGAACATCAAACTGTAGATAATCATATAACAGAATCGCTAATTTTAGCTGGGCTAGGATTAGAACCGGTAATGGGGGCGGCGTAGGGTGGCGTGTGTTAGAATTTAAGCCAAAATTTAAGTGGATTTAATTAATTAGTTAAAGTGAATTCACATATCAATGTGTTCTACTCCATGAGTATATTAAATTAAATATTTAAAAACTTAAATTCATGGAGTAATGAATGAGATATTAACTCCCAAAGATCACCCTTGAAAATAATAAATGATAATAAATACATGTGGGAAGTTAAGTCCCATATCGGTTAAGAACTAAAGAATTATTGAGTTTATATATTAGAAAGTTGCTCTTTGATTTTGGTCCCAAGGGGCACTCTATTTTTGTAGAAATGAGAGTACCTAGCTAAGGCTTGGTTTGAACCTGCGCCATTGGTTGGCCTGACCTGGCTTGGGCTTGAGGATCTTGGTCCTTATATATAATTTGTTGGACAAAATTTATTTAAATTTTTTATTTAAAATTTAATTTAAATTTTATTTTAGTTATATTGTCAAAACTTGATAAATATTATTTATTATTATTATCAAAACTGTGTCATTTTGAGAAGTGATATCTACTAAAAGGGTATCAATCTGAACGGACGCCCCAAAATTACGTTGTTTTATCGCGTCTTTTCTGCTAATTAAGCCTAAAACTACGTAGTTTTGGTTCCGCTAAAGCTAAAACTATGTCGTTTTATGGGTCCGAACGGAAGTGCCTATTCTGTTATACTTTAAAATTACATCGTTTTGGATTAAAGGGTTGTTGCCATTTTTATTCATTCAATTCAATTCAGATGGGTTAGTGTCACAATCACACTATATTGAGAAAATACTCAGGAAATTCAATCATTATGATTGCAATCCTGTGCGAATACCAGTAGATATAAATCTACACTTGTCTAAAAATAAAGGAGAGAGCATATCACAACCTGAGAATGTACAAATAATTAGAAGTCTTATGTACTTAATTAATTGTACACGTCCTGACATAGCACAAGCTGTCAATAAATTGAGTAAATTTACAAGTAATTCAGGACAAGATCACTGGAAAGCGATTATAAGAGTTTTAAGGTATTTAAAATACAATCAAAACTTTAAATTGCAATACTCAAGATATCTAGCAGTACTCAAAGGATACTGTGGTATGCGAACTGGATATTGGATACAAAAGACTCTAAATCCACAAGTGGTTGTGTGTTACACTAGGTGGATGAGCAGTATTATAAAAATCTTCTAAACAAACATGCATTGCTCGATCAACGATGGAATCTAAGTTTATTACATTGGATAAAGCTGGAGAAGAAGCTAAGTGGCTTCGTCACTTTTTAGAAGATATTTTTATGTGGCCTAAACCTGTGCCGCCTATTTATATTCATTGTGATAGTCAATCAGCAATTGGAAGGGCACAGAGTCACATGTATAATGGTAAGTCTAGACATATTCGTCGTATACACAATACTATAAAATAATTGCTCTCTAATGACATTATGTCCATTGAGTACATAAAGTCTAAAGAAAATATAGAGGATCTATTAACTAAAGGTTTGAATAGAGAAAGTAAAAATAACTTCGAGGAGAATGAGTTTAAAGCCTATAAATAAGTATCGTCATCATGGAAACCCAACCTAGTTGAGTGGAGATCCCAAGATCTAGGTTCAAAGGGACAACTAAATTGTGAACGATTCAGCCAAATCTGTAAGACCCCAACGTTTATGAATAAATATTTAATTTTCTCTAAATATCATTTTGAGTAATAAGGCGTGTTTGATATAATGTTATAGTTGTGGGTAATATTTACAAATTTTGCAAAGTAAGCAAGTTGTCATAAAATATTAAATTCTGCCTGGGCCTGGGAATATTCGTTTTATCGGGGAATATTAAATGCGACGGCAAGACAATCATTCAGTGGACCTAGGAAATTTGCAAGTAACCAAATTGAACCAAAACCACACCAAAACCGCACTTGACGAGCGCATTCAATTAAAACCGCATCAATGGTTCCAGCGTATGTGACGGTTTTAAGTAGGTTGAATAACCAAATTTACAGTTTGATTTGGTTACTAGCCATGTGAGACCCCAAATTTTATGAATAAAGATTTAAATTTCTTGAAATATTTTTTTGAATATTATGGTGTGGATTTGATATAATGTTATAGTTGTGGGTAATATTTATAAATTTTGCAAAGTATGCAAGTTGTTATATAATATTCGATTGGTCGAGGAATATTCGTTTTAACAGAGAATATTCGTACGATGACGCAATCATTGGTGGACCCCACAACGGAATTATTGTCGGATTGAGAAAAATGACAAAAATATCTTTTTATGAAAATAACGGTAGAAGTTTTATCGTTAACTGTTGAAACACCCGGTGTTAAAAGTACAGTAATACGCGCGGTTGCATAGTAGCACATGATATTGATTATTGATGCTTACGTGAGAAGTCACTCAGTTTTGTTCAATTATTGCTACAGTAATTATTGCATAGTATCTCACGTTATTTGATTCAATTATTATCGATATTTTATATATTATTAAATCAATAATTGAGACGACGAAGTTATTAATATTATTATTTGCAATATTAACGATGTCTAGAAGTTCTGCCAAGGAGAGGTTTGGTCACCTAATCATGGCGCCAATAGGGGAGAAATTTATTGGAAAGCCCCCGTTTTCCGGGAACGATTCGATCAATTAATATTGTGAATTATAATAAAGGTGATAAGTTTTGTTTTATTATTATTATAAATGCAATAAAAAATGAACTTTTTTATAAAATGCAGAATACTTTTATAAAGTTATTCGTTTTATTAGACTATAAATAGAATATATAATATTCTATTACGATATAGTGTTTGCGATAGTACTGCGTAGTGTTTGCGATAGTAAAATCTTTTTATATAAAAGCAGAATACTTTTATAAAGTTATTTTTTTTATTAGACTATAAATAGAATATATAATATTCTATTATGCATAGTGTTTGTATATATTCTGCGTAGTTTTTGTATAAGTACTGCATAGTGTTTGCAGATAGTAAATTTTTTTTATATAAAATAGAATACTTTTATAAAGTTATTCGTTTTATTAGATTATAAATAAAATATATTATATTTTATTTAAAAGATTTTGTTTTATTAGAATATTTTATTAATCTTTTGCATAGTAATTGAATATGGACCGTCGGTTTAAAAGTAAATCAACTGGATAGTTCATGAATTAATTACTTATTCAGATTCATTCTCTATAAATAGAAGCTCATTCCTTCATTATTTCTTACGAATTCATTTGAAACTCTAGAGAGAGAAACTATAGAGAGAAAGAAGAAAAGTATTCTGCTACTTCACTACTCCTATATCCGGTTTCTTCTAAGGTAAGGGGTGTTATTTCTTTTGTATTCATGAAGAGAATTATTTTTTTTCAATACTCGTAAGGGTATTATTTTTTTTTGTATTCATGAAGAGAACTTACATTATTCCATTCTTTATTATTCTTTTGAAATAACATGTATCACATTATCACCCTATTCTTGGTGAAATTCTTCTATTATTCCATTCTTTATTATTATGTTGGAACAACTGCATCATGCTAACAACCGCATACATGGTGAAATTCTTACGTTATTCCATTCTTTATTATTACTGTTGGAATAACCAGATATCGGACTACCCTATACTTGGTGAAATTCTTCTATTATTCCATTCTTTATTATTATGTTGGAATAACACATACATGCAAAGCATCGCATATACATGGTGAAATTCTTCTGTTATTCCATTCTTTATTATTCTGTTGGAACATCATGTCTGTGCATTTACGCATGACCTGATTCCATTATTTATTATTATGTTGGAATATCCTGTCTGTGCGTTTACGCATGACCTGGTTCCATTATTTATTAATCTGTTAGAATATCATGTCTGTGCGTTTACGCATGACCTGGTTCTGTTATTTATTAATCTGTTGGAATAACCTGTCTGTGTGGTCTATCGCATGCCTGGTGATTTCTTTTGTTATTCCATTCTTTATTGTACTCAGTTGGTTAAAGTTTTGGCTTTTATACTCCATAAAATTAGTGGAATATCTTTGACATTTGCGCTTCATCCAGTATCTTTTCATGGAAATATTCTTCTGAGCATTCTTGAATTTTACTCCACAAAGCAGTATCATGTTGATAATTTGGACGTTATTGGTTCCTGGATAAATTAATTCTTGAACTTGTTTTTACAGAATTCTTATATCATTGTCATCATTCTCATGTTTATATTATGTTGAAAGTCATCTGTGACCTGTAGTGCATAGATGGACTTGGTATGATTATGACCAGGGATTATTCGGTATAATCATGACCGTAATGTTATAAATGATGTGGTAAAAGTCCTCATTGGCCAATAGTGCATTGATGGACAGTTGTTGGCATGATCATGACCATTGATGAATACACGAATATCTTTGGCCCTTAGTGCAGGGATAATTTGTGGTTGAGATACTAATGAATATCCTTGGCCGTAGTACAGGGATGATGTGGTTTATTTATTAAGATGAGTCTCAGCGATAAAAGTGATGAAAAACCTTTTAAATCATAGAAGATAGTAGATTTTATTCTCTACTGACTTCTAATGGATTGCTTGTTCATTTATTGCAGTTAAACTTGATGTTTGTTATATTGTATCGGTTTAACTTTGTTGAAGGCTAACGATAATTTATTACGCATTATCTTAGTCATAATATTTTTTCTTTGGGCTAGTTGAGCTCACCCTTTTACTTTCATTGTTCTCTTGTGAAATGAGAGCGTAGCGAGGACTAGTCGGGGAGCGGAGTGGCGGTCAGATGATAGTATTAGTAGTCCCTCACTATTCATGAGCGGAGGACTTATTTTGAGTTTGAATCTTTATCAGAAGATAATATTTGTATTAAAACTCACATTTCATGTTGTATATTTAAGATTGTATTTGTATTCTATACCATATATTTGGCGACTCGAATAGGTGATGTATACACTATTTTGGGGAGTCACAGTTAATATCAAAGCTTAGGATATGATCCTGGTGAGATGTGAGATAAGAACTAGGAGGGGAGAGATGGAGAATTCCTTCTCTAGTATGACCTACGTACCTAAGTAATATTTGGTATTTAATTGGTCGGTCAGAGTATAGGGATAATATATGATATGTTAATTAACCATTATTTTGTGACAGTGTTTGAAAATGGCATCTGAAAATATTGAGATCAGCAATGAAGCACATGAGACCATTGAGTCACCAACGATCAATACCCAGGATAATGTGCAATAGGAAGACAATAATTCTCAGGAAAATAACAACACCGATCAGATGATGAACGATGGAATGTTCAGAGGCTTTATGCAATTCATGCAACATTAGGCAAGAGCGGCTCCTATCCAAAATACAGGTGGAAACAATGTGACAACTCGGACGGTCATCGCCTTAGCGATTCAAGGAGGCTGGGACCACCGGAGTTTTTGGAGAACCAAAACCACTTAAAGCGGAGCGTGGATAAAGCGATCTGCAAGATATTTGATGTCTTGGGATGCTCAGAGAGCAAAAGGTTCCTTTGCCACCTTCTTGTTACGTGCGTGTGAGAGGATTCTTGGTGGGAATCTGTAAAGCATACTCAACCTGCCGCATTGAAGATGTCTTGGGAGAAGTTCCAATAGCTGTTCAACGACAAGTACTTTCCTGAAAGTATTTGTTACATGAAGGAGGTAGAGTTTATCAAGCTTGAGCAAAAAAATATGACAGTGGCGCAGTACGAAGCTAAGTTTGCTGAGTTATCTCGGTTTGCGTCCCACTTGGTTGATAATGAGGAGCGAATGGCGAATGTTTCTAAGAGGTTTAAAACCCGATATATCGTTAATACCTCATTTCTCACAAACTTTATTTATATATAGGATGTTGTGAATAGGGCTCGATTAGTGGAGTAGCGATAATGAGTCAAAGACTGACAAAAGGCAAGGACCAACAACACGATAATAAATAATAATCGGTGGCAACGACCATCTGAACAATGATAACCATCATGGGGTAAATTATCATGCAAGAATGGTAACCACGCCGGTGGTAACCATGGGCGAGATAATAAAGTGGAAATTTTAAGAAGAGAAAGTTCAATAATGATGGAAAGACAAAGAAGACAAAGACCCGTTCCAAAGGAAGAAGAACGACCACCGGTCGTATGTTTCAAATGCGGACAGGAGGGACACATCCGTCCAAACTGTACGCAGCAATCCAAAGCATGTTTCAATTGTGGAAGAGAAGTTCACCTAGCTCAATTTTGTCGTGTAGTGAAGTCAAGTTCAGCTGGGATAATGATGCCAAAGGATGTCTCAGACAAGTCAAAGCCGGTAGTTTAAGTGAGAGCGTTTGTCGAGGAATTCGAACGAAGTTATCACGGGTAAGTTAATCATAAACGCTTACGAAGTCTATACCTTATTCGATACTGGTTCTACCTATTCTTTTATCTCTCTTGTTTGCGCTTAACGTTTAAATTTGTCTTCAAAGAAGTTAGACTTTGACTTATCTGTTGAAACTCCGTTAGGAGAAACCTTCATTACATGTGCTATCCAAGTCTTGGATGAGAGTCACAGTTTTGAAAGATATTTCTATTGTTAATAAATTTTCTGATGTATTCTTGAAGACTTCCTGGCCTACCCAGAGCGTGAAATCAAATTTTGTATTGACCCCAGTACAAAACCTATTTCTAAAACCCTCAAGTATTTCTTCACCCAAAATGAACGTATAACGTGTCAAGGACGTTGTCTCGAACTGTTTAAGATTACGACTATACCATTCAATATCATCGTGGAAGAACGAACGTGGTAGCTAACGCGTTGAGTAGAAGATCGTATGCATTTACGAGTGCGATGTTGTTAAACACAAAAACCCATTTCATATAACTTACAAATGATGGAGATAGAGTTAAAGACTCTAGGGACCCAAGTGAAGATAACGAATATATGAGACTTTAATCGATAAAGTTAAAGCCGCTCAAGCTACAGACTCAGAGCTTATGAAGGTGAAGAAAAAGGTTCAAGAGGACGTTATTCTAGAATCAAGAATCGACGAAGAGAGGAAATCTCAACCCTCGAATTTATTGGTCTATTTGAAATCATCGAACGAGTAGGAATTGTGGCCTATAGACTCGTTTTACCGCCAAGTATGTCGCGTGTTCATAACGTTTTTCATGTATCGATGTTACGTAATTATGTGGATGGCCCGAACCACATTATTAAATTAGAACTAGACGATATAGCAGAAGATTTAACGTATGAGGAGATACGTGTTAAAATCTTGGATAAGAGGGATCGTATTCAACACTCAAAGGATATCCCTCAAGAGTTAGAATCTGAAATGAAGTCAAGGTATCCTCATCTCTTCAGCATACTAGGTACGTATGTAAATTTCGAGGGCAAAATTCCATAAGGAGGGGAGATTGTGAGACCCCAAATTTTATGAATAAAGATTTAAATTTCTCGAAATATTTTTTTTGAATATTATGGTGTGGATTAGATATAATGTTATAGTTGTGGGTAATATTTATAAATTTTGCAAAGTACGCAAGTTGTTATATAATATTCGATTAGTCGGGGAATATTCGTTTTAACAGGGAATATTCGTACGACGGCGCAATCATTTAGTGGACCTCACAACGGAATTATTATCGGATAGAGAAAAACAACAAAAATATCTTTTGATGAAAATAACGACGGAAGTTTTATCGTTAACTGTTGAAACACCCGGTGTTAAAAGTACAGTAATACGCGTGGTTGCATAGTAGCACACGGTATTGATTATTGATGCTTACGTGAGAAGTCACTCAGTTTTGTTCAGTTATTGCTACAGTAATTGTTGCATAATATCTCACGTTATTTGATTCAATTATTGTCAATATTTTATATATTATTAAATCAATAATTAAGACAACGAAGTTATTAATATTATTATTTAAAATATTAACGATGTCTAGAAGTTCTGCCAAGGAGAGGTTTGGTCACCTAATTGCGCGCCAATAGGGAGAAATCCTTATTGGAATGCCCCATCTTTCCTGGGAACGACCTGGTCGATTAATATTGTAAATTATAATAAAGGTGATAAGTTTTATTTTATTATTATTATTATAAATGCAATAAAATAGAAAACTTTCTATATAAAACAGAATACTTTTATAAAGTTATTCGTTTTATTAGACTATAAATAGAATATATAATATTCTATTATGCATAGTGTTTCAGATAGTAAAATCTTTTTATATAAAGCAGAATACTTTTATAAAGTTATTTTTTTATTAGATTATAAATAGAATATATAATATTTTATTATGCATAGTGTTTGTATAAGTACTGCATAGTGTTTGCAGATAGTAAAATCTTTTATATAAAATGAATACTTTTATAAAGTTATTCGTTTTATTAGATTATAAATAGAATATATTATATTTTATTTAAAAATTTTGTTTTATTAGAATATTTTATTAATCTTTGCATAGTAATTGAATATGGACCTTCCGTTTAAAATTAATCAATCTGGACCAGTTAGTGAATTAGAATTATTATTCAAACCCATTCTCCTATAAATAAGTTCATTCCTTCATTATTTCTTACGAATAATTCATGAAACTCTAGAGAGAAACTATAGAGAGAAAGAAGAAAAGTATTATGCTACTTCACTACTCCTATATCCAGTTTCTTCTAAGGTAATGAGTGTTATTTCTTTCGTATTCATGAAGAGAATTATTCTCTTTCAATACTCGTAAGGGGTATTATTTCCTTTGTATTCATGAAGAGAACTTCTGTTATTCCATTCTTTATTATTCTATTGGAATAACCTGTATATGCGGACTACCCTATACTTGGTGAAATTCTTCTGTTATTCCATTCTTTATTATTATGTTGGAATAACTTCATCATAAGTGCCGCATACGTGGTGAAATTCTACTGTTATTCCATTCTTTATTATTACATTGGAATAACTCGTATATGTGGACTACCCTATACTTGGTGAAATTCTTCTATTATTCCATTCTTTATTATTATGTTGGAATAACCTTTGTATATCACAAGCACCGCATACATTGTGAAATTCTTACATTATTCCATTCTTTATTATTACTGTTGGAACATCACATGCGTGCGTTCACGCATGATTGGTTCCATTATTTATTATTACGTTGGAACATCTTATGCGTGCGTTTACGGCGTGACTTGAATCCGATTATTTATTAATCTGTTGGAATATTCTGTTTATGCGTTTACGCATGACCTGGTTCCGTTATTTATTAATCTGTTGGAATAACCTGTCTGTGCGGTCTATCGCATGCCTGGTGATTTCTTTTGTTATTCCATTCTTTATTGTACTCAGTTGGTTAAAGTTTTGGCTTTTATACTCCATAAAATTAGTGGAATGTCTTTGATATTTGCACTTCATCCATTATCTTTTCATGGAAATATTCTTCTGAGCATTCTTAAATTTTACTCCACAAAGCAGTATCATGTTGACAATTTGGACGTTATTGGTTCCTGGATAAATTAATTCTTGAACTTGTTTTTACTGAATTCTTATATCATTGTCATCATTCTTATGTTTATATTATGTTGAAAGTCATCTGTGGTCTGTAGTGTATATATGGACTTGGTATGATTATGACCAGAGATTATTCGGTATAATCATGGTAGTAATGTTACAAATGATGTGGTAAAAGTCATCATCGTTAGTAGTGCATTGATGGACGAATTGTTGGCATGATCATGTCCATTGATGAATACACGAATATCCTTGGCCCGTAGAGTGGGGATGATGTGGTTTATTTATTAAGTGAGTCAAATGATAAAAGTGATGAAAAACCTTTTAAATCATAGAAGATAGTAGATTTTATTCTCTACTTGACTCTTCTAATGGATTGCTTGTTCACCGCAGATTAAAGTTGATGTTTTTATATTGTATCGGTTTAACATTGTTGAAGGCTAACGATAATTTATTACGCATTATCTTAGTCATAATATTTCTTCTTGGGCTAGTTGAGCTCACCCTTTTACTTTCATTGTTCTCTTGAGTGAAATGAGAGCGTAATGAGGACTAGTCGGGGAATAGAGTGACGGTCCGGATGATAGTATTAGTAGTCCTCACTATTCTACATGAAATAGTGTGTTAATAAATATATTGAGGACTTATTTTGAGTTTGAATCATGCAGAAGATAATATTTGTATTAAAACTCACAGCTCATGTTGTATATTTAAGATTGTATTTGTATTCTGTACCATGTATTTGGCGACTCAAAATAGGTGATGTATACCTGTTTTGGGGGCGTCACAAGCTAAAAACGCACGCATAAAATCGAAATTGCACCATGTGTGTGTATGTGTATTATCATTTTTAGTAAATTCTAAAGTTACTTTTCACTTGAACACGCTCAGAGAAAACCCCAGTTTGCATTGTCATTCTTTTCACCAATTGAAAGAAGATTGTTAGAGGTTATAAAGTCAAAAATTAAGCAATTGGGTTTTGGAATTTCGAATTTGTTTGATGCGTTATTAGAGGGGCTTATAGCTGAGGGGCCAAATTCGTTGCTTCGAGAACTTGATGCATTGGTTAAGGTCAATACTATAATAGTAATAGTCTAATAGATTTTTTTCAAATTAGGTATAGTTTGGATTATATTCTATAAGTCCTCCCTGCAATATATAAGATATAATTTCATTCTATCTACAGTATATACTATTAATTTTAGGGGAACTAGATAAACTTTCTTGCTTGTTATCGAATATATGGTCTCCGTTGTTTTATATAGCGGATGTTTTAGTTTTAAAGAATCATTCCTTTATTATAAACTAAAATTATTTTACGTGTCTCACTATTTTATGATTTGATGGTGAAATATTTGACATGTTTGGCAGAAGGAACTTTGGTTCTATGCTTGATATAATTCTCATTGTCGACTTTGTCACTAAGTTAATTGCTCGATGTAAGTTCTATGTTAAATTTTATTGAAGGCTTAGACTTTTTTGTTGTTTCAATTGGTTTTGGAACCAAAACCGCACCAATTAAAATCGCACCGCACACTTTAAAATCATACCGCACCAATCACAAGCGGTTTCGTGTGCGGTTTTAAATTTTTCAAACCGCACCTAAGTGGTTTCGGGTGCGGTTTGGACTTCAAACCGCACCAAACCGCACCATGCTCACCCCTAGGTGGACCCCACAATGAAATTCTTCATCGAGTTAGAAAGCATGTAATTAACTTTTTATAAAAATAACGGTAAAAGTTTTCTTTGTTAAGCTGTTGAAATACCCGGTGATAAAAGTATAATGTCTGGCGTGATTGCATAGTAGTACTACGATATTATACAAGTATCTTTGATTATTGATGCTTACGTGAGAAGTCACTCGGTTTTATTCAATTTTTGCCGCGACAAAGAATTGTTGCGATAGTATCTCACATTATTGATTCAATTATTGTCATAGTATTATGTGCATAATATTTTATATTATTAATCAATAATTGAGACGAAAAAGTTATTCATATTATTATTTTCATTATTAACGATGTCTAGAAAGTTTTGTCGAGTAAAGGGGTTTGGTCACCTAAATACGTGTCAATAAGGAAAAGTTCTTATCGAAAAGTCCCCTATTTCCTGGGAATGATCTGGTTGTTAATATTGCGAGTTATAATAATGATGAATAAATGTTATTAAAAATGTGTTTAGTGAAGCCAAGTGAATTGAGATAAATAGAAGGATGTTTTATGAAGTATTTGTTGTAAATTTTACTTATTATATGGACCCCCGCTTACACATTATTTTAAAATTATCGGTAGAAAGTTATCTCAGTTTTGATATATATATATATATATATATATATATATATATATATATATATATCGTCCGGTTCCTATCCGGATTCCCGCATTTTCTTAAAATGCAGATTTTTTTTTTGCTTTTTTTTAAAAGAACTATTTTTTTTTAATATTTTATAGAACTAGAAATTTTTCATAATACAGTGTTTTTGGTGTGATTTGGATACATATAACAAAACAGGTCTGTATAGTCTGTACAAACCTGTTTTGTTATATGTATCCAAATCACGCCAAAAATACTGTATTATGAAAAAATTCCAGTTCCATAAAATATTAATTTTTTTTTGTTGTTTTAAAAAAAAGTAAAAAAATAAAATTGGTCCGCATTTTAACACGGTCCGGACTCCCGGACGATCCGTGGCTATATATATATATATATATATATATATATATATATATATATGGGTATCCATCCATGTAGGTTGTTGGGAGCAACCCTTTTTACTGGCCATTCTGACTGTGGCTTATAAAAAAAATAAAATTGTCTCAAAAGTAGACAGTGCAGGTTGTAATAATTTGGGCAGGGGTTGCTCCCCAACAACCGCGATTCTTTGTGGATGGAATCCTATATATATATATTATATAAGTTTTGTTTTTTATGTAAAATAGAATATATTATATTTTATTGTTTGCATAGTACTGCATAGTGCTGCATAGTACAACATAGTAAAATCAAAATTTTTAAAAGTTTTCATCTGTGAAAATCATCCGTGAAGGTTACTTTGCAGTCTGTGATTTCTTTTTCTAAATAGTATCATGTCATTCTTCTATAAATAGGATGCTCAGTTTAGAAATGAAAATCACACCAGAATCAGAGAATTCTTCTTCTATAATATTGAGCGTATTTCTTTAGAGTTTAAGGAAACTTTGAGTGTAGAAAATAGTGAAAGTTTTCTTCAAGAATATCTCCGCTATACCAGTCAGAAATACTCTTCTTTTGAGGTAAGGAGTATTATTTATTTCATATTCGCTTACGATATTATTTTTCGTATTCGTAAGGAATTTTATTTTCGTTCAATATTCGTAAAGAATATTATTTTTGTTCAATATTCGTAAGGAATATTATCTTCGTTCAATATTCGTAAGGAATATTATTTTCGTTCAACAGTTGTAAGGGATATTATTTTTGTTCAATATTCGTAAGAAATAATATTTTCTTTCATACTTTGTAGTATGCAAGTAATATTATTTCGTTTCATATTCCTAATTCTACACTTATGTCGATAAATATTGCTTCTATACTCCTTGAAATTAGTAGAATATCCTTAAAATTTACACTTCATCTAGTATCATTTCACAAGAATATTTTTTTGAACATTCTTTTTAAATTTTGATCTTTTCATGTCGGAGTAATACTATTCATGGGTACTATTCATACATACGGCACTATTCATACATACGATACTATTCATACGTACGACACTATTCACAAAGTACTATTCATAGGGTACTATTCCCGAAGTACTATTCACTCAGGTACTATTCACCCAGGGTATTATTCATGACAAAAATTGATTTCTTTTCTGTCTAAATCATTTTTGATACAATATTATTCTTGAATTTTAATCCACAAAGCAGTATTGTAAGACCCCGAAATTTTTTTAAATAAAAAAGGAATTTCCTTTATTTATTATTTTAAAATAGTAAGGGTTGATTTGATTAATGTGGATAGTTAAGGGTTAAATACGCAAATATTTCAAAATAAGCAAGTGGTTATAAAAGATTCATTTTTGTCGGGGAATATTCGTTTGGTCGTGGAATATTCGTGATCGTTTGGGAATATTAAATGACGACAGTAGCTTGACCATGTATGGGCCCCATAACTGAAAAGCGATTGGATGAAGAAAATGACAAATATAAGTTGGTTAAAAATAATAACGGCGTAGTTATTCTCAATTAAGACTGTTGGAATACCCGGTGGTTAAAACACACTAATACTGCGTTGTTGAGCAAAAGAAGACCGCAGTATTGCATCAATTATTGATTCTTACGTAAGAAGGCACTACTCAATAATTGTTAAAGTAATTCTTGCTCAATAGTTTATTTTATTGATTCAATAATTGTTGCGTTGATATTTTATATTATTATTGTTTCAATAATTGTCATCGCTTGAGATTTCCCATTATCGGATCAATAATTCATATTATTTGAATAATATTATTAGATAACATTATTGGCAATGTCTAGAAAGTTACATCTAAGGAGAGGTTTGGTCACCTAATTAATTGCGCAAGAAGGAGAGATCCTTATTGGAAAGCCCCTCTACTCTGAGGAGCGACTGGTCATTATAAATGTGATTCGTAATATTATTTGTGAATAATTAATTATTGATTCATATGATAAGGAAATATTTATTTTATATGAATATAAATGATGGATTTATTTATGTGGTTATTAATGAAGGAATTAATCTTTGAGATGTTTTATTTGTATTTTTGTCGGATTGGAGGTATTAAAAGATCAAATTGGTGTTATTATGACTTTATTGTGTGAGTTATAATATTTAATCCGATCGTTGGATCGTTGTAATTTTTGGATATGTTATACATATATAAGTTGAGTATATGTCCACAAATTTTGAACCGAATTAAAAATGAGCGTATAATTTATTATGAATTTTAAGAGGTGACTGATTGAAATTAGGTTATAAATGATTTTGGTGGAAAATTCTAGAATTGGTGGGCCCCACTTTTGGTTGGTGAGAAATGTGCTCAATTAAATTTTCAAATGTGGTGGGTGGGAATAGTAGCGAGTAAAGCCATCAAAGTTCAGGAGTTAAGTCTGCTTCTGCGTCTTAACATTTTCTATAAATAGAGGCTAAGTTAGAATTGAAAATCACACCGTAAACAAAGTTTTTCTCTTCTCTCTCTATATTATTGAGAGTATTTTGTGAGTATTTAGATACTTTGAGAGTTCTTTGTCAATTCTAAGTTTCATTCAAAGATCACTTGACCTTTCCTTCCAAGCATCTCGATTCTTTGAGGTAAGGGATATTATTTTTTGTAATGATATTATTTCTTGATATCATTATCTTTGAAATGTTGATCTCAAGTTTTTATCAAATTTGGAACTTTTTTCATGTCGGGGTTACTTATTCATGAGTTACTATTCACGAAGTTACTATTCATGAGTTACTATTCACGAAAGTTACTATTCATTTCAGTACTATTCATGGAGCGTGAAGATGTTTTTATGGAATTTCTATCTTTTGGTGTCTGAGATTCTTATTCACGATCTAAGACTATTCACGATATCTGAAGATTATTCACGATACTGAAGACTATTCACAATAGAAAAAATAAAATTTCTTCTTTTCGTCCAAAAATCTATTCGGATACTAGCTTTGATTGTATCCATGTTTTGATCATTCTTGAATTTTACACCACTATGATTATTTTTGAGGTATTGTTGGACATGGATAAAACAAAGTCTAATCCTTAATCCTTAATCCTTGTCATTTTGTTTCACTTTGGATTCGTTCTTTAAAAATATTTTTCATCATCCTCGGTCTTAAATGATGATATTATTGAATATCTTTGGCTCCGTAGTGCAAAGATGAATGATTTTCGAAGAATATCTTTGGCTTTGTAGTGCAAAAGATGAGCAGTGTTGAGATGAACACGACCGATTGATGAATATCTTTGGCACGTAGTGCAAAGATGAATATTTGATTTGAGAAGAATATTGATTGATGTTCTGAGGATAAAATATTGATGATGGAATTGTTGAATTCATAGATTATAGTAGATTTCATTCTCTACGTAACTCTTTCTATGAATTATTATTTTCATTGCGAATATTGATCCGAAACTTGTTGTCTATTATGTATTCTATCGATTTTTCCTGTTGGAGACTAACGATAATTTGTTGTATATTATCTTAGTCATAGTATTCTTCTTCTTGGGCTAGTTGAGCTCACCCTTTTCCTTGTTGTTCCATTTTTCTTCTCGGGAGGCGAGAATGTAGCGAAGTCTTAGTCGGGGTATGGAATGAAGGTTCTACAGAGAGAGTTGTTTAGTAGTCCTCACCATTTTGTAAAATGATGTATCAATAAATATGATGGGGATTTATTTGCGTGTGGATATTGTCTAGAAGACAATATTATATTTAAACTCACAAGATATATTGTCGTATTTCACACGACATTTGTATTATTGAAGTTGTAGTTTGCTTCTTATCGCAGTGTATTTGGCGACTCAAAATGGGTGTGTGTATACCTATTTTGGGGGCGTCATGATTGGTATCGAGCTTAGGGATATGATCTCTGGCGGAGATCGGGGAATAGAACTAGGAGGAGAGACGAGTAAAACCTTCGCTAGTGTGTCCTACCTAAGCTTATTTGTTGGTTGGTCATAATATAGGGTATTATGTGATATGTTAATTTATTTAATTAACCCTTGTTTTATGATAGTTTTAAGAATGGTCACGAGAACGTTAACAATGGAGTGAATGAGATCGTGGAGACACCTCTAATTGCCAACCGAGGATAATGTGATGTCAAAGTGAAGAAGGAATTAGAGATATCCATGTGGTGAGTGAAGAATTGATAGTTGCTTTTTTAGAGATAGTCGCAGAGGTAACAAATGTGAGAGTGAGGAAGAAGAGGAAGAAGAGGTACCAAGAGAGTTTATTAGAGGTATTTTATGATCAAAATGTAGAATTGCAAAATCGTATTCATGAGTTAGAAGAAAGCAGTGAAGAATTGCGAGGCGATCGTGGAGCAAAAGGATGCAACGATTCAAGCTTGTGTTACCCGATATGTGATGCTTGAACGAAGCACTCTTTGGCGAGTATAAGATGATAAAATTTGGAATCTATTTGAAAGAAGAAATAAGCGAACGAGTGAGAATGAGTGATGCATGGGGGTAAAAGCCGCACGACGCGTTGATATTATGGAAAGAGATGTCCAATCTAAAAAGAGAAGATTTAACGATGACTTCGGAAGGCGGCGTCGCAGTGACATCAAAGCACCATCAACAAATTCTAGGGAAGAGAACGATCGCCGGTTAGATGCTACAGAGATGGAGAGGAGGGACATATAAGGTCAAACTGTTCAAAGCCTTCCAAGGTATGCTATAATTGTGGAAAAGAAGGACATATCGCTTTCGAGATTATACGATATCGAAACCAGATCCAATGAGAATGGTGACTCAAAAGGATGTCCCAGAAAAGTCAAAGTCAACGACTCTTGGAAGAAGCGTTTGTCGTGATGGGGTCAAAAATGCGAGGAACCCGAACGAAGTTATGCGCAGGTTAGTTAATTATAAATTCTTGCGAAGTATATACCTTACTAGATATTGGTTCTACCCATTCTTTTATCTCTCTTTCTTACTTGCGCTCAACGTTTGAACTTGACTACGGAGAAATTAAACTTTGACCTATCTGTGGAGACTCCATTAGGAGAAACTTTCATTACATCCGTTGTTTAAAAATCTTGTTTGATTCAAGTTGGCACTATCACATTACTCGTTAACCTTATTTCTATAGAGATATTTGCTTTTGATGTGATTTTTGGGATTGATTGGTTAACTACTCATCATGCCAAATTGATTGCTTTTGTAAGGTTGTTAGTTTTCATATTCTAAGCAACTCGCTATTCAATTCAAGCAATCAAACCATTGTAGTCAAACATTTTCATATCAAGCCATGAAGTCATTCGTTTATTACGGATGTCAAATTTTCTTAGTCCATGTTATGGATTTGAATAAAGACACGCCGATTTGAATAATATTCTTGTTGTTATTGATTTTTCTGACGTATTTTCTCAAAGAATTTCTTGGTTTACTCCCAAAGATCGATATTAAATTTTGTATCGACTTTGAACCCCAGACAAAACTCATTTCTAAAATCTCATATCGAATGGCTCTATTGAACTTGAGGAGTTAAAAATTCAACTATAGAATTTGGTACCGAGCCTTTATCTTGTGACTTCCTTTGTGGAATTCACCTAAGCCGAACTCTCTGTAGGGACGCGTCATATTCGCGTTGCGATAGTAAATCGATAGGTGTCATTGTGACGTCTTATCCAAGATTGGGATATGAGTCGCGATGATGAGAGAGCAACCTAAGTCGAGAATCGAAATACGTAGCTTTCAGGCTTAGTTGGTTATTATCGGAGATTCGTTGAAGGATATTCTCGAATCGCTATTCCATTAACGTAGCTAACTCGTAGAGATACAAAATTCGAATGGAGCAAGGAATGTGGGAAGAGCTTCGAAGAACTCAAGAGGAGACTCATTTCAGCACATGTTCTGACCATGCCATCCTGGAAAAGCGAACGTGGTAGCTGACGTGTTGAGTAGAAGATCGTATACAAGTGGATTATTTATTAAATTATGTTGTAGAAATAAAATATTGATGATAAACTTTTAAATCATAGAAGATAGTAGATATCATGCTCTACTTGACTCTTCTAATGGATTGTTTATTCCGTTGCAGTTAAACTTGTTGTCTATTATATTTTATCAGTTTAACACTGTTGAAGGGTAACGATAATTTATTCTGCATTATCTTAGTCATAATATTCTTTACTGGGCTAGTTGAGCTCACCCTTTTCTTTCACTATTCTCTTCAGGAAATGAGAATATAGTTGGGACTAGGCGGGGAATGGAGTGACGGTCCGAGATGGTTGCCATAGTAGTCCTCACTATTCTATGAAATAGTGTGATAATAATTGTAATGAGAATTTACTTGGTTTTCCACATGTATTTATTATCATTTATCATTTCCAAGGGTGATCTTTGGGAGTTAATATCTCATCCATTATTCCATGGATTTGAGCTTCCAAATACTTAATTTAATCTACTCATGGAGTAAAACACATTGATATGTGGATTCACTTTAAATAATTAATTAAATCCACTTTAATTTTGGCTTAAATTCTAATAATCCCCCATATGAATGATATTGACTGCCAACCTTATACAAATATTATGCAGACTCTGAGAGAGAGACAGAATTGAAAATCATCTATAGCGAGAGGTAACTTTTGTCTTTGAACCTTCCCTTGTGAAAGACTATCGTGTTAACTGATTATCCAGTGAACGTGATGTATTGAACTGTCCAATCGTTTGAGTAAATCGAGATAATAGTAATTCACACAGAATCTTTCCAGACATTATTTGGTTCTCGTGATTTTGTTCATTTCGCCACCGAATAATCCCGAATTTATGAGTGTTTTAGAGAAGTATAGTCTTATCATTCTCATAGAATTGGCCCAGTTCATACTCACATAGGTGATTCTTAATAAGAGTATCATGCCTTACCCTAATTTTTTTTATCAAGATTTAAGAATCATTAAAAGCATAGCTTATCTTGAAACCGCTGCAGGTATCACTATTTCTTATCATAGGAATGAGCAGAAGAAATTAATTTCTTCATAGTGATTTTGTGACGCCCCCAAAATAGGTATACACAACCCATTATGAGTCGCCAAATACATGGTACATAACTCAAATACAAACTTAATTTACACAACTGTCAGCAAAATACGACAACACAATAGCTGAGTTTTAACACGAATATTTTCTTATAGACAATATCCTCAAACCAACATACGCGCCGTCGTCGACGGATCAGCCTATCCTGGCTCGGGCTCAATGGGTTTGGGTCTTTGTATATAACTTTTTGGACAAAATTTATTTTAATTTTTTATTAAAAATTTAATTTAAATTTTATTTTAGTTCTTTTGTCAAAACTGTGTCGTTTTGATAAATATTATTTATTATTATTATTATCAAAACTGTCGCATTTTGAGAAGCGGTATTTGCTGAAAGGGTATCAGTTTGAACGGAAGCCCCAAAACTACGTCGTTTTATTACACCTTTTCTGCTAAGCCTAAAACTACGTAGTTTTGATTTCGTTAAGGCTAAAACTACGTACGTCATTTTATGGGTCCAAACGGACGCGCCTATTCTGCTACGCTTTAAAACTACGTCATTTTGGATTAAAGGCACCTTTTCAGTAAGTTTTGTCACTTTTGATGGGTCACTTACCCTCCTATAAATAGATAGGGGGTGCTGCCATTTTCATTCATTCAATTCATTCAAGCATAAGCATTTCGGTCTTCTTATTCTTCATTTCATTAGCAGTTTATAGTTTATTTTTTTAGAGAGAGTTCTGAACATTTTATTTTGGTTCGTTGAGTATACTATTTAGAGTGCTATTATAGTATACAGTGTTATTATATCTTAGGAGATAAGTGCTATCAACTCTGAGCACCATACGGAGGGTATAATTGTCTTAAGAGCATAGTATCAAGTACTAGCCTTGACAAATTAAATTCTACAGTTTGAGATAAGTTAATATATATATATATATATAGTATCCATTTTTAGTTTACTAACAGCGTGGTCGCTTAATTTCTTCTCCATCTTATCCTTTTCTTTTTCTTTCTTCTTCTTCTTCTGCCCGACTTTCTGGTTCTGATTAAATTAGAAAGGACCAGTGGCCGCATGTGGTCGTTGATTTTTAATGACGTGAATGTATTAGCGATTACTATGCGATTGTTGTACGTAATTGATCGCAACACGATTCCTTGCCAACATTTGCGCCAAATTTATGGTGAAAAATTTCTATCAGCGACCGATCGATTAGCGACCACAGAGCAATAATGACTAGATTTAATTGCGATCGCTATTGCTAGTAGTTGCAACCGAATAGTGCGGTCATAGTTACTTTTGATCGCTGTTGGACCATTTTCTTGTACTGATACACGTGTATAGTGTAAAACTAAACCAATTATAATTATTCATGCATGACATGAATATGATAATGTTGAATAATCTATCAACATAGTATTACATTAAATATCAACAATTATATAGGAGTATGTATGGGGCTTATCTGATTTTTTGTCTCTAGATCGTGCAACGTGGTGATTTTAATTTGACACTAGAACATAGGCCCTCCTACTAGCACCAATGTTAACGCCAAAATCTGTTCGGCCACAGAATCACCGAACAACAATCGAAAACCCTGCACAAGAAACAAACCATCATGTCCGAAAAGATTGACAATCCGGGCCACCGAGGGATAGTTCCGGTGTGAGAATCAGTACAGGCCATAAACGTCAACAATGGAGGAATATAATTGTTCTAGTGCGTAAAAGTGAATATTATGTGAGGTACTTGAAACCTGAATTATGGTTGTATATTTATAGTTGATCACACCTTAATTTTATGTGCCCTTCCTTGAGTAGATATATGAGTCTTTATGTAAAATCGTATTATAAGTGTAATCCTCATGATTGGATTGGATTTGGTTTCCTTAGAAGTAAGAATTCAAATTAAGTAGGGAAACTACAAGTCAATTAAAACTGTGAATCTCTCAAAAATCAAGTCTCCTGACTGTAATATTCTACCACGTGATGTGACCCAACGAATTATTCGGGCCCACAAAATCATGCTTCAACACTCACGAAAAGGAATTTAACACAACTTGAACTAGATCGAGTTCATAATTTCCTTTTTCATTATTTGAATTGGTAATAAAGATATTTTAGTTAGCACAAATAAAAGACATAATCACACATATTAAGAAATATCATTAATTCCAATGTTAGGTAATTAATGTTGGTTTAAAATTTTATTACTATCCATGCATTAATTAATTACTCTTCCCCATCTCTCTGAATTACTCTATTTTTTAGAGACAAAGTAGAAAATGATTAATTTTTTCTCCTAGATATATGTAAAACGCCTTATATTATGACTTTTTTTCTCTTTTAAAATGACTTATATAATGGAAAAAAGGGAGTGATTTTTTTTAATTCACGTAAAAGAGTTTTTTTGATGATTATATAAAATGACACCATATAATTCCCAAGTTTATTTAAACGAACACCTACCAAATCCAAATTTAACTAAGGATAAAAATGAAACAAAATTATCTTCTTAAACAAAAAATCTATGTGGACATGAAAATTGGACATGAATGTATTTGAATTTCACTCATGTTCAAATAAGTGAAATTTAAATACACTCATATTCAATTTTCATGTCTACATAGAAGAGCTCATTCTTAAAACTTAAATTTTGCGATTAAGACTTAAAAATAAGTTTGGAAACACAAATAAACATTCCAACCATAGTAAAAGTTGCTTTTATGTCAAAGATAAGACTGACTTACCCTAATTAAATAATGAAACCATTAATGTAATTAAGAAAGTGCTTAATTTAATTAGTTTGCTTAGTAGGATCCGGAGTAGTTAACTTATTTGGAGAACTGATTTTAAATATTTTTCAACAGACAATCAACGATGTGATCACTGGAGTAATTTTACTCGGAACTCGGTTGTACATGGAAGGGGAAAGCAGCAACTCTAGCCAGGCACATTCCACTGCATTGGTGTTACTTAACACTCGGAATCTGGATGGCTACAAGCCAATCAATGAAATGGTTAAACCTAAGTCTAAAATGCCATGGGGTAACCATTTTGCATTCTTACACCTGCCAATACCCAAATTAACTACGCCTGCCGACTCTTCCAATCCCCTTCATTTTGTCTTTGAAACCCACAAAATAATCAAGAGAAAAAGAAACAACGCAGCTGCTTTTCTGACCGGTGGATTATTAGACAATGTCAGAAAAATAAGAGGTCCGGAGGTATTGTACTAAACCATCTTTAATTCACTTTCTTTTTTTCTTTCTTTTGTTTTATAAAATTTTTAGCCAATTTTATTCACTGAGAGTGGGACATAAGATTTAGATTCATTACAACACAATATTATGGATGCATGACATTTGTGAAAATATCAATAAGGAGGGTGTATTCAATTAAAACTTTTAAAGATTTCTAAAGTTTGGTTGTATTCAATCAAGACATTTAAAGAGTTTATAAAAGTTTGTTGGTATTCAATTACAACTTTTATAATGTCTTTAAAAGTTAGGTGGTATTGAATTGAGACTTTTATAAAGTCTATAAAAGTATTTTGGTATTCAAAAAGTCATTGAATTTTCAGATTTCTATTAAATGGTATAGTTTAACAGACTTTAGAAGAAAAATTATAACTATCAACTCATATCCAAAATTTGACATCATCTCTAAAGACTTCTAAAGACTTTCAAATATTAAACACAAAGGTAGAAATTCAAATCGCCAGTAAAAAAATTGCAAAGAGATTTTATGAAAAATTCAAAAGTCGTAAAATTCTCCGGTAAATTTTTAACTTAAAATGAATATAAATTAATCTAATTTTAGAAAATATAATTATTAAAATTATAAACCATTTATATTTTTTTTACTAAATTTATTAAAAATTAGATAAATTACACAAACTTTTATTATAGGAATATCTCGCTATGACTTTGAAAAATCAAACAAGAAATTTTGATTTTTAATATTATATTATATTATATATATATATATATATATATAGATAGTATATGATATATACGAATCTTGATAAATTTTAAAACTCATCAAAATTAAAAAAATTAATTAAAAGATGACAACGATCGACTGTTAAAAAATTAGTTACGTAGCATTTTAATTAATTAATTTCTAACATCATAAATAAATTAAAAAGTCGCATAATTATTTTTTTAACGGCAATTTTGGTTCACTAACAACTATTAATAATTTTAAGAAAAATAAAATCTCTCTGACAATTTTGGCTTACCAACGACTAAAAATCTTTCTGGTAAATTTTTTATAACTTGGTGGCAATTTACTTACATGTATGAAGTTTTGCGATCATATAGATTTTTATTGTCATATTATTTTGTAAAAAACAGAGTTTGGTATTCCTACTAAAAAATCGTACACATATATAGTATATATAGTTCAATGAAAAGTGAAGCTTAATTTTTTTTGTTGCGTGTAGAAACTAAAGTTTTATTCAGTATTCGAAAGATCCAAATTTATCATGAAATGAGTAGAATAATATGAATGCTTTCAACATATATAAAATCTTATGCCACAATAATTTAATGAAATAATGAGATTTCCTATAGTTCATGAAAAAAGAGTGAGAAGCTGTACACATGGGCTAATTAACAATTAATATAAGCTACAAGACTATATTAGAAGTATACTAAAATCTATCAAAATCTTGGTAAAAAGTCTATTAAAGTCTGTCATTTATTTCATGGAGTCTATAAAAGTCATTTTAAAAAAGTTTTTAAAGTCTTTAAAAGTCATTAAAATTTATAAACTCTACGAAAGTCTGTCACTTAAAAAAAATCTTTAAAAATCTTAATTGAATACACCCCCATAAATCTCAATTTAATTATATTATGAACTAAATTAAATTTAAGCGATAGAGCGAAATTAAGGTAATTTTTTTGGTGTGACAGGCAACTGCTAAATACATTCATAATACGCTGAAGAATTCGAGCATGAGCATCACAAGTTTGATTGGACCAATGGAACAAATGGCTTTGAGTAATCATCCGATAAGCGGTCTTTACTTTGGCGTGACTGGTTCTCCACAGGTATTTTTGTTATATTACAAAACAAAAGCAAAAGCAAAATTAAAAGTTTGTGTTCTGATGGAATATTAACTAAAAGAGACCATAAATTTATTTATTTTAACAATAGATTTTGGGTGCAGAGTCTTGAAATAACAGTAATAAGTTATGCGGGAAAGTTGAGACTTGCCGTTCTAGTGGAGAAAGATTTTATTGATACTGATAAATTCAAGTCATGCCTTGAGAATGCCATGGATACCATGTTTAAAGCTAGAAGCATTGGAGTGTAAGAATTAAGTGCTAAATTAAATGTAAATGTATATATATATATATATATATATATATATATATATATATATATATATATATATAGTGTTAGGGAATATTTAGCCCATATATACTCGTCTGAAACTAGATATAGACTTAAAAAGTTAACCTATTAAGACTATGGTCCATTAGAAAATATATGTCCTCAATCTTTCTCTTTGTGTTCCAATGTGAGACTTTACTAGCACGCGGTACGTCAACATAGAGTGCCCATAAATAATAATTTGTGGAGAACATATATTATTTATGATCTATACAAGTTTGATAGACCTTACAAGTTTGAAATTATAGTTTTAATTTTTTACTATGTAATTTTTTTAAAAAGAAATTATAGTGTTATTGACATATGAATCATTTTTAAGGTCATCTAAATGTTCATGACTTAAACTATTAGTAGACCTTTTCATCTTGTATTTAAATTGGGTTGAAAGCTCATGAATCCATCTATGCATCAATATCTTCATTTTTGGATATTAATTTGACCTTCTTTAATTTAGTATAAAATTATTTATATTGATTAATTTTGGAGAATAAAGATCCATATATAAGGAAGAAGAAGTGTCACATTAAGATTTCAAGAAAAGAACAAAGAGATGATATGTGATTTGAGAAAACGAAGAGTTAAAGATACAAAAAACTAAAAAAGGTGAAGCGTTTCAAAAAATAAAATTCCATAACTCGTTGTTAACTCACCTCGATCGAACTCAGTTTAATGAGTCATGATCGATCGTCAACTCATTTGAGTCAACTCGACTAACTAAATTAACTCACTCAATTGAATGTCAATCGAGTGTCATGCTTTTAGATATAAAGATTGAAGGATTGATCATAAACGTAACAGCAATTAGTTTTATTTTTTCACTCTTATTCTTAAAAATAGGTTGAAATACTACAATAAATAGATTGGTATGACACTAGTACCTAATCAACTAATAATAAAAATAATGAAATGTTAAGATTTTTTTTGCTATTTAGTTTTAAAATAAAAATATATCTTTATTTTTAAAATAGAGAGAGTATTTATTTGGAAATTATGTAAACTTAATCATTTGCACTTTTTTTTTGCTGAATTTAAATCAATTGCAATATTGAAGGAGCAGCTTGTTTGTCTTCATTGGACGCTGTTGATACATTAAAGTGATGAAGGTTCTAGTCCCCTCTGTAACATCATCAAATTAGAAAACAAGTTCGAATTTTAATTATCTGAGAGTCTTAAGACTACTTAACTATGCCCCCCAGATTTTAGGTATTATTACCCAACCTTAATGATCATTTAGACTATACGGACCCTTCTTAACGTATTTAGGGGAGATCAAATTGCTTGTACCATGTATTGTGCACAAACATCTAAACTTTACACGTACAAAATCCCCTATGTTAGGGTTGTTTGTCTCAGTTTGGATTTAAAATTTTCGCACTAAAGAAAGTTTAGTTTGGAACTAGCTTATTAGTGTTTCTAGAATTTTAGAACACTATTCGATTTACATCAGTAAAGGTTTGATACAAAAGTTTATAATTGACAAGACTATTTAGATCAAAGATTAATAACAACATTATATATATAGGTAAACATGGAATTCATGCAAAGTGCTACTTTCAAATGAGTTAGGACAATCTCATTTGAAGCAATGAATTAAAGCATTACAAATTCTGAATAATGAGAAACAGAAATGTGAAACTCATTCGAGGTAACGAAACAGGTCACACGAGCTTATACAACATATTCAAGATAGATTAGGCTTGCTCAATTTTAAGAACTTGCACAATAATATTATAGAAATGGAGACTTGCATTCAATACGAAAAGAATGAAGTTAGAAAGCTTTGCTCAATGTAAAGAGTTAAAATTTAAGAACTTGCTCAATCGTAAGGAGATAAGGTTTAGAAACTTGCCTTGCTTGCAAGCTACACAAATGTAAAATAATCTTCAATTACCCTACATACACCATTGAAACCGCAACAACAATCAATTATATGAATATTAGCTTTTAAGATTTAAACCATCATTTGGGTCATAACCTTAACTTAGCATCTAACCATGTTAGTTAACACCTTAACGATTCTGAAATCACACTATAAACCTTATCATTTATATTTAACTTTGAAAACATCACATTTGGTTCATTACATAACTTATTCAAGTAATCACTTAAATTCTTTTACACTTTATATAACAACGCATGACAATATGTTATTATGGTTTATATTATGCCTCAACATCATTAAGATGCATGTTAAACTAATATAAGTCTACTACGCATGATCTGCTAATAAGCGAGCACTCTTCGTCTCGATTTAGGGTGTATGCATTGCCGCGCCACATATAAACTTTGGGATCCGGCGAATTGCCATTTTTTTTTGCCTTTGCTATAGCGCTTATTTATTGTTTAGACAGACGCAGAGAGGCAAGAATGAACGATGAGCAGCTTTTAGCCCAACAAACACAAATTTCACCCATCAAATGGTGAAATTATCACATCCAACTAATATAAAACTAACACATACATGATTCCTCACATATTCATTAACTTAGAACAATTAAACATCAAATTAAACTATTTTAATTCCTTAAATTTCATGTTTTCTCATGAAAACTCCATTTTTGACAGTCTATCCAAAAATCATCACTGTGAACTCATTATTTGACCAAATCATTCCATTCAAATTATATTATGTTCATATCTCAATGAACTACCATATGCAAGCGTCAATTTATAGTTTTATACACAAATTGACCACTAAAATTGGTACTTTCTAAGGCTATTACATATGAACGTAAACACTGATATTTATAATCTTCTGTTGCAAGCCAATTCTCACGAATTTGATAACTAATATCAAGTATACATGATGACTAACAGCGTTATGCAAAACTATATGAACAGACATACATATCACAATTCACGTGATTTCAATCACATAGAATATATATATATACCAAGACTAAAAGTTAGAATAGGGCTAGTTTATACCTTGATTAGCAAAACAACTAGCAATCCCTTCTCTTTCTCTATGTGATTCTCTTCCAACCCAAGCTCTCCCTAATTTCTCTGTGATTTTCTATCTTATTTTCTTCAAACCCTCTGTTCTTAGTTATGCTTAGAAATAGAAATACGCGTATTATAACTCCCACGTTCGTCATGTACAAACCCAACAGGTAGCGTCAGTTAGAAACAAGCCAAAAGCCACAAGGCCATGTTTGGCTGAACACAACTCTCATCTCTCAATTTATTTTCATAATACTTATGTTATATAGTTTTTACTTGTCACACTTTTAGTTGATTAATTAATTCAAATAACTTGTAATGGTAATTAAAATAGTTTCTATTATAATTACAGTTACGAAAATAAATAATTATATATCTAATTTAATTAATAACTTAGACACATCACATTATTTAATTTATTTATTTCCATTAAATTAAACAATTTATTTAATTTACCTAATTTCTTAAATATTAAGCAATTGATTTAATTTAGTTATCTCTTTAAATTAAATCCAACAAATAAAATTATCATTACTCGATTCAATTAACATTAATCAATTTAGTTACTAAATTAATTTATCACAATTCATCAAATATTTATTTTCCTCAATAAATAAATTATTTTAAATATTTATTTAATTCCATAAATATTTAAATTAAATTATAAATTTCTCAATTGATAAATTATTTTAAATATTTATTTAATTCCATAAATATTTAAATTAAATTACAAATTTCTCCATCGTTACATCCTTATCTCCTTAAAAGGATTCTATCCCCAGAATCACAACTCAAAAAATTTATTCCTTACATTCTTCCCTCCTTAACAAGATTCTGTCCCCAGAATCGCTATACAAGATCAAGCAAATAACTGAGGATAATTATTCATCATAACACTTTCAAGTTCCCACGTAGCTTCTTCAGCATTGTGGTTCCTCCAGATTACCTTAACAGAAGGTATCACCTTATTTCTCAGTACATGCTCTTTTCTGTCAACAATTTGAACATGGACTTCTTCATAGGACAAATCTTTCTCAAACTATAAGTGCTCATATTCTATAACATGTTTATAGTCAGGCTTATATGGTCTCAATACAGAGACATGGAAAATATTATGAATATGCTCTAACTCCGGAGGTAAGGCTACCTCGTACGCCACTTCGCCAACTCGTCGAAGCACTTCGAAAGGTCTTATAAATCTAGGGCTCAATTTCCCTTTCTTGCTAAATCGGATTTTCCCCTTCCAGGGAGACACTTTTAGGAAAACATAACTACCGACATCGAATTCCCGATTTTGTCGATGTTGATCAGCATATTTCTTATGTCTATCTTGTGCTGCTATCAATCTTGCTCGAATAACTTTGATGATCTCGACAGTTTGTTGTACCAATTCTGGACCCAATAGCTGACGTTCACCAACCTCATCCCAACATAATGGAGTTCTACATTTCCTGCCGTATAACGCTTCGTAAGGCGGCATGCCAATACTCGCGTGATAACTATTATTATAAGTAAATTCCACCAATAGCAGATGGTCATCCCAATTTTCCTTGAAATCTATGATACACGCTCTGAGCATATCTTCTAGTGTTTGGATGGTTCTCTCACTCTGTCCGTCGGTCTGAGGATGGAACGCTGTGCTCATTCTCAGCTGTGTTCCCAAACACTCTTGTAATCGTTTCCAGAAATTAGATGTGAAACGTGGATCTCTATCCGATACAGTGGACACAGGCACACCGTGTCTTGACATAATTTCCTTCACATACAGTTTTGCTAACCGATCTAGGGTAAACCGAATCTTGATTGGCAAAAAGTGTGACGACTTCGTCAGTCGATCGAAAATTACCCAAATGGCATCGTAACCTTGCTGAGTCATTGGAAGACTTACCACAAAATCCATTGTGATATGCTCCCACTTCCATTCTGGTATCTCCAATGGTTGTAACAATCCGCTTGGCCTTTGATGTTCAGCTTTGACTTTCTGACACGTTAAGCATTTTGCCACACACTCAGCCACATCCCTCTTCATATTTGGCCACCAAAAGTGATGCTTAAGATCCTGGTACATCTTTGTACTCCCAGGATGAATTGAATATCGAGAGTTGTGAGCTTCACTCAGAATTTCTTCTTTAACTTCTGGTACTGGCGGAACCCAAATTCTCCCTTCGAACTGAAGTAACCCTTCCGAATCGATTTTGAATTTGTTTCCCTCAGCTTCAAAGATCTTCTGTTTTATCTTTTCGCAGTCTTCATCCTGAAGTTGTGTATTTCTCACTTTATCTACCAATGTTGAACTATTTCCTATTTAGAATAACTTTTCATCGGATTCTGTCGGATATTTAATTTCCAACTCCATCTTATCCATTTCCGACACTAGCTTTTCCTGAGCAGTTAACATCATTAACTTCTCCCTTCCCTTCCTACTTAAGGCATCAGCAACAACATTTGCCTTTCCGGGATGATAGAAAATTTCACAATCGTAATCTTTGATCAGCTCTAACCATCTTCTTTGTCGCATGTTCAAATCTTTTTGTGTAAAGATATATTTCAGACTTTTTATGGTCGGTATATATCTCTCACCTCTCTCCATAAAGATAATGTCTCCAAATTTTCGTGGCAAACACCATCGCCGCTAACTCTAAGTCGTGAGTCGGATACCCCTTCTCGTAATCTTTCAACCGACGTGATGCATATATATAATAACTCGTCTGCTCGCATAAGCACACAACCTAGTCCTTTATGCGACGCGTCACTATACACCACAAAATTTCTTGTATCATCAGCAATGACAACACAGTCTTTGAACTCAACCTCTTCTTCAATTTCGAAAACTTTCCTCACACTTCGTCCAAACAAACTTAACCGCTTAGTTAAATTTCACAACTGAGTCGCGATCTTGGAAAAATCTTGAATAAAACATCGATAGAACCCGCCAATCCTAAAAACTCCTCACTTCGATGGTGTCTTGGGTGATCCCGCTTTTATTACAACTTTAACCTTTGATGGATCTACCAAAATTCGTCCTTATCAATAACGTGTTCGAGAAACCGCATATCGCTCCAACCAAAATTCATATTTTGAGAACTTCGCGTACAACTTCTCTTTTCTCAACGTCTCCAACGTCAATCTCAAGTGTTCCACATGTTCCTCCTTGGTTTTGGAATACACCAATATATCATCAATAAACACCACCATAAATTTGTCTAAGAATGGTTTAAACACCCTGTTCATCAAGTCCATGAACGCTGTAGGTGCGTTGGTTAAACCAAAAGACATAACCAAAAACTCGTAATGACCATACCGAGTTCTGAACGCTGTCTTTGGTACATCCTCCGGCCTCACCTTCAACTGATGATAACCACTTCTCAAGTCTATCTTCGAGAAATTAAATATCTTGCTCCCTTCAACTGATTGAACAGGTCATCGATCCTAGGCAATGGATACTTATTTTTAATCGTGACCTTATTCAACTCTCTTTAATCAATGCAGAGCTGCATCGATCCATCTTTCTTCTTAACGAACAACACCAGTGCTCCCTATGGTGAAACACTCGGCTGAATATACTTTTTGTCAAGCAATTCTTGCAATTGCACCATCAACTCTTTCATTTCTACTGGGGCCATTTTGTATGGTGCTTTAGATATCGGGGTTGTTCCTGGTAGTAAGTCAATCACGAACTCGATTTGTCGATCCGACGGAAGAACCGACAAATCGTCTGGAAATTCGTCTGTAAAATCTCTTATGATCGGTATCTCTTCCAACTTCGCACTTTTCTTCTGTGTATCGACGATGTAGGCTAAGTATCCTACACATCCTTCTCTCAACAACTTCTTTGCATCATCATCTTGAGACAACTTGCTTGTCGAGGTGACTTGTCATTATAAAACACAACCTTTCGATTTTGAGTCATAAGGTTAACACACTTTCTTTGGCAATCAATTACTGCTCCGTAATTGAATAACCAATCCATTCCTAGTATAACATCAAATTCACCAAGTCTAATTGGTATTAAATCTACCATCATCTCATGACCTTTTATAACCACTCTACAATTCCTATATATGAATTTAACAGGAATCACTTCCCTATTTGTAATCTCTATACTTAAGGGAAATTCTAATTCTTCTTGAGGCAAATCTAGATTCTAAGAAAATTTATCGGATATAAATGAACAATTAGCACCCGAATCAAATAGTACATAAGCATTAATACCATTAATTGGAATGATACCTGACACCACATCCTTAGACTATACAGCATCCTGCACAGTCATATTGAAAGTCCTCGCAGTGGGTCAGCTTAATTGAGCTGGTCCAGTGATAGTCAATGCACAACCACCGTTGTTGTTTCTTTTTTCGCCACTTGCACTTCCCGCTGGCTTCTTAGGGCAATCACGGGCCATGTGATCCTTCGAACCGCAGGTAAAGCATGCTCCTTTCTTCGGACTAAAAAATTTCGGTGCAATGTGAACCTCCTGACCACAGTTGAAACACACTCTCTTTCCCTTCAAACATACTCTAGTATGGTTCTTCCCGCAAGTTGCACAAGCCTCAAACTTTTTCTTCTGTTGATTTCCTTGCTGTCCTCCCGCAGTCGAATTCTCGCTCCACTTCCTTTTTTGACTATTACTTCCAATATTACTACCACCAGTCTTATTCTCATTCTCATTCTTCTTCTTCTTCTTCTGTTTTTGATTGTACTTGGTCAAGGCATCGCTTCCACCTTTCGCGATGATTGCTTTCTCTCCAATCTGTACCAAGAATGTGTTCAATGGAACATTGAAACCTTGCTGTAAAGCCAGGGCTTCAATCCTTGTTCAAATCTTCTCGCTTTACGCTCATCGGTATTGACTTGATATGTGGCAAACCTTGCCAACTCATTAAATTTTGCAGCATATTCTGGCACCGTCATAGTTCCTTGCTTCAGCTCAAGAAATTGCACTTCCAGTTGATTTCGAGAACTCACTAGAAAGTACATTTCAAAGAACTTCTCCTTAAATCTATCCCACGCTATCACTCCTTGTCCTCCACGAACCTTGTTTGTCTGCTACCAGTAGCTAGCCTCAGACTTCAGCATGAACGTTGCGAACGCAGTCTTCTGATCTTCATTAACTCTAGCAACGTCGAACACCTTCTCCATTTCCATGATCTAGATTTGGGCTTCCACTGGATTCATAGACCCTTGAAATTCTGGCGGTCCAACCACTTTGAATTCCTTGAAAGTCGTGACTTGAGCTTGCGGTTGATTCGCAAATGCACCCGTCAACAGAGCTACCAACTGTTGAACTGGATTAGCGTTGGTCTTGTTGTTATTATTGGTAGACCCCTCAGGAGGTGCTTGCTAACGTGGTTGTCTTCTTCTAGGAGGCATTTTCTGTTAAGATATATGCTTATTAGCTCATTACTCAACTTCTTAGGTATTTAAAGTCTAACTTAAACTTTCCAAGATTAAAGCTTTAACACATAGCATTTCAAATAAACTCTAACAATTTATTCATTCATAAAGTTTTAAAACATGACAAAAATAACATAATCGTTATAACATCCACTTTCCTGAACTAAGCACGTTTCAGGATTATACTCATACTATCCCTTTTTATTCATCTCAAAATAAGGGATTCACAATTTATTTATTCACATTATTTAACCGCATATTATTATCTATCTTATTCTATCTAGGCATATTATGACGTCGTAGGGCTTCCCGACATTCTTCCTCCATGATACGATATGCCGTTTTGCGATCCATCACGAACCGTGACAAATTCTCAAACTGAGGTGGATAATAGTAGACTCGATCCTGGGCCCTATCAATTGCTGAATTAAAAGCATAATCCATCTCTTTCATTTTGCCTTTCTTTACTTGGATCTTACCTTCAGTACGGTCTGCACGTTGAGTCGCCTTCATCCAAGCATCCTCTGCTCTTGCACGCTTAGCTGATTCCTCCTTGAAATCATCTTTTAATTTCTCCATGTCAGTCTTCATCTTCTCGTGCACTGCCAATAGGTCTTCATGCTGACCATTTGTATGAACCAGATCCCACTCCGTGTTCCCAAGTTTTGAGTCGAGCTCCTGAATCTTTGCATTCTTCTGCTCCATCGAAGCATGATGCATCTCAATCATTTCCTTCAGCTCCTCGACCTCGTCCTGTAATTCTATGTTGCGGTCATACAAAGCATCATACATCTCGGCTGATATGGAGTTTGGTGGAAACTCCTCAGGATCCTCTTCCTCATCATCCTCCTCTACCTCCTCAGATCTATCCTCCACGGGATCGGTCACAGGCTCATCCTCCTGGATCAACTGCTCCCATACTACATGAATATCCCGGGGTTCATCCTCTCTAGGTATCTGAGGTATCACCTCTCTAGCTGGACTAGATCCTCCTTCGTTAGACATCCTGACAACAAAATATTTTAAGTTTTACTTAACATTTTCGATACTCGCGAGCACATAAGTTATTAACACATGCACATAATGTCTTTTATTATTTAGCTTCAATGGATACCTTAATCCATTCCTTAAAACTCAGTAAGAATTAAACACCTCTATATTTTCTGTTTCCTTAAAGGTTACTTCCTAAGGTTTCCCCCACCTAAGGTTTATAACCTGGCTCTGATACCAACCTGTGACACCCCCAAATCCAGGTACTTCATTCTTACAGGATTTGGTGCTCACTTATCAAAACTATTACATCTAATTACCCATCAATAAAGGATAAAGACATAATTTAAATAATCTTAAACAATAATCTTTCCCATTAAAGGGTTACATCATCATCTCAAATTAAATCCCAGGTAATCTAACCTTAAAATTATTACATAAGTTTGCGGAATACATCACATATTAAAACTAGTCTTTAACATAATTTATTAAAATAAAATTTTCAAAAGTCTTCATCATTTGGACATCTTGCCCTTGCCTTTGCTAGTCGACGGCTCATCAACTTTCTCCACTTTAGCTGCAGTGTTAACACTATTAAAAAAATGGACATTTGTGATGGCCAAAATCCATCACAAAAAGTAGAAAAACCATCACAAAAGGTTTACGTGATGGCTTTAAGCATCACAATGGTCATCTTGTATACGCCCATCATGAAAGGTTTTACGTGATGGTTTTGGCAATCACACAAACACTTACTGCTTTGTGATGATTAATATAATCACATAAACACGTAATCTATTGTGATTGTCAAAGTCATCACAAAAAAACAAGACTAGAGATCATGCTTCAAGTCAAAATCGTTAGGAACGCAAAGTCTAGAGTTGACTCAAAGTATTCCTTCTTCATCGATTCTTGCTTCTGGAATAGCTCCTTCTTGCACTTTCTTCTTCACGATCGACGCCCCTGTGTCCGTAGCTGAGAAGCTTTAACTTTATCGATTAAAAGTCGGTTCTACTCGTATATTCGCCATCATCATGTGGGTCCCCTCGAGTCTTTAATTCTATCTCCATCCTTGCAAGTCATACAAAATAGGCCTTTGTGTTGACAATATCGCACTCAGACTCAAGATATGATCTTCTACTCAACGCGTCCACTACTACGTTTGCTTTTCCGGGATGATATTAAATAGTGTGATTGTAATCTTTTCAAATTTCAAGCCAACGTCATTCCGCATATTGAGTTCTTTTTGGGTGAAGAAATATTTGAGGCTTTTTATGGTCCAGATAAATCTCCACTTTCTCCCCCATACAAGTATTGTCTCCATATCTTTAACACAAAAACGATCACGCTAACTCTAGATCATGAGTAGGATAATTCTCTCTCATATTTTTGAGTTATCGCGAGGCATAAGGCTATGACTTTCCCCATGTTGCATGAGAACACATCCTAACCCTTTGCACGAAACATCATCAGATGACAAATCCATCCGAACCAGATGGTATTGCCAGAACAGGTGTTGAAATGAGTCTCCTCTTGAGTTCTTGGAAACTTTTCTCACATTCCTCGTTCCATACTAATTTTGTATCTTTCCGAGTCAGCTGAGTTAATGGAGTAGCGATTCGAGAAAATCCTTCCACGAATCTCCGATAATAACCAGCTAAGCCTAGAAAACTGCGTACTTCGGTCACTGACTTCGGTTGCTCCCAACTTTGTATTGCTTCAATCTTTGCCGGGTCAACAGATACTCCATGTTTTGACACCACGTGCCCAAGAAATGCTACTTCCTCAAGCTAGAACTCGCATTTCTTTAGCCTTGCATATAGCTTGTTTTCACGAAGCCTTTCAAGTATCAGCTTCAAATGGTGCTCATGATCTTCACGGCTTTTGGAATAGATGAGGATGTCATCAATAAAGACAACAACGAATCTGATCCAAATATTCCTGAATACTCGGGTTCATCATATCCATGAAAGCGTTAGGAGCATTAGTCAATCCAAAAGACATGACTAAGAATTCATAATGCCCGCATCTGAAGTTCAAGGCGTCTTTGAATATCCTCGATTTTAATCTTCATTTGATGATATCTAGAAGCGAAGATTGATCTTTGAAAAGAATTTTGCTCCTTGCGAATCGGGTCAAACAGTCATCAATGCGAGGTAACGGATACCTATTCTTGATGGTGACATGGTTTAATTCTCGGTAGTCAATACAAAGTCGATACTCCCATCTTTCTTCTTTCTGAATAAAATAGGAGCACCCCAAGGAGATGTACTAGGACTTAATGAAATCGATGTCTAATAACTCCGTAGTTGGACATTTTACTCTCAAGTTCAATAGAGCCATTCGATATGGGGTTTTAGAAATGGGTTTTGTACCCGGTTCAAGGTCAATAAAGAATTCAACATCACGTTCTGGGGGTAGAACAGGAAGTTCTTCTGAAAATACATCAGGAAATTCTCTAACAACAGAAATATTATCCAAATCTGACTTGTCTTTATTTAAATCCATAACATGGGCTAAGAAAGCTTGGAATCCATTTTTCAATAAATGAATAGCTTTGTGGCTTGATATGACAGTGACTAATTTTAGTGGTTTAGTTGTTTGAATTTGTATGACAGGTTGGTTAGGAATAGGAAAACTAACAACCTTACGAAAACAATCAATTTTGGCATGATGAGTGGTTAACCAATCAATAACTAAAATCACATCAAAAGCAATTATCTTTAAAGAGATAAGATCAACAGGTAATGTGATAGTGCCAACTTGGATTAAGTAAGATTTATAAACTGTAGATATAACGAAGGTTTCACCCAACGGAGTTTCAACAGATAAGTTAAAATCCAATTTCTCCGAAGTCAAGTTTAAACATTGAGCACAAGCAGGAGAGATAAAAAAATGGGTAGAACCGGTATCTAGTAAGGTATAAACTTCAAAAGAATTCAAGATTAGCTTACCCGTGATCACCTCATTTGGGTTCCTCACGTTTGGGCCAGTCACGACAAACGTTCTTCCAGGAACCGTTGATTTTGACTTATCCGGGACAGCTTTTGGAGTCACCATCCCCGCTAAACTTGGTTTTACTATAGAACACTCTCGAGCTATATGACCCTCATTTCCACAGTTATAACATACCTTGGATTGTTGTGGGCGCCAATGAGTGATGTCCCTCTTTCCATTTGTAACATTACATGACCAGGTGGTGAATTCTCCTCCCCAAGTAATGATTGATTCTCGATGTTGTCACTGATGTCTTCCCGTCATTGTTGAATCTCCTCTTTTTGAAATTTCCACTAGACTCACCTCTTCTATTATCATGGCCACGATTACCACCTAAGTGGTTACCGCTTTTGTCCATATTCTTCCTCCTCATTGGTTATCGCCCAACGATCGTTGTCACCCAGATGATGACCCTGGTTGTGATCCCTTGGTTGAGTATACTCATTGTCTCGCTCTAATAATTGTGCCTCATTGACAACATCCTAATCTGAGAAAATTTATAAGAGATAAGGTATCGACGAATCTCGGGTTTTAGACCTCTCGTAAACATCCGTCATAACGCTCCTCATTTTCTACCAAATGAGGTGCTAACCTAGACAACTCCGCGAACTTCGCCTCGTACTGAGACACCGTCATGTTGTTCTGTTCCAGTCTAATAAACTCTACTTCCTTCATATGACGAATACTTTCAAGAAAGTACTTGTCATTGAACTGTTTCTGAAATCTTTCCCAAGACATGTTAAGTGCGGCTGGCTGGGTACGCTTCATAGATTCCCACCAGTAATCTGCCTCTCCACGGAACATAAAGGTGGCGAATGGAGCCTTCTGTTCCTCCGTGCATCCCAAGACATCGAATATCTTGGTAATTTGCTTGACCCACATTTCCGCCTTAATCGGATCGGGCTTTCCCCAGAAATTTATGACTAAGATAATATACAACAAATTATCATTAGTCTTCAACAGGGAAAAATATGATAGAATATAATAGACAATAAGTTTTAGATCAATAAATACAGCGAAAATAGCAATCCATTAGAAGAGTCACATAGAGAATGAATTCTACTATCTTCTAAGATTTAAGAGTTTATCATCAATATTTTATCCCTGTAACATCAATCAATATACATCTTTTAATCAAATATTCATCTTTGCACTACAGGCCAAAGATATTCATTTATTTCACCAGTTGGTCATGTTCATCTCAATACCTGTTCATCTTTGCACTACGGGCCAAAGATATTCATCAGTTAATCATTCATCTTTGCACTACAGGCCAAAGATATTCAGTAATATCATCATTTAGGACTGAGGATGATGAAAAATATTTTAAAGAAAACGAATCTAGTGAGACAGAAGGACAAATATTAGGGATTCGTATTTCGGTTTATCCAAATTCAATAATACTCCATAATAACCAAGTGTGAAGAAGAATTCAAAAATAAAGATCAAAACATGGATACAATCAAAGATAGTAGCCAAAATAGACATCTTGGACAAAAAGGAAAATTTTTATTTTTCGGTGAATAGTGCCATATTCGTGAATAGTGCCGTATACGTGAATAGTTCCGTATACGTGAATAGTAATCCCGACACAAAAAGTTCCAAATTTGATTAAAAAGTTCACCAATATTTTGGTATAATGATATTGAAGAAAATAATATCATTTCGAAAGAAAATAACATCCCTTACCTCAAAATAACGGTACTTCTGATCGGAATATTGGATAGAAAGTCGAAGGAAACTTCTACCGAACAACAACTCTCAAAGTATCAAAATACTCACAAAAATTCGCTTGATAATTTAGAGAGAAAGAAAACTTATTTCTGGTGTGATTTTCAATTCTAACCTAAGCGTCTATTTATAGGAAAATGCTAGAACGCCATAGGAGACTAAAATAATAAACTAATATTATTTCTTTTTAATTTCCTACGCCACCTACCATTTGAAAAATCCAAGCATGCCATCTTGGACAAAATCAGCAGCCCATGTGTGTAATCAACACCAACCAAAAAGTGGGTCCCACCCATAAATTAATAAAAATCATTTTATTTTCTGAAACTTCAACAATTCATAGAAAATTTTTATCAGAAAAATAAAAATTTTATATTCATTCTGCCTGAAATCGAATTCTCTACAACTTTGTAGCAGAAAGTTTTTCCAAATTCCTGACAGAAAATATCTGAAATCCACAAACGGGTGATTTTTAATATTTCCCTTCCGACAAAATACTGATAAAACACCTCAGCATTAATTCCTTCATTTATAACCACATAAATAGATCCATCATTTATATCTACGTCAAATAAATATTTTCTTATCATATAAATCAATAATTAATTATTCAAAAATAATATTACAGAATCACAATTATGACAACCAGACCGTTCCCAAGAAAGAGGGGCTTTCCAATAAGGATTTTTCCTTACTGGCGCGCAATTAGGTGACCAAACCTCTCCTCGACAGAACTTTCTAGACATTTCCAATAAAGCTATCTAATAATATTATTCAAATGATATGAATTATTGATCTGATAATGGGAAATACTGTGCAGTGACAATTATTGAAACAACAATAATATAAACTATCAACGTAACAATTATTGAATCAATAAAATAAAATATTGAGCAAGAACTCACCGTAACAATTTATTAGTAGTGCCTTCACGCATTTAATCAATAATTCAACAATCTTGTGTAATACCGCAGTGCTTATCTGCAACCACGCGTATTATTGTATTTTAACAACCAGGTATTCCAACAGTGTTAACGGTAACAACTACACCATTATTTATAAAAACTCATACTTTGTCATTTTCTTCATGCAACAGTTATTCGTTATGAGCCCCATGAATGGTTGCACCAACGTACGAATATTCCCCGACAAAAAGAATATTCCACGACCAAAAGAATATTCCCCGACAAAAATGAATATTCTATAACCACTTGCTTATTTTGTAAAATTTGCGCATTTCACCCATAACCAAAGCATTATATCGAATTAACCCTTATTAATTTAGAATAATGAATAGAGGAAAAATTCAATTTTATTCATAAGAAGTTGGGGTCTTATATAATGAATAGAGGAAATTCAATTTTATTTATTAAAAAGTTGGGGTCGTACATATAGGCCACAGTTCCTACTCGATCGAGGATTTTGAATGGTCCAATAAATCGAGGATTGATGTGACGCCCCCAAAACAAGTATACATCACTCATCTTGGGTCGCAAGATACATGGTATATAATATAACTACGAACTTCTTTTATACAACTGTCGTGTAAAAATACGGCAAAATATAGCTGAGTTTTTACATGAATATTGTCTCATAGACAATATCCAAACTCAAATTCAATCCTCATTACAATTATTATCACACTAAGTAGTGAGGACTACTAGAATAACCATCTCGGACCGTCACTCCATTTGCTAACTAGTCCCAGCTATATTCTCATTTCCTGAAGAGAACAATGAAAGAAAAGGGTGAGCTCAACTAGCCCAGTAAAAAATATTATGACTAAGATAATGCAGAATAAATTATCCTTAGCCTTCAATAGTATAACAACTGATAGAATACAATAGACAACAAGTTTTAGATCAACAACCTGTAGCAGAATAAGCAATCCATTAGAAGAGTCAAGAGAGCATGATATCTACTATCTTCTATGATTTAAAAAGTTTTTCATCAAATTTATCGTTGAGACTCAGCTTAATAAATAAACCACATTGTGACGCCCCCAAAATAGGTATTCTCGACGTCGGGATTTCTGAGTATCCCTTTTCGTTACTTGTTCTTTGGTGTTCTCATATTAATGTGAGATTTGTTTGAAAAAATAAGTGAAAAAGGTACGACGTGTATAATGTCGACGATTTGACTTTAAGAGTCGCCAGTTGGTGTATTTAACTGGTTGCACCAACGCAACTGAAAAGGTTTGCACATTGACCTAGTGTTTTGACACTGCTAGACGGGTCTATGAAACCGAGATTCATTTTGGGTTCGGGGGCTTGATTATGGGGAGGGAAGGTGTTAGGCACCCCCCGACATCCGTGTTACCACGGTGACCGCCACTTTTCAAAGAAATTGTTATATGAATGTGTGTTTGTGTGTGTGTGTGGATCAATGTGCAGTTATTTGAAAGTAGTACGAGGCCTCGTTCGCACCTATATACACAAGGTTTGAATTTTATAGAAAAATTCAGTTTTAACCAAGATATAGCAAATGACGTTTTTTATAAAAGAGGTTTTTTCAAACCCTGTGCTCAATAGGAATTGAGACCTTTTCATACTTCCATTTTATTATTAAATGTTCGGCTTGTTTGCTTTTATTTTCGAGATGCGAAGCATTCTCGAGAAAATAATATACAGTAGTGCCGAGCTCCTCATGGGCATGACAACCATCTAAGGAAATTCGTACACTGTAAATAATGTACAAGCTGCTTACAGCTGAATTAAGTGATATGTGTAGACAATATAGGGACTCCATACTGTCTCAAAACTTCAGTTGCAAAAATTTGCTATAATAGTTCTCATATAGGCATAGATTTGACTATAATTTCATAAACAATCCACATGTAGGCAAAAGAAACTAACTTCTATATCCATATAACCCTATATCCATAAATCATACTTTAAATCATGATAACAACTTTTAAATCATACTATATAGTTTTCGAACAACTATATAGTATCATATTATATAGTTTTAAATCATACTATATAGTTTCCGAACAACTTTTAAATCATGATAATAAAATAACCCTATATCCATTATCATTCTTGTATCAGTTAGCTAACTTCTTCACATCCAAAACAGTTCATACAAGGTACTTTAGGCATGATTAAGTACTAAATTATACTAACAGTCGCCAAGCCTTCCATTATAAATATTATTACATCAAATAATTGCAATATGCTTTGTATTCATGGTTTTCATAATTTTGACCAAAACATCCCCTTTATAGTAACAGAACAAATCACAGTCAAGAGACAGAAAACAATTGTAAAATTCAATAACTTAATGAAGATCTCCAACACATTTTAAGACCACTCCACTCCAATCAGCAGAGACAAAAGAAAGCATCACTTTAAAATGAATCAATAAACTATTACAATTAATCGAAAACTATGAAACAGTCGCAATGAACTAGATCAAATTCACTGAAAACACTACCAACAATCCATATAATCAAGATACCCAACCCAAGACCCATAAAACACAAACAAAATTCAATTAGGCATTGCCCCATCTAATATGCAAAGGACTTAAAACTTTGCATATCATACACTATTTGGGACACTTTGCTTCCATCTAATATGCAAAGGTCTTAAAACTTTTTGCAAATTCATAGGAAAATAAGGCATTGAACCAAAAGTTATGAAAATAAATAAATAAATTCAATTAACCCTACCAACAATCCATATAATCAAGATACCCAACCCAAGACCCACAAACACAAAGCAAATTCAATTAACCTACTAAAAAAAGGGACATAATACCTCAGATAGCGAGATTGACAGTCAATGGGCGAGGCGGTGGCAGAATGGGCAAGGCGGTGGCAGAATGGACGAGGCAGTGGCGAAATGGGAGAGGCAGTGGCGGTGGCTGGCTTCTCCTTCTTCTCCCCCTTTCTCCATCTTCTCTCTATCTGCTCCCTCTTTTTTTTTCTTCTTCGCGTCTGTGTCGAGCGAATGACTGAAACTGGTAACATTAAGAATGATCAGTGATCGGCATCAGCGACCGCATGCGGTCGCTAATTTTTAATGACATGGACATATCAGCGACCACCTAGCGATCGTTGATAGAAATTGGTCGCACAAAACAAACGCGCCAACGTTTCGCACCAATTTTTGGGAGGGAAATTCATGTCAGCGACCACTCAGGGACCGCATGCGGTCGCTGATATATCTTAGTGACTAGAAGAAATACCGGTAGTAGATGGCAGTCGCTATTATTGATATCAGCGACCGGAAGGGGCGGTCGTTAATATGTTTGGTCGCAGATAGAGTTTTTTTCCTATAGTGAAATAAACCACATCATCGAATCATCCCTGCACTACGGGCCAAGGATATTCATGTAGTCATCAATGGTCAAGATTATACCGAATAATCCCTTGTCATAATCATACCAACAACTATCCATCAATGCACTACGGGCTAATGATGACTTTTACCACATCATTTGTAACATTACGGGTCATGATTATACCGAATGATCCCTAGTCATAATCATACCAATCAACAGTCCATCTATGCACGTAAGCCAAAGATGACTTTCATCACAATATAAACATGATGATGATGACAATGATATAAGTATTAATCAAACAAAATCAAGGATAAATATTAAAAACTTTAAATTTATTCAGAGTTTAAAAATATCCAAATTGTCAACATGATATTGTTTTGTGGAGTAAAATTTAAGAATAATATTCATGTATCAAAAATAATTTGGACAGAAAAGAAATATATTTTTCGGGTAAATAGTACCCCGTGAATAGTACTTCGAGAATAGTACCTCGTGAATAGTACCCCGGCATGAAAACTGCCCCAAATACTCGAGTGAATAATATTCGAGTGAATAGTAACTGGGTAAATAATATTCCATGAATAGTAACTCAGAAGAAGTCAGGACAAAAATAATATCCCTTACCTCAGAAGAAGACTGGATACTAGAATAGTGAAGTAGCAGACTTCTCTTCTTCTTTCTCTCTATAGCTTCTCTCTCTATAATTGCTCTTGTGAGTTTTAGTGAATTGGTGAGAATGAAAGAAGAATGAGCTTCTATTTATAGGAAAATATAGTTTCGATAATTACACATTTTAGGGCTCGAAATATTATAGTATAATACCTTCATCTTTTCCTCCATTTTTAATTTAGTCCTACAAGTATTATCAAACTTGCACCACCTCCCCTAATTGTGACGACCCCAAAACAGGTATACATCACCCATCTTGGGTCGCCAGATATATACATGGTACATAACTCAACTACAAACTTAATTATACAGCTGTTGTGTAAAAATAAGACAAAACATAATCTAAGAGTTTTATTAAGAATATTGTTATCTAGACAATATCCACACTCAATGGAGTCCTCATTACATTTATTGTCACACTATTTTATAGAATAGTGAGGACTACTAAAACAACCATCTGGACCGTCAATCTGTTCTCCGACTCGTCCCAGCTATATTCTCATTTCCTGAAGAGAATAGTGAAAGAAAAGGGTGAGCTCAACTAGCCCAGTAAGAAATATTATGACTAAGATAATGCAGAATAAATTATCCTTGGCCTTTAATAGTGTTAAACTGATAAAATACAATAAACATCAAGTTTAACTGCAGCGGAATACGCAATCCATTAGAAGAGTCAAGTAGAACATAATGTCTATTATCTCCTCTAGATTAAAAGTTCATCGTTAATATTTCATTCCTGTAATACTCATCAACAGTTCTTTGTTATACCCAAGATAAAAAGAACTATCATCACCTGTCTTCACCTGAACCACCAAAGATTATAGTTAAATCCACGATTCATTTTTATAATCATGTAAATCAACAGTTTCTCATTGCCACAAAGGCTTAATAGAACGTTTACCCAATATCATTACCCCAAAGGCTAAAGATATTCAAATGTAATAACAATGATCATACCAATCAGTTGTCTACCTTTGCACTACGGGCCAAAGATATTCAACTATAAAATCAATGGTCATGATCATACTAATCAATTGGTCGTCAAATGCACTACTACCAAAGACATTCAATCGTTAACTAATGGTCATGATCCCGCCAATCACATCATCGAATTATCCATGCACTACGGGCCAAGGATATTCGTTATTATCACAAGTGGTTATGATCATGTCATACACCTGTCCATCTTTGCACGTAAGCCAAAGATATACAACAATAAAACCAATAATCAACAGTCCATCTTTGCACGTAAGCCAAAGATATACAACTGTAAAACCAATAATCAACAATCCATCTATGCACGTAAGCCAAAAATATACAACTGTAAAACCAATAATCAACAGTCCATCTATGCACGTAAGCCAAAGATGACTTTCATCACAATATAAGCATGAGGATGATGACAATGATATAAGTATTAATCAAATGAAATCAACGATAAATATTAAAGACTTTAAATTTCTCCAGAGTTTAAAAATATCCAAATTGTCAACATAATACTGCTTTGTGGAGTAAAATTCAAGAATAATATTCATGTACCAAAAATAATTTGGACAGAAAAGAAATATATTTTTTGGGTAAATAGTACCCCGTGAATAGTACCCCGACACGAAAAGTGTCCCGAATACCCGAGTGAATGATACTAGAGTGAATAGTAATTGGGTGAATAGTAACTTGTGAATAGTACTCTGGCATGAAAAGTACCCCGAATACCCGAGTAAATAATACTAGAGTGAATAGTAACCCGTGAATAGTAACTTTTAAAAAAAAATCCAGTGAAAATGATATTCCATGACGAGTACAAAAGAAATGATATCTTAGATGAGTATAATAGAATATACGAAACTGCAAATGGATTTTCACCCGCCATGCGGTAATCCACGTAGACAGATCATTTCCACAATTTAATAAGAAATGAATACAAAGGATCATTCACCATGCATGCAGTAATCCACATGCATAAAAGTTATTCTAACGTAATAATAAAGAATATAATAATGTAAGAATTCACCATGCATGATATAACCGCGACAGACAAAGTTATTCAATGTAATAATAAAGAATGGAACTAGGTCATGCGTAATCGCATGCATGTGATATTCTAAATGAATAATAAAGAACGTAACCAGTCACGCGTAATCCGCATGCATGTGATATTCCAATAGAATAATAAAGAATGGAATAATAATGAAATTCACTGTGCATGCGATAGATCAACATGCATGTGTTATTCCAATGTAATAATAAAGAATGGAATAATGAAGAATTTCACCACGTGTATGCGGTGCCAGATGATAAAAGTTATTCAACATAATAATAAAGAATGGAATTGTCTACAGTGTGACGCCACCAAGATAGGTATACATCACCCATTCTGAGTCACCAAATACATGGTACAGAAACAGCTACAACATCATTAATACAATTGTCGTACAAAATACGATAACACATAAACTGTGAGTTTAAATACAAATATTGTCTTCTAGACAATATCCACACTCAGATAAAGTCCTCATTACAATTATTGATGCACTATTTTACATAATAGTGAGGACTGCTAAAACAACTATCTTGAACCATCACTCCATACCCCAGCTAGTTCCTGCTAAATTCTCACTTCTTGAAAAGAAAAATGGAACAAAAAGGAAAAGGGTGAGCTCAACTAGCCCAGTAAATAATATTATGACTAAGATAATGAACAACAAATTATCGTTAGCCTTCAACAAATCAGATAAAATATAATGGACAACAAGTTTTAGATCAATATTCGCAGCGGAAATAACAATTCATTAGAAGAGTTTAGTAGATAATGAAATCTACTATCATCTATGAATTTAAAAGTCCATCATCAATATTTTATCCCTGTAACATCAATCAATATACATCTTGAATCAAATATTCATCTTTGCACTACAGGCCAAAGATATTCATTTGTATCACCAGTTGGTCATGTTCATCTCAACACATGTCCATCTTTGCACTACGGGCCAAAGATATTCATCAGGTAATCATTCATCTTTGCACTACAGGCCAAAGATATTCATCAGGTAATCATTCATCTTTGCACTACAGGCCAAAGATATTCCTCAAGTATCACCATTAAGGACTGAGGATGATGAAAAATATTTTAAAAAACGAATCCAGTGAGATAAAAGGACAAAGATTAGCGATTCGTACTTTAGATAATCCAAATTTAAAAATACTCCATAATAAATCATAGTGGAGTAAAAATTCAAGAATGAAGATCAAAACAAGGATACAATCAAAGATAGTAATCATAATAGACATATGGGACAAAGAAGAGAAAATTTTATTTTTTGGTGAATAATGACGTACTCGTGAATAGTTCCGTATACGTGAATAGTGTCGTATACGTGAATAGTAATTCCGACACAAAAAGGTAAAAATTCTACAATAAAATTCATACCAATATTTCAACATAATGATATTGAAAGAAATAATATCATTTACAAAGAAAATAACATCCATTACCTCAACAGAATAACACTTTTGACTGGAATATCGGATATAATGCTAAAAGAAACTTGCACTGAATAGCAACTCTCAAAGTATCTAAATACTCACAAAATACGCTCGATAATATAGAGAGAGAAAGCTTATGTTTCTGGTGTAATTTTCAATTCTAACTAAGCACCTTATTTATACGAAAATGCTAGAACGCGAAAGGAGACTAAATTAATAAAATAATATTATTATTTTTTTCTTCTACGCACACCCCTTTTGAACAAGCTAAGCATGCCTTCTTTGAAAAATTCTCAGCACATGTTTTCAAAAAAAACAAAAGTGGTGTGACGCCCCCAAAATAGGTATACATCACCTATTCTGAGTCGCCAAAAATATGGTACAGAATACAAATACAATCTTAAAATATACAACATGAGCTTTGAGTTTTAATACAAATATTGTCTTCATGTGATTAAAACTCAAAATAAGTCCTCAATACATTTATTAACACACTATTTCATAGAATAGTGAGGACTACTAATGCTATCATCTGGACCGTCACTCCATTCCCCGACTATTCCCTGCTACGTTCTCATTTCCTGAAGAGAACAATGAAAGTAAAAGGGTGAGCTCAACTAGCCCAGTAAGAAATATTATGACTAAGATAATACGTAATAAATTATCATTAGCCTTCAAACAATGTTAAACCGATAAAATACAATAGACATCAAGTTTAAGCTCATAATTGAACAAGAAATCCATTAAAAGAGTCAGTAGAGAATAAAATCTACTATCTTTTATGATTTAAAAGGTTTTCATCACTTTTATCACGAGACTCGCTTAATAAATAAACCACATCATTCCCGCACTACTACCAAGGATATTCATTAGTATCACAACCACAAATTATCCACGCACTACGGGCCGAGGATATTCGTGTATTCATCAATGGACATGATCATGCCAACAATCGTCCATCAATGCACTACGGGCCAATGAGGACTTTTACCACATCATTTGTAACATTACGGTCATGATTATACCGAATAATCTCTGGTCATAATCATACCAAGTCCATCTATGCACTACAGGCCGCAGATGACTTTCAACATAATATAAACATGAGAATGATGATAATGATATAAGAATTCAATAAAACAAGTTCAAGAATTAATTTATTCAAGAACCAATAACGTTCAAATTATCAATATGATACTGCTTTGTAGGGTAAAACTCAAGAATGCTCAGAAGAATATTTCCATGAAAAGATACTGGATGAAGCGCAAATATCAAGGATATTCCACTAATTTCATAGAGTATAAAATCCAAAACTTTAACCAACTAAGTATAATAAAGAATGAAATAACAAAAGAAATCACCAGGGATGCGATAGATCGCATGCAGAGAAAAGTTATTCCAATGAATAATAAATAATGGAACTGTGTCATGCGAAAAAGATGCGCGTAGGCGAGGATATTCCAACAGAATAATAAATAACGGAACCGGTCGTATGTAAACGCGCGCACGACGGTGATGTTCCAACAGAATAATAAATAACGGAACTAGGTCATGCGTAACGCACAGACAAGATGTTCCAACAGAATAATAAAGAATGGAATAACAAAAGAATTTCACCATGTATGCGGTACTTCGCATAAATAGATTATTCTAACATAATAATAAAGAATGGAATAACAGAAGAATTTCACCAAGTATGCGGTACTTCGCATAGACAGGTTATTCCAACATAATTGTGACACCCCTAAATCCGGGTACTTCAATTCCACGTGATTTGGTGTTCACTGTACAAATATCATCTATCTATCTACCCATAATAAATGCAAACCATGCAATAGATAGAAATAATAATAAATCTCCCCTTATGGGGTTACATCAACTACATAATAAATACAATCCCAGGTTACTCTAACCTTAAACATCCGTCTTGAAATCATAAATAATTAAGTCTTAAACAACATCATTAACTTAAGTCTTAAACAAACACATCATCATATAAAACAACAAGTCTTCATCACTTGTTAACCTTGCCTTGCCTTTTACTAGTAGAAGGTTCGTCGGTTCTTTCGTTCTTAACTGCAATGTTATTATTACGCAAGAGTGAGCACAAATGCCCACAAGTATAACAATGAAATAATAGTATAATAACATGCGAGTGAATCAAAGACATCTGAATAAAAGCTCAACTTTTGAATCAAGAATGAATAACAAGAATCAAAAGATTTCTGAGGGTCATAAGACTTGAACTATGTCCTAGGTTATCAAGGGTTATACTTGAAACCTTTAATGATCATAAGACTATGGACCTTTCTACTCGTACTTGGGGGATCACCCTCAAGACAACATCGTAATAATATCTTAACGCTTAACGTGTAAAAGTAAATCCCTTTGCAGGTTGTTCATCTCGGTTTGACATTCAAGTCCGCACTAAAGGAAGTTTGGTTTGACAATTCATCAAGGGTTGGAAATTTAGAGCGCTTATCAACTATGGACTAGTCGAATCAATAAGGGTTCATTAGTCTAATAAGGTTCAATAATAATGATATTCAAATTGAATAATAATCTCGTGAAGTATACTGATAGACAATTATTGTATAAGCGAATCATGCTTTGAAAAGATAATCAATCTTTAATATAACATTTGAACATGAATAATAATAATGATAATTTACTCGAGGTAATTAATAAACTTGAACAATAATGACAAGTCAAGTTAGGAAACTTGCCTCGCGTGAAGTTAAACGATTACTACTTCCTTAGTTCACCACAAATCCTACACACATACCATATGTATTCATTTACATTCATTAGTTATATTTTCACTTAATTATTTAATATAAACTCCACTTTATTTAACAAATCATTACCCTTCTAATTTAATTACTTAATTAAATTTGAATATTTTCATTCTCTTTACTATTATTACACTCGAATAAATTATTTCATAATAATTTCCATCGAATATTTAATTTATTCCATAATATCTCAATTAAAATATTTAATTTATTTTATAAATATTTTAATAATAATTTTCATCGAATATTTATTTTATTCCATAATATCTCAATTAAAATATTTAATTTATTTTATAAATATTTTAATAATAATTTTCATCGAATATTTATTTTATTCCATAATATCTCAATTAAAATATTTAATTTATTTTATAAATATTTTAATAATAATTTTCATCGAATATTTATTTTATTTCATAAATATCTCAATTAAAATATTTAATTTATTTTATAAATATTTTAATAATAATTTTCATCAAATATTTATTTATTATTTATTTATTTTTATTTATTTTATTTTATTTATTTATTTATTTATTTTGATCACGTATGGTAATTTAGTTTAGTAACGCCTTGGTAAAGGCGGGCAAGGTTACCTGTGCTCATTTTCCGAGCTTCGTTAATTCGCTGAACATAACAAGGCCAAATTAGGCCAAAATCAATCACACGTAAAATTATACATAAATATGGCCATAACTTTCAATTAGTTATTTTTTTACACGAATTTAGACTTACCCAATCATTGTAATACATATATAATCATTACTTAACCCATCTAGCATGATTTTTAACAAGTTACAACACATAATTTACAAAATCAACACATTTACTTTCAACCGTTCTTGATGTTCTCAAGGTTTTGAAAATAAAACATGAAAATTGTCACTATGGATTCGTTATAACACCGAATCCGTTTATTTAAACTTTGGTCTCTTCGATCAACATGCATAATAATATACGAGTGTAAAATTTAGGGATAACATACGATCAATACATAAAATATCACGATAAGGCCATAAGGCCAAAACCCATACTCTGTAAATTTTTGAAATAGCAATTCATAGTATTATGAAAGCGATGACATGATAATTCACATAATATATATATAATCAAATACGATTTGATACATCTTAACCCATATATAAACTCATAATCAAACCCTTTCTCAATTACAGAGATTTTACAAAATGTATGAAAGCCATTTTTATAAAAACTAATGACGTGAAATTTAGAATTTGGGAAGAGGAGATTACCCTGAGAATAAGTATAGATTAGTAGGGAATAATTTCTACTCAACTCTTCTTCAATCAAAATTATTTCTCAACACTTCTCAATCTCTCTCTGAAACTCTCTCTGTTTCTACTTTTCTAGACTTAGGAAAAATGAAGAAAGAAAAGAAGACGTATGATATAATAAGAGAACTGACGCACTGAGTGGTCAGTTAACCCAATAATGGGTAACTGTTCCAACTCCCCAAAGGGCCTTGTTTGGCTAGCAAAATAGATTAAAACAATATTTAATTTAATAAAATTTTATCATATAGTTTAATTAATGTCACATTCCTTTATAAAATAAACTCATATCTTATTTAATTTATTATAAATAAAATATAATAATTTCTCATAAATTCACATAGTCACATAATTAAATAACTCATTAATAAATAATGTCAAATTATTAATTCTCTAATTAATAATTAAATTAATTAAAATGCCAATATGCTTATTAAATATTTCTTTTGATACAATAAGCTCACATAATCACATACTTTGATAATAAAAACTCTCTACATTAATTTAATAAATGTAACACATATAATTAAATTAATCTACCACAATTGAGTCAGTTAATTATTTAATCTAATAATTAAATCATCGAAAAATATTTATTTAATTCAATAAATATTAAAATTAATTATAAAATTCTCGTTCGTCACATCTTTCCCCCCTTAAAAGAATTCTGTCCCCAGAATCACGACTCAATAAATTTGACCGCTACATTCTCCCCCCCTTACAAAGATTCTGTCCCCAGAATCGGTTACACATAATTAAGTAAATAAATAAGGGTAATTCTTCATCATATCCTCTTTGAGTTCCCACGTAGCTTCGTCAGCGTTGTGGTTCCTCCAAATTACCTTAATGTAAGGTATAACTTTATTTCGAGAACTGTTCTTTTTTGGCCGACAATTTGGGACAGAATTTCTTCGTAAAATAAGTCTTTCTCAAAATGTAGGGGTCCATATTCAATTACATGCTTGTAATCGGCCTTGTAGGGTCGTAATACGTAAACATGAAAGACATTGTGGACATTCTCGAGTCTTTGGAGGTAAGGCTACCTGACTTTTAACTTCTCCGATTCTTCTCAAGACTTCAAAGGGTCCAATGAATCTTGGGCTCAATTTCCCTTTCTTTCCGAACTCGATCTTCCCTTCCAAGGAGAGACCTTCAAGAAAACATAACTACCGATTCAAACTCGATATTTTTACGATGTGGATCGGCAGATTTCTTCTGTCGATCTTGAGCCGCCACTACCGTGGCTCGAATCACTTTGACTATTTCGCCGTCTTCATTGTACTCAATTCGCCCTAGCAATTGTCTTTCACCAACTTCATCCCGAAGAAAGCGTAGTTCGCACTTTCGCCGTATAACACCCGTGGCTGCATGCCTATACTAAGCGTGGTGCTGTTGTTCAGAGTAGAACTCTACTAACGGTAGGTGATCATCCCAATTTCCTTTCAAGTCCATCACACGTGCTCTTAGCATATCTTCTAATATCCGAATCGTTCTCTCACTCGTCAAAATCATTTGAGGGTGGTAAGTCATACTCATTCGCAATTGCGCATCCATGCATTCCTGAAGATGTTTCAGAAATTTGATGTGAAGCGCGGATCCCTATCTCGAAACAATTGATACCCTAACTCTCGTGCCTCGAAACAATCTCTTTTACGTATAGCCTCGCCTAACCGATCTAAGTTGAATCTTATTTTGATCGGAAGGAAGTGTAAAAGATTTAAATTACCAATAACGATAACCCATATCGCATCGTAGCCTTTACGAGTCGTCGGAAGGCCAACCACAAAGTCCATTGTAATATGTTCCCATTTCCATTACGGGATTTCTAACGATCAGAAAGTAGCAATCCACTCGGTCTCGATGTTCTTCTTTACTACTTTCGATAGGTCGACACTTGGCAACACATTCTCGCAACATCGCGCTTCAAATTCGGCCACCGTAAATGTTGTCGAAGATCTTGATACATCTTTGTACTACCGGGTGAATCAAATATCTCGAACTATGAGCCTCACTCGTAATTTCTTCCTTAATTTTTGTCTTGGCGGAATCCGATTCTATTTTCAAATCTCTTTATTCCTTCCTTATCCATCTTAAATCTTGGTTCTGGTTCCTTCATATATCTTTTTGTCACATTTTACATTCTTCATTCTGGTTCGAGCCTCCTTTACTTTATCTAGTAGAGTTGTACTGCAGATTGCATCTGAAATAGCCTCATCAATCTCCATAGGATACTTCACTTCCAACCCGCTTTCTCCATTTCGTAATTAGCTCCTCCCCGAGCGTTAACATCATCAATTTCTCAACGCACCCTTTCTACTTAAGGCGCTTTAAGAACCACATTTGCTTTCCGGGATGGTATAAAATCTCACGGTCATAATCCTTAATTAATTCCAACCATCTTCTTTCGACGTATGTTCAAATCCTTACGTAAAAAATATATTTGAGACTCTTGTGGTCCGTATATATTTCACACTTCTCCCCATATAGATAATGCCTCTAAATTTTTAGAGCAAAAACAATCGCAGCCTAACTCCAAATCATGGGTCGGGTAACCCTTCTCGTAATCCTTCAATCGTCGTCGTGATGCATACAATGAATGACTTTGCTGCTTTTGCATCAAAGACTGTACTAAGTCCTTTACGCGATGCATCACTATAAACAACAAAATTTCCGTATCCTCCGGAAGAGATAACACAGGGCCGTACTCAACCTCTTCTTCAATTCTTGAAAACTTTCCTCACACTTATCCGTCCAAACAAATTTCACAGCTTTTCGAGTTAAATTCGTTAACGGAGTTGGGATCTTGGAAAAGTCTTGTATGAACCTTCTATAATATCCTGCCAATCCAAGAAAACTTCGTACTTCCGATGGCGTCCTTGTTAGGTTTGTAATATTCATGAGCGCAATCAAATTGCATAAAAAGTGCGGAAGCGTGTAAAAATCAGAGTTTAAAAAATTTACAAACCATATACCCGGATCATCCTTTATGCACAATTATTAATTAAACGAAAAGACAAAGAATAAAATCATACCCTTGAAGATCGAGCTTCCTCAGGTACAAGTTCACCTCCAAATCTTTTCGCGTTCAATCTTGAATCCACCGGGTTTTGTTCCTTCCTTTGATCAACGTTAGCCACCATATATGTTTGGCCTCTAGAGGTGATCCACCAAGGAATAATAATGATTCAAGAAAAGGGTGGTTGGCTAAACCCTAGTTTTTCTATCTCTATAGAAAGGGTGTACTCTCCCAACAATTGGAATTATGTCAGTATGTTGAAAAGTCAACAACCCCACACCCATAATAAGACTCTCTTATTTATAGATGTGGGCAACCCACCTTACCAATTAAGGAATTGGGATTTATTTAATTAATTAAATTCTTTTAATTAATTAAGCTCCCTAATCTGATTAGGGATAATTAATTAAACTCTTTTAACTAATTTTCCTTTCTAATCCAATTAGGAATAAATGAGAGTACTTATATTAAATTAATTCCTAAACCTTTTAGAAATTAAAATAATAATAATTGTAATAATATTAATAAGACTCTCTTATTAATTTATATTTAATATTTCTAAAATATTAAATAATAAATATTAAGCTATTTAATTTATTCTAAAATATTAAATCTATATTTATGATAACCAAAGTCTGTATCCAATACCCAAGTAGAAAATTTATTTCAATCATGAACAAAAGCGTATTATGGCAAATCAAACTTCACAAAGCTTCTTTTCGTTAGCCTCTCGCAAGATGCTTCTCGCAGATTTCTTTCAAAGTGTCCAAAGCTTATTGCGGTGGGAAGCAAACTCCTTTGCTATCCGTATCGTTTTGTTCTTATTATCCTTTGTTTATGCCTTTCTATTTACCTTATTTGAATCGTTCTTCTTTTGAGAAGATCCTTTGGCCCTACCGTAAGACTTGATCTTTCTTGGTTGGAAAGTGACTCTCAACATTTTCAATATGTTAGCAAATCAATGAGAGGCGATATCTAGCTTGTCCATATATGAAAATTCACAACAATTGTGAAAGAAGTCCGGAGTGAGTGCAAGATCAAATCTTGGCTCAACTCTCCATCCATGACAAAACTAGTTGTCTAATTGATCAATCAAATTAATTATGTTAAGGACTTTTATCATGCATTTATAGTGCCATTGGCCATTCTAGATCGGAAGAGCTCCTTAGATATCTCGATATCTATCACCCCTACTTTCTTTACCATCAACTACTGACGATGCGGGAGTATAGTAGAAGTATCCATAGTTTCAGTCGATTTGAAGCTTCATATACTCGTGGATACGAGCATGATGCATCGAGCCAATCAGGCATCATCTTGCCACTTTCTAAAAGTAGCAATCTCTTCCTCGGAGGCATTATTCTGCAACCATTGCGTAGGGTAGGCATATTAAGGACATAAGATAGCTTTTCACGGCATGAGAACTATTCTCAAATTCCTTAACCAATCCGTTTAATTAGGCCCGGTTAATTTAGCATCTAATATGCTTTGCAGTGATAGTAATTTTAGACATTGTAAAATTCTGTAAACGAATTTGTAATTAACAACATTTTAACATACATTCTTTTATTAATTACCAAAATAAATTAGGTCTTGTTTTAAATTGGTATCTCCCACTATTTTCTTCAAACTATATTACCTCACTTATATAGTTCGGCAAAATCTAATTAAAGATTTGCTAGTGAGAATAAGGATCCCATTTCAAATGTATATAGCCTTGTGGTGACACAACAAACTATATATAAATAAATAGGTAGACAACTTTTGTCAATTACATCAACTATGCAACTCCTTTTCTTTTGCCTCTTAGATTATTTTGATCAGTGGTGGCACATAGAATCAAAATTATCCAAGTTAAGTCCGACCTAGCACTCCATATATTCAAAAAAGATAAATATCATCCTTGTGGTGTGACACAACAAAACAATATTGTTCAATTTTCTTTATAAGCATCAAATGTGATAAATTAACATCTTAAATACTTAATACTACTTGCCTTGTGGTGACACAACAAACTCATATTAAATATTTAATACTCTATTAATTTTATCATGCTAGAAAGTATGACGTTCGATATTCCAAATATCTTTGAACGCTTAGGACTTAATAAAAAAAAATTGAGGGTTTGTTATTAATTTGTCTCATCTTGTTTAAGCGTAGCATTTACATATATATATATAAAATACGCGTCATTATATTAATGAACATGCGCAAGCATGTTTGCATAATATATTATATATATATAGTATAAGCATGCACATATAGAATACTATATTCTACCCGGATTGATTATGGACTTTTATTCTAGTTTGGTTCACTAGAGCCACCAAGTGAACCAAAAGGTCAAACCCTAGGGGTGCAAGAAATAATATTTAAATATAACTATTACATTTAAACCCTGCTCCATCACAAACGGGTCTTCAAGCGCCTCGCTCTTTGATCCTTGATCTCTAATTCTTCAAAATTAATTCTAACTATTCCTATTACAAAACTATTTAAAATAAATAGAAACCTTGATCAGCAGTCAAGGGGAAGTACATAGGAGGGAGATAGAATTTGCATTAAGAAAAAATTAGAGAAGACGAGGTACGCAGACCCCATTTAATAAAGCCCATACATTCATGCATCCAACTAAAATAAAATCCAATCACATTGGTCAATAGTCCATAGTCAATCCCATTTATTATCATACACATCATCATATGCATCAATAAATAACATTCATCCCATGAATAATAAACATTTAATATATATATTGATATCATTTAATGGGCAAATTTAGTTAAGTATAAAATCTAATTTTGAATAAAAATAAACTCCTTTATTTTAATCCAAATTTAAATCAAAATAAAACTATTTTATTTTAATTTATCCTATTTTGAATAAAATAAACTATTTTATTTTAATCAAAATCTTTAATCAAAATAAACTCCTTTATTTTAATTAATTAGGGAATCCAATTCCATGTAAAAAAAATCTTTAATTAAAATAAACTCTTTTATTTTAATTAATTATGGAATCCAATTCCATGTGAAAAAAAAATCTTTTATTAAAGGAAACACGGATATTCTTTCCTATTCACAAATAAACTCCTTTTATTTTGAATAATATGAAATCTTATTTCATATTTAAATAAACTCCTTTATTTAAGGAAACACGGATTTTCTTTCCTATTCACAAATAAACTCTTTTATTTTGAATAATATGAAATCCTATTTCATATCTAAATAAACTCCTTTATTTAAGAAAAGATGGATTTACTTCCCTATTCACAAATAAACTCCTTTATTTTAGGAAAAATAAAATCCAATTTCAACTCCAATTAGTTATCATGGAATCCAATTTCAACTCTAATTAGTTAGCATGAAATTTAATTTTAAAATTAAAATAAACTCTTTTATTTTAATATTAAAATAAACCTTTTATTTTAAAATTAAAATAAACTTTTAATTTTAATTATAAAATTATTAAGATTAAAATAAAACTTTATATTTTAATATTAAAATAAACCTTTTATTTTAAAATTAAAATAAACCTTTATTTTAATTATATATAATAATTAAGAATATATATATATATATATATATATATATATATATTCGTAATATTATATATATATATATAATATTTCCGTGCAACAGTTGCTTTTATTTTGAACAACATGCATTAACTGATTTCCGTGCGTGTCTTTTATGTTTTCCTGCCGAATAACATGCATGCTTCCTTAAAAAAAAATTATATAATTGAACATTATATAGATTGCAACAGACTTCCGTGATACACGTGGCTCACAAAATTTCAAAAGGCATGTGCAACATACTTCAGTAATAATCTCCTTTATTAGATATGATCATTTATCAAATTAACCGTACCATGATATATCACACAATCTAGAATCTCGTGTAAATGCAGACGTCACGATATATTTTTTTTTTGTTTTTTTAAATTTCAAATAACAAAATTATGCCCAATTAAATTGTTCTAAACACATATCAATATACATATCAAATTAAAATAATTAATAATTTACATAAAGGTTTGGCTCGATGCCTTCGTTAGGTTTGTAATATTCATGAAATAAGAATCAAATTGCATAAAAAGTGCTGAGCGTGTAAAAATCGAGTTTAAAAATTTACAAACCATATAATCGGATCATCCTTTATGCACAATTATTAATTAAACGAAAAAACAAAGAATAAAATCATACCCTTGAAGATCGAGCTTCCTCAGGTACAAGTTCACCTCCAAATCTTTTCGCGTTCAATCTTGAATCCACCGGGGTTTTGTTCCTTCCTTTGATCAACATTAGCCACCCTTATGTTTGGCCTCTAGAGGTGATCCACCAAGGAATAATAATGATTCAAGAAAAGGGTGGTTGGCTAAACCCTAGTTTTTCTATCTCTATAGAAAGGGTGTACTCTCCCAACAATTAGAATTATGTCGTATGTTGAAAAAGTCAACAACCCCCTCACCCATAATAAGACTCCTCTTATTTATAGATGTGGGCAACCCACCTTAACAATTAAGGAATTGGGATTTATTTAATTAATTAAATTCTTTTAATTAATTAAGCTCCCTAATCTGATTAGGGATAATTAATTAAACTCTTTTAACTAATTTTCCTTCCTAATCTAATTAGGAATAAATGAGAGTACTTATATTAAATTAATTCCTAAACCCTTTTAGAAATTAAAATAATAATAATTGTAATAATATTAATAAGACTCCTCTTATTAATTTATATTTAATATTTCTAAAATATTAAATAATAATATTAAGCTATTTAATTTATTCTATCACCATAGATTAAATTAAATATACTTAATATATTATTACGATTATGCCATTAACTTCTTAAATAATTATTCTTCCTTTTATGGTGTGACCCTTTAGGTTCTCCATATTAAACCGGTTGTGAATAAATCAATTAGAACAATTCTAATCTTATTTAAATAAATAAATTAAACAATTAATTTATTTAAATAATATTTATTCTACAATAGGATAAGCCTCCCCAAGCGATCAACGACTTTCCAGATAATATAGATTTCAACATTAATCATTAAAGAACCTTTGAGTAAATAGTTACCGTACAATTCAATCCTTTCACCATACAATGTCCCAATTAAATATAAGACATGGAATTACTGTCAAGTCTTATTTTATTTAATTATATGTATTTCGACTCTTAAATGCACAATGACTCAAATAATGCAAATTAGAAACTCCTTTCTAATTTCATTACGCCTCGCCAAGGACTACTGGGTTGTCATTTATCGAATCACATAGGACATTTCTCTTCTTTTATTAGAAGTGGTAGATTCTTTATTGATCATACATTATCTCCATGTACAACTTATTATACCCAAGCATACCCTTTGATATACCCTAAGGGTCTTAAGGAATAAGTCAAAGTATAACTCATCATACACAAGATACTATGATGATCTCAAGTCCAAGGATTACTTCAGACTACTATCACTACAGAATTCCTATGACGACAGCAAATAAAACTCCATTAGGTATTCCTTAGCGAGCCAACGCGTTCAAATGAACTTATTCTCTAATAAGCACCTACATACTTGCTTTAGTGTCTCCACACAAATGATCATGAGATCAATCATCCTCATCCAATGAGCAAGCAACGTATGTACCAATCTATCCGGATTCACTAATCCCCAATTTAGTAATCCAATGATTGGGAACTATTTTAGTTTTAAGCTTTCTAAGAATTTAGATCTCATTAGAATGATCATCATCATTATTCTAAAAGCGTTGCTTAAAACTATGGGTTTATCACATATTATAAAACAGCATCATGTAGATAATTAAAAGCCTTTAATAAATTGATACTTTTTATTAATAAATGAATAAGATTGTTACAAAGTATATACTTTATCATCAAACATGATTGGCTTGTGTGCATACTACTTTCAGTCCTCGGCTGATCCCAGTTAATCACAGTTTCGACTTTGGATGGATCTACCGAAATTTCGTTTTTATCGATCACGTGCCCAAGAAATTGCACTCGTTCAATCCAAAATTCGCATTTCGAAAACTTGGCATACAACTTTTCTCTTCTCAATACTTCCAACGTTAATCTCAAATGCTCTTCATGTTCTTCTTTGGTTTTCGAATAGACCAAAATGTCATCTATAAATACCACTACGAACTTGTCCAAAAATGGCTTGAACACACCATTCATTAGTCCCATAAATACTGCAGGAGCATTCGTAAGACCAAACGACATTACTAAAAATTCATAGTGACCGTATCGTGTTACGAACGCATCTTTGGTACATCCTCGGCCTCACCTTCAATGATGATGATAACCGCTTCTCAAGTCTATCTTGGAAAAGTATCTCGCTCCCTTCAATTGATCAAATAGGTCGTCGATCCTCAGTAATGGATATCCGTTCTTAATCGTGACTTTATTCGGCCTTTCTCGTAGTCAATGCAAGAGTCGTGATCGATCCATCCTTCTTTTTCACAAACAACACTAAGCACTCACTACCCTGGCGATACGCTTTCGGTTGAATGTACTTCTTGTCCAACAATTCTTGTAGTTGTACCATTAATTCCTTCATCTCACTGGTGCCATTCGGTATGGTGCCTTCGATATTGGAGAGCGATTCCGGCGCCCAAATCGATTACGAAATCTACCTCTATCCGGTGGAAGTCCGGTAAATCGTGCGGAAATATCGTCGAATGAAGTCCCTCACAATCGGTATTTCTTCTACCTTGGATTCTCTTTTCGATCGTCGACTATGTAAGCTAAGTATCCTACATGCCTTGCTTTTAACAACTTCCGGCTCGCATCATCGCCGACAACTCGTTTTGTCTGGCGACTTGCTACCATAAAACACAACCTTTGATGGAGTCATAAGGTTAATACGCTTCTTTGGCAATCAATTATGACTCCGTAATTGAATAACTAGTCCATTCCCAAAATAACGTCAAATTCCCCAAGTCGAATATGGATAAGATCTACGCTCATGATATTACCCTTAATATCCACTCTACAGTTCTTAAACACGCATTTAACAGAATTATCTCCTATTCGCAATTTCTATATTCATGGATATTCCAACTCATCCATAAGTAAATCTAAACTATTAGCACGATCTTTGGATATAAAGGAACAAGTAGCACCCAAATCAAATAAAACATAAGCATTAATTTCATTGATCGGAATGATACCTGACACCACATCACGAGATCTGGATTGATCCCGCACCGTCATATTGAAAGTCCAGGCGGTCGGTCGGTTTGTTCTTGGTTGGTCGGTGATGGTTAAGGCATTTCCACCGTTATTTCCCAGTTTCCTCTCGATCCCCGACCTCCGATCCCTTCTTGGGACAATCTTCGCCAGATGGTCCTTCGAACCACAAGTAAAACAAGCACCCTTCTTTGGGTTTGGACATTTTGGTGCTATGTGGTCTTCCTGTCCACAATTGTAGCACACTCTTTTTCCTTTCATATAAACTCCCAGATGGGCTTTCCCGCAAGTCGGGCATGCTTCGATTCTTTTCTTCTGACTACCTTGTTGATTCCCCGATGATGAGCTGTCGTTCCACCTTTTCTTCTGATTGAAATTTCCACCTCCTGTGCCACTTCCACTGACCTTGTTATTTCCTTCACCTTCACTCTTCTTCTTCTTTTGATCTTGATTGTACTTGGTCATCGCAACGCTTCCTCCTTCAAATGAGGATGGCCTTTTTCAAAGACTCCAAATAAACGTGTTTAGTGAAACATTGATACCTTCTTTGTACACCCAAGGCTTTAGTTCTTGCTCAAACCGTCTCGCCTTCCTCTCATCCGTGTGAACTTGATACGGGGCAAACCTTGCCAATTCGTTGAATTTTAAGTTTTAGTTACTAAGTCGTATCATCTAACGCATACTTTAACACATAAACACATAAGGTCTTTTATTATCTTCAATGAATTACATAAATTCATTTCTTATAACTCGATAAGAGTTTTTCATCACTATCTTCTTTCTATAAGGCTACTACCTAAGGTTGATCCCCCACCTAAGGTTCATAACCTACAGCTTTGATAACAAATAATGGAATAACAGAAGTTCTCTTCATGAAGACGAAAGAAAGAAATAATACCCATTACCGTAAAAGAAGAGTATTAAATCGCTAGTATGAGGATATTCTTGAAGAAAACTTCAGACTACGCTCAAAGCTTCTTAAAACTCTAAAGAAATACGCTCTAGATTATGTAAGAATTCTCCGAACTTCGGTGTGATTTTCAATTCTAACTAAGCATCCTATTTATAGGAAAATAGAAAGGATACAATGTGTTACTATGTAATAAAATATAATATATTCTATTTATAATCAAATAAAACAAAACTTTATAAAAAGTATTCATTTTTATATAAAAAGATTTTACTATGCAAACACTATACAGTGCACTATACAAACACTATGTATAATAAAATATAATATATTCTAATTATTGTCTAATAAAATAAATAACTTTATAAAAGTATTACATTTTATATAAAAAGATTTTACTATGCAAAACACTATGCATAATAGAATATAATATATTCTAATTATTGTCTAATAAAACAAATAATTTTATAAAAATATTCTGCTTTTATATAAAAAGCTTTTCGTTTTATTACATTAATAATACTAATAAAACAAAATTTATATATATATATATAAACTTCCGTGACTTCATAAAAAGACACCTCAATATATCTAACAACATTTATCATTATTATTATGATTCACAATATTAATCGACTGTGTCGTTCCAGAAGAGGGGCTTTCAATAAGGATTTCTCCATATCAAGCGCCGCAATTAGGTGACCAAACCTCTCCCGGAAGAACTTCTAGAAATCATTAATATTGCAAATAATAATATTAATAACTTCTGTCTATCTCAATTATTGATTTAATAATATATAAAATATCGACAATAATTGAATCAAATAAAGTGAGATACTATGCAACAATTATCAAGCAATAATTGAACAAAACAGAGTGATTTCTCACGTAAGCATTAATAATCAATACCGGTAATGCTACTATGCAACCACGCGTATTATTATTTTTTTACTACTAAGTAGTTCAACGGTTTTTAATCAGAAACTTCCGCCGTTATTTTCATTAAAATATTTTGTCATTTTTTCAATCGTGACAAGAATTCCGTTGTATGGGTCCATTAATGATCGTGCCGTCGCATTTAATATTCCATGTTAAAACGAATATTTCCGACCAATCGAATATTATATAACAACTTCACGTACTTTGCAAAATTTATAAATATTACTCACAACTATAACATTATATCAAATTCATTCCATAATATTTAAAATAATATTTATAGAAAAAAATTATCTTTATTAAAAATGTGGGTCTTACAAGTGGGTCCCACCCATAATTTTAATAAAACATTTATTTTCAAACTTCAATAATTCATAATAAATAGCCCTTTTATCAGAAAAATATGAATTTTATGTCCATTCCATAGGAAATCAAATTTTTTACAACTTCAGAGATTTAAGTTTTTCCAAATTCCAAACGAAAAATGCCCGAAATCCACATACGGACGATTTTTAATACCTCCATTCCGACAAAATACTGATAAAACACCTCAACATTAATTCCTTCATTTATATCCACACAAAATAAATATTTTCCTATCAATCATTTATGTCCACATAAAATAAATATTTCCTTCTCATATAAATCAATAATTAATTATTCACATATAATATTATAGAATCGCAATTATGACAACCAGGTCGTTCCCAAGAAAGAGGGGGCTTTCCGATAAGGATTTCTCCTTACTGGCGCGTAATTAGGTGACCAAACTCCTTTCCTAGACAGAACTTCCTTAGACATTGCCTGTAACGACTCCAAAATCGGGACTATTTTTTTCTTCCCGATCTTGTGCCTTAATATTATCATGTTCTAGCGTTAAAACATTATTTAATGTTAAAATAGCTAAAAATGCGGAATAAATTTTTTTTCTTTCTTTCCATTCATCCATTCCCTGAATCGCAACCTTTACAATTCTTCTATATACTAGAATCATATTTATTACATGATTTATTTAACCGAGTAGATATGAATATATGTACAATTCATTATTTCAAACATATTCTAATTCGTAACAAATGATCTTCATCTATCAATTATTCGTAGATTTAATTCTCGCGTGGTTTACATGTAAATTCCATCAAATTATTCAACACAATCTCAATTAAATCACTAGTCTTCTTTTCACATGCGCTCCTAATCACAATAGATCGTGATCATAGCTTTAACTCGCAAATTAAGCAGAAGATCGAGCGTACTACTACCAACAAGTCTAACAATACCATCATGCATCACATAACACATAGGTTTCACATTCAGTTCATGCATTTATATTCTTGGTGTTCAAGCATATTACAAATGCATTATCACATTTATATTCTGCTGGTAGCAACATACATACCATACCATACTACACATGTCCTGTACATGTCACTCATTGCACATATATATTGAGTTCCCCGACTCAATTCAATAATTAGTCATAATTTGACATTCATCATTCACAAAGCAAATAATGCAGTTCATAGGTATTACATACTTATAAACATAAATCATACTAACAATTATCTATAGCAATTATAAGTCCACTTAAATAAACTGAGAAACTTGCCTTGATTGGAGATTACCGTTAAACTTAACTTAGCTTCTTTCCAAAATTCCTACACAATCGTGTTTACATATACACACATATTAGGTAACCATTTATGTAACAAAAACATGCATGCATATATATTAACCATGATTATTAGTATATATAAACTATAATATTTTATTCTCATCTTAAAACTAATCTTGGTTTATTAAGAAACTTTATTCATTTTAACCTTTTTATGCACAATAAAGGTCTCTCACATTTTAATATGTAAATATTTTACATCTTGAAGCTTAAATCATCCATATTCCATTTTAGGAATATCTTATGCATTTACTCATTAATTCGGGACTTAAATAGCTAATAAATAGCTTTTATAGTAAAATTCAATTTACTATATCATTCCTTTAATATAAATAATTTTTATATTATTATTTTACATGTTCATGAGTTAACTCGAATCATTATCTCATATATAAATATTTTATCCCGCTTAACACATTTGCTTTACTCTTCGCTTTTTTGATATATTTACATTTTCACTATATATGAACGTATTAGCTATTAATAACCATGTCATATAACTTATATGCTTATATTTTACATATCCATATCAAGCAAAGATCCTTGAAAATTTCTTATATTCTTCTCAAAGACATTTACTCTTTTACTCACGATAGTCTTTTGTCGCTTTAATAAACCTTGACATGATTTTAGTTCATCAATACTACACAGTTTCAGTTTCTAACCCTCTTGTATCTTAATACATGGGCATTTCATACTTCTTGTTCCTAACTCAAATATACAAGGTATATTCATAGCTCATTTCATTATTCTTTAACTTTCGAAAATTTTATGTTTTTGCAATAGCCCATGTGCTAAACCATGCTATCACCATGTACGCGAATATCTCGCTTGTTAGTAGCTTCGCTTAATATTTATTCTCGTGAATAAATTACATTCGTGCTTCACATGTATTTTATTTTCATACATATGTCATTATGTGATTCTGTGTTCATAGTCTTCGTTTCAAATTTCTAAAACCTTTCGCTTTCAAATTTCGATGTTCAATATAGTTTAAATGGGTTAGCGTATTTTATTTTAATACATAACCCTTTTATATTTCATTTCTCAATTCAAGTTGATCACATATATGTAATTTCATGTTTACATAATACTTTCATCGCTTTCTCATGCATTTAATAAGTTTCATATGATATATAGTCTTTATACTATATTTATACTACTATACTTGGTGTTTCATATTATGTGCCAAATAGCTCTAAAACTAACCAAACACGTCAGGGAACACGATAATTTGAGTAGCCCAAGGTCGCCAAGTTCGGCGTTAGTCGCTCAATCAAGCAAGCGACCCGTACGGCTCGACACGCTCCTTTGCTAATTTTTTTTTAAACCTTTAATCAACTTGCTGCGAGTTTTGGGTAGGTTTTAGTCCATATATCCAAGTATTTAAAAAAGAAATTCTAACCATGAAAACAAGCGACTAAGATCAACCAAAACAACACGTGAAAAGCATGTCAGGCGACTACACCATGGGCGTGGGCAAAGGCTGCCTCATTCATACTCAATTGCTTGAAACATACTTTGCGCGTTTTTAACTTCCTGCTTTTAGATCGGATTGCAACCAATTTTTGGTATGTCTTTCGTATCATATGAGACTATTTTAAAAAAAATATGAAACTGCCATTTCGGGTTCATTAGGCAGCCCAAATAGAGCGCCAAAAGTGTACGTTCATAATAGTTTTTCACTTTCATTTCGGCTTTACCCTCTCTCGCCAAAACAGTCATAACTTTTTTGTTTCAAAAATTTTTTGAGCGATTCTTGAGCCCATGCGAAGCTAACTTCCGGGACTACAACTTCTCTTCAGATCACAAATCCAAATTCCAAATCAAACAGAACAGAAATCTTCTCTATGTGAATCGAATGTTCTATTTTTAGACTGCACAACCCTCCTTCCCTAAAATGGCCATAACTCCTTCGTTTCTCAATATTTTTAAGTGACTCTTGAACCCACGCGAAGCTAACTTCCGGGAATACAACTTTTATTCTTTTACCATTTCTAAATTCAAAACACAGAGTTCCAGAAATTCTGTGTAAAGGGACTGACCCGATTTGGTTAGACAATTTTGACGCGACTACTTTGAACGGTCATAACTCTTTGTTTCAAAGTCAGAATTAGTCCGTTCTGGAGTCTATGGAAAGATTATTCAATGTACTATAATACCCCAAAAGTCCAGAATTTTCTGGAACTCTAGCTAGCCCCGAATTTGTCCTTAGGGTCAGTAGTTCACAATTTTTTGATTTCTAACATATTTTACTAAAGCCTTCAATCATTAACATTATCATATCGTATGTTATTAATATACATTGCATTCATGGTTTTAAACTCAAGTATGCAAGGTTTTATACTCTTTATACAAAGCAACCCTCGACCAATGTTGTTTCTGAAAGTAGTATGCACACAAGCCAATCATGTTTGATGATAAAGCATATACTTTGTAACAATCTTATTCATTTATTAATAAAAAGTATTAATTTATTAAAGGCTTTTAATTATCTACATGATGTTGTTTTTATAATATGTGATAAACCCATAGTTTTAAGCAATGCTTTTAGAATAATGATGATGATCATTCTAATGAGATCTAAATTCTTGAAAGCTTAAAACTAAAATAGTTCCCAATCATTGGATTACTAAATTGGGGATTAGTGAATCCGGATAGATTGGTACATACGTTCTTGCTTCATTAGATGAGGATGATTGATCTCGTGATCATTTGTGTGGAGACACTAAAGCAAGTATGTAGGTGCTTATTAGAGAATAAGTTCATCGAACATTGGCTCGCTAAGGAATACCTAATGGAGTTTTACTTGCTCGTCAATAGGAATTTCAGTAGTGATAGTAAGACAAGTGATCCTTGGACTTGAGATCATCATAGTATCTTGTGTATGATGAGTTATACTTTGACTTATTCCTTAAGACCCTTAGGGTATATCAAAGGGTATGTTTGGGTATAATAAGTCATACATGGAGATAATGTATGATCAATAAAGAATCTACCACTTATTAAAAGAAGAGAAATGTCCTATGTGATTCGATAAATGACAACCCAAAGAGTCCTTGGATTAAGCGTAATGAAATTAGAAAGGAGTTTCTAATTTGCATTAGTTGAGTTGTGCATTTAAGAGTCGAAATACATATAATTAAATAAAATAAGACTTGACAAAGAATTCCATGTCTTATATTTAATTGGGACATGTATGGTGGAAGGATGAATTGACGTTAACTATTTACTCAAAGGTTCTTTTATGATTAATGTTGAAATCTATATTATCTCGAAAAGTCGTTGATCGCCAGGAGGCTTATCCTCATGTAGAATAAATATTATTTATTTAAATAAATTAATTGTTTAATTTATTTATTTAAATAAGATTAGAATCGTTTCTAATTGATTTATTCACAACCGATTTAATATGGAGAACCTAAAGGGTCACACCATAAAAGGAAGAATAATTATTTAAGAAGTTAATGGCATAATCGTAATAATCGTTAAGTATATATTTAATTTAATCTATGGTGATAGAATAAATTAAATAACTTAATATTTATTATTTAATATTTTAGAAATATTAAATATAAATTAATAAGAGGAGTCTTATTAATATTATTACAATTATTATTATTTTAATTTCTAAAAGAGTTTAGGAATTAATTTAATATAAGTACTCTCATTTATTCCTAATTAGATTAGTAAGGAAAATTAATTAAAGGAGTTTAATTAATTATCCCTAATAAGATTAGTGGAGCCCATTTAATTAAAAGAGTTTAATTAAATAATACCTTATTTTAATAGGTTACTTGATATCTTTATAAGAGGAGTCTTATATCGATATTAAGACCAGTGATAATTCCAATAATGGAGAAAGACGACTTTCTTTTCTATAGAGATGAAAAACTAGGGTTTAGCCAACCACCCATCTTCTTGAATCCTTCTTCTTCCTTGGTGGATCACCTCTCAGAGGCCAAACACTTGGGTGTCTAACGTTGATCAAAGGAAGGAACAAACCGGTGGATTCAAGTTGAACGCTTAAAAGGATTGGAGGTGAACAGTACGAGGAAGTTTCGATCTTCAAGGGTATGATTCTTATTCTTTATCTTTTTTGTTTAATTAATAATTGTGCATAAAGGGTGATCCGGGTATATGGTTTGTAATAATTTTAAACTTTGATTTTTACACGTTTCCGCACTTTTTGTGCAATTTGATTGCGTTCTTGAATATTACAAACCTAACAGTGGTATCAGAGCCAAACCTTTATGCAAATTATTAATTATTTTAATTTAATATGTATATTGATATGTGTTTAGAATAATTTAATTGGGCATAATTTTATTGTATAAAATTTATTATATAAAAAAAAAGGGAAACATCTCCTGGCCGAAATACATGTCTGTTACGGAAAATGAAGGAGTCAGGATTCATGTAAATGTTATATATGTTTTTTTTGGTTAATAAATGTTAAAAGATGATTCATGTTATTCACTTTTGAAATCACGTGACATGAATCCTTCTAATCTTTAGTATTTCCGGGATGTTCAGTTTTTTTTTTTTTTGCGAATCACGGAGTAGTACTAATTCTATTATGCGAATTAGTATTATTATTATTAATATATATATATATATAAATGTATATATATATATAATATTTTAATAATTTTATAATTAAAATAAAAAGATTTATTTTAATCTTAAAATAAAGGTTTATTTTAATATTAAAATAAAAAGATTTATTTTAATTTTAAAATCGATTTCATGCTAACTAATTAGAGTTGGAATTGAATTCCATGATAACTAATTGGAGTTGAAATTGGATTCCATGTTTCCTTAAATAAAAAGAGTTTATTTAGATATGAAATAAGATTTTCATATTATTCAAAATAAAAGAGTTTATTTGTGAATAGGGAGTGAATCCATGTTTCCTTAAATAAAGGAGTTTATTTAGATATGAAATAAGATTTCATATTATTCAAAATAAAAGAGTTTATTTGTGAATAGGAAAAGAATCAAGCGTTTCCTTTAAATAAAGGAGTTTTATTTTTTTACATGGAATTGGATTCCATAATTAATTAAAATAAAGGAGTTTATTTTGATTAAAGATTTTGATTAAAATAAAATAGTTTATTTTATTCAAAATTGGATAAATTAAAATAAAATAGTTTTATTTTGATTTAAATTTGGATTAAAATAAAGGAGTTTATTTTAATTCAAAATAGATTTTATACTAACTAAATTTGCCCATTAAATGATATCAATATATATATTGAATGTTTATTATTCATCGGATGAATGTTATTTATTGATGCATATAGTGATATGTATGATAATAAATGAGATTGATTATGGACTATCTATTGACGATGTGATTGGATTTTATTTTAGTTGGATGCATTTGAATGTATGGATTTTATTAAATGGGGTCTCGCATACACTCGTCTTCTCTAATTATTCTTAATGTTAATTCTATCTCCTCCCATGCATTTCCCTCGATCACGATCAAGGTTTCTATTTATTTTAAATAATTTTGTAATAGGAATAGTTAGAATTAATTTTAAAAAATGGAGATCAAGGAGCAAGGAGCGCTTGAAGACTTCGTTTGTAATGGAGCCCTAGTTTAAATGTAATAGTTATATTTAAATATTATTTCTTACACCCTAGGGTTTGAATTTTTGGTTCACTTGGTGGCTCTAGTGAACCAAACTAGAATAAAAGTCCATAATCAATCAAGGGTAGAATATAGATTCTATATGTGCATACTTATACTATATATATTATATATTATGCAAACATGCTTCGCATGTTCATTAATATGACGCGTATTTTATATATATATATATATATATATATATATATGTGCATGCGCGCTAAACATGATGAGACATTTTAATAACAAACCCCTCAAATTTTTATATTAAGTCCTAAGCGTTCAAAGATATTTGGGATATCGAACGTCGCCTTCTAGCATGATAAAATTAATAGAGTATTAAATATTTAATATGAGTTTGTTGTGTCACCACAAAGCAAGTATTAAGTATTTAAGATGTTAATTTATCACATTTGATGCTTATAAAGAAAATTGAACAATATTGTTTTGTTGTGTCACCACAAGGATGATATTTTCTTTTTTGAATATATGGAGTGCTAGGTTGGACTTAACTTGGATAATTTTGATTCGGATGTGCCACCACTGATCAAAATAATCTAAGAGGCAAAATACAAGGAGTTGTGATAGTTGATGTAATTGACAAAAGTTGTCTACCTATTTATTTATATATAGTTTGTTGTGTCACCACAAGGCTATATACATTTGAAATGGGATCCTTATTCTCACCAAAGAAATCTTTAATTAGATTTTGCCGAACTATATATATTGAGGTAATATAGTTTGAAGAAAAATAGTGGGAGATACCAATTTAAAAAACAAGACCTAAATTATTTTGGTAATTAATAAAAGAATGTATGCTAAATGTTGTTAAGAATAAATTCATTTACGTAATTTTACAATGTCTAAATTACTATCATCACTGAAGCATATTAGATCTTATTTAACTTAGGACCAAATTAAATGGATTGGTTAAGGAATTTGAGAATAATTCTCATGGCTGAAAAGTTATCTTATGTCCTTAATATGCCTATCCTTGCAATGGTTGCAGACAATGACTCTGAGGAAGAAAATACTACTTTTAGAAAGTGGCAAGATGATGCATAGTTGGCTCAATGCATCATGCTCGCATCCACGAGTGAGTGAATTGAGCTCAACGTCGACTGAAACTATGGATACTCTTACTATACCTCTGCACGTCAAGGGTCACAACCGGTTTAATATGGAGAACCTAAAGGGTCACACCATAAAAGGAAGAATAATTATTTAAAAAGTTAATGGCATAATCGTAATAATATGTTAAGTATATTTAATTTAATCTATGGTGATAGAATAAATTAAATAGCTTAATATTTATTATTTAATATTTTAGAAATATTAAATATAAATTAATAAGAGGAGTCTTATTAATATTATTACAATTATTATTATTTTAATTTCTAAAAGAGTTTAGGAATTAATTTAATATAAGTACTCTCATTTATTCCTAATAGATTAGAAGGGAAAATTAATTAAAGGAGTTTAATTAATTATCCCTAATAAGATTAGGAAGCCCATTTAATTAAAAGAGTTTAATTAAATAATACCTTATTTTAATAGGGTTACTTGATATCTTTATAAGAGGAGTCTTATATCGATATTAAGATTTCAGTGATAATTCCAATAGTTGGAGAGTGCACGCTTCTTTTCTATAGAGATAGAAAAACTAGGGTTTAATTAACCACCCATCTTCTTGAATCCTTCTTCTTCCTTGGTGGATCACCTCAGAGGCCAAACACTTGGGTGGCTAACGTTGATCAAAGGAAGGAACAAACCCGGTGGATTCAAGTTGAACGCGAAAAGGATTCGAGGTGAACTTGTACACGAGGAAGCTTCGATCTTCAAGGGTATGATTCTTATTCTTTATCTTTTTGTTTAATTAATAATTGTGTGCATAAAGGGTGATCCGTATATGGTTTGTAATAATTTTAAACTCGATTTTTACATCGCCGCACTTTTTATGCAATTTGACTGCGTTCTTGAATATTACAAACCTAACGGTTTCAACAAAGCGATTTGATGTTGCTTTTTCTTCACGCCATTAAAGTGATCCTTTTCCCTACCTCTTGTTTTGGTCAATTATAACATGCACCTTGGTTATTTTAACACCTAAAAGATGGTACACTCTCCTAGCTAACAATCTACATTAATACATCATCTATATGAACTCACTTGCTTGCAAATGTCGTTCCTTATTCTTTGATCGTCATTGCGATCGATGGCGAGAGTCCACCTCTTCTTTAATATGTTAGCTTTTCATTTCTCGGCATTGAGTTATTCAATTGAACTTTAGCTACTAAATAGGTGATATATCCACCCTTTATAATTCAAGTGTGATGACTGGCGCTACCAAGGAAGGCCCTGACCTTGCCAAGCATCCCCATCTTCTTCGCCGCTATAAAAGAAAGCTCTGGCCCACCATGCCTAAATTATGGCCTTATAACTTTTAAATCATCTACCAAATTAAAACCAACTTTAAGTGTGTTATACATACCATATGAGAATGAGTTTTAGAGGTTATAACCCTTCCATTTCAGATGTGATACGTAGCTCAAAACAGTGGTCATATATGGCTTGCAACACTAAGTTTATTTTTCTCTTTTACATTTGTTTTAGCTTGAAATTGCCTTTCACTCTAATCTAGTACCTTCAAATTCCTTAATTAACATCATTTATGTTGTATACATCAAGCCCAAGCTTTACTTTCTTCTCATTTTCATTTTTTTAGTCCAAACAATTCTTTTAGAACTTTTATCGAACAGTTGGTAAGCACAGTCCTTAAGCTACAAGTTTCACAGCAATTTGTTTAAATCATGAATCCATTTTTTTTATCCTCCTTATTACTCCTCAGCCCAACCTATCTCCTTGTGCCTAGATCAAACCATAGCAGTCCATTTCATCACAACTTGCACATTTTAGTTTTAAACAAGATAGTTTATTACTTGTTAACCTTTCATTAAAAGTTTGATATTACAACTCTTATAGATGGTTTATAATTACCCAAGAAAAGCTTAACTCACTAATTTCCTTATCAGTTAGTTTAACAACAATTGAATTCACTAACACAGCTACATTAAAATATTAACAAAACTAACACAATATACCAGCCCCTTTATTTTCTTTTTCAGCCATTCTACCAACGTAATTAACTAAAGTAGCAAAGAGAATGAAGTGGAAAAGGATCGAAAGCTTACCTTAATAGCTCGTAGATTGCAATCGACCGCACGCTTCAATTTCTTCTCCTTCTCTCTATGTGTGTTATGGTTTTGAAGCTCGAGTTAGTAGTATAACAACTAAGTTTGAGACACATCAGTATGGCTATATGTAGCTAAGAAGGAAAGGAATAGCTATCATGGCTCTCACTGGCGCTTTCTTCACCTCTATCCAATTAAATTATGGTCTTATTGATCCCCCGACACAACAAATGGGTTGGCCTCAACTAATCTTAGCGAATACACCCTACTTGGCCCCTATATTAGCTACTCACACGGCCTCCAAAACTCCCATCGATGCGATTCTACTTCTAGCGGCTAAGTTGGCTGCAATGACCCTATTCATCTCTCGTGTTACAACTCTACTTGGCCTTTGCGGTGGGTTAGTCCTCTAGCAATCAATCCAAACATTTTATAGTTACTAACTAACTACTAACTAATTGACTAACCAATGCAAGTTAACTCCCACCGCCTTTACTTATTCCTATTTGGGTGCATCGGCCCTTTATTTTATACTTCAAGTGGTCTAGGATGGGCTAAGACATGAGGCAGGGATTAGCTTAAATTTGGGCTCACAACATGTAAATAGGCAATAGCCCTTAAAAAAAAATTTGCAAGCCTACATAGCAAATTAAGGGAGCCCCATATTTAAATGTGGACGTCAATAACTTTAAATATTCAAAATCTCTTATTTACCAAATTTGATTAGGCTAACAAAATAGTACCCACATCATCATATATTTTAATAATTCTTGGTAGTACACCATTGACCTTATTTATCACTAAATAATACCTTTTGAATGAAATAAATTATATCACAGGATAGTTATTTCCTTAAACACATATGTAACTTTATATCCAGAATCTATCTCAATTAAGCCACGTTGGCTTTCCTTTTCATTCTTGGTATTTAAATACCATTATAATAAGGTAAATCCAATCTACCTCACTTGATATATATATTTTTGTAATATAATTAAATCCCAAGGTCATAACATCATATTATCTAATAAGAATTTTATTTATTTAATTCTTATTTTAATATTACCCAAAATTTTGGGTTATCACATTCTTTCACCCTTATAAGGATTCCATCCCCGAAATCACAATACCAAATCATTCTTAATCGGTTTAGATCTTATTTCTTCCTGTAACCTTATCGTTGAATTATTTCAACATACCATTTCCATAGATTTTTCTTAAAAATTTAAAATAAATCATCTATTTTCACTCTAGGCTTTAAACTTTAACCATTAATTTAATCATTCAAGATCTTCTAAATTTTTGGGTTGTCACATTGCTAATAATGCTATTTAATAATATTATTTAAATAATATGAATTATTGATCTGATAATGAGAAATACTGTGCAATGACAATTATTAAAACAACAATAATATAAAATATCAACGCAACAATTATTGAATCAATAAAATAAAATATTGAACAGTAATTACTGTAACAATTATTGAGTAGTGCATTCTTACTTAAGAATCAATAATTCAAATATCTTCATGTAATACCGTATATGCCATCGTAGCTCACGGCAGTACATCTTGTATTTTAACCATCAGGTAATCCAACAGTGTTAACGGTAACAATTACGCCGTTATTTATAAAAATTCAAACTTGTTATTTTCTTCATCCGACCATTTTTTTAGTTATGGGGCCCCATAAATGGTTTGCTGTCATACCGCATACGAATATTCCCGGACACGTTAAAGAATATTCCACGACCAAACGAATATTACCCGACAACAATGAATATTTTATAACCTCTTGCTTATTTTGCAAAATTTGCACATTTCACCCATAACAAAAGCATTATATCATATTAACTCCTTATTATTTCAAGCTAATGTGTGACGCCCCCAAAATAGGTATACAACACCCATTCTGAGTCGCCAAATACATGGTACAGAAAGTAAACTACAACTTCAATAATACAATTGTCGTGCAAAATACGACAACACATACTGTGAGTTTAAATACAAATATTATCTTCTAGACAATATCCACACCCAAATAAGTCCTCATTACAATTATTCATACACTATTTTACAAAAATAGTGAGGACAGCTAAAACATCTTTCTAGAACCATCACTCCATAACCCGACTCGATCCTGCTATGGTCTCACCTCCTGAGAAGAAAAATGGAACAAAAAGGAAAAGGGTGAGCTCAACTAGCCCAGTAAAGAATATTATGACTAAGATAATATACAAAAAATTATCATTAGTCTTCAACAGGGAAAAATATGATAGAATATAATAGACAACAAGTTTTAGATCAACAAATACAGCGGAAACAACAATCCATTAGAAGAGTCACGTAGAGAATGAATTCTACTATCTTCTAAGATTTAAGAGTCCATCATCAATATTTTATCCCTGTAACATCAATCAATATACATCTTTTAATCAAATATTCATCTTTGCACTACAGGCCAAAGATATTCATTTATTTCACCAGTTGGTCATGTTCATCTCAACACCTGTTCATCTTTGCACTACGGGCCAAAGATATTCATCAGTTAATCATTCATCTTTGCACTACAGCCAAAGATATTGAAGAATATCATCATTTAGACCGAGGATGATGAAAAATATTTTAAAAGAAAGCGAATCTAGTGAGACGGAAGGACAAATATTAGGGATTCAGTATTTCGATTTATCCAAATTCAATAATACTCCATAATAACCAAGTGTGAAGAAGAATTCAAAAATAAAGATCAAAACATGGATACAATCAAAGATAGTAGCCAAAATAGACATCTTGGACAAAAAGAAAATTTTTTATTTTTCGGTGAATAGTGTCGTATTCGTGAATAGTGCCGTATACGTGAATAGTAACCTCGACACAAAAATTCCAAATTTGATTAAAAAGTTAACCAATATTTCGGCATAATGATATTGAAGAAAATAATATCATTTCGAAAGAAAATAACATCTCTTACCTCAAAATAACCGTACTTTTGATCGGAATATTGGATAAAAAGTCGAAGGAAACTTGTACCGAACAATAGCTCTTAAAGTATTAAAATACTCAAAAAAATATGCTCGATAATCTAGAGAGAAAGAAAACTTGTTTCTGGTGTGATTTTCAATTCTAACCTAAGCTTCTATTTATAGGAAAATGCTAGAACACCAAAGGAGACTAAAATAATAAACTAATATTATTTCTTTTTAATTTCCTACGCCACCTACCATTTGAAAAATCCAAGCATGCCATCTTGGACAAAATCAGCAGCCCATGTGTGTAATCAACACCAACCAAAAAGTGGGTCCTTACTGGCGCGCAATTAGGTGACCAAACCTCTCCTTGACAGAACTTTCTAGACATTGCCAATAATGCTATCTAATAATATTATTCAAATAATATGAATTATTGATCTGATAATGGGAAATACTGTGCAGTGACAATTATTGAAACAACAATAATATAAACTATCAACGCAACAATTATTTAATCAATAAAATAAAATATTGAATAAAGAATTCATCGTAACAATTATTGAGAGTAGTGCCTTCACGCATTTAATTAATAATTCAACAATCTTAATACTGAGTGCTATCTTTGTGCAACCACGCGGATTCGTATTTTAACAATCAGTATTCCAACGGTGTAAGCAGTATAACTACGCCATTATTTATAAAAACTCATACTTTATCGTTTTCTTCATCCAACAGTTATTCGTTATGAGCCCCATTTAATGGTTCATGCGTCGCATTGAATATTCCCCGACAAAAAGAATATTCCACGACCAAAAGAATATTCCCCGACAAAAATGAATATTCTATAACCACTTGCTTATTTTGTAAAATTTGCGCATTTCACCCATAACCAAAGCATTATATCGAATTAACCCTTATTAATTTAGAATAATGAATAGAGGAAAAATTCAATTTTATTCATAAGAAGTTGGGGTCTTACATAATGAATAGAGGAAATTCAATTTTATTTATTGAAAAGTTGGGGTCTTACATATAGGCCACAGTTCCTACTCGATCAAGGATTTTGAATGGTCCAATAAATTGAGGATTGATGTGACGCCCCCAAAACAAGTATACATCACTCATCTTGGGTCGCAAGATACATGGTATATAATACAACTACGAACTTCTTTTATACAACTGTCGTGTAAAAATACGGCAAAATATAGCTGAGTTTTTACATGAATATTATCTCATAGACAATATCCAAACTCAAATTCAATCCTCATTATAATTATTATCACACTAAGTAGTGAGGACTACTAGAATAACCATCTCGGACCGTCACTCCATTCGCTAACTAGTCCCAGCTATATTCTCATTTCCTGAAGAGAATAATGAAAGAAAAGAGTGAGCTCAACTAGCCCAGTAAGAAATATTATGACTAATATAATGCAGAATAAATTATCCTTAGCCTTCAATAGTATAACAACTGATAGAATACAATAGACAACAAGTTTTAGATCAACAATCGTAATGTAATAAGCAATCCATTTAAGAGTCAATAGAGCATGATATCTACTATCTTCTATGATTTAAAAGTTTTTCATCAAATTTATCGTTGAGACTCCAAGTTTAATAAATAAACCACATTGTGACGCCCCCAAAATAGGTATTCTCGACGTCGGGATTTCTGAGTGTCCCTTTTCGTTACTTGTTCTTTGGTGTTCTCATATTAATGTGAGGTTTGTTTGAAAAAACAATTGAAAAAGGTCCGACGTGTATAATGTCGATGATTTGACTTTAAGAGTCGCCAGTTGGTGTATTTAATCTTGGTTGCACTAACGCGAATTGAAAAGGTTTGCACATTGACCAAAGTGTTTTGACACAACGCTAGGCAGGTCTATGAAACCGAGATTCATTTTGGGTCCGGAGGCTTGATTATGCGGAGGGAAGGTGTTAGGCACCCCCCGACATCCGTGTTACCGCGGTGACCGCCACTTTTCAAAGAAATTGTTATATAAATGTGTGTTTGTATGTGTGTGTGGATCAATGTGCAGTTATTTGAAAGTAGTACGAGGCCTCGTTCGCACCTATATACACAAGGTTTGAATTTTATAGAAAAATTCAGTTTTAACCAAGATATAGCAATTACGTTTTTTATAAAAGAGCTTTTTTCAAACCCTGTGCTCAATAGGAATTGAGACCTTTTCATACTTCTATTTTATTATTAAATGCTCGGCTTGTTTGCTTTTATTTTTGAGATGCGAAGCATTCTCGAGAAAATAATATACAGTAGTGCCGAGCTCCTCATGGGCATGATAGCCATCCAAGGAAATTCGTACACTGTAAATAATGTACAAGTTACTTACAGCTGAATTAAGTGATATGTGTAGACAATATAGGGACTCCATACAATCTCAAAACTTCAGTTGCAAAAATTTGTTATAATAGTTCTCATATAGGCATAGATTTGACTATAATTTCATAAACAGTCCACATGTAGGCAAAAGAAACTAACTTCTATATCCATATAACCCTATATCCATAAATCATACTTTAAATCATGATAACAACTTTTAAATCATACTATATAGTTTTCGAACAACTATATAGTATCATATTATATAGTTTTAAATCATACTATATAGTTTCTGAACAACTTTTAAATCATGATAATAAAATAACCCTATATCCATTATCATGCTTCAGATCGCTTAGCTAACTTCTTCACATCCAAAACAGTTCATACAAGGTACTTTAGGCATGATTAAGTACTAAATTATACTAACAGTCGCCAAGCCTTCCATTATAAATATTATTACATCAAATAATTGCTATATATACTTTGTATTCATGGTTTTCATAATTTTGACCAAAACATCCCTTTATAAGAATGAGAACAAATCACGGTCAAGAGACAGTAAAACAATTGTAAAATTCAATAACTTAATGAAGATCTCCAACACATTTTAAGACCACTCCACTCCAATCAGCTGAGACAAAAGAAAGCATCACTTTAAAATGAATCAATAAACTATTACAATTAATCGAAAACTATGAAACAGTCGCAATGAACTAGATCAAATTCACTGAAAACCCTACCAACAATCCATATAATCAAGATACCCAACCCAAGACCCATAAAACATAAACAAAATTCAATTAGGCATTGCCCCGTCTAATATGCAAAGGACTTAAAACTTTGCATATCATACACTATTTGGGAAACTTTGCTTCCATCTAATATGCAAAGTTCTTAAAACTTTCTGCAAATTCATAGGAAAATAAGGCATTGAACCAAAAGTTATGAAAAAAAATAAATAAATTCAATTAACCCTACCAACAATCCATATAATCAAGATTCCCAACCCAAGACCTACAAACACAAAGCAAATTCAATTAACCTACTAAAAAAAGGGACAGAATACATCAGATAGCGAGATTGACAGTCAATGGGCAAGGCGGTGGCAGAATGGGCAAGGCGATGGCAGAATGGACGAGGCAGTGGCGAAATGGGCGAGGCGGTGGCGGTGGCTGGCTTCTACTTCTTCTCCCCCTTTCTCCCTCTTCTCTCTATCTGCTCCCTCTTTTTTTTTCTTCTTCGTCGTGTGTCGGCGAATGACCAAACCGGTAACATTAAGAATGATCGATGGCCAAGCATCGGTGACGCGCGTCGATCGCTAATTTTAATGACGTGAGACATATATCGCCTTTAGTGGTCGCCGATAGAGAAATCGTCGCACAAAACAAAGCGCATGACAACGTTTCACACCAATTTTTGGGAGGGAAATGTCATGTCGGCCGACACTTAGCGACCGCGCGCGCTATCGCCGATATATCTTAGTGACTAGAAAAAATACCTATTCGTAGATGGCGCAATGCTATTATTGATATCGCCGACCGAAAGGCGATGGCCGTTAATATGTTTGGTTGCAGATAGAGTTTTTTCCTATAGTGAAATAAACCACATCATCGAATCATCCCGCACTACGGCCAAGGATATTCATGTAGTAATATCAATGGTCGTGATTATACCAAATAATCCTTGTCATAATCATACCAACAACTATCCATCAATGCACTACGGGCTAATGATGACTTTTACCACATCATTAATTGTAACATTACGGGTCATGATTATACCGAATGATCCCTAGTCATAATCATACCAATCAACAGTCCATCTATGCACGTAAGCCAAAGATGACTTTCATCACAATATAAGCATGATGATGACGACAATGATATAAGTATTAATCAAACGAAATCAAGGATAAATATTAAAAACTTTAAATTTATTCAGAGTTTAAAAATATCCAAATTGTCAACATGAAACTGTTTTGTGGAGTAAAATTTAAGAATAATATTCATGTATCAAAAATAATTTGGACAGAAAAGAAATATATTTTTTGGGTAAATAGTACCCCGTGAATAGTACTTCGAGAATAGTACCTCGTGAATAGTACCCCGACATAAAAACTACCACAAATACTCGAGTGAATAATATTCGAGTGAATAGTAACTGGGTAAATAGTAACCCGTGAATAGTAACTCGTGAATAGTATTTCGACATGAAAAGTGTCCCGAATACTCGAGTGAATAATATTCGAGTGAATAGTAACCCGTAAATAGTAACTCGTGAATAGTATTCTGGTATGAAAAGATCAATAATTATCAAAAAAGCTAAGAATAATATTTCCATAAAAAGATACTGGATGAAGCGAAAATATCAAGGATATTCTACTAATTTCACTTGAGTATAGAAGCAATACTTTAATGTAATGAGGTATAATCGGGGAATATGAGATTTAAATAATATTACTCACATACTACAGAGTATGGAAGAAAATATTATTCTTTATGAATCTTGAACAAAATAATATCCCTTACCTCGTAAGAAGACCTGGATACTAGAATAGTGAAGTAGCAGACTTCTCTTCTTCTTTCTCTCTATAGCTTCTCTCTCTATAATTTCTCTTGTGAGTCTTAGTGAATTTGTGAGAATGAAAGAAGAATGAGCTTCTATTTATAGGAAAATATAGTTTCGATAATTGCACGTTTTGGGGCTCGAAATATTACAGTATAATACCTTCATCTTTTCCTCCATTTTTAATTTAGTCCTACAAGTATTATCAAACTTGCACCACCTCCCCTAATTGTGACGACCCCAAAACAGGTATACATCACCCATCTTGGGTCGCCAGATATATACATGGTACATAACTCAACTACAAACTTAATTATACAACTGTCGTGTAAAAATACGACAAAACATAATCTAAGTGTTTTATTAAGAATATTGTTATCTAGACAATATCCACACTCAATGGAGTCCTCATTATATTTATTGTCACACTATTTTATAGAATAGTGAGGACTACTAAAACAACCATCCGGAATGGTCAATCCGTTCTCCGACTCGTCCCAAATATATATTCTCATTTCAAGAGAATAGTGAAAGAAAAGGGTGAGCTCAACTAGCCCCAAGAAGAAATATTATGACTAAGATAATGCAGAATAAATTATCCTTGGCCTTCAACAGTGTTAAACTGATAAAATACAATAAACATCAAGTTTAACTGCAGCAGAATAAGCAATCCATTAGAAGAGTCAAGTAGAACATAATGTCTATTATCTCCTCTAGATTAAAAGTTCATCGTTAATATTTCATTCCTGTAATACTCATCAACAGTTCTTTGTTATACCCAAGATTAAAAGAACTATCATCACCTGTCTTCACCTGAACCACCAAAGATTATAGTTAAATCCACGATTCATTTTTATAATCATGTAAATCAACATTTTCTCATTGCCACAAAGGCTTAATAGAACGTTTACCCAATATCATTACCCCAAAGGCTAAAGATATTCAAATGTAATAACAATGATTATACCAATCAGTTGTCTACCTTTGCACTACGGGCCAAAGATATTCAACTATAAAATCAATGGTCATGATCATACCAATCAATTGTTCGTCAAGACACTACTACCAAAGACATTCATTTGTTAACTAATGGTCATGATCCTCGCTTAATCACATCATCGAATTATCCATGCACTATGGGCCAAGGATATTCGTTATTATCACCAGTGGTTATGATCATGTCATACACCTGTCCATCTTTGCACGTAAGCCAAAGATATACAACTATAAAACCAATAATCAATAATCCATCTTTGCACGTAAGCCAAGTCCATCTATGCACGTAAGCCAAAAATATACAACTGTAAAACCAATAATCAACAGTCCATCTATGCACGTAAGCCAAAGATAACTTTCATCACAATATAAGCATGAGGATGATGACAATGATATAAACATTAATCAAATGAAATCAAGGATAAATATTAAAGACTTTAAATTTATCCAGAGTTTAAAAATATCCAAATTGTCAACATAATACTGCTTTGTGGAGTAAAATTCAAGAATAATATTCATGTACCAAAAATAATTTGGATGAGAAAAGAAATATATTTTTTGGTAAATAAGTACCCCGTGAATAAGACACGATACTAAAAAGTGTCCCGAATACCCGAGTGAATGATACTAGAGTGAATAGTAATCGGGTGAATAGTAACTCGTGAATAGTACTCTGGCATGAAAAGTACCCCGAATACCCGAGTAAATAATACTAGAGTGAATAGTAATCGAGTGAATAGTAACCCGTGAATAGTAACTCGTAAAAAAAATACCAAAGAAAATGATATTCCATGATGAGTACAAAAGAAATGATATCTTAGACGAGTATAATAGAATATACGAAACTGCAAATAGATTTTCACCCGCCATGAGGTAATCCACGTAGACAGATCATTTCACAATTTAATAAGGAATGAATACAAAGGATCATTCACCACGCGTGCAGTAATCCACATGTATAAAAGTTATTCTAATGAATAATAAAGAATAGAATAATGAAGAATTCACGTACGCATGCGATAAACCGCGTATAAAAGTTATTCCCAATGTAATAATAAAGAATGGAACCAGTCCTGCGTAATCCGCACAGATAGGATATTCCAATGAATAATAAAGAAGCGGAACCAAGTCATGCGTAATCCACTTGCATGCATGACGGATATTCCAATGTAATAATAAAGAATGGAATAATAACAGAATTCACCGGGCATGCGATAGATCGCATACAGATAAAGTTATTCCAATGAATAATAAAAATGGAATAATGTAAGAATTTTTACCATGTATGCAGACTTTGTGACATGGCAAAGTTATTCCAACATAATAATAAAGAATGGAATTATCTACAGTGTGACGCCACCAAAATAGGTATACATCACCCATTCTGAGCCGCCAAATACATGGTACAGAAACAGCTATAACTTCATTAATACAATTGTCGTACAAAATATGATAACACATAAACTATGAGTTTAAATACAAATATTGTCTTCTAGACAATATCCACACTCAGATAAAGTCCTCATTGCAATTATTGATGCACTATTTTACATAATAGTGAGGACTGCTAAAACAACTATCTTGAACCATCACTCCATACCCCAAATTTAGTTCTCGCTAAATTCTCACTTTTGAGAAGAAAAATGGAACAAAAAGAAAAGGGTGAGCTCAACTAGCCCAAAGATATAATATTATGACTAAGATAATGAACAACAAATTATCGTTAGCCTTCAACAAATCAGATAAAATATAATGGACAACAAGTTTTAGATCAATATTCGCAGCGAAAATAACAATTCATTAGAAGAGTTTAGTAGATAATGAAATCTACTATCATCTATGAATTTAAAAGTCCATCATCAATATTTTATCCCTGTAACATCAATCAATATACATCTTGAATCAAATATTCATCTTTGCACCACAGCCAAAGATATTCATTTCATATCACCAGGTTGGTCATGTTCATCTCAACACGTGTCCATCTTTGCACTATGGGCCAAAGATATTCATCAGGTAATCATTCATCTTTGCACTACAGGCCAAAGATATTCCTCAAGTATCACCATTAAGGACTGAGGATGATGAAAAATATTTTAAAAAACGAATCCAGTGAGATAAAAGGACAAAGATTAGTGATTCGTACTTTAGATAATTCAAATTTAAAAATACTCCATAATAAATTATAGTGGAGTAAAATTCAAGAATGAAGATTAAAACATGGATACAATTAAAGATAGTAACCATAATAGACATATGGGACAAAGAAGAGAAAATTTTATTTTTTGGTGAATAGTGTCGTACTCGTGAATAGTGCCGTATACGTGAATAGTGTCGTATACGTGAATAGTAATCCCGACACAAAAAGGTAAAAATTCCACAATAAAATTCATACCAATATTTCAGCATAATGATATTGAAAGAAATAATATCATTTACAAAGAAAATAACATCCATTACCTCAAAAGAATAACACTTCTGACTGAAATATCGGATATAATGCTGAAGGAAACTTGCACTGAATAGCAACTCTCAAAGTATCTCAATACTCACAAAATACGTTCGATAATATAGAGAGAGAAAGCTTATGTTTCTGGTGTAATTTTCAATTCTAACTAAGCACCTTATTTATACGAAAATGCTAGAACGCCAAAGGAGACTAAATTAACAAAATAATATTATTATTTTTTTTCTTCTACGCACACCCCTTTTGAACAAGCTAAGCATGCCTTCTTTGAAAAATTTCAATTACATGTTTTCAAAAAACAAAGTGGTGTGGACGCCCAAAAAATAGTATACATCACCTATTCTCGAGTCGCAAAAATATGGTATGAATACAAATACAATCTTAAATATACAACATGAAGTCGTGAGTTTTAATACAAATATTGTCTTTTGCATGATTAAAACTCAAAATAAGTCCTCAATACATTTATTAACACACTATTTCATAGAATAGTGAGGACTACTAATGCTATCATCCGACCAATCACTCCATTCCCCAACTAGTCCCCTCGCTACGTTTTCATTTCTCAAGAGAACAATGAAAGTAAAAGGGTGAGCTCAACTAGCCCAAGAAGAAATATTATGACTAAGATAATGCGAATAAATTATCATTAGCCTTCAACAATGTTAAACCGATAAAATACAATGACATCAAGTTTAAGCTGCGGTATGAACAAGCAATCCATTAAAAGAGTCGAGTAGAGAATAAAATCTACTATCTTTTATGATTTAAAAGGTTTTCATCACTTTTATCGCCGAGACTCGGCTTAATAAATAAACCACATCATCCTCGCACTCATCGCCAAGGATATTCATTAGTATCACAACCACAAATTATCCATGCACTACGGGCCGAGGATATTCGTGTATTCATCAATGGACATGATCATGCCAACAATCGTCCATCAATGCACTACGAGCCAATGAGGACTTTTACCACATCATTTGTAACATTACGGTGATTGATTATATAAGAATAATCTCTGGTCATAATCATACCAAGTCCATCTATGCACTACAGGCCGCAGATGACTTTCAACATAATATAAACATGAGAATGATGATAATGATATAAGAATTCAATAAAACAAGTTCAAGAATTAATTTATTCAAGAACCAATAACGTCCAAATTGTCAATATGATACTGCTTTGTGGGGTAAAACTCAAGAATGGTCAGAAGAATATTTCCATGAAAAGATACTGGATGAAGCGCAAATATCAAGGATATTCCACTAATTTCATGGAGTATAAAAGCCAAAACTTTAACCAACTGAGTATAATAAAGAATGAAATAACAAAAGAAATCACCGGGCATGAGATAATCGCACGCAGACAAAGTTATTCCAATGAGAATAATAAATAATGGAACGGTGTCACGTAGAACGCACAAACAGGATATTCCAATGTAATAATAAACAACGGAACGGTCATGTGTAAACGCACGCATACGTAATGTTCCAATGAATAATAAATAACGAAACGAAGTCATGCATAACGCATGCAGACGGGATGTTCCAACAGAATAATAAAGAATGGAATAATGAAGAATTTCACCATGTACGCAGATCGCATGACATGCATTATTCCAACATAATAATAAAGAATGGAATAATGGAAGAATTTCACCAAGTATGCAGATTGCAGACAGATGAAAAAGTTATTCCAACATAATAACAAAGAATGGAATAATGAAGTTCTCTTCATGAAGACGAAAGAAAGAAATAATACCCATTACCGTAAAAAAAAGAGTATTCCAATTGGTAGGCGAGGATATTCTTGAAGAAAACTTGCACTACGCTCAAAGCTTCTTAAAACTCTAAAGAAATATGCTCAAGATTATAGAAGAATTCTCTGAACTTCTGGTGTGATTTTCAATTCTAACTAAGCATCCTATTTATAGGAAAATAGAAAGGATACTATGTTGCACTATGCAATAAAATATAATATATTCTATTTATAATCAAATAAAACAAAACTTTATAAAAAGTATTCTGTTTTATATAAAAAAATTTTACTATGCAAAACACTATATGAGCACTTTATACAAACACTATGTATAATAAAATATAATATATTCTAATTATTGTCTAATAAAATAAATAACTTTATAAAAGTATTACATTTTTTTATATAAAAAGATTTTACTATACAAAATACTATGCATAATAGAATATAATATATTCTAATTATTGTCTAATAAAATAAATAATTTTATAAAAATATTCATTTTTTATATAAAAAGCTTTTACCGCTTTTATTACATTAATAATACTAATAAAAAAAATTATATATATATATATATATATATAGATATAAACTTAGTGACTTCATAAAAAGACACCTCAATATATCTAACAACATTTATCATTATGATTATAATTCACAATATTAATCGACTGTGTCATTCCTGTGAAAGAGGGCTTTCAATAAGGATTTCTCCTTAGTAGCGCTTAATTAGGTGACCAAACCTCTGAACATCGTTAATATTGCAAATAATAATATTAATAACTCGTTATCTCAATTATTGATTTAATAATATATAAAATATCGACAATAATTGAATCAAATAACGTGAGATACTACGCAACAATTACTAAAGCAATAATTGAACAAAACCGAGTGACTTTTCACGTAAAGCATCAATAATCAATACCATGTGCTACTATGCAACCACGCGTATTATCAGACTTTTACTACCGAAGTAGTTCAATGTTTTAATCAGTAAAACTTCCGCCGTTATTTTTATAAAAATATTTTTGTCGTTTTTCAATCTCGACAAGAATTCCGCTGTGGGGTCCATTAATGATTGTGCCGTCGCATTTAATATTCCATGTTAAAACGAATATTTCCCAACCAATCGAATATTATATAACAACTTGCATACTTTTGCAAAATTTATAAATATTACCCACAACTATAACATTATATCAAATTCATTTCATAATATTTAAAAATAATATTTATAGAAAAAAAATCATCTTTATTAAAAAGTTGGGGTCTTACAAGTGGGTCCCACCCATAATTTTAATAAAAATATTTATTTTTGAAACTTCAATAATTCATAATAAATAGCCCTTTTATCAAAAAAATACGAATTTTATGTCCATTCCATAGGAAATCGAATTCTCTACAACTTTGTAGATTTAAGTTTTTCCAAATTCCAAACGAAAAATACCCAAAATCCACATACGGACGATTTTTAATACCTCCATTCGTACAAAATACTGATAAAACACCTCAACATTAATTCCTTCATTTATATCCACACAAAATAAATATTTTCCTATCCATCATTTATGTTCACATAAAATAAATATTTCCCTATCATATAAATCAATAATTAATTATTCACATATAATATTATAGAATCACAATTATGACAACCAGGTCGTTCCCAAGAAAGAGGGGGCTTTCCGATAAGGATTTCTCCTTACTGGCGCGTAATTAGGTGACCAAATTCCTTTCCTAGACAGAACTTCCTTAGACATTGCCTGTAACGACTCCAAAATCGGGACTATTTTTTTCTTCCCGATCTTGTGCGTTAATATTATCATGTTCTAGCTTTAAAACATTATTTAATGTTAAAATAGCTAAAAATGCAGAATAAATTTACTTTTTCTTTCTTTCCATTCATTCATTCCCTGAATCGCAACCTTTACAATTCTTCTATATACTAGAATCATATTTATTACATGATTTATTTAACCTGAGTAGATATGAATATATGTACAATTCATTATTTCAAACATATTCCTAATTCAGAACAAATGATCTTCATCTATTTAATTATTCAAAGATTTAATTCTCTATGGTTTACACATGTAAATGTCATCAAATGATTCAACACAATCTCAATTAAATCACTAGTCTTCTTTTCATGTGCTCCTAATCACAATAGATCGCATCATAGCTTTAACCTGCAAATTAAGCAAGATTGAGCACGATTTTACCAACAAGTCTAATATCATCATGCATCACATAACACATAGGTTTCACATTCAGTTCATGCATTTATATTCTTGGTGTTCAAGCATATTACAAATGCATTATCACATTTATATTCTGCTGGTAGCAACATACATACCATAAAGCATACTACATATGTATACGTATCGCCACTATCACACATATATATTGAGTTCTGACTCAATTCAATAATTAGTCATAATTTGACATTCATCATTCATAAAGCAAATAATGCAGTTCATAGGTATTACATACTTATAAACATAAATCATGCTAACAATTATCTATAGCAATTATAAGTCCACTTAAATAAACTGAGAAACTTGCCTTGATTGGAGATTACCGTTAAACTTAACTTAGCTTCTTTCCAAAATTCCTACACAATCGTGTTTACATATACACACATATTAGGTAACCATTTACGTAACAAAAACATGCATGCATATATATTAACCATGATTATTAGTATATATAAACTATAATATTTTATTCTCATCTTAAAACTAATCTTGGTTTATTAAGAAACTTTATTCATTTTAACCTTTTTATGCACAATAAAGGTCTCTCACATTTTTAATATGTAAATATTTTACATCTTGAAGCTTAAATCATCCATATTCCATTTTAGGAATATCTTATGCATTTACTCATTAATTCGGGACTTAAATAGCTAATAAATAGCTTTTATAGTAAAATTCAATTTACTATATCATTCCTTTAATATAAATAATTTTTATATTATTATTTTACATGTTCATGAGTTAACTCGAATCATTATCTCATATATAAATATTTTATCCCGCTAACACATTTGCTTTACTCTTCGTTTTGCAGATATTTACATTTTCACTATATTTGAACGTATTAGCCACACAACCATGTCATATAACTTATACAGTTATATTTTACATATCCATATTGGCTGCATCCTTGAAAATTTCTTATATTCTTCTCAAAGACATTTACTCTTTTACTCACGATAGTCTTTTATCGCTTTAATAAACCTTGACATGATTTTAGTTCATCAATACTACACACTTTCAGTTTCTAACCCTCTTGTATCTTATTACATGGGCATTTCATACTTCTTGTTCCTAACTCAAGTATACAAGGTATATTCATAGCTCATTTCATTATTCTTTAACTTTCGAAAATTTTATGTTTTCGCAATAGCCTATGTGCTAAACCATGCTATCACCATGTACGCGAATATCTCGCTTTGTTAGTAGCTTCGCTTAACATTTATTCTCGTGAATAAATTACATTCGTGCTTCACATGTATTTTATTTTCATACATATGTGATTCTGTGTTCATAGTCTTCGTTTCGAATTTCTAAAACCTTTCGCTTTCAAATTTTGATGTTCAATATAGTTTAAATGGGTTAGCGTATTTTATTTTAATACATAACCCTTTTATATTTCATTTCTCAATTCAAGTTGATCACATATATGTAATTTCATGTACATAATACTTTTATCGCTTTTCTTGCATGAATAAGTTTCATGCGATATATAGTCTTTATACTATATTTATACTACTATAATTTGGTGTTTCATATTATGTGCCAAATAGCTCTAAAACCAACCAAACACGTTCGGGGAACACGATAATTTGAGTAGCCCAAGGTTGTCGGGGCTCGGCGTTGGCCTTTTCAATGACAAACAAAAATGGCTTCGACACGCTCCTTTGCTAATTTTTTTTTTTAAACCTTTAATCAACTTGCTGCGAGTTTTGGGTAGGTTTTAGTCCATATATCCAAGTATTTAAAAAAAATTCTAACCATGAAAACAAGCGACTAAGATCGACCAAAACAACACGTGAAAAGCATGTCAGGCGACTACACCATGGGCGTGGCTGGGCAGTGCCCTGCTGCTACTCAGTTGCTTGAAGCATACTTTGCGCATTTTTAACTTCCTGTTTTTAGCTCGGATTGCAACCAATTTTTGGTATGTCTTTCTTATCATATGAGACTATTTAAAAAAAATATGAAACCGCCATTTCAGGTTCATTAGGCAGCCCAAATAGAGCGCCAAAAGTGTACGTTCATAACAGTTTTTCACTTTCATTTTGGCTTTACCCTCTCTCGCCAAAACAGTCATAACTTTTTTGTTTCAAAACATTTTTGAGTGATTCTTGAGCCCACGCGAAGCTAACTTCCGGGACTACAACTTCTCTTCAGATCACAAATCCAAATTCCAAATCAAACAAAACAGAAATCTGCTCTAAGTGAACAGAATGTTCTGTTTTTAGACTGCACAACCCTCCTTCCCTAAAATGGCCATAACTCCTTCGTTTATCAATATTTTTAAGTGACTCTTGAACCCACGCGAAGCTAACTTTCGGGAATACAACTTTTATTCTTTGACCATTTCTAAATTCAAAACACAGAGTTCCAGAAATTCCGTGTAAAGGGACTGACCCGATTTGGTTAGACAGTTTTGACGAGACTACTTTGAATGGTCATAACTCTTTGTTCTGAAGTCAGAATTAGTCCGTTCTGGAGTCTATGGAAAGATTATTCAATGTACTATAATACCCCAAAAGTCCAGAATTTTCTGGAAACTCTAGCTAGCCCCGAATTCGTCCTTAGGGTCAGTAATTCACAATTTTTTGATTTCTAACATGTTTTACTAAAGCCTTCAATCATTAGCATTATCATATTGTATGTTATTTATATACATTGCATTCATGGTTTTAAACTCAAGTATGCAAGGTTTTATACTCTTTATGCAAAACATCCCTCGACCAATGTTGTTTCAACAGCAGTTTGATGTTGCTCACTGCTGCCATTAGGCAGCAGTCCCTTTTCCCTACCTCTTGTTTTGGTAAATTATAACATGTACCTTGGTTATTTTAACACCTAAGAGATGGTACACTCTCCTAGCTAACAATCTACATTAATACATCATCTATATGAACTCACTTGCTTGCAAATGTCGTTCCTTATGGCTGACTGTTGCAGTCAATGGCCAGCAATCCACCTCTTCTTTAATATGTTAGCTTTTCATTTCTCGCGGCTTGAGTTATTCAATTGAACTTTAGCTACTAAATAGGTGATATATCCACCCTTTATAATTCAATTGTGTTGACTGAGCGCCCAATGAAAGCCCCAGTCCTTGCCAAGCATCCCCACTGCTGCTGCCATAGGCAGCAGCTCTGCTCCACCATGCCTAAATTATGGCCTTATAACTTTTAAATCATCTACCAAATTAAAACCAACTTTAAGTGTGTTATACATACCATATGAGAATGAGTTTTAGAGGTTATAACCCTTCCATTTCAGATGTGATACGTATCTCAAAACAGTGGTCATATATGGCTTGCCACACTAAGTTTATTTTTCTTTTTTACTTTCGTTTTAGCTTGAAATTGCCTTTCACTCTAATCTAGTACCGTCAAATTCCTTAATTAACATCATTTATGTTGTATACATCAAGCCCAAGCTTTACTTTCTTCTCATTTTCATTTTTTTAGTCCAAACAATTCTTTTAGAACTTTTATCGAATAGTTAGAAAGCACAGTCCTTAAGCTACAAGTTTCACAACCATTTGTTTAAATCATGAATCCATTTTTTTTATCCTCCTTATTACTCCTCAGCCCAACCTATCTCCTTGTGCCTAGATCAAACCATAGAAGTCCATTTCATCACAACTTGCACATTTTAGTTTTAAACAAGATAGTTTATTACTTGTTAACCTTTCATTAAAAGTTTGATATTACAACTCTTATAGATGGTTTACAATTACCTAAGAAAAGCTTAACTCACTAATTTCCTTATCAGTTAGTTTAACAACAATTGAATTCACTAACACAGCTACATTAAAATATTAACAAAACTAACACAATATACCAGCCCCTTTATTTTCTTTTCAGGCCATTCGGCCACTGCAATTAACTAGTAGCAAGAGAATGAAGTGGAAAAGGATTGGAAAGCTTACCTTAATAGCTCAGAGATTGCAATTAACTGCTGCTCAATTTCTTCTCCTTCTCTCTATGTGTGTTATGGTTTTGAAGCTCAGTTAGTAGTATAACAACTAAGTTTGAGATACATTGTATGGCTATATATAGCTAAGAAGGAAAGGAATAGCTATCATGGCTCTACTGCTGGCTTTCTTCAGCCTCTATCCAGCTAAATTATGGCCTTATTGAGCCCCCTGACACAACAGTCAGTTGGCCTCTACTAATCTTAGCTACTACACCCTACTTGGCCCCTATATTAGCTACCTTACCTGGCCTCCAAAACTCCACTGATGCAGTCTACTTCTAGCAGCTAAGTTGGCTTTGCAGTGGCCCCTATTGTCTCTGTGTTACAACTCTACTTGGCCTTTGCAGTGGGTTAGTCCTCTAGCAACCAACTGAAACATTTTATAGTTACTAACTAACTACTAACTAATTGACTAACCAATGCAAGTTAACTCCCTGCCCTGCCTACATATTCCTATTTGGGCTGATCAGCCCCTTTATTTTATACTTCAAGTGGTCTACCGGATGGGCTAAGACATGAGGCAGGGATTAGCTTAAATTTGGGCTCACAACATGTAAATAGCCAATAGCCCTTAAAAAAAACTTGCAAGCCTACATAGCAAATTAAGGGAGCCCCATATTTAAATGTGGACGTCAATAACTATAAATATTCAAAATCTCTTATTTACCAAATTTGATTAGGCTAACAAAATAGTACCCACATCATCATATATTTTAATAATTCTTGGTAGTACACCATTGACCTTATTTATCACTAAATAATACCTTTTGAATGAAATAAATTATATCACAGGATAGGTATTTCCTTAAACAAATATGTAGCTTTATATCCAGAATCTATCTCAATTAAGCCACGTTGGCTTTCCTTTTCATTCTTGGTATTTAAATACCATTATAATAAGGTAAATCCAATCTACCTCACTTGATATATATATTTTTGTAATATAATTAAATCCCAAGGTCATAACATCATATTATCTAATAAGAATTTTATTTATTTAATTCTTATTTTAATATTACCCAAAATTTTGGGTTATCACATTCTTTCACCCTTATAAGGATTCCATCCCCGGAATCACAATACCAAATCATTCTTAATCGGTTTAGATCTTATTTTTTCCTGTAACCTTATCTTTGAATTATTTCAACATACCATTTCCATAGATTTTTCTTAAAAATTTAAAATAAATCATCTATTTTCACTCTAGGCTTTAAACTTTAACCCTTAATTTAATCATTCAAGATCTTCTAAATTTTTAGGTTGTCACATTACTAATAATGCTATCTAATAATATTATTCAAATAATATGAATTATTGATCTGATAATGGGAAATACTGTGCAATGACAATTATTAAAACAACAATAATATAAAATATCAACGCAAAGAATTATTGAATCACTAAAATAAAATATTGAGCAGTAATTCATTTGTAACAATTATTGAGTAGTGCCTCCTTACTTAAGAATCAATAATTCAAATATATCATGTAATACCATATCTTTCATCGCAGTAACTCACGCCAGACATCGTATATTTTAACCATCGTGTAATCCAACAATTGTTAATCGGTAATAATTACGTCGTTATTTATAAAAACTCAAACTTGTCATTTTCTTCATCAATAAATAGTTTTTTCAGTTATGGGGCCTCTAAATGGTCGCTACTGTCATTGCACGTACGAATATTCCATTTACGCAAGAATATTCCACGCACCAAACGAATATTCCCCCAACAACAATGAATATTTTATAACCTCTTGCTTATTTTACAAAATTTGCACACTTCACCCATAACCAAAGCATTATATCATATTAACTCTTTATTATTTCAAGATAATGTGTGACGCCCCCAAAATAGGTATACAACACCCATTCGAGTCGCCAAATACATGGTATGCAAAAGTAAACTACAACTTGATAATACAATTGTCAGGCAAAATACGACACAACACATAACGTGAGTTTAAATACAAATATTGTCTACTGTGATAATATCCACACCCAAATAAGTCCTAATTACAATTATTCATACACTATTTTACGTAAATAGTGAGGACAGCCTAAAACATCTTTCTAGAACTATCACTCCATACCCAGGACTCGATCCTACTATGTTCTCACCTCACGAGAAGAAAAATGGAACAAAAAAGGAAAAGGGTGAGCTCAACTAGCCTAGTAAAGAATATTATGACTAAGATAATATACAACAAATTATCATTAGTCTTCAACAGGAAAAATCGATAGAATATAATGAGCGACAAGTTTTAGATCAACAAATACAATGAAACAACAATCCATTGAAGAGTCGGCAGAGAATGAATTCTACTATCTTCTAAGATTTATGAGTCCATCATCAATATTTTATCCTCGTAACATCAATCAATATACATCTTTTAATCAAATATTCATCTTTGCAAGATGTGCCAAAGATATTCATTTATTTCACCAATGGGTCATGTTCATCTCAACACTGCTCATCTTTGCACTACGGGCCAAAGATATTCATCGATTAATCATTCATCTTTGCATTACATGTGCCAAAGATATTCAATAATATCATCATTTAGGGTGATGATGATAAAAATATTTTAAAGAAAATGAATCTAAAGAGAGATGAAGGACAAATATTAGGGATTCGTATTTGCTTATCCAAATTCAATAATAATCCATAATAACCAAGTGTGAAGAAGAATTCAAAAATAAAGATCAAAACATGGATACAATCAAAGATAGTAGCCAAAATAGACATCTTGGACAAAAAGGAAAATTTTTATTTTTTGGTGAATAGTGTCGTATTCGTGAATAGTGCCGTATACGTGAATAGTAACCCCGACACAAAAAGTTCCAAATTTGATTAAAAAGTTCACCAATATTTCGGCATAATGATATTGAAGAATATAATATCATTTCGAAAGAAAATAACATCCCTTACCTCAAAATAACGGTACTTTTGATCGGAATATTGGATAAAATGTTGAAGGAAACTTGTACCGAACAACAACTCTCAAAGTATCAAAATACTCACAAAAATACGCTCGATAATCTAGAGAGAAAGAAAACTTGTTTCTGGTGTAATTTTCAATTCTAACCTAAGCGTCTATTTATAGGAAAATGCTAGAACGCCATAGGAGACTAAAATAATAAACTAATATTATTTCTTTTTAATTTCCTACGCCACCTACCATTTGAAAAATCCAAGCATGCCTTCTTGGACAAAATCAGCAGCCCATGTGTGTAATCAACACCAACCAAAATGTGGGTCCCACTCATAAATTAATAAACATTATTTTATTTTTGGAAACTTCAACAATTCATAGAAAATATTCCGTTTATCAGAAAAATATGAATTTTATATCCATTCTGTCTGAAATCAAATTCTCTACAACTTTGCAGAAGAAAGTTTTTCCAAATTCCCAACAAAAAATATCCGAAATCCACAAACGGGTGATTTTTAATATTTCCCTTCCGACAAAATACTGATAAAATACATCAGCATTAATTCCTTCATTTATAACCACATAAATAGATCCATCATTTATATCCACATCAAATAAATATTTTCTTATCATATAAATCAATAATTAATTATTCACAAATAATATTACAGAATCACAATTATGACAACCTGGCCATTCCCACGAAAGAGGGGGCTTTCCAATAAGGATTTCTCCTTACTGGCGCGCAATTAGGTGACCAAACCTCTCCTTGACAGAACTTTCTAGACATTGCCAATAATGCTATCTAATAATATTATTCAAATAATATGAATTATTGATCTGATAATGGGAAATACTGTGCAGTGACAATTATTGAAACAACAATAATATAAGGTTTCTTTCTTATATCCCCAGTTTCTCGATCATCCCTAAGATTTGTGATTTATTTATTGGAATGAGGATCAGATATCTGGGTTTCCATCTTTTTGCTAATACCCTGATTGCCTCTTGGTGTGGATGACTCTAGTTGAGTAGGCATTGTTTGGCCCTGGATTCCTCTATGGTTATTTGTGGACCCTGAATAGATTGGTGTAGTTCTTTGAGCGTAATAGCCAACTCTGTCATTTGATAGCTTAATTTTTTGAACTCTTCGCGAGAGACAGAAGTTGGATCAGGTTGGGCACTTTTATCCATATCTGACTGTGGCCTTAATGCCTTTTTGGTCTTTGAAAGGTAAATGTATAAAAATTTTACATGCTATCATAACGTGTCCATTTTAGGAATATTATCCTGCAAAATGGGTGTCATTTAATAGCATGTAAAGCCTTAATATGCATTTACACATATTCTTCATATTTTCCTTTACATTGAGATTGACAAGTAATTGAAATTACAAGTAATTTAAATGGGAAAGTATGAAGAGACTTCCCTTCGCGTTTGGTTTATCAGAGGCTGACCTATCTTAGGTTACTCTCGCAACTTTTTGGCATGAAGGTTACCAGATCATCACAATCTACTTGACCGGAAGTTAATCCGGTCGTTCAACTGGAGCAAATCTGATTGGTGCCTTTCCTGAGCCCCGGGGAATTATTCTTCCCACGAGTCCAGTAATCAAACACCGACATGATAGCCTCCTGGTGGAGGGACCACACAACATACATTCACATATAACGTGTCTCACCGTTTATGCAAAATGATGACATGTGCGAAGCACTAATATCACAGATAGATATTTAGCAGTGTAGTAATTAAGATTCATTCATACACATTCATCAGAAATGTAAATGCAACATTCACACACAAGCATATAACAATTTTGAAAAGCTTGTAATAGCGGATTAAGCCCTCTTACTGGAGTCCCCAGCAGAGTCGCCACCTGTCGACGTTAGGATTTTTGAGTGTCCCTTTTCGTTACATGTTCTTTGGTGTTCTCATATTAATGTGAGATTTGTTTGAAAAAACAAGTGAAAAAGGTCCGACATGTATAATGTCGAAGATTTGACTTTAAGAGTCGCCAGTTGGTGTATTTAACTGGTTGCACCAACGCAACCAAAAAGGTTTGCACATTGACCCAGTGTTTTGACACTGCTAGACGGGTCTATAAAACCGAGATTCATTTTGGGTTCGGGGGCTTGATTATGAGGAGGGAAGGTGTTAGGCACCCCTCGACATCCATGTTACCACGGTGACCGCCACTTTTCAAAGAAATTGTTATATGAATGTGTGTTTGTGTGTGTGTGGATCAATATGCAATTATTTGAAAGTAGTACGAGGCCTCGTTCGCACCTATATACACAAGGTTTGAATTTTATAAAAAAAAATCAGTTTTAACCAAGATATAGCAATGACGTTTTTTGTAAAAGAGGTTTTTTCAAACCTTGTGCTCAATAGGAATTGAGACCTTTTCATACTTCCATTTTATTATTAAATGTTTGGCTTGTTTGCTTTTATTTTTGAGATGCGAAGCATTCTCGAGAAAATAATATACAGCAGTGTCGAGCTCCTCATGGGCATGACAACCATCCAAGGAAATTCGTACACTGTAAATAATATACGAAAGTACGCTTACAATTTGAAAAAGTCCATCACGAGGAAAGAATCTAGATTGATGAGATCGAATCTATGATCACATGATTCCTAGGCTCACATGATACTGCAGTTTATATGGAAAGCAATAAGCAGTTATATATATAAAAGCTATAAATATATATATACAGACATGATCAACCACCACGAAGCAACTCCATGGGGGATCAGAAATGTAAATATATAAAAGCGGTAAATATATATATATATAGACATGATCAACTACCACGAAGTAAACTCCAGGTGGGACGAAATATAAATAAAGCTGTAAAAGTGATCAATCGCCACATAAGTAAACTCAGGCGGATTTAAATGTAAATAAAGCGTAAAAGGCCACGAAGTAAACTGTGAACTCGACAGAAATATATATATATATATATATATATATATATATATATATGTGTGTGTGTGTGTGTGTGTGTGTACAAATATATATATAAAAGTAGTAAACGCACCAAATATGAATCCAGGCTCATCGGATATGTCTGACAACAATTATATGTATAAGTATATAAATATATAAAAGCGAGTAAATGCACCGGATGTAAAATCCAGGCACATCGGATATGTCCGATAACAATTATATATATATATATATATATAAACGAGTAAATGCTCCGGATGTAAAATCCAGGCCCATCAGATATGTCCGACAATAATTATATATATAAGTATATATATATATATATATAAATATATATATAAGTATATGCATATAAAAGTAATAAACGCTCCAGACCGAAGTCTAGGCTCAATCGAGGCATAACTCGATAATGTTAGTCCATATATGAAATATATACATATATAAGTATATATATAGACAGAAATGAAAACCACGATCAAGAAATGCAAACGCATTACAACACGACTCTCAATGTGTATAACAGTGTGTGTTAATATGAGAAGAAGGCTTTATAGAATATGAGAAGGCTTATAGTGGGCTGCCAATATAGACTTCTATGACTCTAGATGGATGAATACTCGGCTCCCACCGGTAAAAATATGACAAAATATAAGCTCAAAAGTGTTTGAAAGAAGACAGCACTCAGTTTATGGGGTGTACAAAGCCAATTGAACAGGGCTTCCTCGCTATTTTCTCTCTCAAAATGGCTAGCCCAAGCCCCATATTTATAGAACTGATTGCCTCAGATGTACCAGCGGCAGCCTCTGTTACACCTGCGGCTGCCCGAACTGCCCGGGGTACCACGGGTCCCGTCGTCTCAAAGTACGTGCACTCATGCACTGTAATGTTCGCTCGAACTTGCAGAACTTCAATCTGAGCATCCGAATGAGGTGTACAAGACCATCTTCGGACTGATTTTGATGAGAGTTACGCAATGACATGGGATTTGCCCTTTTTGATTCCAGGAAGATAGGTCCATGACCGAAATAGCATTCCCAGGTTCCCGTCAGGCAATCCGGTGAGCTATTTCTCATAGTTTTCGCTCCGAAGTTAAGATATGAGTCTTGTGGGACTAATTTTAAATCAATTTGAGTTAACATGTATGTACTTGATTTGAAGTGAAGTTGAGTTGGCAAAATGACCATTTTCCCGGGGTTATCTCCAGTTTTCGCATAGTTGTAGCAGGTTTTTCCCAGGGTTATCTCTGAGATGGTCATGATGTTGACTCTGAATATCCTCAGGGTTATCTCTGAGGTTGGAATTGATGTTGTGGTCCTCGAGGTTATCTGGAGTGTAAAAAGACGTTTTGCCCTCCCCGCATGCGCTTAGTAATGGAAAAGAAAATTTCGAGTGTCTACGGTGTATATATCACCGATCTTGAGTGCCAAATACATGGTAATCGAATACAAATAAAACTTAATTATATAACGAGTAAGTGTAAAATACGACAAAACAAAAGCTGAGAGTTTTAACACGAATATTGTCTTTTAGACAATATCCACACTCAATGGAGTCCTCATTACAATTATTATCACACTATTTCATAGAATAGTGAGGACTACTAAAGCCACTTATCCTGGTCCATCACTCTATTCCCCGACTCGTCCCAGCTATATTCTCATTTCCTGAAGAGAACAATGAAAGAAAAGGGTGAGCTCAACTAGCCCAGTAAGAAATATTATGACTAAGATAATGTAGAATAAATTATCCTTAGCCTTCAACAGTATAACAACTGATAGAATATAATGTATAATAAGTTTAAGCTATGTAATGAATAAACAATCCATTAGAAGAGTCAAGTAGAGCATGATATCTACTATCTTCTATGATTTAAAAAGATTTTCATCAACTTTATCGCTGAGACTCAACTTAATAAATAAACCACATCATTGAATCATCCCTGCACCACGGCAAAGGATATTCATGTAATCATCAATGATCATGATTATACCTAATAATCCATGGTCATAATCATACCAATAACTGTTCATCAATGCACTACAGACCAATGAGGACTTTTACCACATCATTTGTAATATTACGGGTCATGATTATACCGAATGATCCCTGGTCATAATCATACCAATCAACAGTCCATCTATGCATGTAAGCCAAAGATGACTTTCATCACAATATAAGCATGATGATGATGACAATGATATAAGAATTCAATTAAAAGAAACAAATGATAAATTTTTAAAGATGTATAATTTAATTTATTCAGAATTCAATAATGTTCAAATTGCCAACATGATACTTCTTTGTGGAGAAAAATTCAAGAATGATATTGTATCAAAAATGATTTCGACCGAAAAGAAATCAATTTTTATCATGAATAGTTCCCCGGGTGAATAGTACCCTGTAAATAGTACTTCGGGAATAGTACCCTGTGAATAGTACTCATGAATAGTACTTCGTGAATAGTACTTTATGAATAGTACTTTGTGAATAGTACCTGTGAATAGTACTTTTGTGAATAGTACTGTATAAATGAATAGTACTCATGGACAATACTCCGGCATGAAGGGCTTAAAATTTAACAAGAATGTGCAGAAAATATCCATGTGAGACAATACTAGATGAAATGCAAATTTCAAGAATATTCTACTAATTTCATGGAGTATAGAAGCCAAAACTTAAACAAAATGAGTATAGAATTTGAAATCTGAAACGAAATAATATTACTTACATACTACAGATTATGGAAGAAAATATTATTTCAAGCGAATATTGAACAAAAATAACATCCCTTACAACTGTGGAACGAAAATAATATTCCAACGAATATTTAACGAAGATAATATTCCTACGAATATTGAACGAAGATAATATTCTTTATGAATATTGAACGAAAATAATATTCATACGAATACAAAAAATAATATCTCTTCAGAATATGAAATAAATAATACCCCTTACCTCAGAAGAAGACTGGATACTGGAATAGTGAAGTAGCAGACTTCGCTTCTTCTTTCTTTCTATAGTTTCTCTCTCTATAATTGCTCTTGTGAGACTTAGTGAATTGGTGAAAATGAAAGAAGAATGGGCTTTTATTTATAGAAAAATATAGTTTCGATAATTGCATGTTTTGGGGCTCAAAATATTACAGTACAATACCTTCATCTTTTCTTTTATTTTTAATTTAGTCCTGCAAGTATTATCAAACTTGCACTACCTCCCCTAATAGTATATCATGTGAATTAATAGTACATTCATGTGAATCAATAGTTCTATACATGTGAAAAAAATAATTACAATATAGTACCTTCATCTATACCTCCATTTTTAATTTAGTCATGCAAGTATTATCAATCTTACACCATCTCCCCTAATAGTACATGCATGTGAATCAATAGTACACACATGTGAACACATAGTTATAAGCATGTGAATTAATAGCAATTAATTGCTCATTTATCCGATTAATTACCCGATTGGACAATATAACTTCCAGACATCAATTATTATCGAAATAAATGTCGATTTTCACTAACACTAATAATCCCAACACAATGGAACTATCAATTTCATCTTTAATCAACATAAACTTATTCATCATTAATATAATATGTGACGCCCACAAAATAGGTATAATCATGACCTGTGACGCCCCCAAAATAGGTATACATCACCCATTTTGAGTCATCAATAACTTGGTACAGAAACAACTATAACTTTATTAATACAACATAAAAACTATGAGTTTAAATACAAATATTGCCATCTAGACAATATTCACACCCAAATAAGTCCTCATTATAATTATTGGTACATTATTTTACAAAAATGGTGAGGACTACTAAAACAACTTCTAGAACCATCATTCCATACCCCGACTCATACTCGCTACATTCTCGCCTCCTGAGAAGAAAAATGGAACAAAAAGGAAAAGGGTGAGCTCAACTAGCCCAGTAAAGAATATTATGACTAAGATAACATAGAACAAATTATTGTTAGTCTTCAACGGGGAAAAATCTGATAAAATACAATAGACAACAAGTTTCAGATCAATATTCGCAGCGAAAATAATAATTCATAGAAGAGTTACGTGGAGAATGAAATCTACTATAATCTATGAATTTAAAAGTCTATCGTCAATATTTTATCCCTGTAACATCAATCAATATTCATCTTGAATCAAATATTCATATTTGCACTATAGGCAAAAGATATTCATCAGTTGGTCATGCTCATCTCAACACCTGTTCATCTTTGCACTACGGGCCAAAGATATTCATATGAAAATCAACCATATTTGCACTATAGGCCAAAGATATTCAGTAATGTCATCATTTAGGACTGAGGATGTAATACCCGAAAATAAAATAATAATAATAATAATTAAATAATAATAATAGAAAAAATATTTTATTTTAAACCATATTAATTGGACTTTGTCATTTATTTTGGGTCAAACTAGTCATTTAATTTTGTGGGATGATGAATTAATAAGTGTTGGGTAAATTAAATTGGTAAAATTGGACTTTAAATTAAGTGGGTCAAATTTATAATTGTGTAAAAATTTTAAAATCCTATCAAAATTAGGAGAGTTAGTAAAATATAAAAAGTAATTAATAAAATGATAAGTAAAACCTAATTACATGGCACTTCATCTTATTGAACTAAGAAAAAGAGTTGGCTGGCGCTAGTAGAGAGAGAGAAGAAAAAACGCGAAGAGGAGGAGGTTACATCAATTAAGGTAATCGTATTATTTTAATAGTCAATATCCGTATAAGAATTACATGATGCAAGTCAGTTAAAAGATTGAGTTTGTTTTCATGTTTTTGAACATAGCTCCTGATGAAGGAATTATATATATTTATATGGATGCAATTAAATTATTTAAACTATGTATATTAAATGATTAGATGTAACTTTCTTAGTAAATGTTGGTTTTTGCAACTGAGGATGCTAGATTTTAATTGGTTTTGTAAATAAAGAGTTGCTTCAGGTTTTAAGTTTTTCGCATATTTATTTGTAGAATAGAAATATGGTAATTTTACATATATGATCAATGCGTATAATATTATGAAAATCTTTAGAATATAATAATAATGATAAAAAAATGAGTTTATTAGTGAAAAAAAAATAAAAAAAAATAATTATATATATATATATTTTATTTACAAGTGTACTTATATTAAAATTATTATTTTGTTTAATTAGATCGAACGGAAGGAATTTAACGAACTATATTGGAATAATAATTTTGGGTATTACATTGCTTAATCCAGGTACAGATTCCGTACTCTTTCAGCGAGACTCTTTTGTTTTTAATTTATTCGTTTCATTATGTGTTTTGAAAATTAGTATTACCACTCATGATTATTTCTTGTCAAATTCATTGTGATAATTTCATTTGGTGTTCATAGTTGAAACTCATATTTGTACTCTATAGACTAGTACAACATGTCTAAATTTATTTTGATATTTGTAGTAATGTGCATGTTAATATTTTTGGAGACTTTGTGTTGATATCTCGTTTCAGTTTAACATGTACATGTTAGAACCCCTTTATTGTGTTGCATGTGTTGTGACATTATATTTTGTTAGAATACCGTAGGGTATACGAGCTATAACCACGTGGGGTACCACAGTGCATGTCATCTCTGCACCGAGGCAAGACACCTTAAAGTGGCGGTGTGATCGATCCACACGCGTCTGCGTTTTGTGCTCCGTGGGAGTTGGCCATTTGGTGTTTTGTTGTGGGAGGCGTATGGGGGTCGACCCTAGTTTTTGTTACATTCGCTCGTGGAGTGGTGATGTTTGTGCCAAACACGCCTTCCGATTTTGCACCGCATCTGGATTGCGCAGTCCGATGTGTGATTGCCTGTGTGGCATTATTTTGATTGCCTGTGTGGCATTATGTGACTTGCCTGTGTGGCAAGGTATATTACTATTTGTTTTGAGCTCGGTATAAAATAACACCCAACCATTTGATTCAACCTATTATTTCGTTGTGTTAGTTTTGTTCGTTTCGTTTCAGTTCATTTAATTGAGTTAGTTATTTCGGTTCTTTATTTGTATTCTGTATCCGTACTGAGCATTTGGCTCATGTTGTGTTTTTCTTCCGGCAGGTAATCAGGGGGATCAAGGGCAAGTGTGATGAGAGCTCCATTCATTCCAATGATTTAGAATTATTCTGTTAGACTTGATGTGTCAGTTACTTGGAATTGTAATAATTATTTTAGATTGTGGATTGAGCCGATTGTGGCATTTATTATGGTCGTCTTATGACATTGAATTATTATGAGATTATTCTTTTGTGGTTTAGAGCCTTGTGATCTTCCTTAGTTTTGTTGTGTTTTTGAGTAACCTCTCTTTCTATTTTGGAAAGGGGGTGTTACAGAGTTGGTATCAAAGCTTAGGTTCTTTCTTGTAGAAAACCTATTTAGGTTAACTTTTGTGAGTTATGGGTACACTTACAGGTTAGGTTTTTGTTACATTTGATTTTGTTAAAACTATTATATCAGCTATATTCGAATCTGTCTCTAATCTGCTTTGTTATCTATTCGTTGATCTCTTTGTTATATGGCTCGTAGATCAACTAGAGTTGCTGAGAGGCGAGGTAACAATAGGGGAAGAGGTGAAGGTCGGTCCAATGAGCAACCTAATGGTCAGATTAATGCTTAATTGGCTACCTTGGTGAATCAGGCAGTGAACCAAGCTTTACCTCAGTTGGTGGCGAGAGGTCAGACAGTAATGCAATCGGCGCCACCACCGAAATTCTGACGAGGGAGAATCCAGAAAATAATGGTCAGCATACAAACGTTGAGGAAGGGAATGCGGATGGTCATGATCTGCAAGGGGTTGCGATGTATGTATGGTTGGAAAGGTTCCAGAAGCAGAAACCACAGTCATTTAGTTCAGCTCCAACTCCAATTGATGCAGAGAATTGGATTGCTCACCTAGAGAAGATATTTGATGTGTTGGGGTGCTCGGATAATCAGAGAGTATTACTTGCTTCCTACAAGCTGGAAGGGGATGCACAGAGGTGGTGGAAGGCGACAAAAGTAACAAAGGGTGATGGCTATTTTGAGACACTTAGTTGGGCGAAGTTTTGTGAGGTCTTTTATCTGTAGTACTTCCCAGCTGCTGATAAAGAGGCCCATGCTAGAGACTATTTGTCTATTCGGCAAAAATATGACGAGTCCATCACGGATTTCATGACGAGGTTCACCAGGTTGGCAGGATTTGCCGGAACTTCTGCAGGGACTGCAGCGGAATAGGCGAAGAAGTTTAAGTGGAGGATTCATTACAGGTATCGACAACATCTCATTAACAACAAGTTTGCAGATGTGTCAGCAGTGGCTAATGCAGCCAAAAATATTGAGATGGAGCGACAGGATTTTCGGTCTTCTAAACCGGAGGGGAGTCGAAAGAGGGATAGAGATGACCAGCAGGGTCAAGCTTCAGTTCAGCATGGGAGAAATAAAGGTGGTCAATTGAATAGGAACCGTGGTGGCCAGCAAGGGCAGTGGCGTGGCCAGAATCAAAACAGGGGTTATCAGCAGATGCCTCAGCAAGGGCAAAATCGTCAGCTTCAGCTACCTTGGCATGGACAGAATCGTCAACAGGGGCATAATCATCAGCAGGGGAAAAATCAGGGTCGTTATCCAGGACTAGCTGGTGGGGGTAACCCAAATCTCATTCCGATAGCTCCTTGTGCTACTTGTGGGGCTAATCATCCGGGGAGGCAGTGCCACAGACTCACAGGTGCATGCTTCTTGTGTGGACAGATGGGTCATATTGTTAGGGATTGTACCGGTCCACGCGGAAATGGTGGAGGTGGTGATAATGGTGGCAATGGAGGTCAACGTCAGGGTGGCCGAGTGTTTGCTTTGACGTATAACCAGCAAGCAGTGCACTGTGCATCGCTTTCGGTACTCTTTTAGTTGGCAATCGTGAAGCATCTATTTTATTTGATACGGGTTCTACTCATTCCGTTGTTGCTTAGTCTTTTGTTCGGTACTTAGGTGTGCCATCTCAGTCTTTAGATTCCGTCATGTCTATTGCTACCCCGATGGGGACTTCTGTTGTTATTTCTGATTCGTATCGAGGGTGTTCGATCAGTTTTGGGGATAAGATTCGTAGGACTAATCTTCTTCCGATGAGTACGCACGATTTCGATGTCATTCTTGGGATGGACTGGTTAGATAAGCACCAGGCCACTATCGATTGTCAGGCGAAGAAGGTTATAGTTGGAGATGTGAAGTCTCCAGAATTCGTGTTTCAGGGTTCACAGCCGAGTAGAGTGGTGAAGTTAATTTCAGGTTTGAAGGTTGGGAAGTTGGTAGCAAAGGGTTGTGAGGGATATTTGGCATTTGTGAAGGATACCTCTAAGGGTGAGTCTCATATTGAGGATGTTCCTATTGTTCGTGACTTTTTCGATGTATTTCCTGAGGAGTTTTTCGGGTTGCCACCACAGCGGGAGGTGGAGTTTGCTATTGAGCTTGTTCCTGGTGCGGAGCCTATCTCTAAGGCGCCGTATCGGATGGCACCATTGGAGTTACAAGAGTTGAAGGAACAGTTGCAGGAATTGTTAGATCGTGGTGTGATTCGCCCGAGTGTTTCACCGTGTGGTGCTCCGGTCTTGTTTGTTAAGAAGAAAGATGGGTCTATGAGGTTGTGTATAGACTACAGAGAGTTGAACAAGATCACCATCAGGAATCGGTATCCCTTGCCGAGGATTGATGACTTGTTTGACCAACTTCAGGGGGCGAAGTATTTTTCAAAGATAGACTTGAGGTCGGACTATCATCAGTTGAGGGTGAGGGATGAGGATATCCCTAAGACGGCTTTTCGTACTCGATATAGGCATTACGAGTTTCTAGTGATGCCATTCGGGTTGACTAATGCTCCGGTGGTATTTATGGATTTAATGAATCGGGTGTTCAGGGAGTACTTGGATCAATTTGTCATTGTCTTTATTGATGACATTTTGGTTTACTCCAAGTCTAAGGAAGAGCATGAGGAGCATCTCCGCACGGTGTTGGGGATTTTACAAAAAGAGAAACTGTATGCTAAATTCTCCAAATGCGAGTTTTGGTTAGAGCAGGTTGCATTTTTGGGCCACGTTGTTTCTGCTGAAGGCATTAAGGTGGATCCTGCGAAGGTTGAGGCTATCACTAAATGGCCCAGACCTACTACAGTGACGGAGATTAGGAGTTTCTTTGGTTTTGCAGGGTATTATAGGCGGTTTGTGGAAGGTTTTTCCTTACTTACCTTGCCATTGACCCAGTTGATGAGAAAGGGCACAAAGTTTGTGTGGAATGAGGAGCGTGAGAAGAGTTTCGAGGAGTTGAAGAAACGACTTGTGACAGCTTTTATACTTGCATTGTCGTCGGGGACAGGAGGTTACCAGATTTATAGTGATGCTTCTAAGAAGGGTTTGGGGTGTGTTTTGATGCAACACGATAAGGTGATTGCTTATGCTTCTAGGCAGCTTAAACCTTATGAGGTGAATTACCCCACACATGATTTGGAGTTAGCAGCAGTGATATTTGCCTTAAAGATTTGGAGGCATTATTTGTATGGAGAGACTTGTGATATCTTCACCGATCACAAAAGTCTTAAATACATTTTCACTCAGAAGGAGCTTAATATGAGTCAAAGGCGTTGGTTGGAGCTTCTAAAAGATTATGATGCTAGAATTCAATATCACCCGGGGAAGGCAAATGTGGTTGCAGATGCTCTTAGCCGAAAGAGTTCAGGGAGTGTAGCAGCCCTTATTACACAACCTCAAACTTATTTCGGATATGGGGCGGATCGAGTTGGAATTGTATGTACGAGGTTCAGATGGGCATTTGGCGGGTATGAGAGTGGAGCCCTCTCTTATCTCGCGGGTCAAAGAAGCTCAAAAGGAAGATGGGGAGTTGTGGAGTATGACACAGAATTTAGATGAGGGCAAGCAGCCCGAGTTTCGTATTGATGACCATGGTGTGATTTAGTTGGGTGAGCAGTTGTGTGTACCGTCCGATCCAATCATTCGAGAGGCGGTGTTGGCTGAGGCTCATAGTTCGCCATTTTCTATTCATCCAGGTTTTACAAAGATGTATAGAGATTTGAAGAAGAATTTTTGGTGGAATGGGATGAAACGAGACGTGGCTGAATATGTTGGGAGGTGCCTCACTTTTCAACAAGTGAAGATAGAACATCAACGAAATAGTGGGTTGTTGCAACAGTTAGACATTCCAGTGTGGAAGTGGGAGGATATCACGATGGACTTTGTGACTGGTTTACCGAAGACTTTCAAGAAGAATGATGCCATTTGGGTAGTGGTGGATCGGTTGACTAAATCGGCACACTTTTTGGCTATCCATGAGGGTTACTCGGTGGATAGGTTGGCACAAATCTTTCAGCAGGAGATTGTTAGACTTCATGGTACTCCGGTGTCTATTGTTTCAAATCGAGACCCACGGTTCAATTCACGGTTCTGGAAAGGGTTTCAACGAGCTTGGGGTACTCGACTCAACTTTAGTACTTCTTTTCATCCGCAAACTGATGGGTAGTCCGAACGGACTATTCAGACGTTGGAGGACATGTTGAGGTCTTGTGCACTTGAGTGGTCGGGTAATTAGGATGATTACTTGAGCCTAGTTGAGTTTGCTTACAACAACAGCTGGCATGCAAGTATTGGGATGGCTCCGTTTGAGGCATTGTATGGTAGGAAGTGTCGGACACCAACTTGTTGGGATGAGGTTGGCGAAAGGGCCATAGAAGGGCCTGAGTTAGTCCAAATCACTACGGAGAAGGTAGCGGTGGCTAAGGAGAAATTGAAGTCGGCTCGATCACGGCAGAAGTGTTATGCTGATAAGCATAGGAGGACTTTAGAGTTTGAACCTGGTGAGCATGTGTTTCTAAAAGTTTCTCCTTGGAAGGGTATTTGGCGATTTGGGTTGAAAGAGAAGCTTAGTCCGCGTTATATTGGCCCAATTGAGATTTTGGAGAGGGTTAGTAAAGTTGCGTATTGATTAGCTTTACCTCCGTAGCTAGCTCACGTGCACAATGTATTCCATGTGTCGGTGCTGAGGAGATATCATTATCATCTGTTGCACGTTGTGCAATATCCATTCGATAAGATTCGGGAGGATCTTACTTGTGAGGAGCAGCAATGAGGCGATTTTGGATCGTCGAGAGGATTATGAGGAGGAAGACTATTCTGTTTGTTAAGGTTTTGTGGAGGAACCATTCAGAGCGGGAAGCTACTTGGGAGATGGAGGAGTCTATTCGAGCGGAATATCCGCATCTTTTTGATAATTAGGTAAGTTCATTCTTTTAATTCCGGGGACGGAATTCTTTTTAAGGGGTAGGTGATGTAATACCCGAAAATAAAATAATAATAATAATTAAATAATAATAAAAAACAATATTTTATTTTAAACCATATTAATTGGACTTTGTCATTTATTTTGGGTCAAACTAGTCATTTAATTTTGTGGGCTGATGAATTAATAAGTGTTAAGTAAATTAAATTGGTAAAATTGGACTTTAAATTAAGTGGGTCAAATTTATAATTGTGTAAAAATTTTAAAATCCTATCAAAATTAGGAGAGTTAGTAAAATATAAAAAGTAATTAATAAATGATAAGTAAAACCTAATTACATGGCACTTCATCTTATTGAACTAAGAAAAAGAGTTGAAAGCCATTAGTAGAGAGAGAGAGAAAAAAAAAGCGAAGAGGAGGAGGTTACATCAATTAAGGTAATCGTATTATTTTAATAGTCAATATCCGTATAAGAATTACATGATGCAAGTCAGTTAAAAGATTGAGTTTGTTTTCATGTTTTTGAACATAGCTCCTGATGAAGGAATTATATATATTTATATGCATGCTATTAAATTATTTAAACTATGTATATTAAATGATTAGATGTAACTTTCTTAGTAAATGTTGGTTTTTGCTGGCCCGAGGATGCTAGATTTTAATTGGTTTTGTAAATAAAGAGTTGCTTGGGTTTTAAGTTTTTTCGCATATTTATTTGTAGAATAGAAATATGGTAATTTTACATATATGATCAATGCGTATAATATTATGAAAATCTTTAGAATATAATAATAATGATAAAAAAATGAGTTTATTAGTGAAAAAAAATAAAAAAAATAATTATATATATATATATATTATTTACAAGTGTACTTATATTAAAATTATTATTTTGTTTAATTAGATCGAACGGAAGGAATTTAACGAACTATATTGGAATAATAATTTTGGGTATTACATTGCTTAATCCAGTACTGATTAAAAGTACTCTTTCAGCGAGACTCTTTTGTTTTTAATTTATTCATTTCATTATGTGTTTTGAAAATTAGTATTGCCTCTCATGATTATTTCTTGTCAAATTCATTGTGATAATTTCGTTTGGTGTTCATAGTTGAAACTCATATTTGTACTCTATAGACTAGTACAACATGTCTAAATTTATTTTGATATTTGTAGTAATGTGCATGTTAATATTTTTGGAGACTTTGTGTTGATATCTCGTTTCAGTTTAACATGTACATGTTAGAACCCCTTTGTTGTGTCGCATGTGTTGTGACATTATATTTTGTTAGAATACCGTAGGGTATACGAGCTATAACCCACTGTGGGGTACCACAGGCATGTCCTCTTGGCACCGAGGCATGACACCTTCCGTGGCGGTGTGATCAGTCCACGGCATCTCCGTTTTGTGCTCCGGTGGGAGTTGGCCATTTGGTGTTTTGTTGTGGGAGGCGTATGGGTCGACCCTAGTTTTCTGTGTTGTTCTGTTCTGCAGAGTGGTGATGTTTGTGCCAAACACGCTTTCTGATTTTGCACGCATCTAGATTGCGCAGTCCGATGTGTGATTGCCTGTGTGGCATTATTTTGATTGCCTATGTGGCATTATGTGACTTGCTTGTGTGGCAAGGTATATTACTATTTGTTTTGAGTTCGGTATGAAATAACACCCAACCATTTGATTCAACCTATTATTTCGTTGTGTTAGTTTTGTTCGTTTCGTTTCAGTTCGTTTCGTTTCATTTCATTTAATTGAGTTAGTTATTTCGGTTCATTATTTGTATTACATGTATCCGTCTTTGGGCATTTGGCTCATCTTGTGTTTTTCTTCCCAAGCAGTAATCGGGAGGATCAAGGCAAGTGTGATGAGAGCTCCATTCATTCCAATGATTTAGAATTATTCTGTTAGACTTGATATGTCAGTTACTTGGAATTGTAATAATTATTTTAGATTGTGGATTGAGCCAGTGTGGCATTTATTATCGTCTGTCTTATGATATTGAATTATTATGAGATTATTCTTTTGTGGTTTAGAGCATTGGGATCTTCCTAGTTTTGTTGTGTTTTTGAGTAACCTCTCTTTCTATTTTGGAAAGGGGGTGTTACAGAGGATGATGAAAAATATTTTAAAGAAAACGAATCCAGTAAAACAAAAGAACAATTATTAAGGATTAGTACTTTAAACAATTCGAGTTCAAAAATACTTCATAAATAATCATAGTGAAGTAAAATTCAAGAATGATCAAAACATGGATACAATCAAAGCTAGTATCCATAATAGATATTTTGGACAAAAAATGAAAATTTAATTTTTCTGTGAATAGTGCCGTATTCGTGAATAGTGTCGTATACGTGAATAGTACCATATACATGAATAGTAACCCCGACACTAAAAGACAAGAATTTTACAAGAAAAATCTTACCAATATTCCGGCATAATGATATTAGAAGAAATAATATCATTTTAAAAAAAATAATATTCCTTACCTCGAAAAGACGGTACTTTTGACTGAAATACTAGATATAGTGCTGAAGGGAACTTGCACCGTATGACAACACTCAAAGTATCAAAATACTCACAAGAATAAACTCGATAATATAGAGAGAGAAAGAGAGAGAAAACTTCAGTTTCTGGTGTGATTTTCAATTCTAACCTAAGCACCCTATTTATAGGAAATTGCTTAGAACACCAAAGCAAAAAATTTAATAAAATATTAATATATTTAAATTTTTGTCAAGCCCACCTCTTAAATCTGCATTCAACATTTATATCACATGGGGACACTTACCAAAAACGTTTTTCTTAAAAATAATAATTAAAACTTCCAAAAATTAATTATTTAAGAACTACGGAACTTCAATAATTCATAATAAATAGCCCTTTTATTAGAAAAATTCGAATCACGTGTCCTTTCCATAGGAAATTCCATTCTCTACAACTTTGAAGAAGAAAGTTTTCCCAAATTCCAAACAGAAATTGACCGAAATCCACAAACGGGCGATTTTACAGGCTATAATCAAATTTCAGTCAAGAAATGGGCCCACAGGCATGTTTAACATGTTTTAAACAACTTTTGCAATAAAAATACTCTTCCTCCTCATGTATTCATATATCGCACATTCATTGTAAAAATATCACCATTATTATATTATTAAAATATAATAATATATTTAAATAAATTATTTATCAGAAAAGATAAAATAACAATTTTTCAACAATTGTCACATTAAAAATTTTCTTCATCTATATCCACATAAAATGAATATTTTTCTTATCATATAAATCAATAATTAATTATTCACAAATAATATTACGAGAATCACAAATCATTGTGATGAGCGGTTCGAGGAAAGAGGGGCTTTCAATAAGGATTTCTCTTTCTTGGCGCTTGATTAGGTGACCAAACCTCTCCTTGAGCAGAACTTTCTAGACATTGTCAATAATGTTATCTAATAATATTATTCAAATAATATGAATTATTGATCTGATAATGAAAATACTGTGTAGTGACAATTATTGAAACAACAATAATATAAAATATCAATAAAATAAAATATTAAACAGTAACTACTGTAATAATTATTGAGTAATGAATTGGTGCAATATCGTGTGCTACTATGTTTTAACCACCGGGTATTCCAACAGTATTAAGCGTAATAACTATTCATGAATTATTTATAAACAACTTATACTTGTCGTTTTCTTTATCCAATCGCTTTTCAAGTTATGGGGCCCACACAATTTTGCGTCATCGTCACGAATATTCCCAAACAAGAAGAATATTCCGCGACCAAACGAATATTATCCGATAAAAATGAATATTTTATAACCACTTGCATATTTGAAATATTTGCGCATTTTACCCATAACTAACTACATTAATCAAATCAACCCTTACTATTTCAAAATAATAAATATAGGAAATTTAATTTCATTTATAATAAACTAGGGTCTTACAACCTCCCCTCCTTATGAAATTTCGTCCTCGAAATTGACGTACGTACCTGGTGTTTCGAAAAAGTGAGGATACCTCGCTTTCATTTCCGTTTCCAACTCCCAGGTCATTTCCTCTATAGCATGGTTCCTCCACAAAACTTTAACTTGTGGTATGACATTTGTGCGTAGGACATGGTCCTTCCTATCCAAGATCTTGGACGGTACCTCTTAAATACGTTAAGTCTTGACTATCTCATCCGGTTCTAACTTCAATAACGTGGTTCGGGTCTTTCACATATTTCTGGCTACGGATATGTGAAACACATTATGAACACGAGACATACTCGGAGGTAACGCGAGTCTATAGGCTACATTTCCTACTCGGTCAAGAATCTGAAATGAACTAATAAATCATGGATTGAGCTTTCTTCTCTTCCCGAATCTTGTAACTCCTTTCCATGGGGCAACCCGCAACAATACATGATCCCCAATACTAAATTCCACGTCCTTTCGATGAAGATCCGCATAACTCTTTTATCGATTTTGAGCCGTTTGTATCGTTGTCGAATCATTTGGATCTTTTTTCAGTGATCATACGTACCAACTCGTGTCCCAACAATGTTGCTTCACCCACCTCATCCCAACATATTGGAGAGCGACACTTTTGTCCATACAATGCTTCGAATGGAGCCACACCTATACTTGCCTGATAACTATTGTTGTAGGAGAATTCTACCAATGGTAAATACTTATCCCAACTCCCTTTGAAATCTAAGACACAGAGTCTTAATAGATCTTCAAGAGTTTGAATAGTCCTCTCTGATTATCCGTCCGATTGAGGATGGTATGTCGAACTGAATCATAAATCCGTGCCCATAGCTTTTTGCAAGCTAACCCAAAATTGTGAAGTGAATCTTGGGTCACGATTCGAAACTATGGATACTGGCATGCCATGCAATCTCACAATCTCATTTACATATATATGAGCAAGACGTTCAGGGGAATAAGTCTCCCGTATCGGCAAGAAATGAGCAGACTTGGTTAATCTATCAACAATAACCCATATAGCATTTATGCCTTGAGAAACCGTGGGAAGACCCATAACGAAATCCGTGGTAATGTGTTCCCACTTCTATTTCAGAATCTCAAGTGGTTGTAATGGACCCTTAGGCACTTGATGCTCCACCTTTACACGTTGACAAGTTAAACACCTCGAGATAAACTTTGCAATCTCTCTCTTCATATTGTTCCACCAAAATGTATGTCGAAGATAACGATACGTTTTGGTACTTCCAGGATGGATTACAAACAGTGTATTGTGTGCTTCCATCATGATCTTGTACTTCAAATCAGAGTCGTTAGGAACACAAAGTCTGGAGTGGACTCGAAGTATTCCTTCTTCAACGATTCTCACTTCCAGAATAGCACCTTCTTGTACTTTCTTCTTCATACGCATCAACTCCGGGTCGGTGGCTTTAGCAACTTTAACTTCATCAATTAAAGTTGGTTCTATGCATATACTTGACATCATCGCACTCGTTCCTGCATATGATCTTTTACTCAACGCGTCAGCTACCACGTTTGCTTTTCCAGGATGGTATTGAATAGTGTGGTCATAATCTTTTAACAGCTCGAGCCAACGTTGTTGTCGCATATTGAGTTCCTTTTGGGTGAAAAAATATTTGAGGCTTTTATGGTCTGAATATATCTCCACTTTCTTTCCATATAGATAGTGCCTCCAGATCTTTAGTGCAAAAGCGCATTGCACGCTGACTCTAGATCATGAGTAGGATAATTCCTCTCATATTCTTTAAGTTGTCGCGAGGCATAGGCTATAAATTTCCCATGTTGCATGAGAACACATCCTAACCCTTTGCCCGAAGTATCGCTGTAGATAACAAGAATAGGTATCCGTTTCCTCGTATTGATGACTGTTTGACGATTGCTGAAAAGCACAATTCTTTTCAAAGATCGATCTTCATTCGGATATCATCGGTGAAGATTAGGCGAGGATATTCAAAGAGCGCCTTGAACTCGTCACGGGCATTATGAATTTTTAGTCATGTCTTTTGGATTGACTAATGCTCCTATGACTTTCATGGATATGATAAGAGAGTATTCAAGGATTATTTGGATCGGTTCGTTATTGTCTTTATTGATGACATCCTCATATATTCCAAAAGTCATGAAGATCATGAGCACCATTTGAAATTTGGTACTCCAAAGGCCGTGAAAATAAGCTATATGCCAAGTTAAAGAAATGCGAGTTCTAGCTTGAGGAAGTAGCATTCCTTGGGCGCGTGGTGTCAAAACATGGAGTATCTGTCGACCGGCGAAGATTGAAGAAATAAAAGTTGAACCAGCAGAAGTCGGTGGCCAGAAGTCACGTAGCTTTTGGACTTATTTGGTTATTATCGGAGATTCGTAGAAGGATTTTCTCTAATCGCTACTCCGTTAACTCGGTGACTCGAAAAGATACAAAATTAAATATGGAAGCGAGGAATGCGAGAAGAGTTTCTAAGAGCTCAAGAGGAGACTCATTTCGCACTGTTACGACAATACTCGGTTCATCGTATCCATGAAAGCCCATGAGGAGCATTAGTCGATCAAAAGACATGACTAAAAATTCATAATGCCCGTATCGAGTTCTGAAGGCAGTCTTTGGAATATCCTCAGTTCTAATCTTCAGCTGATGATATCCAGAATGAAGATCGATCTTTGAAAAGAATTGTGCTCCTTGCAACTGGTCAAACAGGTCATCAATACGAGGAAACGGATACCTATTCTTGTTATCTACAGCGATACTTCGGGCAAAGGGTTAGGATGTGTTCTCATGCAACATGGGAAATTTATAGCCTATGCCTCGCGACAACTTAAAGAATATGAGAGGAATTATCCTACTCATGATCTAGAGTTGGCAGCAGTCATTTTTGCACTAAAGATCTGGAGGCACTATCTATATGGAAAGAAAGTGGAGATATATTCAGACCATAAAAGCCTCAAATATTTTTTCACCCAAAAGGAACTCAATATGCGACAACAACGTTGGCTCGAGCTGTTAAAAGATTATGACCACACTATTCAATACCATCCTGGAAAAGCAAACGTGGTAGCTGACGCGTTGAGTAAAAGATCATATGCAGGAACGAGTGCGATGATGTCAAGTATATGCATAGAACCAACTTTAATTGATGAAGTTAAAGTTGCTAAAGCCACCGACCCGGAGTTGATGCGTATGAAGAAGAAAGTACAAGAAGGTGCTATTCCGGAAGCGAGAATCGTTGAAGAAGGAATACTTCGAGTCCACTCTAGACTTTGTGTTCCTAACGACTCTGATTTGAAGTACAAGATCATGATGGAAGCACACAATACACTGTTTGTAATCCATCCTGGAAGTACCAAAATGTATCGTTATCTTCGACATACATTTTGGTGGAACAATATGAAGAGAGAGATTGCAAAGTTTATCTCGAGGTGTTTAACTTGTCAACGTGTAAAGGCGGAGCATCAAGTGCCTAAGGGTCCATTGCAACCACTTGAGATTCCGAAATAGAAGTGGGAACACATTACCACGGATTTCGTTATGGGTCTTCCCACGGTTTCTCAAGGCATAAATGCTATATGGGTTATTGTTGATAGTGTTAGGTTTGTAATATTCAAGAACGCAATCAAATTGCATAAATAAGCGGAAACGTGTAAAAATCAGAGTTTAAAAATTTTACAAACCATATACCCGGATCACCCTTTATGCACAATTATTAATTAAACGAAAAGATGAAGGACAAGAATCATACCCCTTGAAGATCAAGAGCTTCCTCAGTACAAGTTCACCTCCAATCCTTTTCGCGTTCAACTTGAATCCACCGGGTTTGGTTCCTTCTTTTGATCAACGTTAGCCACCCAAGTGTTTGGCCTCTAGAGGTGATCCACCAAGGAATAATAAAGATTCAAGAAAATGGGTGGTTGGCTAAACCCTAGTTTTTCTATCTCTATATAAAAAAAAGCGTACTCTCCAACAATTGGAATAACGTATATCGATATCCGATATAAGACTCCTCTTATAAAGATATCAAGTAAACCTATTAAAATAAGGTATTTTTAATTAAACTCTTTTAATTAAATGGGCTCCCCTAATCTTATTAGGGATAATTAATTAAACTCCTTTAATTAAGTTTCCTCTAATCCTATTAGGAATAAATGAGAGTACTTATATTAAATTAATTCCTAAACTCTTTTAGAAATTAAAATAATAATAATTGTAATAATATTAATAAGACTCCTCTTATTAATTTATATTTAATATTTCTAAAATATTAAATAATAAATATTAAGCTATTTAATTTATTCTATCACCATAGATTAAATTAAATATACTTAATATATTATTACGATTATGTCATTAACTTCTTAAATAATTATTCTTCCTTTTATGGTGTGACCCTTTAGGTTCTCCATATTAAACAGGTTGTGAATAAATCAATTAGAACAATTCTAATCTTATTTAAATAAATAAATTAAATAATTAATTTATTTAAATAAATAATATTTATTCTACAATAGGGATAAGCCTCCCTAGCGATCAACGACTTTCCGGATAATATAGATTTCAACAAGAATCATTAAAGAACCTTTGAGTAAATAATTTAAAATACAATTCAATCCTTCCACCATACTGATGTCCCGATTAAATATAAGGCATTGAATTACATCAAGTCTTATTTTATTTAATTATATGTATTTCGATCCTTAAATGCACAACTCCAAATAATGCAAATTAGAAACTCCTTTCTAATTTCATTACGCCTTTAACCGAGGACTCTTTGGGTTGTCATTTATCGAATCACATAGGACATTTCTCTTCTTTTAATATAAGTGGTAGATTCTTTATTGATCATACATTATCTCCATGTACAACTTATTATACCCAAGCATACACTTTGATATACCCTAAGGGTCTTAAGGAATAAGTCAAAGTATAACTCATCATACACAAGATACTATGATGATCTCAAGTCCAAGGATCACTTGTACTACTATCACTCTGAGAATTCCTATTGTGCAAGTAAAACTCCATTAGGTATTCCTTAGCGAGCCAACGTTCAAAGTGAACTTATTCTCTAATAAGCACCTACATACTTGCTTTAGTGTCTCCACACAAATGATCGTGAGATCAATCATCCTCATCCAATGAAGCAAGCAACGTATGTACCAATCTATCCGGATTCACTAATCCCCAATTTAGTAATCTAATGATTGGGAACTATTTTAGTTTTAAGCTTTCTAAGAATTTAGATCTCATTAGAATGATCATCATCATTATTCTAAAAGCATTGCTTAAAACTATGGGTTTATCACATATTATAAAACATTATCATGTAGATAATTAAAAGCCTTTAATAAATAAATACTTTTTATTAATAAATGAATAAGATTGTTACAAAGTATATGCTTTATCATCAAACATGATTGGCTTGTGTGCATACTACTTTCAGATAGATTAACCAAGTCTGCTCATTTCTTGCCGATACGGGAGACTTATTCCCCTGAACGTCTTGCTCATATATATGTAAATGAGATTGTGAGATTGCATGGCATGCCAGTATCCATAGTTTCGGATCGTGACCCAAGATTCACTTCACAATTTTGGGTTAGCTTGCAAAAAGCTATGGGCATGGATTTATGATTCAGTTCGACATACCATCCTCAAACGGACGGATAATCAGAGAGGACTATTCAAACTCTTGAAGATCTATTAAGACTCTGTGTCTTAGATTTCAAAGGGAGTTGGGATAAGTATTTACCATTGGTAGAATTCTCCTACAACAATAGTTATCAGGCAAGTATAGGTGTGGCTCCATTCGAAGCATTGTATGGACAAAAGTGTCGCTCTCCAATATGTTGGAATGAGGTGGGTGAAGCAACATTGTTGGGACACGAGTTGGTACGTATGACTACGGAAAAGATCCAAATGATTCGACAACGTATACAAACGGCTCAAAATCGACAAAAGAGTTATGCGAATCTTCATCGAAAGGACGTGGAATTTAGTATTGGGGATCATGTATTGTTGCGGGTTGCCCCATGGAAGGGAGTTACAAGATTCGGGAAGAGAAGAAAGTTCAATCCATGATTAATTGGTTCATTTCAGATTCTTGACCGAGTAGGAAATGTAGCCTATAGACTCGTGTTACCTCCGAGTATGTCTCGTGTTCATAATGTGTTTCACATATCTGTGCTTCGTAAATATGTGAAAGACCCGAACCACGTTATTGAGTTAGAACCGGATGAGATAGCCGAAGACTTAACGTACGAAGAGGTACCTGTCAAGATCTTGGATAGGAAGGACCATGTCCTACGCACAAATGTCATACAACAAGTTAAAGTTTTGTGGAGGAACCATGCTATAGAGGAAATGACCTGGGAGTTGGAAACGGAAATGAAAGCGAGGTATCCTCACTTTTTCGAAACACCAGGTACGTACGTCAATTTCGAGGACGAAATTTTATAAGGAGGGGAGGTTGTAAGACCCCAGTTTATTATAAATGAAATTAAATTTCCTCTATTTATTATTTTGAAATAGTAAGGGTTGATTTGATTAATGTGGTTAGTTATGGGTAAAATGCGCAAATATTTCAAATATGCAAGTGGTTATAAAATATTCATTTTATCGGATAATATTCGTTTGGTCGTGGAATATTCTTCTTGTTGGGAATATTAAATGCGACGACGCAGCCTTTTAATATTGGGCCCCATGCGGAAAGCGATTGGATGAAGAAAGCGACAAGTATAATTTGTTTATAAATAACGGCGTAGTTGTTACAGTTAATACTGTTGGAATACCCGGTGGTTAAAACATAGTAGCACACGATATTGCACCAATTCATTACTCAATAATTATTACGTGAATTCTTTGTTCAATATTTTATTTTATTGATATTTTATATTATTGTTGTTTGATAATTGTCACTACTGTGATATTTTCATTATCGGATCAATAATTCATATTATTTGAATAATATTATTAGATAACATTATTGACAATGTCTAGAAAGTTCATACAGGAGAGGTTTGGTCACCTAATTGCTTGCAAGAAAGAGAAATCCTTATTGGAAAGCCCCTCTTTCACAGGAAGCGCTTTGGTTGTCGATGATTGTGATTACGTAATATTATTTGTGAATAATTAATTATTGATTTATATGATAAGAAAAATATTCATTTTATGTGGATATAGATGGAGAAAATTTTTAATGTGACAATTGTTGAAAAATTGTTATTTTATCTTTTCTAATAAATAATTTATTTAAATATATTATTATATTTTAATAATATAATAATGGTGATATTTTTACAATGAATGTGGGATATATGAATACATGAGGAGGAAGAGTATTTTTATTGCAAAAGTTGTTTAAAACATGTTAAACATGTCTGTGGGCCCATTTCTTGACTGAAATTTGATTATAGCCTGTAAAATCGCCCGTTTGTGGATTTTCAATTTCTGTTTGAAATTTGGAAAAACTTTCTTCTGTAAAGTAGTAGAGAATGGAATTTCCTATGAAAAGGACATGTGGTTCAAATTTTTCTGATAAAAAGGCTATTTATTATGAATTATTGAAGTTCCGTAGTTCTGAAATAATTAATTTTTGGAAGTTTTAATTATTATTCCTAAGAAAAAAGTTTCTGGTAAGTGTCCCCATGTGATATAAATGTTGAATGCAGATACAAGAGGTGGGCTTCACAAATATTTAAATATATTAATATTTTATTAAATTTTTTGCTTTGGTGTTCCAAGCAATTTCCTATAAATAGGGTGCTTAGGTTAGAATTAAAATCACACTTAAAGCTCAAGTTTTCTCTCTCTATATTATCGGCGTATTCTTGTGAGTATTTTGATACTTTGAGTGTTGTCATACAGTCTGCAAGTTCCCTCAAGATTATATCCAAATATTTCGGTCGGAAATCACCGTCTTTTCGAGGTAAGGATATTTTTTTTTTAAATGATATTATTTCTTCTAATATCATTATTAGGAATATTGGTAAGATTTTTCTTGTGAAATTCTTGTCTTTTTAGTGTCGGGGTTACTATTCATGTATACGGTGATTATTCACGATATCGATAATTATTCACGAATACTGCAAGACTATTCACGGAAAAATTAAATTTTCATTTTTGTCCAAAATATCTATTATGGATACTAGCTTTGATTGTATCCATGTTTTGATCATTCTTGAATTTTACTTCACTATGATTATTTATGAAGTATTTTGAACTCAGATTGTTTAAAGTCACGAATCCTTAATAGTTGTTCTTTTGTTTCCTTTGGATTCGTTTTTCTTTAAAATATTTTTCATCATCCTCGGTCCTAAATGATGACATTCTTTGAATATCTTTGGCTGTAGTGCAAAAGATGGTTGATTTTCGTATGAATATCTCCGGCGTAGTAGTGCAAAGATGAGCAGTGTTGAGATGAACATGACCAATGATGAATATCTTTGGCCTGTAGTGCAAAGATGAATATTTGGTTCAAGATGAATATTGATTGATGTTACAGGGATAAAATATTGATGATGGACTTTTAAATTCATAGATTATAGTAGATTTCATTCTCTACGTAACTCTTCTATAAATTATTATTTCCGCTGCGAATATTGATCTGAAACTTGTTGTCTATTGTATTTTATCATATTTTTCCTATTGAAGACTAACGATAATTTGTTCTATGTTATCTTAGTCATAATATTCTTTACTGAGCTAGTTGAGCTCACCCTTTTCCTTTTTGTTCCATTTTTCTTCTCAGGAGGCGAGAATGTAGCGAGTATGAGTCGGGGTATGGAATGATGGTTCTAGAAGTTGTTTTAGTAGTCCTCACCATTTTTGTAAAATAATGTACCAATAATTATAATGAGGACTTATTTGGGTGTGAATATTGTCTAGATGGCAATATTTGTATTTAAACTCACAGTTTTTATGTTGTATTAATAAAGTTGTAGTTATTTTTGTACCATGTTATTGATGACTCAAAATGGGTGATGTATACCTATTTTGGGGGCGTCACAAGTCATGATTATACCGAATAATCCATGGTCATAATCATACCAATAACTGTCCATCAATGCAATACGGGCTAATGAGGACTTTTACCACATCATTTATAAACATTACGGGTCATGATTATACCGAATGATCCCTGGTCATAATCATACCAATCAACAGTCCATCTATGCACGTAAGCCAAAGATGACTTTCATCACAATATAAGTATGAGGATGATGACAATGATATAAGTATTAATCAAACGAAATCAAAGATAAATATTAAAGACTTTAAATTTATCCAGAGTTTAAAAATATCCAAATTGTCAACATGATACTGCTTTGTAGAGTAAAATTCAAGAATAATATTTTATAAAAAATGATTTAGACCGAAAAGAAATCAATTTTGTCATGAATAGTACCCGGTTGAATAGTACTTCGGGAATAGTACCCCGTGAATAATACTTTATGAATAGTACTCGTGAATAGTATTTTGTGAATAGTACCAGTGAATAGTACTTCGTGAATAGTACTCATAAAAAGAAAATACAAAAGAAAAAGATATTCCACGACGAGTACAAAAAAAAAGGATATCTCATACGAGTATAATAGAATATACGAAACTACGAATGAATTTTCATCCGCAATGCGGTATTCCACATAAACAGATCATTTCCATAATTTAATAAAGAATGAATACGAATGGTCATTCACCATACATGCGGTAGTCCGCGTAGACAGGTTATTCCAACAGAATAATAAAGAATGGAATAACAGAAGAATTTCACCATGCATGCAGTAGTCCGCGTAGACAGGTTATTCCAACAGAATAATAAAGAATGAAATAACAGAAGAATTTCACCATGCATGCGGTAGTCCTCGTAGACAAGTTATTCCAATAGAATAATAAAGAATGGAGTAACAACCCTTACGAGTATTGAAGGAAAATAACTCTCTTCATGAATACGAAAGAAATAATACCCCTTACGACTGTTTAACGAAAATAATATTCCTACGAATATTGAACGAATATGATATTCCTTACGAATATTGAATGAAAATAATATTCATACGAATATGAAAAATAATATGTCTTCAGAATATGAAATAAATAATACCCCTTACCTCAGAAGAAGACTGGATACTGGAATAGTGAGGTAGCAGACTTCTCTTCTTCTTTCTCTCTATAGCATCTCTCTCTATAATTGCTCTTGTGAGTCTTAGTGAATTGGTGAGAATGAAAGAAGAATGGGCTTCTATTTATAGGAAAATATAGTATTGATAATTGCACGTTTTGGGGCTCAAAATATTACAGTATAATACCTTCATCTTTTCCTTCATTTTTAATTTAGTCCTGTAAATATTATCAAGCTTGCACCACCTCCCCTAATAGTACATCATGTGAATCAATAGTACAATCATGTGACTCAATAGTTCTATACATGTGAAAAAAAATTACAGTATAGTACCTTCATCTATACCTCCATTTTTAATTTAGCCATGCATATATTATCAATCTTGCACCACCTCCCCTAATAGTACATGCATGTGAATCAATAGTACATATATGTGAACAAATAGTTATAAGCATGTGAATTAATAGTAATTAATTGCTCATTTATCCAATTAATTACCCGATTGGTCAATATAACTTTATCGAAATAAATGACGATTTCCACTAATACTAATAATCCCAACACAATAGAACTATCAATTTCATATTTAATCAGCAAAAACTTTTTCATCATTAATATTATAACTCAAAATATTTAACAACCAGATCATTCCCAGGAAAGAGGGGGCTTTCCGATAAGGATTTCTCCCTATTGGTGCGTAATTAGGTGACCAAACCTCTCCTCAACAGAACTTTCTAAACATCGTCAATATTGCAAATAATAATATGAATAACTTTTGTCGTCTCAATTATTGATTTAATAATAATAAATATTATGCGAGATGATCTTTGTGACAATAATTGAATCAATAATATGAGAGATATTATCACGTTGATTCATCGTAGCAATAATTGAGTATAGCTGAGTGACTTCTCACGTAAGCATCAATAATCAATACCGTGTGCTACTATACAACAATGCGTATTACTATACTTTTACTACCAGGTAGATCAACAGTTTAACGATAAAACTTTTGCCGTTATTTTTTATAAAAAGATATTTCTGTCGTTTTCTAACTACGACAATATTTCCGTTGTGGGGTCCACCAATGATTGTGCCGTCGTATGAATATTCCCTGTTAAAACGAATATTCTCCGACCAACCGAATATTCCCCGACACAACGAATATTTTATATTGACTTGCTTACTTTGCAAAATTTTCAAATATCACCCTTAACTTTAACCTTTATCGATTTAACCATTTACTAAATAACATAATAATTGTAAGAAAATTGAATACTTTCATTTCATAAAATTCTGGATCTTACAATTGAGCTTTCCTCTCTTTCCAAATCTTGCAAATCCTTTCCATGGAGCCACACGTAACAACACATGATCACCAACATTGAATTTCACGTCCTTTCGATGAAGATCAACATAACTCTTTTGTCTATCTTGTGAGGTCTTTATACATTGCCTGATCATTTGAATCTTTTTCGTTGTCATGCGTACCAATTCTGGTCCCAACAACGTTACTTCACCCACCTCATCCCAGCATACTGGAGAACGACACTTGCGCCCATACAACGCCTCGAATGGAGCCATGCCAATACTTGCTTGATAACTATTATTGTAAGAGAATTCCACCAATGGTAAGAATTTGTCCCAACTTCCTTTGAAGTCAAGGACACAGAGTCTTTAATAAATTCTCAAGAGTTTGGATAGTCCTCTTCGACTGCCCGTCCGTTTGAGGATGATATGCCGAACTAAATCGTAAATTCGTGCCTATAGCTTTTTGCAAACTAACCCAAAATCGTGAAGTGAATCTTAGTTCTCGATCAAAAACTATAGATACTGGCATACCATGCAGTCTTACAATCCCAATTATGTATATACGAGCAAGACGTTCAAGTGAATAAGTTTCTCGTATAGGTAAGAAATGAGCAGACTTGGTTAATCTATCGATAATGACCCAAATCGCATCTATGTCTTAAGAAACCTTGGGAAGGCCAGTAATAAAATCCATGGTAATGTGTTCCCACTTCCATTCTGGAATTTCAAGTGGTTGCAATGGACCTTTTAGCACTTGATGCTCCGCCTTGACTCGTTGACAAGTTTAACACCTTGAGATAAACTCTGCGATCTCTCTTTTCATATTGCTCCACCAAAATGTATGTCAAAGATTACGATACATTTTGGTACTCCCAGGATGGATTACAAACGGTGTGTTGTGCGTTTCCATCATGATCTTATACTTTAAATCAGGGTCATTAGAAACACAAAGTCTGCAGTTGACTCGAAGTATTCCTCCTTCATCAATTCTTGCTTCTAGAATAACGCCTTCTTAAACCTTCTTCTTCATATTTATCAGCTCCGGGTCTGTAGTTTGAGCAACTTTAACTTTATAGATTCAAGTCAATTCTAATCGTATATTTGCTATCTTCACGTAGGTTCTTGGAGTCTTTAACTCTATCTCCATCTTTTGTAAGTCGTACAAAATGGGTCTTTGTGTTAACAACATCGCACTCGTAAATGCATACGATCTTCCACTCAACGAGTCAGCTACAACGTTTGCTTTTCCACGATGATATTGAATATATGGTCGTAATCTTCAACAGCTCGAGCCAACATCTTCGACGCGAGTTACGTTAGTTTTGGGTGAAGAAATATTTGAGGGTTCTAGAAATGGGTTTTGTACTGGGGTCAATACAAAATTTGATTTCACGCTCTGGGGTAGGCCAAAAAGTTCTTCGGGGAATACGTCAAGAAATTTATTAGCGATAGAAATATCATTCAAAACTGTGACTCTCATCCAAGACTTGGATAACACGTCACATTGATACCTATCAACTTGCCACCGTTATTCACGGCGTCCCCTACAGAGAGTCTGGCTTCGGTGCATTCCAAGACTTGGAAGTCACCAGTGAAAGGTTCGGGGCTCTTTACTTATGGTTTAATATGACAGTGATTGACTTTAGTGGTTTGGCCACTTGAATTCGCATAACAGGTTGGTTAGGAAGGCTAACAAACTTACGAAAACAATCAATTTTAGCATGATGAGTAGTTAACCAGTTGATTTCTAAATCACATCAAAGGAAAGTATTTTTAAAGAGATGAGATCGACAGGTAATGTAAGACCCCGAATTTTATGAAATAAAGTATTCAATTTTTCTATTCAGTAAATGGTTAAATTGATAAAAGTTAAAGTTAAGGGTGATATATGAAATTTTTTTTCAAAATACGCAAGGGGGTATAAAGTATTCATTATTGTCGGGGAATATTCGTTTGGTCGTGGAATATTCTTTACATCGGAGAATATTAAATGCTGCGGTAGCTTGATCATTGTGGGCCCCATAGCAGAATAAGCCGCGGATGAAGAAAGCGACAAAATTAAGTTTTTATAAATAGCGGCGTAATCGTTCAATTAACCTTTGTTGGAATACCCGATGGTTAAAATCTGATAATATGCGTGTTTGCACGATAGCTTTACGGTTTTACATATATTTTTGAATTATTGATCCTTACATAAGAAGGCACTACTCAATAATTATTACGGTAATTCTTGTTCAATATTTTTATTTATTGATTCAATAATTGCTACGTTGAAATTTTATATTATTATTGTTCGATAATTGTCCTTTGCTTGATATTTCCCATTATCGGATCAATAATTCATATTATTGAATAATATTATTAGATAGCACTATTGGCAATGTCTAGAAAGTTACATCTAAGGAGAGGTTTGGTCACCTAATTGCGGCGAAGAGGAGAAATTCTTATTGGAAAGCCCCCCTCTTTCTGGGAGCGACTGGTTGTCATAAATGTGATTCTATAATATTATTTGTGAATAATTAATTATTGATTCATATGATAAGGAAATATTTATTTTATATGAATATAAATGATGGATTTATTTATGTGGTTATTAATGAAGGAATTAATCTTTGAGATGTTTTATTTGTATTTTTGTCGGATTGGAGGTATTAAAAGATCAAATCGGTGTTATTACTGACTTTATTGTGTGAGTTATAATATTTAATCCATTTGTTGGATCGTTGTAATTTTTGGATATGTTATACATATATAAGTTGAGTATATGTCCACAAATTTTGAACCGTTAAAATGAGCGTATGATTTGTTATGAATTTTAAGAGGTGGCTGATTAGGAAATTAGGTTTTGGTGGAAAATTCTAGAATTGAGTGGGCCCCACTCTTGGTTGTTGGGGAAGATGGCTGATTTTGGTGGGTGGAATAGTAGCGGAGTAAAGCCATCGGAGTTGCGAGTTAAGTCTGCTTGGCGTCTTAACATTTTCCTATAAATAGAGGGCTAAGTTAGAATTGAAAATCACACGAGAAACAAGTTTTCTCTCTTTCTCTCTCTATATTATCGGCGTATTCTTGTGAGTATTTTGAGTATACTTTGAGTATTGTTAGGCGGTTGCAAGTTCCCTTCAAAGACTATATCCAGGTGTTTCAACTAAATCTTGTCTTTTCGAGGTAAGGGATGTTATTTTCTTCTCGGATGATATTATTTCTTCAATATCATTATCTTTGAAATATTGGTTGGAACTTTTTATCAAATTTGGAACTTTTTCATATCGGGATTACTATTCATGAGTTACTATTCACGAGTTACTATTCATGAGTTACTATTCACGAGTTACTTATTCACGAGTACTATTAATTGTAAGCGTGAAGATGTTTTTTGTGGAATTTACATCTTTTGGTGTCTGAGTTATTCTTATTCACGTATCGGCCTATTCACGTATCTGATCTTTATTCACGAATCGGCATTATTCATAGAAAAATGAAAATTTTTCTTTTCGTCTAAAATATCTATTTTGGATACTAGCTTTGATTGTATCCATGTTTTGATCATTCTTGAATTTTACACCACTATGATTATTTTGAGGTATTTTTGGGCGTGGATAAAATCAATGCAAAGATGAATGATTTACGAATAATATCTTTTGGCTGTAGTGCAAAGATGAGCAGGTGTTTAAATGAACATGACCAAGTGATGAATATCTTTGCTTGATGGTGCAAAGATGAATTATTGATGAATATCTTTTGCTCGTAATGCAAAGATGACTGTTGTTGAATATCTTTAGCTTGATGGTGCAAAGATGAATTATTGATGAATATCTTTTTTGCTCGTAATGCAAAGATGACTTTGTTGTTGAATATCTTTAGTGATAGTGCAAAGATGAATTATTGATGAATATCTTTTGCTCGTAATGCAAAGATGACTGTTGTTGAATATCTTTAAGCCGGTAGTGCAAAGATGAATTATTGATGAATATCTTTTGCTCGTAATGCAAAGATGACTGTTGTTGAATATCTTTGCTTTGTAGTGCAAAGATGAATTATTGATGAATATCTTTGGCTTGTAATGCAAAGATGACCCGTTGTTGAATATCTTTAGCTTTGTAGTGTAAAGATGAGCTGTTGATGAATATCTTTGGCCGAGTGGTGCGAAGATGAATTTATTAGTATGATTATGAGCAGGGCTGTGATTTGGTATAACCATGATCTTTGATGTTTGGGTAAAGACAAGTGATGAAAATTATCTTTGTCTTGGATGAGGAAAGGAATTTAGAACTACAATTACGATTATGAGTTATACACGTGATTGTGGGCGAGGAATTGTTGATTGATGTTACGAGGATAAAACATTGTTGGTGGATTTTAACATGGAGAAGACAATAGACTTTATAGTCTATTTGACTCTTCTAATGGATTGCTCATTCAGCTCACGCAACTATGGTTGAAAAGTTTTATCATCTACCATATGTTCTAAATCTACGATTTATTCTTGATGAAGACTATTGATAATTTATTTATCTTTAGTCATAATATTCTTCTTGAGCTAGTTGTGCTCACCCTTTTGTTTCACAATTCCTTTCGGGTAATAAAAAAGGTGTAGTTGGGGTCGAGCGGGGGATAGCGAGGAATAGAGTGGTGGTCTATAGATGTGAGAGGTGAGGTGAATTTAACTTGGAAGGGTGTTTTGTCACTATCATACAAGATGTCTAATGACATACAACCTCGTGTTATCTTAAGACATGGTTGTGCTCATCCACTTGCTTGAGTATATTTACAAGCACTACCTATATAATCTTGGTGTTTGTTTGGAGTATAATACCCAATTAGAGGCAGTGGAGATAATGATATGTCAAGAGAAGACTCACCATTGGGAAGAATATGATAGCAATCTTCTCATTTTTCTTTGGGGTTTATTGGGTTGACCAAGGATAATTTACGTGGCCATATGATATCTACCATAACCTAAAAGCATGGCCTCCCATGTATGAAGGTTTCTTGAGCACTTCCCAAAGATTCTAATTTCTAAAAGCAGGTTTTTGACTATACCTTTATGTAAGGTGTCATTGTGACGTCTTACAATTGGTATATATTTGTATCAAACTCACAAACATATGTGTTGTTATATTTTGCACGACAATTGTTGTAATAAAGTTGTAGTTGTTTTTCGTACCATATATTTGGCGACTCAGAATGGGTTGGATGGAATGAACCTATTTTGGGGTTGTCACAGGTAACGTTAGGGTGCTGATTTGAATCAAACAAGATTTATAAATAGTGGATGTAACGAAGGTTTCTCCTAACGGAGTTTCAACCAATAAGTCAAAGTCTAACTTCTCTGGGGTCAAATTTAAACATTGAGCGCAAATAGGAGAAATAAAAGAATGGGTAAAAACGGTATCTAACAAGGTATAAACTTCACAAGAGTTTATGATTAACTAACCCGTGATAACTTCGTTCGGGTTACTCACTTTTTGAGAAGTAACAAAAAATGCTCTTCCTGAAATCACCGACTTTATTTTGTCCGTATCCACCTTTAGTGCCACCGTCCCAGGTTGATTTGATTTCTCCACAGTACAAAATTGAGCTATGTGACTGTCTTTTCCACAACTAAAACATACCTTGGAAGGCTGTGAATAGTTTAGACTTATGTGTCCCTCCTCTCCGTATCTGTAGCATCTAACTGGCGATCGTTCTCCTCCCCTAGAATTTGTTGTTGGTACTAGTGCTGCTGCCGACGTCTTCCCATCATCGTTAAATCTTCTCTTCTTGAATTTTCCACTTAAATTATTTCTTCTATTATCTTGGCCATGATTACCACCGAAGTGGTTACCATTTTTGGCATGGTAATTTCCTCCACGATGGTTATCATTGTTCCGATGACCGTTGCCACCGGTATGATTATTATCGTGTTGTTTCTCATTATCTTTTGGTTGGGCTGGCTCATTATCGCGCTCCAATAACTGAGCCCTATTCACTACATCTGAATACAAACACAATTTGTGAGAAATGAGGTATTGACGTATTTCGAGTCTCAAATCTCGCAGAAACATTCGCGTCATTCTCTCTTCATTATCAACCAAATGGGATGTGAACCGGGACAACTCGACAAACATAGTCTCGTACTGCGACACGGTCATATTATTTTGTTCTAACTTGATAAACTCCACCTCCTTAATGTGATGAATACTTTTGGGAAAGTACTTATCGTTGAACAGCTCTTGGAACTTCTCCCAAGACATTTTGAGTGCGGCAGGCTGAGTACATTTTACTGATTCCCACCAGTAATATGCCTCTTCTCTCAACATGAAGGTGGCAAAGGGAACCTTTTGCTCCTTGGAGCATCCCAAGACATCAAATATTTTGGTGATCTTCTTTATCCACGTCTCTGCCTTAAGTGGTTTTGGCTCTCCCAAAAACTCCGGTGGTCCTAGCTCCTTGAATTGCTTAGCAGTGACCATCCAAGAGTTGTCAGTGTTTCTACCTGCATTTTGAACAAGATTCGCTCTCGCCTGATGTTGCATGAATTGCATAAAGCCTCTGAACATCCCATCGTTCATCATTTGATCGGTGTTGTTGTTTACCTGAGAATTATTATCTTCCTGTTGTACATTATCCTGGGTATTGATCGTTGGTGACTCAACGGTCTCATATGCTTCATTGCTTATCTCAACATTTTCATATGACATTCTCAAATACTGCCACAAAACAAGGGTTAATTGACATGTCACATATTATCCCTATACTCTGACCGACCAATTAAATACCAAGTAAAACTTAGGTAGTTCATACTAACGAAGGAATTTCCCGTCTCTCCCCTCCTAGTTCTTGTCTCACATCTCAGCCAGGGATCATATCCCTAAGCTTTGATACCAACTGTGACGCCCCCAAAATAGATATAAATCACCCATTTTGAGTCGCCAAATATATGGTACATAAATCAAATACAAACTTCTTTAACACAACTGTCGTGTAAAAATACGACAAAACATAACCGAGTTTTTACATGAATATTGTCTCATAGACAATATCCAAACTCAAATTCAATCCTCATTACATTTATTATCACACTAAGTAGTGAGGACTACTAAAATAATCATCTCGGACCGTCACTCCATTCCCCGACTAGTCTCGGCTACGTTCTCATTTTCTGAAGAGAACAATGAAAGCAAAAGGGTAAGCTCAACTAGCCCAGTAAGAAATATTATGACTAAGATAATGCAGAATAAATTATCATTAGCCTTCAACAGTGTTAAACTGATAAAATACAATAAACATCAAGTTTAACTACAGCGGAACAAGCAATCTATTAGAAGAGTCAAGTAGAGCATGATATCTACTATCCAAATTGTCAACGTGATACTGCTTTGTGGAGTAAAATTCAAGAATAATATTCATGTATCAAAAATAATTTGGACAGAAAAGAAATATATTTTTCGGGTGAATAGTACCCCTTGAATAGTACCCTGTGAATAGTAATTCGGGAATAGTACCTCGTGAATAGTACCCTGACATGAAAAGTGCCCTAAATACCTGAGTGAATAGTAATCGGGTGAATAGTAACTCATAAATAGTAACTCGTGAATAGTACTCTAGCATGAAAAGTGCCCCGAATACCCGAGTGAATAATATTCGAGTGAATAGTAACCAGGTGAATATTAACCCGTAAATAGTAACTCGTGAATAGTATTCCTGTATGAAAAGATCAATAATTATCAAGAAAGCTCAGAATAATATTTTCATAAAAAGATACTGGATGAAGCGCAAATATCAAGGATATTCTGCATATTTCACGGAGTATAGAAGCAATACTTTAACAGAATGAGGGTATAATCAGGAATATGAAACGAAATAATATTACTCACATACTACAGAGTATATAAGAAAATATTATTCCTTATGAATACTAAACAAAAATAATATCCCTTACCTCAGAAGAAGACTGGATACTAGAATAGTGAAGTAGCAGACTTCTCTTCTTCTTTCTCTCTATAGCTTCTCTCTCTATAATTTCTCTTGTGAGTCTTAGTGAATTTGTGAGAATGAAAGAAGAATGAGCTTTTATTTATAGGAAAATATAGTTTTGATAATTGCACGTTTTGGGGCTCGAAATATTACAGTATAATACCTTCATCTTTTCCTCTATTTTTAATTTAGTCCTACAAGTATTATCAAACTTGCACCACCTCCCCTAATAGTACATCATGTGAATCAATAGTTCAGTCATGTGAATAAATAGTTCTATACATGTGGAAAAAATAGTTACAAGCATGTGAATTAATAGTAATTAATTGCTCATTTATCCGATTAATTATTCGATTGGTCAATATAACCTTATCGAAGTAAATGTCGATTTCCACTAACACTAATAATTCCAACACAATGGAAATATCAATTTCATCTTTAACCAACACGAACTTATTCATCATTAATATTATAACTCACAATATTTAACAACTAGATCATTCCTAGGAAAGAGGAGGCTTTCCAATAAGGATTTCTCCCTATTGGTGCGCAATTAGGTGATCAAACCTCTCCTCGACAAAACTTTTCAGACATCGTCAATATTGCAAATAATAATATGAATAACTTTGTCATCTCAATTATTGATTTAATAATATAAAATATTATGCAGATGATACTGTGACAATAATTGAATCAATAATATGAGAGATATTATGCAGCAATTATTGTAGCAATAATTGAGTATAACTGAGTGACTTCTCACGTAAGCATCAATAATCAATACCGTGTGCTACTATGCAACCACGCAGCGTATCGTATTTTTACTAAGGGTAGTTCAACAGTTTAACGGTAAAACTTTCACCGTTTTTTTTATAAAAGATATTTCTGTCGTTTTCTAACTACGACAAAACTTCCGTTGTGGAGTCTAACAATGATTATGCCGTCGTACGAATATTCTATGTTAAAACGAATATTCCCCGACCAATCGAATATTTTATAACAACTTGCTTACTTTACAAAATTTGTAAATATTACCCACAACTATAACATTATATCATATCTACACCATAATATTCAAAAATATATTTTGAGAAAAATTATTTTTTATTCATAAAAATTAGGGTCTCACACGTGACTTCTATTTATAATATTCTACCAACCTCCCTTAAGTGAGTTCATCGCATTCAATTTCGCGACACAAGGGAGCACATAAAATAGGCAAGGTAGTAGTAAAGGACGGGACTAAGAATGTGTTTGATTGCATCTTAATACTTCCTTCATTCCTAAATAAGTGACGTTTTAGAAGAAAAAATTTGTTTTAATTTATTTGTCGTTTACAATTTTCTAGGAGAATAAATTTTATACTTTTCTATATCACCCCTACCGATCTCATTGTCCCAAGAAATTCTCACCCTTAGTATTAATAGTTTTCAACTTCCCATAAAGGGGTAGTGATTGAATTTCACACATATTGTAATTATTAAATGATAGTATTAAATGACTTTTTTAATCTATATGCAAAAACCTTAAACGACACTTATTTAAGAATGGAGAGAGTACATCTTAGCAGTCTACCTCTAAATGCTTTTTAATGCATCTTAATGTAGTCATCTTAAAAGCCTCTGAATATTTTAGACTTAATTTTGCATCTTAATGATTTAGAGACATTCAAAGGAAAATTTTGTATCCCAATTACAAACTTTAAAATGTATTAAGATACAATCTAACATCACCTAATTAACTAGCAGATGCTTGTTTTAAATGGACTAATTTGAGCTACTTTAATCTCAGTGTATTTCTTGTTTTGGAAGTCTAAAATGTGTACTCCCTCCATTCCTATTTAATTGATTTTTTAGAGAACAAATTTTGTTTCTTTTTATTTGACGTTTGTAAATTTCTAGGAGACCCTAAACATTTAATACTCTCCTTAATTCTCTCATACTTTTTCATGTTATTTTTTCTCCCTCTTTTAATACCTTAATGGTATACTCTCTTTCTCTCTTTTATAATTTTATATATTTTTTCTATCCTCTAACAATATTTCTCTCTTATATTTATCATCTATAATTTAATTTTAAATTTATCTATGCAAAAGTGTTTTAGTAATATATAGTAATTTTAGTAAAGTTTTTATAAGAATTTTAACTTCTTTAATAGTTGTGTAAAATTTCAAAACGTCATAATTAAGAAAGGAGGAAGTATCAAATTTGGTTTGGACTGTTATTCCCCCTTCCTTCCTTTGAGTTCTCTCTTAATTTGAGTTTTCTCTTAATTTTTAGCACCAAGTTTTAAAGTGAAATTATTTACTACATGCATGTTTAGCTATACAGTGACGGATCAAAGATTTAACTTTAGAGCGAATGCATGGCTGTATATTGTCCTATGGATAATCAACTAATATATTTTTTTATACTAACGAATTTTAGTTTTAAAATTAGATAGATAAATATTATTAAGAAACTATGTCTCATATCAAAGAAAAAGTTGGCAAATAATCAAATATGCACAAACTCAGTTACTCCGTAGGTAAATAATAATAATAATAATAATAATAATAATAATAATAATAATAACAATAATCATAACAATAATGATAATAATAATAATAAATCTTTAACAAAAAAAATAATACTACAATTGTGTGCATTAAATATTTGATTGTATATCAACAAGAAGGAAACAATATAATACATGGGTCCAATATAAAGAGTAGAATTCACACACACACACACACACACACACACACACACACATATATGGGAATGATCCATAACATCTATTTGTTATGGATCAAAAAGTGACATATAGCATCTTGTTTTAAAATACCCTGTCCGCTAGTCTTACTAGCGGACGTAATATGTGAAATGTTTAGTCAATTTTGTCCCTATGTGCCGAACTCTGTACAACAATTACAAAGCCATCCGCTAGTCATACTAGCGGACGGTTCTTCCTTCCTCGGTCTTAATACTGCAAAACAAATATTGGGGAGAGATCTGCGAGCAAATAACCAAACAAACACCCTGATTTGCAAGGAACATTGACCTTTGAAATATAAGACTATATAAGCAAAAAAGACCACCAAATGAAGTCTCAAGTATTCCCATAAATGAAATTCTAAAGAACTGAGATCCATCACATAATACAAGAATCCAACAAAATCAATTATATTTTCACATAAGATATACAATTGACTCTCCACCAGTACCCTCCACTTGATATTTTCTAGTGTAACAAAGTTATGGGAACCATTAGATCAATTCCACCACCCAACTCATATCTTCATCGACAAAAAAGGCACTACTGGTGCTATTCAGTTACTTTCCCCAACTACTAAAAAACCAAAAAAAATGAGGGCAAACACATAAACATCTAAGAGATATAAGTGGCGGCGGCGGAAGCATAACTGGTAATATTTGGTACATGCCCATCATGGCATGCCTTTGCTACCAACCCATTGTCCTTCAGATCCGTGTCACCTGAGCTTGGGGGTACGTCCACTGCCGGCGAGCAATTAAAGAATCCATGTGGCTGCAGCATTAACTGCAACAAAAAATAAAAATCAAAGAATTAACTTTAAGCAAAGATTACTGGGACAGACAAGGAATGAGGAGGGGGCTTTGGCATTATGATAAGTAGTAATACTCTTTTAATGATCTGGATGGACATGGTGGCAATAATTAGGTTTTTCATTGTTCAAGACGCAACTTAACTTCACTTGATTTAAAACAACACATTGTCTGCCACCCATTAACTCTAACTCAACAACACCAACCATATATCCCAAACTTATTCAGGAAGAAAAGATTACCATATTAAAAACAATATAAATCTAAAAGATGACAGTAGAATACCATGAGCATGAAGCCAATGTGTTCCACTGGCATTATTGGCCAGTCTTCCAATCGAGGAACATGCGTCATTCTAAATACATACCTGTAAAATACAATAAAATCAATAGAATCTCTATGGGCAAGTTACACATTAGTGAAGCTTCATTATTTTTTATTACTTAGCACTCTATAAATTAGTGATAGGATGGTTGGAACTGCCCATGAAAGAAAAGGATGAGAGTTCAAAATGAAAGTAACTAACGGCTAGATTAGTGTCGAATGTCAAGGTCACATTAAAGATGCAAAACTGAAAAGTATACCCTTCATAGCAAATTTATGTGAATAGAATAGGATATACTTACCAAAGAACAACATCAGTTTCTTCCAGGGACCGGTTCTGCTTAACCCAAGTTGCCAATCCCTCTCCAACACGTGGATACTGATTCGGAAACTATCCTCCTGGAAACATCTCATCACGTGCATAAGGTGTGACCCAAAGATTATGCTTCAAAAAAGCAGCCCGTCTCAGGACTTTTGCCTCGGCACCAGCTAATGGTAAACAATTGGAACCTGGTAGTAACTTGTAACCAGTTAGCTGGCCAGTTCGGTTGACGGTTCTTGTGTTTCTGATCTGAATAGCGAACAGCATATATGATTTGCATTATAAATATATACTACAAGGGGTACATGCACAAAAACACAAACATACAAGACGTAAAACAGAGTCAAAATTTAAAAAAGGAGTAAGAAGTCTTACAACCCAAAGTCGGGCAAATAAGGAATTACAATCACGCATTGCTTCTAGTTCAGATCTTAGCAGTTTCTCTTCAGCGTAGAATGCATTGTTGTGAACATTGTTTTCCCCTGGTTCTTCAACTTTAACATCCACCTCAACAACCTATAGACAACATATATTACAAAAAAAGTTTGTATACGACGATACTTTCTCAAGAAATTATAGATATTTCCATACAGAAAAAAGTAAGATATGGCAAGCTCCTAGAACCCAAATAGACAACTGCATCACATGGTTGAGGACGGGTATACAGCCCCTCAAAAATGCCACTTGCAGTGAGAAAATGCCACTGAAGAGAGAACTCCAAACTCTAGCCATAAACACAAGAATAAGTTGAGAATGTGGCAGCCATCACCTACTGGTACCTAACAGTTTGTAAGAGTCACAGACATAATCTGAATTCATCTGATTCGAGTTAGAAAATATGTCACAGAATATTACTAGTGGTCTGTAATGCACAAGTAAACTGCCCCCACCCCAAAAGGAAAGGGAAGAAAAATCGAAGAAAGCAGTTTTGCTCTTATTCAAGATAGGACATAAGCAATATCCTTATTCCTGACTATTACTACAACCTCGTACCGATAAACTATGTCAAAAAAGTGGATCACAAACCAAAGAAAACACCAAACAAGCATTAAGGTTTTAACATGCCAGTCAAGAAAAATAATCACTACAACAAAAGGGGGGAAAGCTGGAAGAAGAGGCAGAACAAATGTGCTGATAAAAATGTTGTATAGTAGTATAATCTTTCAATTCGGTAAGAATGATTAAAAAAATGTTGTATAGTAGTATAATCTTTCAATTCGGTAAGAATGATTAAAAAAACAATCTGAACAATCTAGAATGTATATGAAACTTCATAAAACAACAAAACAACAAATACTCCCCTCTATATATATCCCAATCAACAAAAACTCCCCCACTATATATATCCCAATCAACAGTCCACATATAATGCAACTATAACCCTAACATTCTAGTATTGTCCGTTTTGTTGACGAAAATCAAAAGATATGTATCGCATGACCATAACAGAGCTAAATGTGACCCAAAAAAATGCAATTTTGCCCACAAATCTAGGTTTCAAGATTATACAACTTTGAAACTTTCAGGAAAATATAAAATAAAAAATATAAATAAAAAAATTACAACCAAATGTACCGGGCATAAGTAGATTGCAACAAATAAAACTTAAGAAAAAGCATGGAAAATAAACATGATGAAACTAGGGTTCAAGCGAATTAATTGCGAATCGCATCACCTTCAGATTTTGGAGATTAAACTACAAACTTACCTGCGAAATCTGTTTGGAAAAACAAGATTCCACTTAGCGAAATTGACCACGATTTGCAAATGACCACTTCTAGGGTTCTAGCTGTTCACAGCGGACGCAGAACTAGGGACAAATGCAATCACTGTATTGTTTTGAAACCTTGCGAAATTGCAGCAGATTTGCAGATGAGAGATTGTAGCCGATAGCATATGACCACTTCTTCGGTTCCAGGGATTCGCCCAATTCGCAGAACTAGGAACGATTGCAAGCGTCTTGTTTGTTCTACCTGTGTCGATTTTCCCCAAATATTTACTGGTAATCCGTCCGCTAGAATGACTAGCGGATTGTGTAGTTATTGTATTTGTTTTGGCGAATCGTACGAATTGGTTTGGCGTATTGGAGGGGCATAATCGTCCGGTAATTATACTAATTACGTTAATTACGTCCGCTAGTAATTCTAGCGGACGGGGGTTACCCAGAATATATCTCAACCAACAATCAAAAAATCGGACGGTTTTTTATCCGATAGCATATATAAATGCTATGGACATTCCTATATATATATATATATTCACCAAACACACCCCCGTATATATAATAATATATCATATATGTTACTTTATTTATATGATATATATAAACTGTTAATGCATGAAATGGTTATATAATATATATATATATATATATATAAGTAATAAAATAATTTTGCCTAATTTTAAAATAACTTAATTTAAATTTTGAAATCTTTAAATAATAAAATTAATTTGAGAATAAATATAAAATGTCCATATGTACAAAATAATTTAATCAAAATCTTTATCTTCTTTCCAAATTCGGTCAAGCAAGCATTTGATGATCAATCATATGATTTTTGTCCCATAATGCATGACCCAATTGATTTAACACATTAAAACATAAAGATCAAGAAAAAATTAATTAAATAAGATTTAGAAAATATTTTTGGTTAAAGTAAATAAGATAAATAAAATTATAATAAAAAAATTCTATGGAGAGGATTCTACCCTTTTAATTAAATTATTTACTAATTATTGTTATCATCAAAATAAAACTAAAAATTGAAGACCCAACAATCTCCCCTTTTTTGATGATGGCAATCAACTAAAAATATTTTTCATAAAAGCTCCCCCTCAATTTATGCAATCATCAAAAAATTTTAATTTTTTAAAAACCTAACATGCAACAATATATAACAGTTATTTTTCTTCTCCCCAATAATATTTTTCTTCTCCCCTTTGTCATCATAAAAAATGGAGGGGGAGGGGGGGGGAGAGAAATAGTAGTATAAATTACTTTTCAGATCTTGTAAAAGAAGAGATTAGAAAAAAATTCTTTTTGTATAGAAATTTAATTTCTCCTGCATGATTTGAATTTGTGTTATTGCCTTTGATTGACCAAAATTACTATACAAAAATGGAGATTATTTACCATTAGATGTATAGAAATTTAAAAGAATGTTCCATATTAAATCAATTATATATATATATATATATATTTAAAAAATATTTATATGGACATATATATATAGAAGCATATATAATTATGAGAAAACTGACATGTGCCACTTGTACTTGAACAATTATGATGACTTGCATAGTTAGAATCTTTTTCACCTTATTTCATTTGTACTCCTAGTCATTTGTACTTCTAGGAAGATGTTTAATTCTCCTTTCATGCTCATTTTAAAAATCTTACTCATGCTTTCAGAGAAATTATTTCACAAAGTAATATCAATAGACCCAACAATGATGTCGTCAGTTATTTTTACTAGAGTCAGCTTCAAGACATACCTGCAACATTTATCAATTTCAAGAACTGGTACCCTTTAATAAGAAGGGTCCTTTGGGTGAGTTTTCCATTTTGTACAAGGAACATTTGTGTTTTCTTTTACAAAAATGGATACAGGATAATCAATCTTAGTAGACAAGAGCGTTTTATGAGTAGCAGGTTTAAAAGATGCATGATTTACTCTATTATTATATCCTGAAAAATTTTGATAAAAATTTCTATGAGATTTTTGACTTTTATTACAAAACTCTTTCCTTGTTTTAATATTTGGTGCAATTTTCGTTCCTTTAGGCACCCAAATCATTTTTTCTTCATAATTTTCATTTTGAGCATTACACATGTGAAAAGAATGACCATTTCTGTTACAGTAAGAACATTTAGTAAATGGAAATGTATAATTTTCTTTTTCTTTATTTTTAACATGATAAAGTCCTTTATTTTTACTAAATTCTCCAATGTATCCTAATCCTTCTTTGTTAAATCCACATCTTTGTTGATTAAGCAAGACATCAAGGTTTTCTTTCCCTTTTGTGAACTTAAGAACTATAAAATTTAAATCATCACGTTCTTTAGTTAAAATATTAATTTGATCTATTAAAGAAGAATTTTCATTTTGTTTTTCTAATTCTATCTTTAGAGATGCATTTTCAAAATTGAGATTTTTAATATCTTCACTTAACACTTGATTTTTTATTTGAGTATTTTCATTAATTATAGCAAGTGTTGAATTTTCTATTTCAAGATTTTTATTTATTCTTTTAAATTGTTTTAATTCTTCTTTTAAGGAATTATTTTTCAATTTTACTTCATTTAAACTTTCATTAGTTATAATCAAGTTTGCATTTTCCATTTCAGCATTTTTTTAATTTTAATTAATTTTTTTAATAAAATTTTTAATTCAATAAAATCTTCTTTAATAATTTTATTATCTTCATATAAACCATTATATGCTTCTTGTAGTTTATGGTGTTTTTCATTTATATTATCTAAGGTATGCATGACAAATGAAGTACTAGATAATTGATGTTCAAACTGTACCTCAAATCTTGGTGATGACTCATTGTTTGCCATTAAGCACAAATTTGCAATTTCCTCTGTTTGTTCAGCAACTTCTTCTTGATTTATAAGTAAATCTTTGAAAGCAATTCTTTTCTTTTTGATATCTGTATCCGATCCTTCTTTTTCGACTAACATGTCGACTTCGTGGGCACGCAGATTTCCAATAAGGTTATCAAGAGGATAAGTAGTTAGGTCTTGCCTTTCCTTAATAGCAATAACCTTCATGTTCTAGATGGATGGAAGGGTTTTGAGAATTCTTCTGATTTTCTCATTAGTTGTATATGCCTTCCCCAGATGTTCCAGTTCATTAATGATTCTGGAAAAATGTGTTTCCATATCAATGATCTTTTCACCTTCTTCCAGCTTGAAACTTTCATACTCTTGGATTAGAGCATTTTTTCTGGTTTTTTTGATATGATTGGTTCCTTCATAGGTTAGAATCAATTTTTCCCAAATTTCTTTTGCATTCTTGCAATTGCTAACTCTTTTGTATTCTTTTTCAATGAGAGCACTAGTCAACACTTGTTCAGCTATGGATGCAATGTTCATAGCCTTTTCATCATCAGTAGTGAATTCATCAACATCTATTTCAACGATCTTTTCTCCAACGATTTTTGTTAGAACTTTTACACCTCGTTCTATTGCAAGCTAAACTTTGATTCCTTGTGATTTGGAATAGATTTTGAATCTGCTTTTCCAGGTGGCAAAGTTTGTACCATCAAATAGTGGAGGTCTGGTCATTAATAGTCCTTCTCCGCAACTAGTAGCATTGTAGGCTATAGATGGATCTACTCTTGGGTATGCATGTATTTTACTCAATAAATAAGTTAAAGAGCGCCGCTCTGATACCAATTGAAAATCCAATACTAATTAAGAAGGGGGGTTGAAAAGATTATTACAGGTTTAGAAATTATTTAAGGCCTTTTTGAATTTTTGAATAATTAATTTGCAGTGTTAGAAATTAATATGCAAGACAGTAAAAATTTAATCACACAATGCACAGAGATTTTTCTGGTTCACAACATACATCCCGGGTATACTGCTACGTCCAGTCTCAAGCTCCTCTCTAGGACTTGAGATCCTATTCATATCAGTAATAAAAACGCCTTCAACAGGCGGAGAAGCCTTTACAAAGTTTTATAGACAAACTTCCAACTATTCCCAATTAATCTATCTTAGACAGCAAGCTTCCAGCTCCATCCTCAAGCTTAGTTGTACTTCTTTTGAGTTTAGTTCTATTCTATGATTTGGTCTTGAAACAACAGCCTCTTCCTCACCTCTCAAGTACACTAGCGACCCAACTTCTTGCTGGCCTCTCTAAGACTATGGTCTTGGTCGAAGAATTACTCGTTTTTCTCACAGGTACATAAAATAAACTAACTCTGACCTTTTCTCTTTTTACAAATAAATTTACAACAATTTGCTTCTCAAATAAGTAGATAAGAATTTAGTACATATGGATGCTTCTTAAATAAGCAGATATAATTTAATACAGATTGATGCTTCTCAAATAAGCAGATATCAATTAAAGAGTAAAATATTTATAAAAGTTCAAAGACTTTTATACTTGAGAAATTATACTTCTTTGTAAGCAGATAGTAATTTGTGCTTAGATCAAATAATGCTTCTGTGTAAGCAAATATGTAAATTATGCACTTTTATATAATTTTAAATAACTTTTATATTTAGTGTGAAAAATGCTTCTTGAATAAGCAAATAAGTAAATTATGCACTGTTATAAAAGTTTAAATAACTTTTATGTTTTGAGTAAAAATGCTTCTTGAATAAGCAAATAAGTCAATTTTAGCTTTAGCTCAAAAATGCTTCTGTTTAAGCATATATATAATTTAATACAAATTTATAAAGAATTATTTTTTAAGGAGTAAAGAAAAGTCACTTTAAGTTTAAACAACTTTTAGAGTGAAAATGCTTCTAAGTAAGCAAATAAGTTATTTTAAAATTTGAATCAAATATGCTTCTATTTAAGTAGATATATTCACTTAAGTTTATGAAATAAAAGTTTAAATAACTTTTATATTATGCAACAAGTATTTTATGAATAAATAAATTTATGATCAAATACTTGTGATGACAGATATCAAATATAATAAATAAATCAGTTAAGCAATATTTGATATAACAAATATATTTGTTTAACTCGAGATAATATATAACAATATTTTATCTATTATGTGAACTTTTATAAATAATGTCACTTAAGTATTATAAGAAATAAATGCAGTTCAATTTCTCTTTGTAGAGGTATATCTAAAGTAACCTCATGGCGTCTAAAATACGACAAAATTTATAATCACAATTGATATTTATATAAATATTTTCAATAAATCACTACGATTCTCAAATTCATTTCGGATGACTACCCTTTTTGGAGTAGTATCTCAGTGTCGTTTTGAGCTATCAAGTGTCGTATCTATTTTACGATATTTATATAAATAATATCAATAAAAGGTTACTGAAGACTACAAGGAATCATACGGTTCGAATTTCTCTCCGTAGAGGTGTATCTCCGTAGCCTTGCGGCACCCAAGTATCATTTTATTTGATAAATAAATGAAATAAAGATGTATAAAATTATGTATAACAATTTATATTCGTATATCTATAAATATAAATAAGCAAGAGATAATTCAAATAAATAAATCAAATAACTTATCTCAATATGCTTAGACCAATTTCTTCTTCTCAAATAATCAGAACTTTTGTAAGAAGAGAGAGAAAGCTTTTTAGAGAGAGAGTATGTAGGAGAGAAATAAGTTTTTCTTGAAAGTCAATTGGCAATTTAAAAATGAAGAAAAAATCTCCTATTTATAGATTTTTGAAGTTGGGAGTAAAATAGTAATTTTGAAAATCTGATTTTAAATGAACGATTCAGATTAAAAACATTTGAAATTAATGGACCAGATTTTTGCGCGTAAGACCTTAGAAATTCGCCCAGGCTAAATGTCATCAACCTTAGTATTTATTGTTCCATTAATTCGGTCAAGAGTGAAAAAGGCAGCCAGCTATGTCCCAAAAAGAAGGTCACACGATTTTTTTTTTGAAAAAAAATTGTCAGCACTTACTTTAAAAAAAGGAATGCATGCATGTTATTAATTATATGTTATACTTCCTCCGTTTCTTAATATAGGTCGTTTTAGGGTTGTGCACAAGTATTAAAATAATAATTGTATACCATTAACTATAATATCAATTATCTATATTGTCTTTGTATTGGAAGAAGAGTTTGTTATTTATTGGACAAAAAATAGTGAGAGAACTAAAGTTACATTTAATACTTGAGGTAATATTGGAAACTAAGCAATTAATACTTATTTAAAATTCACAAACAATTTATATATTGAAACAAAAATATTTTCTAAAAAGCGTATATTAAAAAAGAAGAGAGTATAATAAATATGCATGCACTTACTTTGCATATATATATATATATATGTTGGAACATAGTACAGTTATATACACGGTTTCCCAAAAAATCCCATTCGATTTTAAAAAAATGTCAGCATTTACTTACTAGCTTCATGAATGATTTATGTAATGCATGCATGCATAATTAATAACTATATATATATATATATATAGTATATATACGGACACATGTATATTATATATTATATATGCATGCATGCCACCTATATATATATATATATATATATATATATATATTCGCCACACACATCCGTACACCCGTATATATATAATAATATATCATATATGTTACTTTATTTATAGGAAGTCTTATATGAACAGGTTCTTTATAGTCTTTATCTAATATACTCTTTTTGAATGATTGATAAATTTATTGGAAAATTGAGATTGAAACATAAATATCTAACGGTAGTAACAACATATTAAACTTTTATTTTAATATGAGGACCCCACCATAGTCAACGTGTTGTCGGTTTGTTTAACTAAAAGCGAATTTTAATATTAAATAATCTGGTAAATGCAACATGTATAAACGTATAAAAAAAATAATAATAATAATATAGTAAGAGCCTCTTAGGCAAAAAAAAAAAAAAAAATCTAAGCAAGCTGACTCTTAAACATATAAAAAAATCAAATAGTGTGCACAAGTTCTTTATTTGCTTTATTTTTATAACAATATTTGTTATTTTATAAAACAAATATTTTTATAAAAACAAATATTTTATAATAACAAATAAAGAATATAAAATATTTTATAAAACAAATATTTTATAAAAACAAATATTTTATAATAACAAATAAAGAATATAAAATATTTTTATAAAAATAGCAAATAAAGAATTATAAAAATATTTGTTAATTCTTTATATAACAAATATATGCTATTGTTATATAAAATAGGATATAAAATATCATAAAGAATTAATATTTTAAATTAAAGTGGGAAGAAATTAATATATTTGTTATATAAAGAATTATAAAAATATTTTTATATCCTATTTTATATCCTATTATAAAATAACAAATATTTTATAATTCTTTATTTGCTATTTTTATAAAATATTTTATATTCTTTATTTGTTATTATAAAATATTTGTTTTATAAAATAACAAATATTGTTATAAAAATAGCAAATAAAGAACTTGTGCTACTATTTGATTTTTTTTATGTCGTAAGAGGTTGTCATAGGTTTAGATTTTTTTTTTTTTTTTTAAGAAGAGGCTCTACTATTATTATTATTATTATTTTTTTTTTTAAGTACAAGTGTCGCACTTCTACAGATTATTTAATATTAAAATTGCTTTAGTTAAACAAACCGACAACACGTTGACTATGGTGGGTCCTTATATTAAAATAAAAGTTTCATGATGTTGTTTACTTACCGGTATATTTATGTTTCAATCTCACCTTCCAATAAGTTTTTTATCAACTATTCAAAAAGTATACAGATAAGCATCCATAAGAACCTAATATATGGAAAATATTCCCTTATTTATATGATATATATAAACTGTTAATGCATAGAATGGTTATATATATATATATATATATATATATATATATATATATATATATATATATATATATATATATATAAGTAATAAAATAATTTTGGCCAATTTTAAAATAACTTAATTTAATTTTTGAAATCTTTAAATAATAAAATTAATTTGAGAATAAATATAAAATGCCCATATGTAAAAAATGATTTAATCAAAATCTCCAACTTCTTTCCAAATTCGGTCAAGCAAGCATTTGATGATTAATCATATGATTTTTGTCCCATAATGCATGACCCAATTGATTTAACACATTAAAACATAAAGATCAAATAAAAATCAATTAAATAAGATTTAAAAAATATTTTTGGTCAAAGTAAATAAGATAAATAAAACAATTATAATAAAAAAAAATCTTATGGAGAGGATTCTACCATTTTAATTAAATTATTTACTAATTATTGTTATCATAAAAATAAAACTAAAAGTTAGAGAACAATACTAATTAAGTGATTTTTCTCTCTACAATCAAGTACGTCTTTATTCAACATATTATTCTTGAGTTCAAGTAACCTATTTTTCATTTATAATAATTGTTTTTACTTGTGTCTTCCATGCACGGTTATTATTATCAACTTTCAAAAAATAATTTTTCATATAATCAATGGGTTATTAATCAAACCTAACATTACTGGTTAATAAGTTCATTCGAGGGAATCAATTTTGGCAGCTTATTTGATCTTGGATTCTTGATTCACTAGATACATACAGATACTCTGCTAAGTTTCGTGAACGTACATTTATAGTTCCTTGATTTATGTTTTTGAAAAGGAATAAGTCCTTGAAATGCTTTAATAGAAAGTTTATCCATATAGATTTGATGTCGTTGAATCGTATTATATATTTAATATATATGTAAATGATGAATTCATATACAGTATAAAGGACATTGCTATAGTTCGTGAACCGTTGTAGAGAGAGATTGAGAGGATAGAGAAGACTAAGATTCTTGATGATTATAAACCAGAAAACTGTTAAACTGTCACTTTTGCCTTGCTGCAAACTGGGCAAAAATTCAAAAATCCATTGCCGCAGGTACTCGTACATACACAAATGTTAAGGTTTTGTTGTTGGCTCTTAAAAATAAATGCAAGAAGTCATAGATCCTATGGAAGAGCGAATGAGAACTTTTACAAGTTGAGATTCATGAGGATCTTGAATAAACAGAAGTTGAGAATTTTGTACTAATTGAAAAGTCAAAAGTGGTTTGCAATGAAGACATCTGAAGGTAATTCAAATTGATTAGGAGGTTGAACACAGAAAAAACGAAACAATTGAGAAATATGTTGATTTTTCTTTTCTGGTGGTACTTTTGCACCTCATGTTGCTTCAAAGTTTTTGACCATTCCATTGCTAGTCCCAAAATTGTGCTTATGGGATTGGACCATGTGATCCGCATGTTCTGTTGCTAGACATTTTCCAGATTGTTTTTTATCATCCGTTGATATTGATTTTGAGGGAGAGAATGATGCGGAACAGAATAAGATGATCAAAAGATTTCTTAATTATTACTCTGGTAATTATGCAACTGTTTATTCTTTATAAAGTAGGATATTCTAGAAGTTATTATAGTAGTAGATTTTAGTTAGGAGCCTATGTTTCTTTTATGAACAATTAGGAACTTACTGAATATGAATTGATTTGAGAATTGTTTTTTGTGGCTTTAGATCCTTGTTGATCCTTTACTTTTCCCTCCCCTCCTTGTCCTATATCAAAGTTTTAGTCAACTATGAAGCTCAGGTTCATGATGGAACCTTGATTCATGGTCGGGGGTAGTTTAGTTAACTGTCCAAGAGGGACATTTTATGTACTGCTATAGCAACTGCTGCTAAAATCAGGGATTTCGTCACCTTTGATAAGTCAATTTTTGTCCCACAAATGAAGCAGTCAATATAGTAAATTATCAGCCCCTGGAACGATCTGCTAGTCCTGCACTTCATTCCAGCAGGGGTCTTAGGATTGAAGAATCTGTTCCATATAGAATTTTCAGTCTGGACGATATACATTAACCACCATGTGGGTTTTATGCGAAAATACCATTTTTTGCTCTGACATTCAAAATCTAAGGGGACTTTTTGTTTTTTTTCCGCTGATTAAAACCAGCTGAAATGTACATGGATGTTCTCAAGTTAAGATGGGTTGTCTAGTCATCAATCTTCCTTCCTTCAACTTTTAATAGGATTGATAACTTGAGGAGGAGTGAGGCTAGTGTTCTTGATGCATTTCTTACTATGAATCCTGGCAAAGGAGCTGTCGGGATGATCATGTTATAAAATAAATCACGGCTATGGACATGTAATGATTACTGACTTGCAGCAGCAGGACCTTCCTAAAGTTGCTATCCATTAGGTGTGAATGATGAAAGAAATAGTTTCAGTTCGGCTCTGAGCAATTTCATCACAAAGCACACTGAAGAGTCACAAGATAAAGGGTATTATGGTGTGGGTATAGGGAATTACTTGGCAACCGTGCTAGAAAATTGGTTGATAAGGTGGGTTCTGAGGTGGAGTGCATCAACGGTAGTGCGTGGTCTGGTTGGAATTTTAAAAAGTGATTGTTTGCAAGTCTATACTCCGAAGATAGGCAGAAAATCCTGAAATGATCCTCGAGGAAAAAGATGTTTTGGGAGTGGTGGGATTGTAAGGGGGAAGAGCTCAACAGCATAGTTTTGAACCATTGCCAAGCGAGTAAGGTCAGACTAGAAATATTTTCGGCTTCTCCCATTATTTGTTTGACAAATGTTTATTGTATACCTCTCACTTGCTTAGTCCGCACACAAATTAATAGCTAAAAATACCAGGGGATAAGCAAAGAAACACCGCGGAACAATATAGTTGTTAACGCCAAGATCTTCTCCAACGTCCCAATCACGTAAGACGCCCTGATCCTGCACAGTAAACACGATAAGACACCAAAAGCTTGACGACGGGTCCGTCGGGGGATAGCTCAGGCGTGAGAGTCAGTATACGTGTTCACAAGGTTAACCAATGGAGGAATGTCATGTCTAGTGTATTGAGAGAGAGATAATAATTCTCTGTGTGTATGTGATTATGAATGAAGACGTACCTGCTTGTGAAGACCTCCTTGCTATTATATACTACAGACTCGTTTACCGTGCACGCGACCTCCCCCGACACTGTTAATCCCATCCCTCTCGTTCACCATTGGCCAACTGTCCAATCCTTACTAATGTCATGTAAGATATCAGTCGGCTATATCTTTATCATCATCACCGGTTCAGAACCCAAGTGAAGATATTTAAATATATGATGGGTCGACCCACTGATTGGGTCCGATACTAGAAGGACTTAACAAAGATAATAAAGTGACTAGGTCCAATAATGTCAACACCAACGGTGAAGACCCAATGGACTAATCGAATATGTAAGCCCAATCCATTCGGTAAATAATAGAGAAATATCACGACCCAACATCGCCCCTAGTTTTTTATTAAACAGGAGGTTTAATAGGAAACTATAAATGGCATCGGTTCAGGACAAAAGGAATTAATATAAGACCAATGAAGGTCCAAAATAAAACCACAAGCCCATCGGTGAACATCATATAGCAACATAAAGGGTTCATCTTTGCCGACCTCTCTGTAAGTACCAATTGAAGAGCTTTCAACCATCAAGCTCAAGCTTATAGAATGAAATTAGGTCGGCAACAATTCCATCACGGACCTGATGGACGAAGGAATGAAATAACGGACTAAAGGAATTCGATAGTTTTGATTTATTCATTCACTTCGCTGCCCATCAATTTGAAATGATTGACTAATAATGGTCATCTGCAGGCAAACGCTAATTCGTGTGTCTCCTTCTCAAATACAAAGAAGCCGAAAAGGATACCGAAGAGAATGCCGAAGAGAATGCCGAAGAGGATGCCGAAAAGGATGCCGAAGAGGATACCGCCCGAAGGGATAACGCCATCCGGAAGGATATCGATAAGGTCAAAGAAGAACTGAAAATGACCAAGGCCACTCATCGGGTCATCACTGATATAAATGTCGATCTGTCAAGCTAAAGGATCAAAGCATCTGGTACATCATCAAAAGCTCGAAGAAGAGCTCAAAGAGCTTCGGTCCCTTAGAGATTTGGGTCCGCCACTGACCGAAGACTTTCGTAAGGAGATCCAGGCAAAATACAGAAAATCCGCCGAGCTGAACAATAAGATCGTCCATATGTATGCCAAAGGATATGAAATCTGCCGAAGTAAAGGCAAGAAAAAGCTCGGGCCAAAGTAGATCCATCTCTTCTAGACTCTTTAGATGGTGACGATGACAAGGAAGAAGCCGAAGATGACCTCTCCTTATCTTTAGTGTAGAACTTTTCGTAAAAATTCTAACTTTGTTGTGAAGCAGTTAATATTAAAATATCAACTTCATGCCTTATTACTTCGAGTGAACATTTCTTGTCAATAATTCAAGATCAATTAATCTGTATGAACTTAACTTAGATGTAACTAGATAAGGCGATAATGCTTAATTTATAAAATGAAGTGAAATCGAATTTAATGGATAGAATTTAATGAATGAAGATTGAATGAATCGAACTCAACACTTGAACAAAATAAATTAATGTATACTTATCGCTTTAGAAGTGTGAGATCGGTCATGTGTGAGGTGAATTAATTTGATCCTCCTTGCACCATCAAAATCTTGCTTACCACTCGGGGTAGAACAAGTATATAAGGACATTTGTTTACCACTCGGTGAAACAATTATATAAGGACCAAAATATAAGGATCAATTGTGACCATTGACTTACCACCTTGGTAAAATCAATATAGAACATAGGATTTGTCTACCACGTTGGGCAACAAATAAATGGGCTACCATCGAATGGCCAATGAGTCCTACCATACCTCCTTACACCATTGTGACCTTAGGACAAATAGATCAGATCAATAGTGACCATTGACTTACCACCTTGGTAAAATCAATATAGGATCATAGGATTTGTCTACCACGTTGGGCAACAAATAAATGGGCTACCATCGAATGGGCGGTGAGTCCTACCATACCTCCTTACACCATTGTGACCTTAGGACAAATAGGACCGGGATCAATAAGCGAAAAAGTGAATGTGGATGAGCCCATGAAATCGTCTGCGTCGACTCCCGGTTCTTTCATGAATATCCCGCCAAGCGCTTTATAAGCCAACAACTTCGGGTCAAATGATCGCCACAGATGTCTTTGTGAATTTCCCGAAGAACATACTCTACTTCGGATGGAACAAAATGTTTGAGCAATGATGACGAAAAAGGTCCTTCGATAAAGATTCTCATCAATGAGAGCAAAATTGACACTCTTGTACTTGATCTTCTTTAGCCGGCATCTGATCTGAAGGAAGGACACCATATGCCATCAAAGTTATAAGTATCCGTAGTAGCCAACTTCGATAATGCATCAAGAACGGAATTGTTATTGTGATCGACCCTCGATAAATTTCTTTGTCATCGATGTCCAAAATAGAATATCCATCTGCATGCAATGTCCACGAGCTCTGCTTCTGTTGAAGAATTGCAACGACTTTGTCAGACTCCTCGGCTTCTCTTTAACTATTATCAGCTTGAGAAAAGAATTGTCCGACCATAATGTCAACCGACCTTGGAAATATTTACCGAAGTGTTCGGATTTCCAAGAGTGCGGCTTAAAGATCTGCTTTGGTGACGAGTCCTTGTCATGGTATGAGAGAACACTCAAGGCAGAGTGCCTTTTTTTTGCATTCTCGGCGAATATATTCTTGAATTGCTCCCTCGTCTGCTTTTGTGCCATAGTCCCGAGAACCCCTAGGATGAGGGTACCTCTTCGGATGCTTAGGAATATGGGTGCATTTTATGTCTTTGAATCTGAACGATGTGACTTTTAGACGCATCTCGAAGAAAAGTATCTACAGGGCGGTGTGCCCTCAGTGGACTCTCGGGAGTGTGATTTCTGGATCTACTTCGGTGAAACTCTCTGTCACGGTGGTGAGGATACTCGAGGCAGAATGCCTTATTTGTATTTTGAGGTGCATGCTCCCTGGATCAGTTTCTTCGTCTGCTGCGACCATAATCCCGGAAACCGATAGGGCGGAATACCCTTCTTCGATCAATTAGGAAAATGGTTGTTGAGTCTTCATCTACTCTGCTTCGACCATAATCCCGAAGACTAATAGGGTGGAGTACCCTCTTCGGTCAATTAGGAAAATGGCTGTTGAGTCTTCATCTACTCTGCTCCGACCATAATCCTGAAGACCAATAGGGTGGAGTACCCTCTTCGGTCAATTAGGAAAATGGTTGTTGGGTCTTCATCTACTCGCTGCCCACCATAACTCAAGACCAATAGGGTGGAGTACCCTCTTCGGATGCTCAGGAATATGGTTCTTTGGTCTTCTTTGGTCATGAGGATCACCTTGAGACATGTCCTCAAAGTGTATAGACTACTTTCCAACTCATGGTTGTCCATCTTTAGGCGTATCACATCTTCGGGAGATGGACATAATTGAACGCTTTGTCCCTCACTTGGCAATCAAGAAGAATCAGACAACTACTATATACTTGCTCTACTCGCCTACATCCTCGCTCAAGACAAATACATCCTCGCTCCGCTCCAAGAGAACCCCCAAAGCTCTATCTGCTTCGTCCACCATCTTCATCAGCCTGACCACTTCGGTGCCGAGTTCTAGGCGGGGTGCCTTTTACTTGCCTTCGGCCATGATCATGCTCTTTGTCAGCAACAAAGACCAACCATCTTCGGGCTTCGTCGTGGGATCTCGAATGAGAACCCCCTGATTGGTGCCATAACTTCCGATGTAGAACAACTAGAAATATTGTGATTGATAGCTCAAGAACACTAGAAAACCCCTCCTTCTAGCGCCAATGTTAACGCCAAGATCTTCTCCAACGTCCCAATCACGTAAGACGCCCTGATCCTGCACGGTAAACACGATAAGACACCAAAAGCTTGACGGCGGGTCCGTCGGAGGATAGCTCAGGCGTGAGAGTCAGTATACGTGTTCACAAGGTTAACCAATGGAGGAATGTCATGTCTAGTGTATTGAGAGAGAGATAATAATTCTCGTGTGTATGTGATTATGAATGAAGACGCATCGCTTGTGAAGACCTCCTCACTATGATATACTATGTGGGACTGGTTTACCGTACAATCGACCCTCCCGACACCGTTAATCCCATCCCTCTCGTTCCACCATTTGCCAACTCGTCCAATCCTTACTAATGCCATGTAAGATATCGATTCATATATATCTTTCATCATCATCACTGGTTCGTAACCCAAGTGAAGATATTTAAATATATGATGGGTCGACCCATTCGACGGGTCCGAATCTTTAGAACTTAACAAAAAGATAATAAAGTGACTAGGCCCAATGGACTAACTGAATATGTAGGCCCAATCCATTCGGCCCAATAGGAGAAATATCACGACCCAACAATAGTATTCAATTCTTACTTTCATTTTGGTACTCGGGGCATATCTTTATTGTTGTTTTAACTTTAATTTTGTTCTAGTTGTTGCTCGTCTCATTTCATTTTATTCCATTCCTAGCGTAGTTCTTATTCTGCTATTTCTACCATTCTTAGTTGTAGCTTGTTAAGTTCCACTTGTTAAGTTCAACAATGGAAGTTGATTATTCCCATTTGCTGTGTTCATTCAAGCTTTGGTTTCCTGATTTAAGTTAAAAACATATATCCTTTACGCTTATCATATAATTGATCTTTCTAGTGTACTTCTAAACAATAACTCTTGATCAATTAAACATTAAAGCCATGTTTGTCATCCAATTAGTTAAGTTTAAATTAATTTCCTTTTTTTGGCTTGAGGTTACGAATTTTATAATTATTGTAGGAGTAACATTGTTTCTTGTTTATTCGAGAATAGACAGAGATTGGGGAGCGTTGATTACATATGACGATATATACTTTTTGAAGAATTTAAAAAGACAATTTCAAGGCGGAGAGTTTCAGAGCTTGTATAAATTTTATTGTACATATCTGTTAGTTAGTGGGAGGTTTGCAAGAAGTTGACTGAGCTTGCATGCAAATATATTTATGGATTTTGAAGGAACACCTTCAACCAATGTGGTGATTTTTTGTGTGGTTCAACGATTGGGCATCTCTTATAATTGAACTTGGCTTCAATTTGTGCAGATTACCATGCCAAGGGAGATTTAGGGGATAAGAAAAAGATGTTGAACTATCCGGTAGTAAAAGTACAGTAATACGCGTGGTTGCATAATAACACACGATATTAATTATTGATGCTTACGTGAGAAGTCACTCAGTTATACTCAATTATTGCTACAGTAATTGCTGCATCATCTCTCATATTATTGATTCGATTATTGTCACAGTATCATCTACATAATATGATATATTATTAAATTAATAATTGAGACGACAAAGTTATTCATATTATTAAATTGCAATATTTACAATGTCTAGAAGTTTTGTCAATAAGAGGTTTGGTCATCTAATTGCGCGCCAATAAGGAGAAATCCTTATCAGAAAGCCCCCTCTTTCCTGGAAACGGCCTGGTTGTTAAATATTATGAGTTATAATATTAATAATGAATACGTTCGTGTTGATTAAAGATGAAATTGATAGTTCCATTATGTTGGAATTATTAGTGTTAGTGGAAATCGATATTTATTTCGATATTAATTGATGTCTGAAAGTTTTACTGACCAGTCGAGTAATTAATCGGATAAATGAGCAATTAATTGCTATTAATTCACATGATTATAACTATTTGTTCATATGTGTGTATTATTGATTCACATTCTTGTACTATTAGGGGAGATTGTGCAAGTTTGATAATACTTGCAGGACTAAATTAAAAATGAAAGAAAAGTCAAGGTATCAGATCTTTGTAATATTTCGAGCCCCAAAACGTGCAATTATCGAAACTATATTTTCCTATAAATAAGCTCATTCTTCCTTCATTTCTCACCAATTCACTAAAGCTTTAGAAGCAATTATTATAGAGAGAAATTATAGAGAGAAAGAAGAAGAGAAGTCTCATACCTCACTATTCTAATATCCAGGTTTTCTTCTAAGGTAAAGGGTATTATTCTTTTGTATTCATGAAGAGAGTTATTTTCTTTCAATACCGTAAGAGTTGTTATTCCATTCTTTATTATTATGTTAGAATAACTCGCCTACGCCAAGTACCATCGCATACATGGTGAAATTCTTCCGTTATTCCATTCTTTATTATTTCATTGGAATAACCTCATGCATGCGTTTCTATCGCATGCCCGGTGAATTCTGTTGTTATTCCATTCTTTATTATTCTACTTGAAATAACTCGTCTGCGTGTGGTCTATCGCACGCTCTGGTGAATTTCGTTGTTATTCCGATCTTTATTATTCGCATTTAAACATCCCGTCTCGTGCGGATTAGCATAACATAACTCGTTCTATTCTTTATTATTCTCGTTGGAACATCACGTGCATGCGGATTACGCATGACCTGGTTCCATTCTTTATTATTCTCTGTTGGGAATTACATGTCATGCGGTCTATCGCATGCTCGGTGAATTCTTTCGTTATTCCATTCTTTATTATTTTGTTGGAATAACTCGCATACATGTGGATTACCGCATTTATGATCCTTCGTATTCATTCCTTATTAAATTGTGGAAATGATGCATCACGCGTGGATTATTGCATAGCGAGCGTAAAATCCATTTGCATAGTTTCATATATTCTATTATACTCAAATTGGTTAAAGTTTTGGCTTCTATACTCCATGAAATTAGTAGAATATCCCGGATATTTGCGCTTCATCCAAAGATCTTTTCATGGAAATATTCTTTCCGAGCATTCTTGAATTTTACTCCACAAAGCAAAGATCATGTCGACAATTTGGACGTAATTGATTTCAAGATAAATTAACATATAAATCTTTAAAATTTATTCTTGAACTTGTTTTATTGAATTATTATGTCATTGTCATCATCCTCATGCTTATATTGTGATGAAAGTTATCTTTGGCTTACGTGTATAGATGGACTTGGTATGATTATGACCAGGGATCATTCGGTATAATCATGACCTATACTGTTATAAATAATGTGGTAAAAGTTCTCAGTGGCCTGTAGTGCATTGATGGACAGTTTTTGGTATGATTATGACAAGGGATTATTCTAAGATAGTCATGACCATTGATGATTTAATGAATATCCTCGCCCGTAGTGCGGGGATGATTCGATGATGTGGTTTATTTATTGTCGAGTCTCGCCGATAAAAATTGATGAAAATATTTTAAATCATAGAAGATAGTAGATATCATGCTCTACTTGACTCTTCTAATGGATTGCTTATTTCGCTGCAATTGTTGATCTAAAACTTGTTGTCTATTATATTTTATCAGTTGTTATACTGTTGAAGGCTAAGGATAATTTATTCTGCATTATCTTAGTCATAATATTTTTTACTGAGCTAGTTGAGCTCACCCCTTTCTTTTACTGTTCTCTTCAAGAAATGAGAACGTAGCCGGAACTAGTCGGGGGACGGAGTGACGGTCCAGATGATAGCATTAATAGTCTTCACTATTCTGTTAAATAGTGTGACAATAAATATAATGAGGACTCCATTGAGTATGGATATTGTCTAGATGACTATATTCTTATTAAAACTCTTAGATTATGTTTTGTTGTATTTTACACGACTGTTGTATAATTAAGTTGTATTTGAATTTTGTACCATGTATTTGGAGACTCAAGATGGGTGATGTATACTTGTTTTGGGGGCGTCACAGTTAGTATCAAAGCTTAGGGATATGATCCCTGGCTGAGATGTGAGACAAGAACTAGGAGGGGAGAGACGGGGAATTCCTTCGCTAGTATGACCTACCTAAGTTTATTTGGTATTTAATTGGTCGGTCAGAATATAGGGATAATATGTGATATTATAATTAACCCTTATTTTGTGGCAGTATTTAAAAATGGCATCCGAAAATGTTGAGATAAACAATGAATTACATGAGACCGTTGAGTCACCACAGATTAATACCTAGGATAATTTGCAACAGGAAGATAATAATCCTCAGGTAAACAACAACGATCAAATGATGAATGATGGGATGTTCAGAGGTTTTATGCAATTCATGCAACATCAGGAGAAGGCGGCTCCTGTCCAAAATGCAGGTGGAAACACTAACAACTCTCGGACGGTCACCGCTAAGCAGTTCAAGGAGCTGGGACGACTGGAATTTTTTTGAGAGCCAAAACCACTTAAGGCAGAGACATGGATAAAGCTGATCAACAAGATATTTGATGTCTTGGGATGCTCCGAGGAGCAAAAGGTTCCCTTTCCCACCTTCATGTTACGAGCAGAGGCAGATTACTGGTGGGAATCTGTAAAGCGTACTCAACCTGCTATACTGAAGATGTCTTGGGAGAATTTCCAAGAACTGTTCAACGACAAGTACTTTCTTGAAAGTATTCGTCACATGAAGGAGGTAGATTTCATCAAGCTTGAGCAAAACAATATGACTGTGGCGCAGTACGAAGCTAAGTTTGCCGAGTTGTCTCGGTTTGCGTCCCACTTGGTTGATAATGAGAAGAGAATGACGCGGATATTTCTAAGAGGTTTGAAACTCGAGATACGTCAATACCTTATCTCTCATAAACTGTGTTTGTATTCAGATGTTGTGAATAGGGCTCAGTTATTGGAGTGCGATAATGAGTCAACCCAACCAAGAGAGAACAACCGACAAGTCGATAATACCAAATGGTAGCGATCATCGGCGGTGACAACAAACGTGGAGGGAATCAACATGCCAGAAATGGTAATCACTTCGGTGGTAATCATGGCCATGACAATAAGAGTGGACATTTCAAGAAGAGGAGATTCAATAATGATGGAAAGACGTCACCACCAGCACCTGTTGTTAAGGAAGGAGAATGACCACCGTTCGTATGTTACAAATGTGGAGGGGAAGGACACATAAGTCCAAACTGCACGATGCAGTCCAAAGCATGTTACAATTGTGGAAGAGAAGGTCACCAAGCCCGATTTTGTCGTGCACCAAAGTTAAGTCCAACTGGGATGGAGGCATCAAAGGATGTCCCAAACAAGACAAAACCGGTAGTTCAAGGGAGAGCGTTTGTCGTAACCTCCCAAAAAGCGAGGAATTTGAACGAGGTGATCACGGGTAAGCTAATCATAAACTCTAGTGAAGTTTATACTTTATTTGATACCGGTTCTACCCATTCTGTCATTTCTCCTACCTGTGCTCAACGTTTAAATTTGACTCCGGATAAATTAAACTTTGACTTATCTGTTAAAACTCCGTTGGGAGAAACCTTCATTACATCCACGGTTTATAAGTCTTGTTTGATTCAAATCGGTAACCGCACATTACCTGTCGATCTTATTTCATTGAAAATACTTGCATTTGATGTGATTTTAGGGATTGATTAGTTAACTACTCATCATGCTAAAATTGATTTTTTTTCATAATATTGTTAGCTTTCATATTCTTAACCAACCTATTATGTGAATTCAAGCAACCAAACCACTCAAATCAATCACTGTCATATTAAGCCATAAAACTATTCGTTTATTGAAAAACGGATGTCAAGCTTTCTTAGCCCATGTCACGGATTTAAATAAAAATACGTCAGATTTGAATGATATTTCTATTGTTAATAAATTTCCTAACGTATTCCCTGAAGCACTTCCTGGCCTACCCCCAGAGCGTGAAATTAAATTTTGTATCGACCTTGAAACCGGTACAAAACCCATTTCTAAAGCCCCATATCGAATGGCTCCTATTAAACTTCAGGAGTTAAAAACCCAACTACAGGAATTGTTAGACATCGGTTTCATTCGTCCTAGTATGTCTCCTTGGGGTGCTCAAGTTCTATTCGTAAAGAAGAAAGATGGAAGTATGTGACTTTGTATTGATTTTCAGGAGTTGAATCATGTCACCATCAAAAATAGGTACCCGTTGCCTCGTATTGATGACCTGTTTGACCAGTTGCAAGGAGCCAAATTCTTTTCAAAGATTGATCTTCGTTCCGGCTTTTGGATTGACTAATGCTCCTGCTGCCTTCATGGACATGATGAACCGAGTATTCAAAGAATATTTGGATCACTTTGTGGTCGTCTGTATTGATGACGTCCTCATATACTCCAAAACCCGTGAAGACCATGAGTAACACTTGAGGTTGATACTTCAAAAGCTTCGTGAAAACAAGTTATATGCTAAGTTGAAGAAATGCGTGTTCTGGCTTGAGGAAGTTGCATTCCTTGGGTACGTGATATCAAATCATGGAATATCTATTGACCTGGCAAAGATTGAAGCAATTCAAAGCTGGGAGCAACCTAAGTCAGTGACCGAAGTACGTAGCTTTCTCAGCTTAGCTGGTTATTATCGGAGATTCGTGGAAGGATTTTCTCGAATCGCTACTTCATTAACTCAGCTAACTCAAAAAGATAGAAAGTTCGGTTGGAGCGAGGAATGTGAGAAGAGTTTTCAAGAACTCAAGAGGAGACTCATTTCAACACCTATTCTGAAAATACCATCTAGCTCGGAGGGATTTGTCATCTAGAGTGATGCTTCAGGCAAAGGGTTAGGATGTGTTCTCATGCAACATGGGAAAGTCATAGCCTATGCCTCACGACAACTCAAAGAATATGAGAGGAATTATCCTACTCATGATCTAGAGTTGGCAGCAGTCATTTTTGCGCTTAAGATTTGGAGGCATTACCTGTATGGAGAGAAGGTAGAGATTTATACGGATCATAAAAGCCTCAAATATTTCTTCACTCAAAAGGAACTCAACATGTGGCAACGACGATGGCTTGAGCTGTTGAAAGATTATGATCATACCATCCAATACTATCCTGGAAAAGCGAACGTGGTAGCGGACGATCGAGTATAAGATCATACGTGCACGAAAGTGCAATATTGTCAACGAAAGGCCCACTTTTGTATGACTTACAAAGGATGGAGATAGAGTTAAAGACTCAGGACCCATATGATGATGGCGAATATACGAGTAGAACCGACTTTAATTGATAAAGTTAAAGTCGATCAAGCTACTGGACCAGAGCTGATGCGTATGAGGAAGAAAAACACGAAGGCGCTTATTCCTAAGCAAGAATCGATGAAGAAGGAATACTACGAGTCAACTCCAAACTTTGTGTTCCTAACGATTTCGACTTGAAGTATAAAATCATGATGGAGGCTATAGCACAACACACCGTTTGTAATCCATCCCAGGAGTACCAAATGTATCGTGATCTTTGACATATATTTTGGTGGAGCAATATGAAGAGAGAGATAGAGGGGTTTATCTCAAGGTGTCTAACTTGTCAACGAGTCAAGGCAGAGCATCAAGTGCCAAAAGGTCCATTGCAACCACTTAAAATTCTAGAATAGAAGTGGGAGCACATTACCATGGATTTCTTTACTGGTCTTCCCAAGGTATCTCAAGGTATAGATGCGATTTGTGTCATTATTGATAGATTGACCAAGTCTGCTCATTTCTTACCGATATGAGAAACTTTTACACTTGAACGTCTTGCTAGTATGTACATAAACGAGATTGTAAGATTGCATGGTATGCCAGTATCCATAGTTTCTGATCGAGACCCAAGATTCCCTTCAAGATTTTGGGTTAGTTTGTAAAAAGATATGGGCACGAATTTACGATTTAGTTCTAAGATATCATCCTCAAACGGATGGGCAAATGGAAAGGACTATTCAAACTCTTGAAGATTTATTAAGACTCGTGGTCCTCGACTTCAAGGGAAGTTGGGACAAGTTCTTACCATCGTGGAGTTTTCCTACAATAATAGTTATCAAGCAAGTATTGGCATGGCTCCATTTGAGGCGTTGTATGGAAGAAAGTGTCATTCTCCAGTATGCTGGGATGAGGTGGGTGAACCAACGTTGTTGGGACCAGATTTGGTACGTATGACTACGGAAAAGATTCAAACGATCCGACAACGTATAAAAATCTCACAAGATCGACAAAAGAGTTATGTTGATCTTCATCGAAAGGACGTGGAATTCAATATTGGAGATCATGTGTTGTTACGTGTTGCTCCATGGAAAGGAGTTACAAGATTTGGAAAGAGAGGAAAGCTCAACCCTCGATTCATTGGCCCATTTTTAATCCTCGATCGAGTAGGAACTATGGCCTATAGACTCGTCTTACCGCCAAGTATGTCTCGCGTTCATAACGTTTTTCACATATCTATGTTATGTAAATATGTGAAAGACCCGAACCACATTATTGAATTAGAACCAGACGAGATAGAGGAAGATTTAACGTATGAAGAGTTACATGTTAAAATCTTGGATAATAAGGATCATATTCTACGCTCCAAGGTTATACCTCAAGTCAAAGTTTTGTGGAGAAACCACGATGTGGAGGAAATAACCTGGGAGTTAGAATCTGAGATGAAGTCAAGATATCTTCACCTCTTCGATATATCAGGTACGTACCCTAATTTCGAGGACGAAATTTCATAAGAAGGGGAGGTTGTAAGACCCCAACTTTTATGAATAAAGAATAATTTTCACGAAATATATTTTTGAATATTATGGTGTGGATTTGATATAATGTTATAGTTGTGGGTAATATTTACAAATTTTGTAAAGTAAGCAAGTGATTATATAATATTTGATTGGTCGGGGAATATTCGTTTTAACAGGGAATATTCATACGACTCAAGACAATCATTCAGTGGACCCCACAACGGAAGTATTGTCGTAGTTAGAAAATGATGTAATTATCATTTTATAAAAATAACTACGAAAAGTGTTACCGTTAAAACCGTTGAACTACCCAGTAGTAAAAATAAGATAGTGGTTGATAATAGTAGCACAATCGTATTGATTATTGATGCTTACGTGAGAAGTCACTCGCTTATACTCAATTATTGCTCACAAGAATTGCGTGATCATATCTCTCATATTATTGATTTGATTATTGTCACAAGATCATCCGCATAATATGATATATTATTAAATCAATAATTGAGACGACAAAGTTATTCATATTATTAAATTGCAATATTTACAATGTCTGAAGTTCACATCGAGAGGTTTGGTCATCTAATCATGCTACCAATAAGGAGAAATCCTTATCGAAAAGCCCCTCTTTCGTGGGAACGACACGGTTGTTAAATATTGTGAGTTATAATATTAATGATGAATAAGTTCGTGTTAATTAAAGATGAAATTGATAGTTCCATTGTGTTAGAATTATTAGTGTTAGTGGAAATCGGCATTTATTCCGATATTAATTGATGTCTGGAAGTTTTACTGACCAATCGGGTAATTAATCGGATAAATGAACAATTAATTGCTATTAATTCACATGATTATAACTATTTGTTCACATGTGTGTACTATTGATTCACATTCTTGTACTATTAGGGGAGTTGGTGCAAGATTGATAATACTTGCATGACTAAGTTAAAAATGGAGGTATAGATGGACGTACTATACTATAATTCGTATTTTCACATGATTATAACTATTGATTCACATGATTGAACTATTGATTCATATTATTTACTATTAGGGGAGATGGTGCAAGTTTGATAATACTTGCAGGACTAAATTAAAAATAAAAGAAAAGTTGAAGGTATTGTACTGTAATATTTTGAGCCCCAAAATGTGCAATTATCAAAACTATATTTTCCTATAAATAGAAGCTCATTCTTCCTTCATTTCTCACCAATTCACTAAAGCTTTAGAGCAATTATTATAGAGAGAAATTATAGAGAGAAAGAAGAAGAGAAGTCTGTAATCTCACTATTCCAATATCCAATTTCTTCTAAGGTAAGGGGTATTATTCTTTCGTATTCATGAAGAGAGTTATTTTCTTTCAATACTCGTAAGAGTTGTTATTCCATTCTTTATTATTATGTTGGAATAACATGTCTATGCGAAGTACAACATACATGGTAAAATTCTTCTGTTATTCCATTCTTTATTATTACATTGGAATAACTCGCCATGTGATGCGTCGTCACATGTACCGGTGAATTTCGTTGTTATTCCATTCTTTATTATTCGTTGGAATAACTCCGCTCATGCGGATCTCATCGCATGCCTGGTGAATTTTGTTGTTATTCCATTCTTTATTATTCTGTTAAAACATCCTATCTGTGCGGATTACGTATGACCTGGTTCCATTCTTTATTATTATGTTGGAAAATCCTGTCTGTGCGGATTACGCATGACCTGGTTCCGTTTTTTATTATTCTGTTGCAATATCCTGTCTGTGCGGATTACGCGTGACCTGGTTCCATTCTTTATTATTCTGTTGGGAATAACCTGTCTGTGCGATCTATCGCATGCCTGGTGAATTCTTCTGTTATTCCATTCTTTATTATTCTGTTAGAATAACCTGTCTATGTGGATTATCGCATGCATGGTGAATGATCCTTCATATTCATTCCTTATTAAATTTTGAAAATGATTTGTCTACGTGGATTACCCCATGGCGGGCGAAAATTCATTTGCAGTTTCATATATTCTATTATACTCAATTGGTTAAAGTTTTGGCTTCTATACTCCATGAAATTAGTAGAATATCTTGGATATTTGCGCTTCATCCAGTATCTTTTCATGGAAATATTCTTCTGAGCATTCTTGAATTTTACTCCACAAAGCAATATCATGTTGACAATTTGGACGTAATTGATTTCAAGATAAATTAACTTATAAATCTTTAAAATTTATTCTTGAACTTGTTTTATTGAATTATTATGTTATTGTCATCATCCTCATGCTTATATTGTGATGAAAGTTATCTTTGGCTTACGTGCATAGATGGACTTGGTATGATTATGACCAGGGATCATTCGGTATAATCATAACCTGTAATGTTATAAATAATGTGGTAAAAGTCCTCAGTGGCCTGTAGTGCATTGATGGATAGTTTTTGGTATGATTATGACCAGGGATTATTCGGTATAGTCATGACCATTGATGATTTAATGAATATCCTTGGCCCGTAGTACAGGGATGATTCGATGATGTGGTTTATTTATTAAGCTGAGTCTCAGCGATAAAAATTGATGAAAACATTTTAAATCATAGAAGATAGTAGATATCATGCTCTACATGACTCTTCTAATGGATTGCTTATTCCGCTGCAGTTGTTGATCTAAAACTTGTTGTCGATTATATTCTATCAGTTGTTATACTGTTGAAGGCTAGTAATAATTTATTCTGTATTATCTTAGTCATAATATTTCTTACTTGGCTAGTTGAGCTCACCCCTTTCTTTCACTCCGTTTCTTCTTGAAATGAGAACGTAGCTGTGACTAGCTCTCGGGGGGACTGGAGTGACTCGGTCCAGATGATAGCATTAGTAGTCCTCACATGCTCATTAAATAGTGTGACAATAAATGTAATGAGGACTCCATTGAGTGTTGATATTGTCTAGATGACAATATTCTTATTAAAACTCTTAGATTATGTTTTGTCGTATTTTACACGACTGTTGTATAATTAAGTTGTATTTGAATTTTGTACCATGTATTTGGCGACTCAAGATGGGTGATGTATACTTGTTTTGGGGGCATCACAGTTAGTATCAAAGCTCTAATCCAACTTAAACCATTTGCCCATCTTCTTAGTTCCTCCCCATTAACCCATGGACCCATGACCCATCGAATAAAAAAAAGAAAAGGAGAAAGAAATTCTTATCGCTCGATCTGCAGAGACTTCTACTCACTCTCGTCTGCTCGACTCGATGACACAGACTTCATCGCGACCTTCGACCTTCATCCCGAGACTCGACTTCATCAGTACATTTGCTCGACTCGATCGCAGCTTCAACTCTTCCGTCTTCACTCATCTATTCGACTCGGCGACACAGGTTTTTCTTCTATTTTTTACTTTGTTTTTAATATTCTGTTTCTTCATCTGCTCGACTTCTTCTTTCTTTTCCTTCCCCTCTCTGTTTTCCTTCACAAAGCCTTCTATGTTTTTAATTTTCTATGCTTATATGTATCAGTATGACATGCATATATCTGTTTAATTTTTTACTTGAGTGTTAACTTATTACTAATCTATTATATGTAAATTATCATGTTCTGCTTCTGCATATACTAATATAGTGATATATGTTGCATGTACTATGACCCAATCACCCAACTAAGTGTCTAAGTGATATATTAATTTATTTACTGATATATGTTTCTAGTTGATATAGTTAATGATTAAATTAGTGTATACATTAATTTATTTACTCGATTTAGTTGATGATTACATTAATTTTATACATTAATTTATTTATCTGTTGTTCTAATTATTTGTCAATGTTTTGATAATTTATATGCTATCTTGACTGTTATAATGTTATTAGTATTAGTAATCTATTATATGGTGCTAAATAAATTGTCCAATCTGTTGACTGTTATTTTGACATATTATATGGTGCTAACTGCTAAGTAAACTGATATAGTTAATACTTATTAAACTACAAATAAAAATATGTCAATTGTCTCTTATATTATTTGTTTGATTGTATTTTGTAGAAACTAGAAAATAAAATGGCAGAAAGTTCGGGAGCCGATGGTTATGATATAACCAAGGGTCCGAAAAGAAAGGTCAAATCAAATAACCCGGAAATATAGGTATTGGCCGGACATGAATAATAAGTATATAGTGCAATGTATCCTTTGTGGGAAGCAATATCGTTCGAAAATCAAAAGGTTGAAGCAACATTTAATATGAAATTTTGGAGATGTAGCGAAGTGCCCCAAAACAACAACAGAATTATGAGGGAGATGCAAGCGGCTTTGAATACTAGAAAGAGAAACAAGCCACTTGAGCTAGATGATGATGATGATGATGTAGTAGAAGTGCAAGAAGAACAATCATCTGCTCGTCCAACCATGGCTCCCAATACTTCTTCTAACACTATCCCAAGTTCTGGGACGGCTTCTAAAAGGAAGAATGTTGTATTTCAATTCTAAAAGTCACAACCAAAAGTTAAGATGATTGAAGCACTTCTAAGGAAGACTCCTGAAGAAGTTGTAGCGAAGAGGCATAGCAAGTGTTTGAGCCAAACGAGTATTGAAAGTCGTTTGAGGACACCAGAAGAAAAGAAGAGAGTCCAAATGCACGTTGCCGACTTTTTCTAAGAATGTGGCATACCATTCAATACTGCAAATTCAAGGAGATTTGAAGTTATGGTCGAGTCCATTGGGCAATATGGGTCGGGTTTCAAGCCTCCAACGTATCACGAGTTAAGGTTTCCTTTACTTGAGAAGGCAAAGAAGAAAACCGATGAATTAAAGAAGAAACATGAAGTTGCTTGGAAGGAATACGACTACTCAATCATGTCGGATGGTTGGACAGATAAGAGGGGAAGACATTTGTTGAATTTCCTTGTTAATAATCCGAAAGGGACTTATTTCATGGATTCTGTTGATGCCTCCAGTCAGTCTCAAGATGCCATAATGTTGACAAATCTACTTGATAGCAAGATTAAGGAAATTAGTCCCGAGTATGTTGGTCAGGTGGTCACGGACAATGCCTCTAATCACAAAGTAGTGGGGCATATACTAATGAAGAGGAGACCTACACTGTTTTAGACACCTTGTGTCACTCACTGCCTTGACCTTATGTTAAAAGACATAAGCAAGTTGAAGCAATTCCAGCCCACAATCACAAATGCAAGAAGAATCACAACATTCATTTATAGGCAGGGTCGTCTTCTTAGTGCGATGAGGGAGAAAACGAATGGGAGGGATCTTGTGAGACCCGCCGTTACTAGATTTGCTACAGCTTTCCTCACCTTGCAGAGTTTGCAAGAATAAAGATGCAATGAGGCATTTGTTCATAAGCGAGGATTGGTTAAAATCAAAGTTGTCGGCTAGTGAAGCGGGGAAGAAAGTATGTGATACTTTTTGTGACGCCCCCAAAATAGGTATACATCACCCATTCTGAGTTGTCAATACATGGTACAGAAACAACTACAACTTTATTATTACAACAGTAAAACTGTGAGTTTGAATACAAATATTATCTTCTAGACAATATCTATGCTAAAATAAATCCTCATCACATTTATTGATACATTATTTTACAAAAATGGTGAGGACTACTAAACAACTCTCTCTAGAACCTTCATTCCATACCCCGACTCTGCATTTCGCTATATTCTCACCTCCCGAGAAGAAAAATGGAACAAAAAGGAAAAGGGTGAGCTCAACTAGCCCAAAGAAGAATATTATGACTAAGATAATATACAAGAAATTATCATTAGTCTTCAACAGGAAAAAAACTAATAGAATACAATAGATAACAAGTTTTTAAACCAATATTCATAATGAAATAATAATTCATTAGAAGAGTTAAAGAGAATGCAAACTACTATCTTCTATGTATGAATTTAAAAGTCCGTCGTCTCATCTTTTATCCTCGTAACATCAATCAACATACATCCGGAATCAAATATTCATCTTTGCACTTTTGTGCCAAAGATATTCATCGAAATCATTCATCTTCAGACCACGGCCAAAGATATTCAATAATATCATCATTTAAGACCGAGGATGATGAAACATATTTTTAAAGAAACGAATCCGGTGAAACAAAATGACAAAGATTAAGGATTAAGGATTCAGTACTTTGTTTTATTCATGTCCAAAAATACCTCAAAAAATAATCATAGTGGTGTAAAATTCAAGAATGATCAAAACATGGATACAATCAAAGCTAGTATCCACAATAGATATTTTAGATTTAAAAGAAAAATTTTCATTTTTAGATGAATAGTGCCAGTATTCGTGAATAAGACAAGATACGTGAATAAAGTCGTGATATCGTGAATAAGAACCCGACACTAAAAGTTCCAAATTTGATTAAAAAGTTCAGATCAATCCTTTGGCATAATGATATTAGAATAAATAATATCATTTAAAAAAAAATAATAATATCCCTTACCTCACAAAGACAGTACTTCTAGTTGAAACACCGGATATAGGTTATGACTTGAACTTGCACCGTATAGCAATACTCAAAGTATACTCAAAATACTCACAAGAATACGCCGATAATATAGAGAAAGAAAACTTCAGTCACTTTGTGATTTTCAATTCTAACCCAAGCACCCTATTTATAGAAAATTGCTTAGAACACCAAAGCAGAAAATTTAATAAAATATTAATATATATATTAAAATTTCTACGCCAACCTTCCTAGATCTGATCTCAGCTCATTATTCATATGTTGTAGCCCACAAAACAAACAAAAAACGTTTTTATTAATAAAAATAAATAAAACTTCCAAAAATTAATTATTTCGGAACTTCGGAACTTCAATAATTCACAATAAATAGCCCTTTTATCAGAAAATTCAAATCTCGCTTTTTTTTTTTATAGGAAATTCAATTCTCTACAACTTTGCAGAAGAAAGTTTTTCCAAATTCCAAACAGAAATTGACCAAAATCCACAGAAGGGCGATTTTACAGGCTATAATCAAATTTCAGTCAATACATGGGGTCCACCGACATGTTTAACATGTTTAAAATCTTTATTGCAACAAAAATACTCTTCCTCCTCGTATACTCATATATCCCACCTTCGTTGTAAAATATCACCATTATTATATTATTAAAATATAATAATATATTTAAATGAATTATTTTATCAGAAAAAGATAAAATTTCAATTTTCAACAATTGTCACATTAAAAATTTTCTCCATCTATATCCACATAAAATCAATATTTTTCTCATCATATGAATCAAATAATTAATTATTCACAAATAATATTACGTAATCACAATATTAACAACTGTGCAGCCTTCACAGGAAGAGGGCTTTCCAATAAGAATTTCTCTCCTTCTGGCCGCAATTGATTAGGTGACCAAACCTCTCCTTAGATGTAACTTTCTAGACATTGCCAATAATGTTATCTAATAATATTATTCGAGATAATATGAATTATTGCTTCGATAATGAAAAATACGTGTAATGACAATTATTGAAATAACAAAGAATATAAAATATCAACGCAAAGAATTATTAAATCAATAAAATACTAAACAATAATTATCGTAACCATTATTGAGTAGTGCCTTCTTACGTAAGAATCAATAATTGTGCAATACTGGTGTGCTTCGTTTGTGTTTTAACCACCGAAAGTATTTTAACAAGATTAATCAGTAATAACTACGTTGTTATTTTAAACAACTTATATTTATCGTTTTCTTCATCCAATCGCTCACATTATGGGCCCACACATGGTCGCTGCTTGGTAGCATTTAATATTCCCGACAAGCATTTAATATTCCACGACCAAACGAATATTCCCGACAACAATGAATATTTTATAACCACTTGCTTATTTTGAAATATTTATGATTTTACCCCTAACTATCCACATTAATCAAATCAACCCTTACTATTTCAAAATAATAAATAGAGAAAATTAAATTTCATTAATAATAAGTTGGGGTCTTACACTTTTATTTCAACAATATTTTAGCATATTGTTGAGGATTGCATTAGGGCGTCATAACCACTTCTTATAGTCTTGAGGATTGTTGATGGTGATGAGAAGCCTGCTATGCCAGAAGTTATTGTTGCGATGGAATGCACGAAGAAAAAAATCAAAGATGCATTTGATAACAAACAAAGACTGTATAAGAAGGTGATTGAAATTGTTGAGCGGCGATGGAAAAATCAAATGGAGCAAAAATTATATGGGACTACGTTGTTTCTCAATCCAGGCAAGTACTTTGATATCAAAGAGGAACGTCGGTTGTTTGCTAATTCTTTACGAGATGACTTCAATGATGTTCTTGCAAAGATGGTGCCCGAGCTAGATTTGCCAGACAAGATAAGTAATCTAGCAAACAACTATGATGCTTCTCGAGATACTTTTGCAAGAGAAATGGTGATTAAGCAACAAAAAATAAAGAATCCTCGTAAGTATATTAAAATATATATAAAGATATAAAAGCTAAATTATGATTATAATTTATATACATTCTTCCTTTCCTCCCTTTAAAAATATTTATATTTCTTTTAAATGTTTGCTAGTTGATTGGTGGAATGCTTTTGGAGCGTGGGCTATTAAGCTATCCTCGTTTGCAAAAAGAATTATAGGCCTCTGTTGTTTTTCTTCCGGTTGCGAGTGCAATTGGAGTACATTTGAGTTTGTAAGTATTTTCTATTGTTAGTTCAAATTTCAAAAGTAAAAAGACATTCACTACTAATACTAACTATTTTTTATATAATTAAAATTTTATCATTAATATTATTATTTTTTGTTCTATTTATTTTACATTCATACGAAGGAGAGGAATAAGTTGGAACACAAACGATTGGGTGATTGGGTGACTTGGTGTATGTCCAATACAATCGAAAGATCGACTCAAGGTTCCAAAAGAGGCGTGAACTTGAAAATAATTTTGATCTGATGACCTTGAATGGGGTAATGAATTGATCGATAATGAGGCCGATGTTGTTCATCCCGGGGAGGATCTTACATGGAATGATGTGGATCGAGCAACCGGCGCATCCAACACGCTTGAGGGTCGCAATCTTTCAAGGAAGGCTCGTGCTAATACTAGTGATAATCTCATGACGTACTCTTGACGTGGTGGTGATTCAACTTCAAATTAATCAAGGTTGATGGATTCCGACTTCGATAATGAAGTTGATAAAGAGAGAATTTCAAATGATGAGAAGATGTGGAGGATATTAATCTCACGGCCTTTTTTTCTCTTTTTAATTGTGAATCAAAAACTTACTATACTAGTATTAGTAACTATACTACTATTACCTTGACCAAAAAAATTAAAAATATAGCATTAAAGATTAATATTTTACTTGCAATACTAAAAAAATTATTTTGTCAAAGTATGTCTCACTAAAAAATTGGAGAATGAATATAAAATGTTTTAGAAAGATTATGAGACAAATTAATGTTTCATTATATGATAAATTTGATCAGAGCATGATTTGCTCAAATATAACCTATTGACAACCCTATTTCTGCCTCCTAATCGAGGTTTAACTTTCCTTTTACACTTGTTATTTACTTTCCCTTTCTTATTGCTCTATGAAACATATGAATGACTTCAAAACTAGTGGCCCCATCACAAAACTGACATCGGAACCAAGAAAATTTTGTCGTTTAAAAGATGTGGGCTGCAGAGGATAAAAAACTTGATATAATTTTTCATTATTTTATTTTTTTTGATAAGTAGAACTATATTGTTTTTCTTCAATAGCATACAAGCATTATCTTTAAGGCATCTGATTTAATATAAATAAATGAATAAATGGATGTACAAAGAACAAATCAAAAAGTTGGCTAAGGAGAAAACATGCAGTTCCCAAGAATTTTACCACTTGCTCATTTCTATCTGCCATCTCTAAGGATATCCGACTCCCCTAGAGATAAGGAAGAAAAACTCTCTAGAATATCATGATATGTAGGAAATCCTACTCCAGCATTACTCCGAGGGTAATTAGACCACGTGGCAGCTGAGTTCACCCCGTTAAGAAAATTCAATTCCGCAACCTCCCCCTCATGCTGGTTCCCTTCACTTGTTCCCTCCAACATCTTCAAGTTATGCCTCATCATAGGCCGACAATTTGGGTCAGGATTTACACATAACAATCCCAAATGAAGAATTTTCTCAACTTCCTCTTCAGTATAACCTCCCTTGTCCTTTAAACTCTCATCCAGAGCACTACTCAGTCTTCCTCTCTCCATTAGCCCGCATACCCAATCAGTTAAGCCCGGTTTCCCTTCTTCAATGGCTCTTCTGCCACACACAACCTCTAGAACCAGTACCCCAAAACTGAAAACATCAGTTTGAGCTGAGGCACGTCCTGATCTTACAACTTCTGGTGACATGTACCCCACGGTTCCAAACAATCTGGTTGTGCTAGCCAGATCACCATGAGGCTGCATCTTAGCTAATCCAAAATCCCCTAATTTTGCAGTCATATTCTTGTCCAGTAACACATTTCTTGATTTAATATCTCTATGTAAGACCCTATTTTCCCATCCATCATGCAAGTAGAAGACACCACAAGCCACATCTTTTAAGACCTTAACCGTCTCCTCCCAATTTAAAACCATTCTCTCTTCACACTCAAAAAGCCTCCTATCCAAACTTCCATTCTCCATATAATCATATGTTGGTTATGCTTAAAAATTATTCCAATTTAATTGGTCTTTTATTTCCTTTAATACCCAAGCCGTTACCTTATTTATTTCTGTAACTCCTAAGCGTTCCATTAAGCCGTTATCTTTATCTATGTAACTCCCCAACGTTCTTCTTCTTCTGCTTCGTTGAATACCTTTGTAACTATGTTAATGGAGAAAGAGACAATTTTCTTCCATATACTATCTCTTTTGTATTCTATTCTTATCGATATAATGGATTCTTATACTCTGTTAATTAAAGAATCCACATAGATGAAGTTCAAAGCCTCCTTCTCGTGAGTACACACGATCGGAGACTTAGTTGAATCCCGGAGAGTGACCATGGCCGTGAATTTCATTTGTACCTATGATTATTATCAATGGGTATGAAATCACTTTTTGAGACAAGAGAATTTCCGCTTTCGCCGCTTTTTCAAATTAAGTTGTTCCAATTTACTGTATTATTCTTCTTGTTAATTGCTATATTTTCCAACAATCTAAAAAGTGATTTAATCTATAAACAAGAATATATGTTGTTCTAGTTAGTAAATTATTTGGTGCACATATTCCTTTGTACTCCATCTTAGTTACACCTAATTATGTGGTGCACTGTGCACGTATTCCTTAGTTAATTGTTTATTTTTTCGCACTTCAGCTGCAACTTGAGCTTTGTGGATGCAATGTGCTGAGGATGTGTAGGGGATCTTTTTCCACTCTTCTATTAAATGATGTTAACCTTATGAGATTTACAAGACTATTTTCTATTGTTCTAATCCGAAATATAAAAGATTTCTCATTATGTTCCAATATGTTCTTCCCTTGTTTCCCTTTGTTTCACAGGGAACCATGTCTTTCTAAAACTTAGTTGAGAAAAATAATTTATTGTTGAAATATATGAAAAAGCAGAAAAAATAAAATATATATATATATATATATATATTATTTTTTTGAACTTGTCATGAGATGACGTTCTCATTAAATTGAGCAAAAAGGAATTACTTGCAGATCTATCAGTAACTTATTTTTCTCGTCATCATCAGTTTACACCTTCAACATCTTTGAAACAAACTGCTTTGGTGTGTGGCTGATTTGATATTGGATGATTTGGATATAAAAATAAAAAATAATATTAAAAATTAAAAATAAAAATCTACAATTCCCATTACTAACTTTGCAAGATGAAATTTCATGGACTGAAGATTGCTGGTTCAGTCTTTTTCTTGGGAATTATTAGGACTCCTCTCTCGGTAATATCAATTGAAGTAGAGAGTTAAGGGGTGTTGTATTGTATTGTAGGTGTAATCTGAGTTTGGATTCTTCATTATTCCATTATTGATATATAAAGGGGTGAAGGGAGAATTTCATTTATGGATCTGGGAACCGTCCAACCAGCTCATTCATTCACGTATGTCTTGTTGCCTCTTTGAACGAAAAGTCTAGGAAGGTCCATTTTTGGTGCTGTCTTGTTTTCTGTCTATACACACATCTTGTGTCAAACACACTGTTTTCTTCCCAATATTTTTTTTAATCCTTTTGGGCTTTTGTTTCTAAAGGAAATTTCTTGCAGAGTTGGAATATCCATTCCTTGCAAATATTCATATCTCTTGTTTGGTAAAAAGAAATTTTTCCAATTGATCAAGTTGTTTCCAGTTTCCAGGAGTAATTTGGAGGAATGTTTAGCTTAATTTCTTGTTTTACTTGATAAATCTGCTTAATTTTTTCCGTTGAAAGGTTCTTGTCTTGGGAATCATTCTGGCCCATTTACTGTTAGAAAATAGTGAGCATGTCGGTCCTACATGCATGAGTATCATGCCTTTCATGGTAGGGCACTGGTCATATATACCAATTGCGAATAATATTTTGCTCTTGTTTTATTTACTATTTAGTAGACATATCGGCTTTCTTTGACAAATGTTGGATTGTGATTCTATAGGAAGTGGTGTCAGTGTCTCGAGAGTTTTATGCATAGATACTGACCTGCCTGATAGATTTTTATTTAATTCCAGAAAATGTTTTATTAATTGTTTAATCATGAAAATCAATTAATAAATAGTTAATTGTGATAATTTGCATGATCTTCAGAAAAAAAAATCCAAAAGATTACTGATGATAATATATTGTTGTAAATTTTATGTGTTTATAGCATACTTGGAATATTAATTGAGTACTATTTTCTGTCATTTAATTCCTTTGTTAATATTTTGAAATATTAATTGTTTGTGTTTGGAATTAAATTACCATATTGTAATAACACATGTACCCTTGTTCCTAGTGGGGTAATTTAGGTTTTATTAATTTTATTGAGTTATTTCCTAAATTCACATTTTATGAGCTGAAAGATTAATGGTAAATAATTGAGCATTTATATGAATTGTGTTTCCTAAGCCTGACAAAGTCTTTCTTCTATTTTTATGTTCTATTATTTTATGTGGCAAAGATGGTGAACAATGATGATAATTCTAGATATAATCAAATTTATCTCATTGCCTTTAAAAGATAAAGCGGAAGAAATGTTTATTAAATAAAACTAAGGTTGAAAATTAGTTAGAAAGGAAAAATAGAACACTTAAAGATATGTTGAATGTCATGTTAATTAGCTTCTAATATATGGGGATAAGCTTGCCTTTCTAAATAATCAATTTTTTAATAGAGTTCCACATAAAAGGATAGACTCTTTATAATGTCAATTATGGAAGAAACATGCACCTAACTTGTGGTATCTTAAAATGTGGGGGTATCTAGCTAAAGTAGCTATACCAGAATTTAAAAAGATGTTATCCATTATGAGTAATCATACATGAGAGCTAGTTATTTTGCCTAAAAAAAAATCTGTTGGGTGTTTAAAAAGAAGTTAAAAGTTGACTGGTCTATTGATAATTTTTAAAGCAAGTTTTTCTGTACTTATTGTTATGTGCTAATGTTCAGCATTATGTGAAATTCTTGTGAATTATTTTAATGTACACTTCGTGCAACAATGTGATAATAACTATTAATAGTCTGTTGATGATTTAAGTTAATTGTTCTATGTGAACTATAGAAATGCGAAGTATGAGCATTATGGAACATGTATGAGATGTCAAGCATGTATAAATGTACAATATGAGAAAGTTGTGAAAATTATTAAAACATTTTTTATTCTCCAAATTTGGCATGAAAAATGAACTTGATTCTTGGCATGAGAATTAATAAAAATGCACATGGTTTGTTTTTATTATGTGGAATTCTTAAGAAATTTAATTTATTTAATAAAGAGCCATTAGGAACACCTTGTGACTCTAGTGTGTGCATTTAAAGGAAAAAATAAAGGGGATTGGTATTGCACAAATTGAAGATGCCAGAATCATTGATAGTGTAATGTACTTAATGAATTGTACTCGACCTGATATTGAATATGTCATTAGTAGACTTAGCAAATATATGCATAATCCTTCATAAGTTCATTGGAATGCATTGGAACGTCTAATGAGATATTTAAAAGGAACGTTTAATGCAAGTGTACATTTTTCTGATAATCCTAATGTTTTTGAAGGATATTGTGATGCTAATTGGGTATCTGCTAATGATGAAACAAGCTCCACTAGTGAATATGTGTTTACTTTAAGTGGATGAGTTGTCTCTTAGAGATCTGCTAAACAAACTTGTACTGTTAAATCTACTATTAAATCTGAATTTATTGCATTAGAATTGACAAGTATAGAAGCAGAGTGGTTGAGGAAATTATTGACAGACATACCGTTGTGGCCTAAACCAATTCCTTTTATATCTCTGCATTGTGATTCTCAAGCTGCTTTTGGACAAGCAATGAACCATGTGTATAATGGGAAATAGAGACATATTTGCTTGAGACATAATATTGAATGAGGATTGATCAGTAAACGGTGTTATTTCCATAGAATTTGTGAGGTCTGAAAAGAACCTAGCAAAAAGGGATTAGTTAAAAAGAGTGTCCAAAAAGCATCCAGAGGGATGAGACTATTGTCAACATCTTGAGTAAGTAATACGCGATGGAAACCCAACCCATGTGATTGGAGATCCCATGAATTGGGTTCAATGGGTAACAACAAGTCACGTAATTACTTAATTATAGCACTACAATTATTTAATTTATAGTTACACGAATCCAGACACTAAAGCAGACAGGTCTAGCTGTCTGATAATAAGAAATGAAGAACATAAACTAAAGCAGACACTAAAGCAAACAGGTGTAACTGTCTGATTTAAACCTGTTGCAAAAAATTTCAAAAAAATTTCACCGTTTATCACTTTTAGTTTAAACACCTATTCACCCCCCTCCCCCCCCTCCCCCCTCCTCTAGGTGTGCACATACATAGAATTTCAAATCCTACCAAGTTCTTATGCTTTAACCTGCCTAAACTTGACACCTCAGCCAAAAACTCTCATTTCATGCTCACTTCCATGTGAAATACGCTTAACCGCTACTTGAACTCCTCCTCTCAGTACCCCTCTATAGACCTTCCCATTCCCACCACACCTAATTATATTTCCCTCAGAAAACCCATTTTTAGCATCATAAATCTCTTGATAATGCATTCGATGGGGCCAATACTCTAATTCCCAATCTTTTATTTCCCCTTCTACCCCTTTTTGCCTTCTCTTCCGCTGAACGAAAACTATGTATATCATAATTCCACACCCCATTCCACACAACCCACCAACACTAATTCCTGAAATGAACCATTTTGAACGAAACCTTGAACTCTTTGAATTCACAAATGAAGGTAAATTCTTTGTAATCAAACCATCCCCAATCGAAAAATTCGAATTACTAAAACCCCATGACAAAATTCTATGGCTTTCTACTAATTGCCCTGTGGCAGCACAAAACCCAACATACATTTCACCAAAGAAAACACTATGAAGATCAACAGAAGCATTAATCAATGGTCTATTAGGCCTTCTCGTACCTGCCCGAGCCATTGTAACATTGATTTGTGAATCCAAATAGTCAATCCAAACTTGATAATTGTCCCCATTATTCAACTTAACTTTTCGAAACTCGGCCTCATCATCATTATTCAACCCAGCCTCACGAGTTATCAAAGAAGAGAGAGAATTCACATTTAAACCGACATGATTGTCACTAATATTATTAAATTCTTGATTCTTAAACAAATCAAACTCAATTGTAAAAACATGATTTGAGGAGACCCAAGTGCTGAGCCGAGCTGGTGCCATTGATTCCGGTACTGGGTGAAAATATGAAGGCGAAGCCATGGCCTGAGATGGCCTAAGGAGATTATTCATCAAATTCTTCAAGAAATTCAATTTCCACTCTAATGGTAACCCAAACACTGCTCGTGCCTTGTCTTGATTTTCTAGTAGCCATAAATAGGCTTCATCAATTTTTTCCTCATCGAAATTCATTTCAGTAAGTCCTTTAAAGATATCATTTGCAGAAGCAATTCATCTCTTACTCTTTTTTTTCATTTCGATTATTTCTTTACTAGTCTTATTCCCACAAGGTCTAGTCATATGACATTTGATATATTGAACTATGAGGGACAAGATCACTGTTACTAGAAAATGTCGTCGAATCATAAAATCTCGAAATTTACTCTCTTGATTGTCCATCTATTCAATCAATAAAACTGAATGAGTTTCAAATTTAAAAATATGAAAGTGATCGAGTACACAAGAACCCATAAATTAACGCACTGACTCGAAGAAGCTTCCCTATGAATGCTTTCAGAACTAAAAAAATAATCTTAGAGAAACGAACAAAAACTCTGAAACTAACAGCATATAAAACTGGTCGTTGAGTATTCATACAACAGACAAAAATCTTACCCCCAAATATCTGCAGCAATTCAAAACAAACAAAGATCAATCAATTCATATCTGAATTTAAAACACAAATTACTCCACCAATAAATATTAAAATAAATAGATTTGATACCTTCGAGATACACGGCATAACCTAAACAAATTGTTCGCGGCAAAAGGATAAAGTCGCCACGGAAAGACAAAGGCTGATGAACTTGTTCGCGACAAAAGGCTAAAGTTACAGGGAGTTTCGCGCCTATATTAGGTTTAGTAAATAAAAATAAATTGAGGACATGAGTTGTAATTTAAATTTTATAATATTAAAAGTTGAGGATAATGTAAGAATTATAAAAATATTACTTATTCCAATTTCTTTTCCATCCAAATCAGGCCAATTTTGGACGGAAAACTTTGGCAGAAAAAGTGGCCAAGTTTTCTATCCATTTCTTTTCTTTTCTATTTATTAAAAAACTCAGAAACATAAGAATTGAAAAAAAAAACTTAAATTTTTCGTCCATTTCTTTTCTTTTCTGTCCATTTTAAAACTTAGAAACAGAGCGTAAGGGTGAGAATTGATGATCGAATTGTGGCGTTGCCATAAATGAGGAGAGAGGAAGAGTTGAAGCCATTAAAGGTGAAGTCGAAGGGTGAGATTAGTTGGAGCTGGAAGAGGAAGACAACAATTATAGAAAAGAGGTGAGAGAAAATTTGGGGAACCATTGGAGCTTAGACGAGCAGACCCTAGCCAGGATAATCGGTATATTAGGAGGTTTCATATGTGTCTTTCTAATTTCATAAATTAATTTAGTTATAAAAATAAAATAAGGTGTATTGAGAAATTTGAGATTGAATTTTCAAACTCACCTTGACACTAACATAAACCTAATTGAGTCATAAAATTGTCTCAATATAAATTCAACCCAATTAAACTTAAACCTCACTAAAAACAGTAGAGGGAACAAATTTTATATAAAGAAAAAAAAACAAATTCATCTAAAATAAAAATCGATGCTTAACATTAATTATGATGTTGTTTCGAGGTAGCGGTTGAATAACATTAACCCTTCCTTCCTTGTTGTAAGACCCCAATTTTTTTTATAAAGATGAATTTTCTATAATTATCATTTTTGAATATTATGGAATGAATTTGATATAATGTTATAGTTGTGGGTAATATTTATAAATTTTGCAAAGTATGAAAGTTGTTGTATTATATTCGATTGGTCATGGAATATTCGTTTTAACAGGGAATATTCGTACAACGGCGCAATCATTGGTGGACCCCACAACGAAATTATTATCGGATTGAGAAAAATGACAAAAATATTTTATTGAAAATAACGGCGGAAGTTTTACCGTTAATACTGTTGAACTACTCGGTAGTAAAAGTACAGTAATACACGTGGTTGCATAGTAGCACACGGTATTGATTATTAATACTTACGTGAGAAATCATTTAGTTTTGTTCAATTATTACTACAGTAATTGCTGCATAGTATCTCACGGTATTTGATTCAATTATTGTCAATATTTTATATATAATTGAGACAAGAAAGTTATTAATATTATTATTTGCAATATTAACGATGTCTAGAAGTTCTGTCAAGGAGAGGTTTGGTCACCTAATTGTGCGCCAATAGGGAGAAATCCTTATCGAAAGCCCCTCTTTCCCAGAACGAATTCGGTCGATTAATATTGTGAATTATAATAATGATGATAAACGTTGTTAAAAATATTGAGGGGTTTTAATGAAGTTTTTTGTTGTATTTATGGACCCCCCATTTATCCATTTCTTCAAAATAATCGGTAAAAAATTATTCAGTATATTTTTATATTATAAGAGTGGGGCCACATGTGGGGCCCACATGTGTATATTGGAAACTGAAAAGGCTGGGATTCTTGTAAAAGAAAGAAGAAAAAGGACGGAGTGCATTATAAGTAATATATATATTTGATATAATGGCTTTTGTTACAAAAGTTGTCAGGAAGGAATATCATTATGTTATATAATATGTATGTTATATGATCTGAATGGGTTGGGAGGGAAATTGGATGAAGGCGTAATATTTCATTATTATATATATGTAAGTTGAAAAGTTGGCAGAAGGCACTAAAAAAGAGTTCACGGGATTTTCACCCGTGATATTTTTTGTGCACATGTTATTTATATAATATATATTATATTTTATTGCATAGTATCCTTTCCATTCTCCTATAAATAGAAGCTCATTCCTTCATTATTTCTTACGAATTCATTGAAACTCTAGAAAGAGAAAATTACAGAGAGAAAAAAGAAGTGAAGTCTGCTACCTCTCTTTTCATATATTCAGTTTCTTCTAAGGTAAGGGGTATTATTTCTTTTGTATTCATGAAGAGAACTTCTGTTATTCCATTCTTTATTATTCTCATTGGAATAACTCAGTATCGCGTGGCTACCCTATACTTGGTGAAATTCTTACGTTATTCCATTCTTTATTATTATGTTGGAATATCTTGTTGCATGCTTTACTTGGGACCGGTTTAAATCTTTATTATTACGTTGAAATATCCTATCTACGCGCTTTTACGGACGACCTTGGGACACAGTTACGTCTTTATTATTACATTGGAATATCCGTCATGCGTTTTTACTTGGGACGGGACTGGTTAAAATCTTTATTATTCTCATTGGAACATCCGCGCCGGTGCGTAATTTCACCTAACTTTGGTTCCACAGTTACTTATTATTCTATTGGAATAACCTGTCTATGCGAAGTACCGCATGCATGGTGATTTCTTTTGTTATTTCATTCTTATTTATACTCAGTTGGTTAAAGTTTTGACTTACGTACTCCATGAAATTAGTGGAATATTCTTGATATTTCAAGGCTTCATCCAAAGATATTTTCATGGAACTATTATTTCCGAGCATTCTTGAATTTTACTTTACAAAGAAGTACCATGTTGACAATTTAGACGTTATTAGTTCCTGAATAACTTAATTCTTGAACATGTTTTATTGAATTCTTATATCATTGTCATCATCCTCATGTTTATATTTTTTTGAAAGTCATCTGTGGCCTGTAGTGCATAGATGGACTTGGTATGAGTATAACCAGGGATTATTCGGTGTAATCATGACCGTAATATTACAAATGATGTGGTAAAAGTCCTCATTGGCTCGTAGTGCATTGATGGACAGTTGTTGGCATGATCATGACCATTGATGAATACACGAATATCCTTGGCCCGTAGTGCATGGATAATTTGTGGTCGTGACCCTAACGAATATCCTTGGCCGTAGTGCAGGGATGATGTGGATTGTTTATTAAGCTGAGTCTCAGCGATAAAAAGTGATAAAAAAATCTTTTAAAATCATAAAAGATAGTAGATTTTATTCTCTACTTGACTCTTTTAATGGATTGCTTGTTCCCCTGCAGTTAAACTTGACGTCTATTGTATTTTATTAGTTTAACATTGTTGAAGGCTAATGATAATTTATTCTGCATTATCTTAGTCATAATATTTCTTACTGGGCTAGTTGAACTCACCCTTTGTTTCACTTTTCTCTTCAGGAAATGAGAACGTGGCGGGACTAGTCGGGAAGCGGAGTGACTTGGTCCGAGTTGGTGTCTTAGTAGTCCTCACTATTCTGTGAAATAGTGTGATAATAAATGTATTGAGGACTTATTTTGAGTTTGTATACTGTCTAGAAGACAATGATTGTATTAAAACTCACAGCTCATGTTATATATTTAAGTTTGTATTTGAATTTTATACCATGTATTTGGCAACACAAGATGGGTGATGTATACATATTTTGGGGGCGTCACAGTTGGTATCAGAGCTTAGGGATATGATCCCTGGCTAAGATGTGAGACAAGAACTAGGAGGGGAGAGACGGGCAATTCCTTCGCTAGTATGACCTACCTAAGTTTATTTGGTATTTAATTGGTCGGTTAGAGTATAGGGATAATATGTGATATTTTAATTAACCCTTGTTTTGTGGTAGTATTTGAAAATGGCATCCGAGAATGTTGAGAACATCAATGGAGCACAGGAGACCGTTGAGTCTCCACAGATCAATAATCAGGACAATGTGCATCAGGAAGGCGACAATCTTCATGCAAACAACAACACTAACCAAATGATGAATGATGGAATGTTCTGAGGCTTCATATAATTCATGCAACATCAGGCAAGAGCGGCTCCTGTCCAAAATGCAAGTGGAAACACTGGAAACTCTCGGACGGTCACCGCCAAATAGTTCAAGGAGCTAGGACCACCGGAGTTTTTTGGAGAGCCAAAACCACTTAAAAGGAGGCGTGGATAAAAGCAGATCAATAAGATATTTGATGTCTTGGGTTGCTCCGAGGAGCAATAGGTTCTTTGCCACCTTCATGTTGCATGCAAGAGGCGATTCATGGTGGGAATCAGAAAGCGTATTCAACCGCCGCATCAAGATGTCTTGGGAGAAGTTTCAAGAATCTATTCAACGACAAATACTTTCCGAAAGTATTCGTCACATGAAAGAGGTAGAGTTCATTAAAATGGATCAAAACAACATGACCTTGTCGCAAAGATGAGGCCAAGTTTTCCGAGTTATCACTTAGCCAGATCCCATTTGGTTGATAATGAGAGAGAGAATGACGTGAATGTTTCTAAGAGGTTTGAAACCCGAGATACGTCAATATCTTATCTCTCATAAACCGTGTTTGTATTAGGATGTTGTTAATAGGGCTCGATTATTGAGCGCGATAGTCAACCCCAACCAAAAGAAGCAAATTTGACAAAATGATAATACTAGTGATAGCAGTCATCGAAGCGGTGACAATAAGCGTGGAAGGAATCAACATGCCAGAAATGGTAACCACTTCGGTGGTAATCATGGCCAAAACAATAAGAATGGACATTTCAAGAAGAGGAGATTCAACAATGATGGAAAGACGTCAGCATCAGCACCTGTCGTTAAGGAAGGAGAACGACCACCTATCATATGCTTCAAATGTGGAGGGGAGGGACACATCAGTCTAAATTACGCGATGCCCTCCAAAGCATGTTACAATTGTGGAAGAGAAGGTCACCTGGCCCGATTTTGTCGTGCACTGAAGACAAGTCCAGCTGGGATGGAGGTATCAAAGGCCGTCCCAAACAAGACAAAACCGGTAGTTCAAGGGAGAGCGTTTGTTGTGACCTCCCAGAAAGCAAGGAACCCGAACGAGGTCATCACGGGTAAGCTTATCATTAACTCTAGCGAAGTATATACCTTATTTGATATCGGTTCTATCCATTCTTTTTATTTCTACTACTTGCGTTCAACGTTTAAATTTGACTCTGAGAGAAATTGGACTTTGACTTATCTCATTGAAACTCCATTGGGAGAAACCTTCATTACATCCACTATTTATAAGTCTTGTTTATTCAAATCGGTACCCTCACATTACCTGTCGATCTTATTTCATTGAAAATACTTGCATTTGACGTAATTCTGTGGATTGATTGGTTAACTACTCATCATGAAAAATTGATTATTTTCGTAAGGTTGTTAGCTTTCATATTCCTAACCAACCTATTATGCGAATTTAAGCAACCAAACCATTAAAATCAATCACTATCATCTCAAGCCATAAAGCTATTCGTTTATTGAAAAGCGGATGTCAAGCTTTCTTAGCTAATATCACGGATCTAAATAAAAGCCCGATCATGTATGATGATAAAGCATATCTTGTGTAATCAATCTTCAGATGTTAAAGACTCAACTACGTGGAATTGTTAGACATTGGCTTTATTTCGTCCTAGTACTTTCTTGGGTATTTATTAAAAAGAATTATTTATTAAAGGCATTTATTATCTAGTATGGCATTTGCCAATCATTTAATAGCATATATGTAATCAATCTTATAAACCCGTAGAATTATTTATTAAAGGCATGCTTTTAGAATCATGAGTAATGCTTTTAGATCATGATAATGAGATCTAAATTCTTAGATAGCTTAAAACTAAAAACATTCCCAATCGATGGATTACTAAAAAGGGGATTAATGAATGGGATAGATTAGATGCGTCGTTGTTTGCTTTCATTGGATGAGGATGATTGATCTCATGATCATTTATGTGGAACACTAAAAGCAAGTATGTAGGTGCTTATTAGAGAATAAGTTCTTTGAGCGTGACTCATTAAGGAATACCTAATGGAGTTTTACTTTTTGTCGATAAGAATTTCTGTAGTGATAGTAGTACAAATGATCCTTAGACTTGAGATCATCATAGTATCTTATATATAATGAATTACACTTTGACTTATTCCTTAAGACTCTTAGAGTATATCAAAGGGTATGCTTGGGTGTAATAAGTTATATATGAAGATAATGAATGATCGATAAAGAATCTACCACTTCTAGTAAAAAGGAGAAATGTCTATGTGATTCGATAAATGATGACCCGAGGAATCCTTGGCGAGGTGGAATGAAATTAGAAAGTAGTTTCTAATTTGCATTCATTAGGAGTTAATGCATTTAGGAATCGAAATACATATAATTAAATAAAATAAGACTTGTGGTAATTCCATATCTTATATTTAATTGGGACATTGTATGGTGGAAGGATTGAATTGTATGCGGTAACTATTTACTCAAAGGTTCTTTTATGATTAATGTTGAAATCTATATTATCGGAAAAGTCGTTGATGTTAGAGAGCTTATCCTATTGTAGAATAAATATTATTTATTTAAATAAATTATTTGTTTAATTTATTTATTTAAATGAGATTAGAATTATTCTAATTGATTTATTCACAATAGGTTTAATATGGAGAACCTAAAGGGTCACACCATAAAAGGAAGAATAATTATTTAAGAAGTTAATGGCATAATTGTAATAATATGTTAAGTATATTTAATTTAATCTATGGTGATAGAATAAATTAAATAGCTTAATATTATTATTTAATATTTTAGAAATATTAAATATAAATTAATAAGAGAGTCTTATTAATATTATTACAATTATTATTATTTTAATTTCTAAAAATGTTTAGGAATTAATTTAATATAAGTACTCTCATTTATTCTAATTGGATTAGGAAGGAAAATTAGTTAAAGGAGTTTAATTAATTACCCCTAATAGGATTAGGAGCCCATTTAATTAAAAGAGTTTAATTAAATGAATAATACCTTATTTTAATTAAAATAGGGTTACATGATATCTTTATAAGAGAGTCTTATATCGGATATCTAATATCGTAATTCTAGAGTTGAGAAAGTCGCCTCCTTTTTCTATCTGAGATAGGAAAAACTAGGGTTTGAGCGATACCCTTCTTCTTGAAAATTCTTCTTCTTTGGTGGATCACCTCTAGAGGCCGTACACTTGGGTGGCTTACATTGATCAAAGGAAGGAATCTGCAGGAGATTGAGGAGATCGTGGAGAAGTAGGAGGTGAACTTCGTGCACGAGGAAGCTTCGTTTCTACAAGGTATGATTTCATAATTTCTTATTCTTCGTTTAATTAATAATATGCATAAAGGATGATCAAGGGTAATTGGTTTGTGAAAAAATTTTAAAATCGATTTTATTTAAACCCATTAATTTTTCAATTTGATTGCTACTTTGATTTTCACAAAACCCAACGGTGGTATCATGAGCCAAACTTTATGCGAATTATTAATTATTTTGATTCCATATATGTTTGGGTATGTATTTTGAATAATTTATTGGGCATAATTTGTTGTATAAAATTATTATTTTATTTTAAAAAAAAATTATTTTTTCTGAAAGCTATTTTCGGAAAACTTTTTTTTTTTTTTTTATTTTATTTTTAGGAATAAGTGGTAGTGGGTTTTTTTTTTTTAAAGGGCATGATCGTAAAAAAAAAAAAAAAAAATGATACTCGCTAATTTATTGTAAATATACGCTTTTATTATAGTCATTTTTTTTAATGGATTTTTTTGATTTTTATATATATATTATATAGAACTTAAGATATATATTATATATATATATATATATATATATATATATATATATATATATATATATATAATATATTTTATATATATATATATATATATATATATATATAACGTTATTTTTTTTTTTATGGTTATTATATATATATATATATATATATATATATATATATATATATATAATATCTTAATAATTTTATAATTAAAATAAAAGAGTTTATTTTAATCTTGAAATTGGATTTCATGCTGACATAAAATTGCCCATTAAATGATACTTCTATATATATATGGAATGATTTTATTTATTGATACGTATATGGTGATATGTATGATAATAAATGGGATTGATTATGGATGATTGACGATGTGATTGGATTTATTTTAGTTGGATGTTTGAATGAATGGGTTTTATTAAATGGAATTCTGCGTACCTCGTCTTTTACGGTTTTCTTCTTGATGTAAATTCTATCTCTCTCCTATGTACTTCCCCTTATTGGCGATCGAGGTTTCTATTTAAATTAAATAGTTTAATGTAATAGGATTAGTTAGAATTTTTTGAAGAACAGGAGATCGAGGAGCAAGGGCGCTAAAAGACCCGTTTGTAATGGACTAGGGTTTAAATGTAATAGTTATATTTAAATGTTTATTCTTTGCACCCTAGGGTTTGACCTTTTGGTTCACTTGGTGGCTCTAGTGAACCAAACTAGAATAAAAGTCCATAATCAATCGGGTAGAATATAGTATTCTATATATGCATCTTTAGTATTATATATATTATATATTATGCAAACATGCTTCTTGCATGTTTAATAATATGGCGTATTTTATATATATATTTGCATGCATGCGCTAAACAAGATGAGACAAATAATAACAAATCCCTCAAAGTTTTTTTTTATTAAGTCTTAAGCGTTCAAAGATATTTAGAATATCGAGCGTAAGCCTTCTAGCATGATAAAATTAATAGAGTATTAAATATTTAATATGAGTTTGTTGTGTCACCACAAGGCAAGTATTAAGTATTTAAGATGTTAATTATCACATTTGATGCTTATAAAGAAAATTGAACAATATTGTTTTGTTGTGTCACCCTGAGGCGATATTTTTCTTTTTTGAATATATGGAAGTGCTAGGTTGGACTTAACTTAGATAATTTTGATTCGGATGTGCCACCACTTGATCAAAATAATCTAAGAGGCAAAACATAAGGAGTTACATGTTGATGTAATTGTGAGGAGTTGTCTACCTATTTATTTATATATAGTTTGTTGTGTCACCACAAGGTATATATATTTGAAATGGGATCCTTATTCTCACTAGTAAAAACTTTAATTAGATTTTTCTTAGAACTATATAAATGAGGGTAATATAGTTTGAAGAAAATAGTGGGAGATACCAATATAAAATAAGACCTAATTTATTTTGGTAATTAATTAAATGAATGTTTGCTAAAATATTGTCTTTTTACATGCGAGAATTTTGAAAATGTCACATTCACTAATTTCACTGCGTAGCATACTTGATCTTAACAAAATATTGGCAGAATAGAAGAACTACTGAATTTGGTTAAGGAATTTGAGAATTGTTCTCACTTCTTTGAAAAGATTTCTTTATGTCTAAATTTAGCTTGCATACTGCAAAAAGTTGCGAGAGGCGACCTACGAGGAAGAGATTGCTACTTTTAAGCGATTGGCAAGATGATGCATCGTGGCTCGATGCATCATGCTCGCATCCATGAGTGCTTGAGCTTCAACGTCGGCATGAAAACATGGATGCTCTCTTATCTTCTTGCACCTTGAGAGTTGTATGGTGAGCAAAGTAGAATTTGCTAGATATGAAATATCTAAGGAGCTCTTAGATCTCGGATAATGAGGGCACTCTAGTTGAGACTCGTATCTAAAGATGATCAATCGATTGAGCGTCTTGGGCGACTTGGGTTAAATCGTGGATGGGGAATTGAGTCAAAATTTAGTCTTGCAGTCACTCCGGACACCTTCTCACAATTTGTTGTGAATTTTCACATGAATAAGTTGGATGTCGACTTGCACGAATTACTTAACATGTTGAAAGCTGCTTTGAAGGTCACTTCCCATCAAGAAGAACCATGTCTTCTTGGTGGATGATTCTTCCAAGAAAGGAAGAGGCCCAAGGTATCTTACGAAAAGAAGAAATCCAAGAAGGCTAAGGGAAAGGCGAAAGTGAAGGATCAAAAGAAACTGATCCGACTAGCAAAAGAATTTGCTTCCATTGCGATAAGTAGAGGTCCTTTGGAAGAGGCGCTGAGGATTATCTCATGAGAACAAAAGCGAGAAGAAGCTTGGAGAAGCTTGAATCCTAATCAAGGTTTGTTTATGATTGAAATTAATTTTTACGAAAGTCGATCTTCTACTTGGGTATTGGATCTGGGATGTGGTTCTCACATATGTAATAATATCACGGGGGTGGTCGAGTAGAAAGTGAAAGCAAGGATGAGGTAGATCTACGAGTGGGAAATGGAGCAAAAGGTTCTTTGCATTAATTTGTAAGGGACTTATTGTTTAAGCACGCCTACGAGGCAAGTTCATTAATTTAAATAATTGTTATTTTGTTCCAAATATCATTAGAAACATTATTTCTATCTACTGTATTGGATATGGATGGTTTTAATATTATAATAAAGAACAACGGTTGTTACATTTATAATGATAATGTTTTATATGGTGTTGGTAATTTGCGAAATGGACTTTATATACTTGACTTGCATGAAAATATATTTCAAATTGAACAAACTAAGAAAAGGAAAAAAGATGATGTTAATTATACCTTCATGTGTACTTTGTAGACTTCGGTCGTATTAATGAAACAAGATTATCAAGTTGCGTAAAGATGGGCTCTAGAGCTATCGATTATGAATCATATCAACACTGTGAATCTTGTCTCATGGGTAAAATGACTAAATCTCCTTTTAGTGGAAAAGGAAAGAGATTCTGAGTTGTTAGCGTTGGTACACACGGATGTATGTGGACTATGATGACGGCCTTGCGAGGAGGTATTCTTATTTTATTACATTCTTGGCGACCACTCAAGATTTGGATATGTGTATTTAATGAAATACAAATCTGAATCATTTGAAAAGTTCAAAGAGTTGAAGTGAAGTTGAGAAAACAAGCTGGTAAGAGTATTAAGATTCTTGATCGATCGAGGAGGAGAATACTTAAGTGGTGAGTTTCTCAATTGTCTCAAAAGAAAATGGTATAATCTCTGATGGACTCCACCGGGGCGCCATACGGATGAATGGTGTATCTCGAAGGAGAAATCGAACATTGTTGGACATGGTTCGATCTATGATGAGTTTCTGAGCCTTCGGTTTTCTTACGGGGATATGCCTAGAATAATTTGCATACCTACTTAACAAGGTACCTACAAAATCCGTCCCCAAGACCCCATATGAGTTATGGACGGGGAGAAACCAAATCTTAAGCATGTTAAGACTTGGGGTTGTCCGACTTATGTCAAAAAGTTTGAAAAGCGATAAAGCTGCAGACTAGATCGACAAATGTAGATTTGTGGGATATCTAAAGAAACATCGGTATATTATTTCTATCATCAGTGATCAAAAGGTGTTTGTTGCGAAACATGCGCCTTCTTGGAAAAGGAGTTTATCCTTGAAGGGGTCGATTGGGAGTAAGATATATCTTGAAGAGGTTCGAGAACCACAAAATACTACGAGATCAAAGTGAGGTACCTAACCAAGTAGAGATTCATACATACCACACCTATTAAGTAAATACGGAAGAGTACCAAAGATGCAGGGCACGGTATGGACTTGTCGTAGAAGATGATGATGATGTGCGCATCATAGATGATGATGATCCATTGAATTCTGAGCAGGCTATGAGTAGTAAAGACTCGGAGAAGTGGCGAAGCCATGAAATCGAGATGGACTCCATGTATGAGAACCAGTATGGACTTTGGTCTCACCACCACGAAAAGCATTAAGCTATTGGGTGTAAATGGGTCTTTAAAAAAGAAAGGCTGGAAGCGGGCGGAAGGTAGAGACCTATAAAGGCCCATTTGGTTGCAAAAGGTTTCAAACAAAGACAAGGAGTTGACTATGGCGAAACCTTCTCACCCGATAGCAATGCTCAAGTCCATTCGGATTTTGCTTGCGATTGCGACTTACCGTGACTCTGAAATCTGGCGGATGGGCGTGAAAGCGGCCTTCCTCGATGGGAAACTTGAGGAGGATGTGTATATGACACAACGAGAGGATTTGTTTCAAAGGTTGGAACAAATCAAGTCATAGCTTCTGACGATCCATTTATGGATTAAAGCGAAGCTTCTCGTAGGTGGAACATCCGTTTTGATGAGACAATCAAAGAGTTTGATTTTATCAAAAATGAGGATGAACCATGTGTGTGTACAAGAAGGTTAGTGGGAATATTTGTTTCATTCCTTGTATTATATGTTGATGATATATTCTTGATAGGGAATGATATTCTATCTTTATGATCAATTAAAATCGGTTATCTAAACACTTCTCCATGAAGGACTTGGGAGAAGCATCCTATATTTTGGGGATAAAGATCTATAGAGATAGATCTAAAAGGATGCTTAGCTTGTCCCAAAGGCGATACATTGACTTGATGCTAAAAAGGTTTAGCATGGAAGATTCAAAAAGAGGTCTCATCTTGGAGATGAGCCATGGAATACATCTCTCGAAAGCAAGCCCCAAAGACACACGAGGAGAAAGCTAGTATGAGTAAGATTCCTTATGCTTTGATAGGATCTATCATATGCTGTATGATATATACTAGACGGAGATGTCGCTCGCATGCACTTAGTGTAACAAGCGAGATATCGGTCGAATCCGGAGAAGAAGAACTTTGGAAGGCGGTGAAAAATATCTAAAGTACTTAAGAAGAACTAAGGATGTATTTCTTGTCTACGGTGGAGTGCGAATTAAAACTAGAGAGGCTTCACAGACTCGAGTTTTCAAGCAGACCAAGATGATGATAAATCCGTTTTGGGGTATGTGTTTACCTTAAGCGGTGGTATGATGAGTTGGAAAAGTTCAAGCGTGACGATTCTTGATTCGATGTGAGCGAGTATACATAGCTGCAAGTGAAGGCTGCAAAAGAAGCTATTTGGATGAAGAAGTTCATTCAGAACTTGGTGTGGTTTCTAGCATTAAAGGACCGGTGCCTTTATTACGTGACAACCTTTGGAGGCATTACAAGCTAAGGAACCCGGTCTCATCAAAATCCAAACACGTGTTGCGGCGATTTCATTTGATCGGAGAGATCATTGAAAAAGGAGGCGTCACCACCAGGCGTGTGGACTCTCAAGACAATATGCGAGATCCATTTACTAAAGCGTTAACACAATGGCGGTTTGATCGTCACTTAGAAGATGGGTATGAGATACCACGGCGATTGGCTTTAGTGTAAGTGGGAGATTGAAAGTATTATGCATCTGAAACCCGATCATGTATGATGATAAAGCATATCTTTGTAATCAATCTTATTTATTTATTAATAAAAGAATTATTTATTAAAGGCATTTATTATCTACATGGTCTTTGTTTTAATAATATGTGATAAACCCGTAGTTTTAAGCAATGCTTTTAGAATCATGATAAGATCATGATAATGAGATCTAAATTCTTAGATAGCTTAAAACTAAAATGTTCCCAATCGATGGATTACTAAAAAGGGATTAATGAATCCAGGATAGATTGAATACGTCGTTGTTTGCTCATTGGATGAGGATGATTGATCTCATGATCATTTGTGTGGAACACTAAAAGCAAGTATGTAGGTGCTTATTAGAGAATAAGTTCCTTTGAGCATTGACTCGCTAAGGAATACCTAATGGAGTTTTACTTTTACATCGATAAGAATTCTGTAGTGATAGTAGTCTACAAATGATCCTTAGACTTGAGATCATCATAGTATCTTATATATAATGAATTACACTTTGACTTATTCCTTAAGACTCTTAGAGTATATCAAAGGGTATGCTTGGGTGTAATAAGTTATATATGAAGATAATGAATGATCGATAAAAAATCTACCACTTACAGTAAAAGGAGAAATGTCTATGTGATTCGATAAATGACAACCGAGGAATCCTTGGCGAGGTGGAATGAAATTAGAAAGTAGTTTCTAATTTGCATTCATTAGGAGTTAATGCATTTAGGAATCGAAATACATATAATTAAATAAAATAAGACTTGTGATAATTCCATGTCTTATATTTAATTGGGACATTGTATGGTGGAAGGATTGAATTATGCGGTAACTATTTACTCAAAGGTTCTTTTATGATTAATGTTGAAATCTATATTATACGGAAAAGTCGTTGATCGCTAGGGAGGCTTATCCTATTGTAGAATAAATATTATTTATTTAAATAAATTATTTATTTAATTTATTTATTTAAATGAGATTAGAATTGTTCTAATTGATTTATTCACAATAGGTTTAATATGGAGAACCTAAAAGGGTCACACCATAAAAGGAAGAATAATTATTTAAGAAGTTAATGGCATAATTGTAATAATATGTTAAGTATATTTAATTTAATCTATGGTGATAGAATAAATTAAATAGCTTAATATTATTATTTAATATTTTAGAAATATTAAATATAAATTAATAAGAGGAGTCTTATTAATATTATTACAATTATTATTATTTTAATTTCTAAAAGGTTTAGGAATTAATTTAATATAAGTACTCTCATTTATTCTAATTGGATTAGGAAGGAAAATTAGTTAAAGGAGTTTAATTAATTACCCCTAATAGGATTAGGGGGCCCATTTAATTAAAGAGTTTAATTAAATGAATAATACCTTATTTTAATTAAAATAGGGTTACATGATATCTTTATAAGAGAGTCTTATATCGGATATCTAATATCGTAATTCTAGAGTTGAAGAAGTCGCCTCCTTTTCTATCTGAGATAGGAAAAACTAGGGTTTGAGCAATACCCTTCTTCTTGAAAATTCTTCTTCTTTGGTGGATCACCTCTAGAGGCCATACACTTGGGTGGCTTACATTGATCGAAGGAAGGAATCTACAGGAGATTGAGGAGATGGAGAAGTAGGAGGTGAACTTCATTACTGAGGAAGCTTCGTTTCTACAAGGGTATGATTTCATAATTTCTTATTCTTCGTTTAATTAATAATATGCATAAAGGATGATCAAGGGTAATTGGTTTGTGAAAAATTTTAAAATCGATTTTATTTCGCTTAGCTAATTTTTCAATTTGATTTACTTTACTTTGATTTTCACATTACGGATCATAAAAGCCTCAAATATTTTTTACTCAAAAGGAACTCAACATGCATGTGAAGACAATGACGTTAGCTTTGAATATAAGCTTTGAAAGATTATGATCATACCATCTAATATCATCTTGGAAAAGCAAATGTGTAGTAGGTGACGCGAATTCGTGAGAAGAGTTTTCACGAAGCTACTCCCTTAAAGATCAAAATACGCGGCGAGGAACGAAAAGTTTTCGTTTCGAAATTGTCAACACAAAGGCCCATGCTTTTGTATTGATGTGTTGAAAAGGATGGAGATAGAGATAAAGACCTCAAGAACCCATCTTGATGATAGGCATTAGTATATGAAAGTGGAGACGGATCAACTTTCAAATATTTCTTTCGATAAAGTTAAAGATTCGCTAAAGCTAGTAGAAGATCATATCGCGAGTCGAGTCGAAATTGTCAACACAAAGGCCCATTTTGATGACATATGGAGAGAGAAAGAAAGTGCAAGAAGGAATCAACTGTAATCGATAAAGTTAAAAGCTCACTCAAAGGACACGGAGTCATGCATATGAGAAAGAATCAAGAATCGATGAAGAAGGAATACTTGAGTCAACTCTGCGGACTTTGTGTTCCTAATGACCTCGAAGTTAAAGTATAAAATCATGATGGGGCGCACAACACACCATTTGCAATCCATCCTGGGAGTACCAAAATGTATCGTGATCTTTGACATACATTTTGGTGGAGAAATATGAAGAGAGAGATAGTTGTTTATCTCAAGGTGTCTAACTTGTCAACGAGTCAAGGCGAGCATCAAGTACCAAAAGGTCCATTAGAATCGTGACGCCCCAAAATAGGTATACATCACCCATTCCGAGTTGTCAATACATGGTACGTAAAACAACTACAACTTTATTATTACAACAAGAAAGCGTGAGTTTAAATACAAATATTATCTTCTGCATAATATTTATACTCAAATAAATCCTCATCACATTTATTGATACATTATTTTACAAAATGGTGAGGACTACTAAACAATCCTTTCTAAAACCTTCATTCATTCCATACCCGACTAACTGTACTCGCTATATTCTCGCCTCCCGAGAAAAATGGAACAAAAAGGAAAAGGGTGAGCTCAACTAGCTCAAGATAAAGAATATTATGACTAAGATAATATACAACAAATTATCGTTAGTCTTCAACAGGAAAAATTTAATAGAATACAATAGACAACAAATTTTAAATCAATATTCGCAATGAAATAATAATTCATTAGAAGAGTTAAGTAGAGAATGCAAACTACCATCTTCTATGTATGAATTTAAAAGTTCATAAATCTATCTTTTATCCCTCGTAACAACAATCAATATACATCCGAATCAAATATTCATCTTTTTGCACTACAGCCAAAGATATTCATCGATGGTCATGTTCATTTAAACACTGCTCATCTTTGCACTACAGCCAAAGATATTAATCGATCGGTCATGTTCATCTCAACACTCGCTCATCTTTTGCACTACGGTGCCAAAGATATTCTTCAGAAATCATTCATCTTTGCACTACAGCCAAAGATATTCAATAATATCATCATTTAAGACCGAGGATGATGAAAATATTTTTAAAGAACGAATCCGATTGAAACAAAATGACAAGGATTAAGGATTAAGGATTCGTATTTTGTTTTATCCATGTCCAACAATACCCCAAAAATAATCACAAAGTGGTGTAAAATTCAAGAATGATCAAAACATGGATACAATCAAAGCTAGTATCCGAATAGATATTTTGGACGAAAAGAAGAAATTTTATTTTTCGATGAATAGTGCAGATACGTGAATAGTCAGATACGTGAATAAGGCCGATATCGTGAATAGTAACTCGACACCAAAAGATAGAAATTCCACAAAAAACATTTTCACGCTTCATTGAATAGTACTCGTGAATAGTAACTCGTGAATAGTAACTCATGAATAGTAACTCGTGAATAGTAACTCATGATATAGTAACCCAGACATGAAAAAGTTCCAAATTTGATAAAAACTTCAGATCAACATTTCAAAGATAATGATATTGAAGAAATAATATCATTCGAAAAAAAATAATATCCCTTACCTCAAAGAATCAATTGCCGGAAGGAAAGGCGGAAGTGATGTTGAATGAAACTTGTACTAAACAAAGAACTCTCAAAGTATCTAAATACTCACAAAATACATTTCAATAATATAGAGAGAGAAAGAGAGAAAACTTTGTTTCGGTGTGATTTTCAATTCTAACTTAAATTTTATTTATAGGAAAATGTTAGCCGTAAACCCAAGCAGACTTGACTCAACTTTACCGATGGCTTTTACACCGCTACTATTGCCACCCACCACATTTGAAATAAAATTCAGCACATTTCTTCACCAACCACAAGTGGGGCCCACTCAATTCTAGAATTTTCCACCAAAATTAATTATAACCCTAATTTCGAATCGAGACACCTCTTAAAATTTATAACAAATCATTCGCTCATTTTAACGGTTCAAAATTTGTGGACATATACTCAACTTATATATGTATAACATATCCAAAAATTACAACGATCCAACTATTGGGATTAAATATTATAACTCACACAATAAAGCTATAATAACACCGATTTGATCTTTTAATACCTCCAATCCGACAAAATACAAATAAAACATCTCAAAGATTAATTCCTTCATTAATAACCACATAAATAAATCCATCATTTATATTCATATAAAATAAATATTTCTTTATCATATGAATCAATAATTAATTATTCACAAATAATATTACGAATCACAATTATGACAACCAGTAGTTCTCAGAAAGAGGGGCTTTCAGATAAGGATTTCTCCTTATTGGCGCGCAATTAGGTGACCAAACCTCTCCTTGATGTAACTTTCTAGACATTGCCAATAATGCTATCTAATAATATTATTCAAATAATATGAATTATTGATCCGATAATGGAGATAATATGCAAGTGACAATTATTGAACAACAATAATATAAAATATCAACGCAAAGAATTATTGAATCAATAAAATAAAATATTGAATAAAGAATTCACTGTGAAAATTATTGAGTAGTGCCTTTCACGTAAGGATCAATAATTCAACAATCTTTGTAATACCGTGTGCCATCGTGCAACCACGCCAGACATCGTATTTTAACCACCGGGTATTCCAACAGCCTTCTTACTTGAGAATAACTACGCCAATTATTTTTAACCAACTTATATTTGTCGTTTTCTTCATCCAATCGCTTTCAAGTTATGGGGCCCACATGTGGTCGCTTCGTCGCATTTAATATTCCTCGACAAGATCGAATATTCCACGACCAAACGAATATTCTCAAAGCGATTTAATATTCCACGACCAAACTAATATTCCCGACAAAAAATGAATATTTTATAACCACTTGCTTATTTTGAAATATTTATGATTTAACCCTTAACTATCCACATTAATCAAATCAACCCTTACTATTTCAAAATAATAAATAAAGGAAATTCCTTTTATTTAAAAATTTCGGTCTTACAACCTCCCTCCTTATGAAATTTCGTCCTCGAAATCGATTGAACGCATACTACAGTGTTTGAAAAGGTGAGGATACCTCGCTTTCATTTCCGTTTCCAATTCCCAGGTCATTTCCTCTATAGCATGATTCCTCCACAAAACTTTAACTTGTGGTATGACCTTTGCGCGTAGGACATGCTCCTTCCTATCCAAGATCTTGACAGGTACCTCCTCATACGTTAAGTCTTCAGCTATCTCGTCCGGTTCTAACTCAATAACGTGGTTCGGGTCTTTCACATATTTACGAAGTACAGATATGTGAAACACATTATGAACACGAGACATACTCGGAGGTAACGCAAGTCTATAGGCTACATTTCCTACTCGGTCAAGAATTTGAAATGGACCAATAAATCGTGGATTGAGCTTTCCTCTCTTCCCAAATCTTGTAACTCCTTCCATGGAGCAACTTCGCAACAATACATGATCCCCTACATTAAATTCCACGTTCTTTCGATGAAGATCCGCATAACTCTTTTGTCGATCTTGAGCCGTTTGTATACGTTGTCGAATTATTTGGATCTTTTAGGTCATCATACGTCTTAACTTTCGGGTCCCAACAATGTTGCTTCACCCACCTCATCCCAACATATTGGAGAACGACATTTTCGTCCATATAATGCTTCAATGGAGCCACACCTATGCTTGCTCGATAAACTGTTGTTGTAGGAGAATTCCACCAATGGTAAATACTTATCCTAACCGCCTTGAAGTTCAGGACACGTAGTCTTAATAAATCTTCAAGAGTTTGAATAGTCCTCTCGATTGTTCGTCTGGTTTGGGGATGGTATGCCGAACTAAATCGTAAATGCGTGCCATAGCTTTCTACAAACTAACCCAAAATCATGAAGTGAATCTTGGGTCACGATCTAAAACTATGGATACTGGCATGCCATGCAATCTCACAATCTCATTTACGTACATACGAGAAAGACGTTCAAGGGAATAAGTCTCTCGTATCGGTAAGAAATGAGTAGATTTGGTTAATCTATCAACAATAACCCAAATCGCATCTATGCCTTGAGAAACCTTGGGAAGATTAGTAATGAAATTCAGGGTAATGTGTTCCCACTTCCCTTCCGGAATCTCAAGTGGTTGTAACGGACCCTTAGGTACTAGATGCTCCGCCTTTACACGTTGACAAGTTAAACACATTGAGATAAACTTTGCAATCTCTCTCTTCATATTGTTCCACCAAAATGTATGTCGAAGATCACGATACATTTTAGTACTTCCAGGATGGATTGCAAATGGTGTATTGTGTGCCTCCATCATAATCTTGTACTTCAAATCAGAGTCGTTAGGAACACAAAGTCTAGAGTGGACTCGAAGTATTCCTTCTTCATCAATTCTCGCTCCTAATAGCTCCTTCTTGTATTTTTTCTTCTTCATACGATCATTTCCGGCCGGTGGCTCGAGCGACTTTAACTTTATCGATTAAAGTCGATTATACTAGATTATATCATCACGTGGGTACCTAGAATTTTCATCTCCATCTCTATTATTTGTAAATTATACGAAATTAGTCTTTGACAATATCGTACTCAGATTTGATATACGATCTTCTACTCAACACGCTACCTACCACGTTCGCTTTTCCAGGATGGCATGGTCGAACATGTCTTTGAAATGAGTCTCCTCTTGAGTTCTTCAAAGCTCTTCCCACATTCCTTGCTCCATTCGAATTTTGTATCTCTACGAGTCAGCTACATTAATGGAATAGCGATTCGAGAATATCCTTCAACGAATCTCCGATAATAACCAACTAAGCCTGAAAGCTACGATTTCGATTCGACTTAGGTTGCTCTCAATCGTGACTCATATCCCAATCTTGGATAGCACGTCACAATGACACCTATCAATTTACTATCGCACGAATATGACGTCCCCTACAGAGAGTCTGGCTTAGGTGAATTCCACAAAGGAAGTCACAAGATAAAGGCTCAGGTACCAAATTCTATAGTTGAATTTTTAACTCCTGAAGTTCAATAGGAGCCATTCGATACGAGATTTTAGAAATGAGTTTTGTACCGGGTTCAAATTCGATACAAAATTTAATATCAGGCTTTGGGAGTAAGCCAAGAAATTCTTCAGGAAATACGTCAGGAAAAATCAATAACAACAAGAATATTATTCAAATCTGACGTGTCTTTATTCAAATCCATAACATGGACTAAGAAAACTTGACATCCGTAATAAACGACTGACTTCATGGCTTGATATGAAAATGTTTGACTACAATGGTTTGATTGCTTGAATTCGAATAACAGGTTGCTTAGGAATATGAAAACTAACAACCTTACGAAAACAATCAATTTTGGCATGATGAGTAGTTAACCTTAAAATCACATCAAAAATAAATATCTCTATAGAAATAAGGTTAACAGGTAATGCGATAGTGCCAACCTGAATCAAGCAAGATTTTTAAACAACGGATGTAATGAAAGTTTCTCCTAATGGAGTCTCCATAAATAAGTCAAAGTCTAATTTCTCCGTAGTCAAGTTCAAACGTTGAGCGCAAAACAAGAGAGATAAAAGAATGGGTAGAAACCCAGGTATCTAGTAAGGTATAAACTTCGCAAGAATTTATAATTAACTAACCTGCTTAACTTTGTTCGGGTTCTCGTTATATGACCGGTCACGACAAACGCTCTTCCGTGAATCGTTGACTTTGACTTTTCTTGGACATCCTTTTGAGTCACCATTTCATTGGATCTGGTTTCGATATCGTATAATCTCGAAAGCGATATGTCCTTCCTTTCCACAATTATAGCATACCTTAAAGCTGTTGTGGACAATTTGGTGATATGTCCCTCTTTCCCGTGATTTATAACATATGACCGGTGGTCGTTCTCCTCCTTAGAACCAATTCTCGCCAGATCGCTCGTCTTCACATGGTCGTTGTTAAATCTCCTCTTTTAAAATCTCTCCCGACTCGCTTCTTACATTTTCATGACCATGATTACCACCAGAGTGGTTACCATTTCGTCTAAAATCTTCGTTTTTTTCCGCAGTTATCATTATTACATTGACTATATCTGCAGTACGATCCTCGTTTATGGTCCTCGATTGACCGTACTCGTTATCTCGCCTAATAATTGAGCCACATTGCATAATATCTGAATAAAGAGAAAGTTTATGAGAAATGAGAGATCTTGACGTATCGCCGGGTTTCAAACCTCTAAGAAACATCCGCGTCATCGTTCCTCATTCTCCACCAAATGAGGTGCAAACACGGATAACTCTCGCAAACTTTGCCTCGTCATTGAGACAACCGCCATGTTGTTTTTGCTCTAATCGATGAACTCCACTTCCTTCATACGAGCGAACACTTTCGTGAAAGTATTTGTCATTAAATAGTCTCTCAAACGTCTCCCAAGACATGCCGAGATGCAATTTGGATGGGTACGCTTCACGACTCCCACCCGAGTCTCTGCCTCGCCACGGAACATAAAAGTAGCGAATGGAACCTTCGTCTTCCTCCGTGCATCCCAAGACATCGAATATCTTGGTAATTTGCTTGACCCATGTTTCCGCCATGATCGGATCGCTTTCCCTTAAATTCGTGGTCCCAACTCTTTGAGGCGCTTGGTTGTGACCACCCGTGAATTGCTATCATTTCCTCCTATATTTTGAACACGAAGTCTCCTCGTCGATTTTGCATGAGCTGCAAAAAACTTCTAAACATTCCTCGTTCATCATCGCTTTCGGTGGTGTTGTTCACGGGAGGAACATTGCAAACTGTTTCACGTTCTCCTCGTTGGTGAGTACAGCGTCTCCACGTTCTCATTTCCATTGTTAATATTCTCATCGACATTCTCAAATCTTTCGTCATAAAACAAGGGTTAATTAAGGAAATCAATATATCACATAATATCCCTTATATCTTGACCAACTAACAAATAAGCTTAGGTAGGACATACTTAGCGAAGGATTTACTCGTCTCTCCCTCCTAGTTCTATTCCCCGATCTCCGCGCCGGAGATCATATCCCTAAGCTCGATACCAATTGTGGCGCCCCCAAAATAGGTATACATCACCCATTACGAGTTGTCAATACATGATACGTAAACAACTACAACTTTATTATTACAATAGTAAAGCTGTGAGTTTAAATACAAATATTATCTTCAGACAATATTTATACTCAAATAAATCCTCATCACATTTATTGATACATTATTTTACAAAAATGGTGAGGACTACTAAACAATCCTTTCTAAAACCTTCATTCCATACCCAGACTGCACTCGCTATATTCTCGCCTCCGAGAAAAATGGAACAAAAAGGAAAAGGGTGAGCTCAACTAGCTCGGTAAAGAATATTATGACTAAGATAATATACAACAAATTATCGTTAGTCTTCAACAGGAAAAATTTAATAGAATACAATAGACAACAAATTTTAAATCAATATTCGCAATGAAATAATAATTCATTAGAAGAGTTAAGTAGAGAATGCAAACTACCATCTTCTATGTATGAATTTAAAAGTTCATAAATCTATCTTTTATCCCCGTAACAACAATCAATATACATCCGAATCAAATATTCATCTTTGCACTACTGGTGCCAAAGATATTCATCGATTGGTCATGTTCATTTAAACACATTCATCTTTGCACTGAGCCAAAGATATTAATCGATCGGTCATGTTCATCTCAACACTGCTCATCTTTGCACTACAAAGCCAAAGATATTCTTCAGAAATCATTCATCTTGCACTACTGGGCCAAAGATATTCAATAATATCATCATTTAAGACCGAGGATGATGAAAATATTTTTAAAGAACGAATCCAAATTGAAACAAAATGACAAGGATTAAGGATTAAGGATTAAGTACTTTGTTTTATCCATGTCCAACAATACCCCAAAAATAATCACAAAGTGGTGTAAAATTCAAGAATGATCAAAACATGGATACAATCAAAGCTAGTATCCGAATAGATATTTTGGACGAAAAGAAGAAATTTTATTTTTCGATGAATAGTGTCAGATATCGTGAATATAGTGCCAGATACGTGAATAAGAATCTCGACACCAAAAGATAGAAATTCCACATAAAAAACATTTTCACGCTTCATGAATAGTACTTTCGTGAATAGTAACTCGTGAATAGTAACTCATGAATAGTAACTCGTGAATAGTAACTCATGAATAGTAACCCCGACATGAAAAAGTTCCAAATTTGATAAAAACTTCAGATCAACATTTCAAAGATAATGATATTGAAGAAATAATATCATTACTTAAAAAAATAATATCCCTTACCTCAAAGAATCAAGATTGCCGGAAGGAAAGGTCGGAAGTGATGAATGAAAACTTGTCTTGAGCAAAGAACTCTCAAAGTATCTAAATACTCACAAAATACGCTCAATAATATAGAGAGAGAAAGAGAGAAAACTTTGTTTACGGTGTGATTTTCAATTCTAACTTAGCCCTCTATTTATAGAAAATGTTAATGTTAGCCAAGGAGACTTGACTGCTACACGATGGCTTTACCTCGCTACTATTGCCACCCACCACATTTGAAATAAAATTCAGCACATTTCTTCACCAACCACAAGTGGGGCCCACTCAATTCTAGAATTTTCCACCAAAATTAATTATAACCCTAATTTCGAATCGGGACACCTCTTAAAATTTATAACAAATCATTCGTTCATTTTAACGGTTCAAAATTTGTGGACATATACTCAACTTATATATGTATAACATATCCAAAAATTACAACGATCCAACGGTCGGATTAAATATTATAACTCACACAATAAAGCTATAATAACACCGATTTGATCTTTTAATACCTCCAATCCGACAAAATACAAATAAAACATCTCAAAGATTAATTCCTTCATTAATAACCACATAAATAAATCCATCATTTATATTCATATAAAATAAATATTTCTTTATCATATGAATCAATAATTAATTATTCACAAATAATATTACAGAATCACAATTATGACAACCAGGCTCGTTCCCAGGAAAGAGGGGCTTTCAGATAAGGATTTCTCCTCATCTTGGCCTTGCAATTAGGTGACCAAACCTCTCCTCGATGAACTTTCTAGACATTGCCAATAATGCTATCTAATAATATTATTCAAATAATATGAATTATTGATCCGATAATGGAGATAATATGCAAGTGACAATTATTGAACAACAATAATATAAAATATCAACGCAAACAATTATTGAATCAATAAAATAAAATATTGATAAATAATTCATCGTGAAAATTATTGATAGAGTAGTGCCTTCACGTAAGGATCAATAATTCAACAATACATGCAATCTGGTGTGCTCATCGTGCAACCACGCCGTACATCGTATTTTAACCACCGGGTATTCCAACGATCTTAATTGAGAATAACTACGCCGTTATTTTTAACCAACTTATATTTGTCGTTTTCTTCATCCAATCGCTTTCAGTTATGGGGCCCACACATGGTCAGCACCGTCAGCATCGTCATACGAATATTCCCCAAAGCATCGAATATTCCACGACCAAACGAATATTCCCCGACAAAGCATTGAATATTCCACGACCAAAACGAATATTCCCCAAAAAATGAATATTTTATAACCACTTGCTTATTTTGAAATATTTATGTATTTAACCCTTAACTATCCACATTAATCAAATCAACCCTTACTATTTCAAAATAATAAATAAAGGAAATTCCTTTTTATTTAAAAAATTTCGAGGTCTTACAACCTCCCTCCTTATGAAATTTCGTCCTCGAAATTGATTTAACGATACTGGTGTTTCAAAAGGTGAGGATACCTCGCTTTCATTTCCGTTTCCAATTCCCCGGTCATTTCCTCTATAGCATGATTCCTCCACAAAACTTTAACTTGTGGTATGACCTTTCTTGGCGTAGGACATGCTCCTTCCTATCCAAGATCTTGATGGTACCTCCTCATACGTTAAGTCTTGGCTATCTCGTCCAGGTTCTAACTCAATAACGTGGTTCGGGTCTTTCACATATTTACTGAAATACGGATATGTGAAACACATTATGAACACGAGACATACTTTCGGAGGTAACGCAAGTCTATAGGCTACATTTCTACTCGGTCAAGAATTTGAAATGGACCGATAAATCGTGGATTGAGCTTTCCTCTCTTCCCAAATCTTGTAACTCCCTTCCATGGAGCAACTCGCAACAATACATGATCCCCACATTAAATTCCACGTTCTTTCGATGAAGATCCGCATAACTCTTTTGTCGATCTTGAGCCATTTGTATCGTTTTGAATTATTTGGATCTTTTCGGTGAGTCATACGTACTTAACTCGGGTCCCAACAATGTTGCTTCACCCACCTTATCCCAACATATTGGAGAACGACATTTTCGTCCATATAATGCTTGAATGGAGCCACACCTATGCTTGCACGATAAGCTTTGTTGTTGTAGGAGAATTCCACCAATGGTAAATACTTATCCCAAGCGCCCTTGAAGTTCAGGACACGAGTCTTAATAAATCTTCAAGAGTTTGAATAGTCCTCTCTGATTGTCCGTCCGTTTGGGGATGGTATGCCGAACTAAATCGCAAATTCGTGCCCATAGCTTTCTACAAACTAACCCAAAATCATGAAGTGAATCTTGGGTCACGATCTAAAACTATGGATACTGGCATGCCATGCAATCTCACAATCTCATTTACGTACATACGAGAAAGACGTTCAAGGGAATAAGTCTCTCGTATCGGTAAGAAATGAGTAGATTTGGTTAATCTATCAACAATAACCCAAATCGCATCTATGCCTTGAGAAACCTTGGGAAGATTAGTAATGAAATTCAGGGTAATGTGTTCCCACTTCCCTTCCGGAATCTCAAGTGGTTGTAACGGACCCTTAGGTACTAGATGCTCCGCCTTTACACGTTGACAAGTTAAACACATTGAGATAAACTTTGCAATCTCTCTCTTCATATTGTTCCACCAAAATGTATGTCGAAGATCACGATACATTTTAGTACTTTCCAGATGGATTGCAAATGGTGTATTGTGTGCCTCCATCATAATCTTGTACTTCAAATCAGAGTCGTTAGGAACACAAAGTCTAGAGTGGACTCGAAGTATTCCTTCTTCATTAATTCTCGCTTCCGGAATAGCTCCTTCTTGTATTTTCTTCTTCATACGCATCAGCTCCGGGTCGGTGGCTTGAGCAGCTTTAACTTTATCGATTAAAGTCGATTATACTCGTTATATCATCACGTGGGTACCTAGAATTTTCATCTCCATCTCTATTATTTGTAAATTATACGAAATTAGTCTTTGACAATATCGTACTCGTACTTGTATACGATCTTCTACTCAACAACCGCCTCTACCACGTTCGCTTTTCCAGGATGGCATGGTCGTAACATGTCATTGAAATGAGTCTCCTCTTGAGTTCTTCAAAGCTCTTCCCACATTCCTTGCTCCATTCGAATTTTGTATCTCTACGAGTCAGCTACATTAATGGAATAGCGATTCGAGAATATCCTTCAACGAATCTCGATAATAACCAACTAAGCCTCAGAAAGCTACGTATTTCGATTCTTGACTTAGGTTGCTCTCATTTGTGACTCATATCCCAATCTTGGATAAGACGTCACAATGACACCTATCGCTTTACTATCGCATCGAATATGACGTCCCCTGAGAGTGCGCTTGGGTGAATTCCACAAAGGAAGTCACAAGATAAAGGCTCGGTACCAAATTCTATAGTTGAATTTTTAACTCTCAAGTTCAATAAGAGCCATTCGATACGAGATTTTAGAAATGAGTTTTGTTGTCAGGGTTCAAATTCGATACAAAATTTAATATCGAGCTTTGGGAGTAAGCCAAGAAATTCTTCAGAAATACGTCGGGAAAAATCAATAACAACAAGAATATTATTCAAATCGGCGTGTCTTTATTCAAATCCATAACATGGACTAAGAAAACTTGACATCCGTAATAAACGATCGACTTCATGGCTTGATATGAAAATGTTTGATTACAATGGTTTGATTGCTTGAATTGAATAACAGTTGCTTAGGAATATGAAAACTAACAACCTTACGAAAACAATCAATTTTGGCATGATGAGTAGTTAACCTTAAAATCACATCAAAAATAAATATCTCTATAGAAATAAGGTTAACGGTGTAATGCGATAAGTGCCAACTGAATCAAGCAAGATTTTTAAACAACGGATGTAATGAAAGTTTCTCCTAATGGAGTCTCCATAAATAAGTCAAAGTCTAATTTCTCCGTAGTCAAGTTCAAACGTTGCGTAAAACAAGAGAGATAAAAGAATGGGGTAAGCCAGTATCTAGTAAGGTATAAACTTCGCAAGAATTTATAATTAACTAACCCGTGCTAACTTTGTTCGGGTTCCTCGCATTATGACCCCAGTCCACGACAAACGCTCTTCCAGAATCGTTGACTTTGACTTTTCTTGGACATCCTTTTGAGTCACCATTCCTCATTGGATTGGGTTTCGATATCGTATAATCTCGGCGATATGTCCTTCCTTTCCACAATTATAGCATACCTTAAAGCTGTTGTGGGCGGTTTGGACCGATATGTCCTCTCTTCCGCATTTATAACATATGACCGGTGGTCGGTTCTCTCCTCCTTAGAACCAATTCTTCACGCAGATCGCGTCTTTCATACGGTCGTTGTTAAATCTCCTCTTTTTAAAATCTCCTCCCGACTCGCTTCTTTCATTTTCATGACCATGATTACCACCAGAGTGGTTACCATTTCTGTAAAATCTGCTTTTTTTTCCGCAGTTATCATTATTACATTGATCGCTATCTCAGTACGATCACGGTTATGGTCCTCGGTTGACCGTATTTTCGTTATCTCGCTTCTAATAATTGAGCCACATTTACAATATCTCGAATAAAGAGAAAGTTTATGAGAAATGAGATCTTGACGTATCTGGGGTTTCAAACCTCTAAGAAACATCCGCGTCATCGTTCCTCATTCTCCACCAAATGAGGTGCAAAAACGGATAACTCGCAAACTTTGCCTCGTCATTGAGAGACACCGCCATGTTGTTTTGCTCTAATCGATGAACTCCACTTCCTTCATATGACGAACACTTTCGGGAAAGTATTTGTCATTAAATAGTCTCTCAAACGTCTCCCAAGACATCTTTGAAAGTATTTGGATGGGGTACGCTTCACAGACTCCCACCGAGAGTCGCCCGCCACGGAACATAAAAGTAGCGAATGGAACCTTACGTTCCTCCGTGCATCCCAAGACATCGAATATCTTGGTAATTTGCTTGACCCATGTTTCCGCCATGATCGGATCGCTTTCCCTTAAATTTCGTGGTCCCAACTCTTTGAAGCGCTTGATTTGTGACCACCCGTGAATTGCTATCATTTCTCCTATATTTTGAACACGAGTCTCCTCGTCGATTTTGCATGAATCGCAAAAAACTTCTAAACATTCCCTCGCATCATCATCCTTTCGATTGGTGTTGTTCACGGGAGGAACATTGCCAAGATGTTGCACGCGTTCTCCTCGTTAGTGAGTACAAAAGCGTCTCCACGTTCTCATTTCCATTGTTAATATTCTCGATTCGACATTCTCAAAACATCGTCATAAAACAAGGGTTAATTAAGGAAATCAATATATCACATAATATCCCTTATATCTTGACCAACTAACAAATAAGCTTAGGTAGGACACACTAGCGAAGGATTTACTCGCTCTCCCTCCTAGTTCTATTCCCGATCTCCGCCAGAGATCATATCCTAAGTTACGATACCAATTGTGACGCCCCAAAATAGGTATACATCACCCATTACGAGTTGTCAATACATGATATGTAAACAACTACAACTTTATTATTACAACAAGTAAAACTATGAGTTTAAATACAAATATTATCTTCAGACAATATTTATACTCAAATAAATCCTCATCACATTTATTGATACATTATTTTACAAAATGGTGAGGACTACTAAATGATCCTTTCTAAAACCTTCATTCCATACCCAGACTCAAATACTCGCTATATTCTCGCCTCCACGAGAAAAATGGAACAAAAAGGAAAAGGGTGTGAGCTCAACTAGCTCAAGTAAAAAGAATATTATGACTAAGATAATATACAACAAATTATCGTTAGTCTTCAACGAGGAAAAATTTAATAGAATACTGATAGACAACAAATTTTAAATCAATATTCGCGGTGAAATAATAATTCATTAGAAGAGTTAAGTAGAGAATGCAAACTACCATCTCTACATATGAATTTAAAAGTTCATCGTCATCTTTTATCCGTAACAACAATCAATATATATCTGGAATCAAATATTCATCTTGCACCATGTGCCAAAGATATTCATCGATTGGTCATGTTCATTTAAACACTGTTCATCTTTGCACTCTGGGCCAAAGATATTAATCGATCGGTCATGTTCATCTCAACACTGCTCATCTTTGCACTCTGAAGCCAAAGATATTCTTCGAAATCATTCATCTTTGCACTACAAAGCCAAAGATATTCAATAATATCATCATTTAAGACCGAGGATGATGAAAAATATTTTAAAGAAGCGAATCCCGGTGAAACAAAATGACAAGGATTAAGGATTAAGGATTCAGTACTTTGTTTTATCCATGTCCAACAATACCCCAAAAATAATCACAGTGGTGTAAAATTCAAGAATGATCAAAACATGGATACAATCAAAGCTAGTATCCGAATAGATATTTTGGACGAAAAGAAGAAATTTTATTTTTTCGATGAATAGTCACAGTATCACGTGAATAGTGTCAGATACGTGAATGAATAGTCAAGATATCGTGAATAGTAACTCTCGACACCAAAAGATAGAAATTCCACAAAAACATTTTCACGCTTCATGAATAGTACTCGTGAATAGTAACTCGTGAATAGTAACTCATGAATAGTAACTCGTGAATAGTAACTCATGAATAGTAACCCCGAGCATGAAAAAGTTCCAAATTTGATAAAAACTTCGGATCAACATTTCAAAGATAATGATATTGAAGAAATAATATCATTACGAAAAAAATAATATCCCTTACCTCAAAGAATCATTGCTTGGAAGGAAAGGTCGGAAGTGATCTTTGAATGAAACTTATCTTGAACAAAGAACTCTCAAAGTATCTAAATACTCACAAAATACGCTCTCAATAATATAGAGAGAGAAAGAGAGAAAACTTTGTTTACGGTGTGATTTTCAATTCTAACTTAGCCTCTATTTATAGGAAAATGTTGTTAGCGTGAACCAAGGACTTGACTTTTGCTACCGATGGCTTTACCTGCTACTATTGCCACCCACCACATTTGAAATAAAATTCAGCACATTTCTTCACCAACCACAAGTGGGGCCCACTCAATTCTAGAATTTTCCACCAAAATTAATTATAACCCTAATTTCTGAATCAGACACCTCTTAAAATTTATAACAAATCATTCGTTCATTTTTAACGGTTCAAAATTTGTGGACATATACTCAACTTATATATGTATAACATATCCAAAAATTACAACGATCCAACGGTCGGATTAAATATTATAACTCACACAATAAAGCTATAATAACACCGATTTGATCTTTTAATACCTCCAATCCGACAAAATACAAATAAAACATCTCAGCATTAATTCCTTCATTAATAACCACATAAATAAATCCATCATTTATATTCATATAAAATAAATATTTCTTTATCATATGAATCAATAATTAATTATTCACAAATAATATTACAGAATCACAATTATGACAACCAGGTAGTTTTCTGGAAGAGGGGCTTTCAGATAAGGATTTCTCCTTCTTGGCGTGCAATTAGGTGACCAAACCTCTCCTTGTGAGAACTTTCTAGACATTGCCAATAATGCTATCTAATAATATTATTCAAATAATATGAATTATTGATCCGATAATGGAGATAATATCACGGTGACAATTATTGAACAACAATAATATAAAATATCAACGCAGCAATTATTGAATCAATAAAATAAAATATTGAATAAGTAATTCTCGTGTGAAAATTATTGAGTAAAGCCTTCTTACGTAAGGATCAATAATTCAACAATCTTTGCGCAATACTGGTGTAATCTTTATGCAACCACGCCAGACATCGTATTTTAACCACCGGGTATTCCAACGGTCTTAACCAGAATAACTACGCCAGTTATTTTAACCAACTTATATTTGTCGTTTTCTTCATCCAATCGCTTTTCGTTATGGGGCCCCATTACATGGTTGCACTGTCGTCATTGAATATTCCCCGACAAAGATCTGAATATTCCACGACCAAACGAATATTCTCACGCATCTGAATATTCCACGACCAAACGAATATTCCAAACAAAAATGAATATTTTATAACCACTTGCTTATTTTGAAATATTTGCGTATTTAACCCTTAACTATCCACATTAATCAAATCAACCCTTACTATTTCAAAATAATAAATAAAGGAAATTCCTTTTATTTAAAAAATTTCGGGGTCTTACAGCAACCACTTGAAATTCCAGAATGAAAGTGGGAGCACATTACCATGGATTTCCTTACTGGTCTTCCCAAGGTTTCTCAAGGCATAGATGCAATTTGGGTCATTGTTGATAGATTGACCAAGTCTGCTCATTTCTTAACTATACGAGAAACTTATACACTTGAACGTCTTGCTCGTATGTACATAAACGCAAGGTGGTAAGATTGCAAGGTATGCCGGTATCCATAGTTTACGATCGAGACCCAAGATTCACTTCACGATTTTGGGTTAGTTTACAAAAAGCTATGGCACGCATTTTACGATTTAGTTTGGCATATCATCCTCGAGACGCATTGTGGCGCCCCAAAATTAGGTATCGTCACCCATCTTGGGTCGCCACTTACATGGTACATAAATTCAAATACAAACTTAATTATACATCCGTAGGTGTAACATACGACAATACATAAAGCGAGAGTTCTAATAGGAATATTGTCATTTAGACAATATCCATACTCAAGGAGTCCTTATTACATTTATTGTCACACTATTTAATGTAATAGTGAGGACTACTAATGCTATCTTGGGACCATCACTCTTTTCCCAGACTCGTCCCGCCTATATTCTCATTTCAAGAGAACAGTGAAAGAAAGGGTGAGCTCAACTAGCCCAAGAAGAAATATTATAACTAAGATAATAATGAGAATAAATTATCAATAGTCTTCAACAATGTTAAAGCGATAAAATACAATAGACAAACCGGTTTAAGCTGCGGTGAATATGCAATCCATTAAAAGAGTCGAGTAGAAAATAAAGTCTACTATCTTTTAGGTTTTAAAAGGTTTTCATCAATTTTATCACTAAGACTCGGTTTAATGAATAAACCACAATATCTAATCATCCTCGCACCACGGTCGAGGTAATTACTATTCACGAAGGTAATTACTTATTGACGAAGGTAATTACTATTGAAGAAGGTAATTACTATTCACAAAGGTAATTACTATTGACGAAGGTAATTACTATTGAAGAAGGTAATTCTTATTCACAAAGGTAATTACTATTGACGTGAAGGTAAATACTATTGACGAAGGTAATTACTATTGACGAAGGTAATTACTATTCACAAAGGTAATTACTATTGTGAAGAGACTCTTAGATGATGACATATGGGCCCCCATAAAATAATCAAACTTACCACAAACGTCTCATATGCAGACTCTTTATATACATCAAGGATTGAATAAATATTACCACAAATCATTTTATTTTTAATCAACACATTTTAATCTTTCAACAATTATTAATCATTTATAACTTGTCGTCTCAATTAATAATATAACATATTATACGAGATGATCTTGTGACAATAATTGAATCAATAATATAAGAGATGATGCGCAATTTATCGTAGAGTAATAATTGAGTATAGCTAAGTGACTTCTCACGTAAGCATCAATAATCAATACTGAGTGTCTACTATGTAACCACGCCAGTATCGCATTACTTTTACCACCCGGGTAGTTCAACAGTTTGGTGGTAACACCTCTGCCTAGTTATTTTTATAGAAAAATAATTTTGTTGTTTCTAACTACGACAATACTTCCGTTGTGGGGTCCACTAATGATTGGTAAAGTAAATGCGAATATTCCCCGACAAAAAGAAATATTCCCAGACCAAACGTAATATTTTATAACAACTTGCTTACTTTGTAAAATTTATAAATATTACCCACAACTATAACATTATATCAAATTTATTCCATAATATTTAAAAATAATATTTATAAAAAATTCATCTTTATTTATAAAAGTTGGGGTCTTACAACCTCCCATTCTTATGAAATTTCGCCCTCAAAATTAGGGTACGTACCTTATATTATAAAGAGGTGAGGATACCTTGAATACCTTTATCGTTAAAAATATTAAATTTATCTTCGCAATCTGGCCAAAGATATTCATTAACAATTCATCTTTGCACTACAGGCCAAAGATATACAAATCATAAAACCAATAATCTTTGAGACACGACTTAATAGTATCACGACCACGAATTATCTATGCACTAATCGCCAAGGATATTCGTGTTTTCAATTCTGATCATGATTATCTTAGAATAATCCTTGGTCATAATCATACCAAGTCTATCAATGCACTACTACTAAAGATGACTTTTACCACATCCATGAATTAATATTTCATTCTTTGAGACTCATTTCAATAATTAATCCATATCATCGAATCATCCCCGCACTACTGGGGTGAGGATATTCATTAGTATCACGACCACGAATTATCCATGCACTACTACCAAAGATAATCGTGTATTCATTAAGTATCACGATCACAAATTATCCATACTACTACCAAAGATAATCGTGTATTCATTAGTATCACGACCACAAATTATCCATGCACTACTACCAAAGATAATCGTGTATTCATTAGTATCACGACCACAAATTATCCATGCACTACTACCAAAGATAATCGTGTTTTCAATTACGGTTATGATTATACCGAACAATCCACGGTCATAATCATACCAAGTCCATCTATGCACTACAGCCCATACAGATGACTTTCAACATAATATAAGCGTGAGGATAATGATATAAAGAATCAATCAAATGAGATAAAGGATAAATATTAAACATTTATTATATAATTTATCCGAGATTCAAGAATATCCCCATGTTATCAATCACTTAATAATCTCATAATCTAATATCATTAATATTATAACAATATTTTAATCACTTCTTAAATTTATAAACAATTTATCTCAATTGTTTACGCTTTACCATATAATGCATTTAATCATTCAAAATGCCATACTCATAAGATATCATCACCAATTATCAAATCTCTCATCAAAAAAAAAATATGCATATACTACATATAGGATTCTCTAGCCATAAAATCCTATTTTCAACTTTGTTACTTCACATAACATATTTAACTCATATGTTCAGTAATTAAACTATTTTCATGAAAATACCAAATCAGTCCCAAAAATATTTTTTTTTCTGGGATTTAGCATAATATAGTCCCATAATGAAAATATATTTTTCTCGGAATTTTTAAAATTCATTTACTATTTTTCAAAAATTAATTTCTAATTAAATCCTTAAGAAATTAGCTACCTCAAGGATAACTCCAAAAATTCCCAAATCTTGGCAGAATCTTACACATGTTAACGTGAGCTTCCAGTTTAAATTTCATGGTCATCGGAGTTATAGAACTCCAGTTATAGCATTTTTCGTCAAAAAAAACCTAAATATTGAAATGGTCATAACTTGTTCATTTTAAGTCAGAATGAGCTCATTTTTGGACACGATGTTCTTTATACCATATACTTTTATGTACCAAAAGGCCTGAATTTTTCTCACTAATTAATTGGCCAAAATAGGCCTTACAAAACGTGGCAGCAGCTTTTTGGACATTTTGAAGTTTTGACTCCTTTGCTAAAATCAGTCCACACGAAAATCTACAACACCTTTTTCATTGATTCCACTTGGATTAGTTAGGTAACTCATAGATCTAACTCTAGGACTTAACCACACTCAAAAATTCAAAATATAATTGGAGATTTGGTCAATTGAATTTCATGTTACGTTTTTCACCAAAATCTGGTTTTTAACTCCTTGTGATTTTTAAGAAACTTTCATGTTTTCATATACTAACCAACATAACTCATCATAACACTTACTAATACCACGTATACCCATGATTTTCATTAGTCCAATGCTTTTATTATGACTTTCATCATAAACCACGTAAACCTATTCATTTTAGTTGAAGAAATATTTGAGGGTTTAAGAAATGGGTTTTGTCTTTGGGGTCAATCTGAAATTCGATTTCACGCTCTAAGTAGGCTAAGAAGTCTTCAAGAATACGCCAGAAATTTATTAATAATAGAAATATCATTCAAAACTATGACTTTCATCCAAGACTTGGATAAGACGTCACATTGATACCTCTTGTGACTTCTATCCCTTAACCTAGATAGCACCTCACAATAATACCTATAAACTTGCCATCTTCATTCACGATGTAAGCCTCTGAAGAAAAGTCCGCGGTGCATTCCACACAAGGAAGTCAACAACGAAAGGTTCGGGGCTCTTTACTTATGGCTTGATATGACAATAATTGACTTTAGTAGTTTGGTTACTTGAATTCGCACAACAAAGTTGGTTATGAATATAAAAGCTAACAACCTTACGAAAAGCATGATGAGTAGTTAACCAATTGATTCCTAAAATCACATCAAAGGCAAGTATTTTCAAAAGATAAGATCGACGAAGTAGCGTGAAAGTGTTTATTTGAATCAAACAAGATTTAAAAATAGTAAGCAGAACGAAGGCTCCTACTAATGAAGTTTCAAACCAATAAGTCAAAGTCTAACTTCTCCGAGTAAAATTTAAGCGTTGAGCATAAAGCAAGAGAGATAAAATAATGGGTAGAACCGGTATCTTATAAGGTATAGACTTCTCAATTTATAATTAACTAACCCGTGCTAACTTCGTTCGGTTTACTCGCTTTTTGAGAAGTCATGAAAAATGCACTTCCTAAAACCAACGACTTTGTTTTGTCCATATCCACCTTTGGTGCCACCGTCCCGACTAGACTTGACTTTTGGTGCACAACAAAATTGAGCTAAATGACCTTCTCTTCTTGCAATTTCCACTTCTATTATCTTTGCCATGATTACCACCGAAGTGGTTACCATTCTTAGCATGATAATTTCCCCCACGATGGTTATCATTGTTCTGATAGCCGTTGCCACCAATATGATTATTATCATTGTAACGCCCCCAAAATAGGCCCATTCCATCCAACCCATTCTGAGTCGCCAAATATATGGTATGCGAAAAACAACTACAACTTTATTACAACAATTGTCGTACAAATACAACAACACATATATTGTGAGTTTGGATACAAATATATACTAACTCAGAAGACGTCACAATGACACCTTACATAAGCGTATAGTCAAAAGCTGTTTTAGAAATTAGAATCTTTGGGAAGTGCTCAAGGAAACCTTCATACATGGGAGGCCATGCTTTTAGGTTATGGTAGATATCATATGGCCACAGAATTATCCTTGGTTAACCCAATAGACCCCAAAGAAAAACGAGAAGATTACTATCATATTCTTCCCAATGGTGAGTCTTCTCTTGACATATCATTATCTCCACTGTCTCTAATTGGGTATTATACTCCAAACAAACACCAAGATTATATAGGTAGTGCTTGTAAATATACTCAGCAAGTGGATGAGCATAACCATGTCTTATGATAACACGAGTTTGTATGTCATTAGACATCTTGTATGATAGTGGCAAAACACCCTTCCAAGTTAAACTCACCTCACCCTCAACATCTATAGACCACCATTCTATTCCCTCGCTATCCCCGCTCAACCCAGCTACACTTTTATTACCTGAAAGGAATTGTGAAACAAAAGGGTGAGCACAACTAGCTCAGTAAAGAATATTATGACTAAAGATAAATAAATTATCAATAGTCTTCATCAGTAATAAATCAGAGATTTAGAACATATAGTAGATGATAAAACTTTTCAACCATAGTTGCAGCGGAACGAGCAATCCATTAGAAGAGTCAAATAGACCATAAAATCTATTATCTTCTCCATGTTAAAAGTTCACCAACAATGTTTTATCCCTGTAACATCAATCAACAATTCATGTCCACAATCACGTGTATATCTCATAATCGTAATTGTAGTTCTAAATTCCTTTCCTCATCCAAGACAGAGATAATTTTCATCACTTGTCTTTACCTGAAACATCAAAGATCATGGTTATACCAAATCACAGTTCATGTTCATAATCATACTAATAAATTCATCTTTGCACTACTACCAAAGATATTCATCAACAGTTCATCTTTACACTACAAAAGCAAAGATATTCATCACAGTCATCTTTGCATTACTGAGCCAAAGATATTCATCAATAATTCATCTTTGCACTACAAAGCTAAAGATATTCAACAACAACAGTCATCTTTGCATTACGAGCAAAAGATATTCATCAATAATTCATCTTTGCACTACAAAGTTAAGATATTCATCAACAAGTCATCTTGCACACTACGAGCCAAAGATATTCATATAACAAAGAAATACATAATCATTTCGAAGTTATATAATAATAATTATAACCGTGTTGATCAATTCACCTTTGCACTTAAGCTAAAAATATTCAATTGTAAATTCAATGGTCATGATCATACGATCAACAATTCAACTTTCGCACTTTCTTGGCCAAAGAGAACCTATAGTCACGATCATACCAATAATCTACTCATCTTTACACTCAAGTCAAAGAGAAATATCATCATTAGGGTTATAAGAATGTTATATAAAAACAATATAATCAAAACATGGTTTTAATTTCAAGAGTAAGATTCATAAATCAACGATAATTTGGTCAGAGAAGAAACCAATTTGTCGTGAATAGTACCCGTATTTATACATAAGATCAGAGTATCGTGCATAGTAACCTCGACACGAAAAGATAAAGTTTCATAATAAAATTCATATCCATATTTATAACACATTAATCCAAATGTTATAAATCACTTAGAAATCTCATAATCTAATATTATTAATATTATAATAATATTTTAATCATTTCTTAAACTTATAAACAATTTAATTAAATTGTTTACACTTTACTAACTAATGCATTTAATCATCATAAAATGCCAAACTCATAAGATTTCATCACCAATAACCAAAACCCTCATCAAAATCTGCATATACCTCATATATTATTCTCAAAGCCATAAAATCATATTTTCCAATTTTCTTACTTCACATAACATATTTAATTCATTTACTCATAACTAGAATATTTTCATGAAAAATACCAAATCAGTTCCAAAAATATTTATTTTTTGGGATTTAGCAGAATATAGTTCCATATTGAACATATATTTTCTCAAAATTTAAAAATTCATTTACTATTTTTCATATGGCCAAAACCATAGAATATTTAAACATTTATCATAAATTATACTTTTATCCAAAAATTCTGAAATTTACACGGTATATTGATATTATATAGATGTACCCCCAATAAAAATTTCATCAATTTTGGAATTAATCACAAGGAGTTATAAATAGTTACTTTTAAAATAGTCTTTTCTCATAAAATCCATAACTCTAATCTATACATCCAAAAATCGCCATTTTGGACACACTCTAAAACTCATCAAAATATCATTTCAAATTTTTCCAAAATTTTTGAAGGTTCGGAAAATACAAAACTGAAAAACATAATCACCCTTAAAAATCCTTTACTATCCCTTACCTCTCAAAAAGCGGTACTTGATTTGGAATAACGTGAACGAACTTGTAACCAGTATAGCAATACTTAAAGTATACTCAAAATAATCACAAGAATACATTTCGATAATATAGAGAGAAAACTTCGCTTCGTGTGATTTTCAATTCTAACCTAAGCACCCTATTTATAGGAAATTGCTTAGAACACCAAAGCAGAAAATTGAATATAATATTAATATAATTATACAAATTTTCCTTAGCCCACCTTTTGGTCAAAAACACCAGCCACACATGCTAATGATGTCCAAAAAAATACAAAAAACATTTTTCTAACAAAAATAATTTAAACTCCAAAAATCAATTCACACCCGATATACCGAAACTTCAATAATTCACAATAAATAGCTCTTTTATCAGAAAATTCAAATCTCGCGACTTTTTATAGGAAATTCAATTCTCTACAACTTTGCAGAAGAAGGTTTTTCCAAATTCCAAATAGAAATTGACCGAAATTCACAAACGGTCGATTTTACAGTCTATAATCAATTTTCGGTCAAGAAATGGATCCACCAACACACAAAACATGTGTTAAACATTTAATGCCACAAAAATACTCTTCCTCCTCATATACTCATATATCCCACATTCATTATAAAAATATCACCGTTAATATATTATTAAAATAATATATTTAAATGAATTATTTTATCAGAAAAAGATAAAATATTAATTTTCAACAATTATCACATTAAAAATTTTCTCTATCTATATCCACATAAAATCAATATTTTCCTCATCATATAAATCAATAATTAATTATTCACAAATAATATTACAGAATCACGATCTTGCAACTGCACGAATGGTCCTCAGAGAAGAGGGCTTTCAATAAGGATCTCTCCTTCTTGGCAAGCAATTAGGTGACCAAACCTCTCCTTGCATGAGAACTTTCTAGGCATTGCCAATAATGTTATCCAAAAATATTATTCGAGATAATATGAATTATTGCTCAGATAATGGAAAATATTTGTCGTGACAATTATTGAAACAACAATAATATAAAATATCAACGTAGCAATTATTGAATCAATAAAATAAAATATTGAACAGTAATTACTGTAACAATTATTGAGTAATGCCTTCTTACGAATTTTTTTTTATCATGCTTCATGAATAGTACTCGTGAATAGTAACTCGTGAATAGTACTCGTGAATAGTAACTCGTGAATAGTAACTCATGAATAGTAAATCATGAATAGTAATTAAAAAAAAATTGAATACTTTTATTTCATAAAATTCGGGGTCTTACAATCATGTTGTTGGTCATTACCTTTTGTTTGAGCTGAATCAACACTCTCATGTGCTTCATTGCTTATCTCAGCATTTTCAGATGTCATTCTCAAACACTGTCACAAAACAAGGGTTAATTAACATATCACATATTATCCCTATACTCTGACCGACCAATTAAATACCAAATAAATTTAGGTAGGTCATACTAGCAAAGCAAAAGAATTCCCGTCTCTCCCTCCTAGTTCTTATCTCACATCTCGGCCGGGGATCATATCCCTAAGCTCGATATACCAAACCAGCGACGCCCCAAAATTAGGTATCGTCACCCATCTTGGGTCGCCACTTACATGGTACATAAATTCAAATACAAACTTAATTATACATAAACTGAGAGTTCTAATAGGAATATTGTCATTTAGACAATATCCATACTCAAGGAGTCCTTATTACATTTATTGTCACACTATTTAATGAATAGTGAGGGACTACTAATGCTATCTTGGGACCATCACTCTTTTCCCGACTCGTCCCGGCTATATTCTCATTTCTCAAGAAGAAAGCGGTGAAAGAAAGGGTGAGCTCAACTAGCCCAAAGAAGAAATATTATAACTAAGATAATGCAGAATAAATTATCAATAGTCTTCAACAATGTTAAACCGATAAAATACAATAGACAACCCGGTTTAAGCTGCTGGCGGAATATCGCAATCCATTAAAAAAGTTGAGTAGAAAATAAAGTCTACTATCTTTAGGGTTTTAAAGGTTTTCATCAATTTTTATCACTAAGACTCGGTTTAATGAATAAACCACAATATCTAATCATCCCTCGTACCACGGTCAAGGATTTTCATCAAATTATCAATGGTCATGACTATACCAAATCACCCCGGTCATAATCATACCAAAACTATCCATCATTGCATTACGAGCCATCGAGGACTTTTGTCACATCATTTATAACAAGCCATGATTATACCGAATGATCCTCGGTCATAATCATACTAAGTTCATCTATGCACGTAAGCCAAAGATAACATAATATAACATGAGGATGATGATAATGACATAATAATTCAATAAAACAAGTTCAAGAATTATTTTATCGAGGAATTATTAACGCCCAAATTGTCAACAAGATCTTTGTTTTGTAGAGTAAAATTCAAGAATGATCGGAAGAATATTTCCATGAAAGATCTTTGGATGAAACGCAAATATCAAGAATATTCTACTAATTTCATGGAGTATAAGTCAAAGTTTTAACTTATTTGGGTATAATAAAGAATGTAATAACAATGGAAATCACCGTGCATGCAAAGATTGAGATAGACAAAGGTTATTCAAGCGAGAATAATAATAACGAAACCGGGTCGGTGAAATTACACGCAAGCGGGATGTTCCAACAGAATAATAAAGATGGAACCGGATCCAGGTGTAAAACACACGATAGGATATTCAACGAGAATGATAAAGACGGAACCGAAGTCGTTGTAAAACACACAAACAGGATGTTCCAAATGTAATAATAGAAGAATGTCATCAAGTATAGGGTAAACCATTATACGAGGTTATGTATAGGGTATGCCTGATATATCTGAGTTATTCCAATGAGAATAATAAAGAATGGAATAATGAGGAGGATTTCACCAAGTATAGGGTGTCTGGCAGATACAAAGTTATTCCAATGAATAATAAAGAATGGAATAACAGAAGTTCTCTTCATGAATAAGAAAGAATAACACCCCTTACGGGTACAACAAATAATATTCCTTACCTTAGAAGAACTGAATATTGGAAAAGTGAAGTAGCAGAATACTTTTCTTCTTTCTCTCTATAGTTTCTCTCTCTAGAGTTTCAATGAATTCGTAAGAAATAATGAAGGAATGAGCTTTATTTATAGAAAAACCGAGGGTGGCTCTTGGTCTTAACGAAGGGTCAAAATGACTCTTGGTAATATTGAAGAGACAACTACTATTTGTGAAGGGTAATTAACCCTTGGAACAATCAAGAGGCAATTAACTCTTGGTAAAATTGAAGGACAACTACTATTTGTGAAGGGTAATTACTATTGATTGAAGGTAATTACTATCGATTGAAGGTAATTACTTATCAAGAAGGTAATTACTATTCACAAAGGTAATTACTATTGTGAAGGTAATTACTATTGAAGAAGGTAATTACTATTCACAAAGGTAATTACTATCGACGAAGGTAAATACTTATTGATTGAAGGTAATTACTATTGTGAAGGTAATTATTATTCACAAAGGTAATTACTATCGATGTGAAGAGACTCTTAGATGATGACATATGGGCCCCATAAAATAATCAAACTTACCACAAACGTCTCATAATGGACTCTTTATATACATCAAGGATTGAATAAATATTATCACAAATCATTTTATTTTTAATCAACACATTTTTAATCTTTCAACAATTATTAATCATTTATAACTTGTCGTCTCAATTAATAATATAACATATTATACAGATGATAATTGTGACAATAATTGAATCAATAATATAAGAGATATGATGCAAGCAATTCATCGTAGTAATAATTGAGTATAGCTAAGTGACTTCTCACGTAAGCATCAATAATCAATACCGTGTCTACTTATGCAACCACGCCAGACATCGCATGTTTTTACCACCGGGTAGTTCAGCAGTTTTGACGGTAACACCTCTGCCTAGTTATTTTTATAGAAAAATAATTTTGTCGTTTTTAACTACGACAATACTTACATTATGGGGTCCACAATGATTGGTAGCCGTAAATGCGAATATTCCCCGACAAAAAAGAATATTCCAGACCAAACGAATATTTTATAACAACTTGCTTACTTTGCAAAATTTATAAATATTACCCACAACTATAACATTATATCAAATTTATTCCATAATATTCAAAAATAATATTTATAAAAAATTAATCTTTATTTATAAAAGCTGGGGTCTTACACAGACGGACAATCAGAGAGGACTATTCAAACTCTTGAAGATTTATTAAGACTATGTGTCCTTGACTTCAAGGGAAGTTAGGACAAGTTCTTACCATTGGTGGAGTTTTCCTACAACAACAGTTATCAAACAAGTATTGGTATGGCTCCATTCGAGGCATTGTATGGAAGAAAGTGTCGTTCTCCAGTATACTGGGATGAGGTGGATGAAGCAACGTTGTTGGGACCGGAGTTAGTACGTATGACTACGAAAAAGATACAAACGATCCAGCAACGTATAAAAACCTCACAAGATCGACAAAAGAGTTATGCTGATCTTCATCGAAAGGACGTGGAATTCGATATTGGAGATCATGTGTTGTTACGTGTTGCTCTATGGAAAGGAGTTACGAGATTTGGAAAGAGAGGAAAGCTCAATCCTCGATTCATTGGCCCATTTTTAATCCTCGATCGAGTAGGAACTGTGACATATAGACTCGCTTTACCGCCAAGTATGTCTCGTGTTCATAACATTTTTCATATATCCATGTTACGTAAATATGTGGAAGACCCGAACCACATTATTGAGTTAGAACCGGACAAAATAGCGGAAGATTTAACGTATGAAGAGGTCCCTGTTCAAATCTTGGATAAGAAGGAGCATATTCTACGCTCCAAGGTTATACCTCAAGTCAAAGTTTTGTTGAGAAACCACGATGTTGAGGAAATGACCTGAGAGTTAGAATCCGAAATGAAATCAAGGTATCCTTACCTCTTCGACATACCAGGTATGTACCCTAATTTCGAGGGCGAAATTTCATAAGAAGGGGAGGTTGTAAGACCCCAATTTTTTTATAAAGATGAATTTTCTATAATTATCATTTTTGAATATTATGGAATGAATTTGATATAATGTTATAGTTGTGGGTAATATTTATAAATTTTGCAAAGTATGCAAGTTGTTGTATTATATTCGATTAGTCGGGGAATATTCGTACAATGGCGTAATCATTGGTGGACCCCACAACGAAATTATTGTCGGATTAAGAAAAACAACAAAAATATTTTATTGAAAATAACGGCGGAAGTTTTACCGTTAATACTGTTGAACTACTCGGTAGTAAAAGTACAGTAATACGCGTGGTTACATAGTAGCACACTATATTGATTACTAATGATTACGTGAGAAGTCATTTAGTTTTGTTCAATTATTGCTACAGTAATTGCTGCATAGTATCTCACGTTATTTGATTCAATTATTGTCAATATTTTATATATATTTGAGATAACAAAGTTATTAATATTATTATTTCCAATATTAACGATGTCTAGAAGTTCTGTCAAGGAGAGGTTTGGTCACCTAATTGCGCGCCAATAGGGAGAAATCCTTATTGGAAAGCCCCCTATTTCCTGGGAACGACCTGGTCGATTAATATTGTGAATTATAATAATGATGATAAACGTTGTTAAAAATATTGAGGGGTTTTAATGAAGTTTTTTGTTGTATTTATGGACCCCCCCATTTATCCATTTCTTCAAAATAATCAGTAAAAAATTATTCAGTATATTTTTATATTATAAGAGTGGGGCCACATGTGGGGGCCATATGTGTATATTGGAAACTGAAAAGGCTGGGATTCTTGTAAAAGAAAGAAGAAAAAGGACGGAGTGCATTATAAGTAATATATATATTTGATATAATGACTTTTGTTACAAAAGTTGTCAGGAAGGAATATCATTATGTTATATAATATGTATGTTATATGATCTGAATGGGTTGGGAGGGAAATTGGATGAAGGCGTAATATTTCATTATTATATATATGTAAGTTGAAAAGTTGGCAGAAGGCACTAAAAAAGAGTTCACGGGGTTTTCACCTGTGATATTTTTTGTGCACATGTTATTTATATAATATATATATATTATATTTTATTGCATAGTATCCTTTCCATTCTCCTATAAATAGAAGTTCATTCCTTCATTATTTCTTACGAATTCACTGAAACTCTAGAAAGAGAAAATTATAGAGAGAAAGAAGAAGAGAAGTCTGCTACCTCTCTTTTCCTATATTCAGTTTCTTCTAAGGTAAGGTGTGAGACCCCAGATTTTATCAATAAAGATTTAAATTTTGTCGAAATAATTTTTAATATTATGGTGTGAATTTGAGATAAATATTATAGTTGTGGGTAGTATTTATAAATTTTGCAAAGTATGCAAGTGGTTATATTATATTCGATTGGTCGGGGAATATTCGGTTTAGCAGGGAATATTCGTACAACGGCTCAATCATTGGTGGACCCCACAACAGAATTATTGTCGGATTGAGAAAACGACAAAAATATTTTATTGAAATAACGGCGGAAGTTTTACAGTGGTTACTGTTGAACTACTCGGTAGTAAAAGTACGAAGTATATATGTGGTTGCATAAGTAGCACTTACGGTATTGATTATTGATGCTTATGTGAGAAGTCACTCAGTTTGATTCCATTATTGTCGATTAATAATATGAATTATTATAGCGATAATGACGTTTTGTTTTATTCGTATTATTAACGTAATAAAACAGAAACATCTTTTTATATAAAATAGAATACTTTATTAAAGTTATTCTATAAATAGAATATATTATATTTTATTATGCATAGTGTTGCATAGTGTTTTGCATAGTGTTTTGCATAGTATTGCATAGTGTTTGCATAGTAAAATGTTTTTATATAAATAGAATATATTATATTTTATTTAAAAGATTTTTCTTTAAATATGGACCGCCGATTAAAGTAAATCAATCTGGACCGTTTCATGGATTAATTACTTATGCATTCCATTTTCCTATAAAAATAAGCTCATTCCTTCATTATTTTCTTATTTAATTCATTGAAACTCTACAGAGAGAAATTATAGAGAAGTTTATATAGAGAAAGTTATAGAAAGAAGAAGAGTATTCTGCTACTTCACTACTTCTATATTCAGGTTCTTTTACGGTAAGGGGTGTTATTCTTTCTTCTTGAAAAGAACTTCTGTTATTCCATTCATTATTATTCTGTTGGAATAACCTGTAAAAGTGGCATACCCTATACATAACCTGTATACGTGGCATACCCTATACTTGGTGAAATCCTTATGTTATTCCATTCTTATTTGTTACATTGGAATAACTCAGATATCTGTGATTTACCCTATACTTGGTGACATTCTTCATTGTTCATTGGAATATCCCGTCTTCATGTGTTTTTTAGGACTGGTTAAAATCTTTATCATTACATTGGAATATCCTATCATGTGTTTTACAACCGGATCCGGTTCCATCTTTATTATTTCGTTGAAACATCCTGCTTGCAGTGAATTTCACCGCACTGGTTCCGATTATTATTATTACATTGGAATAACTCGCATCTTAATACATCGCATGCATGGTGATTTCTTTTGTTATTCCATTCTTTATTATACCCAGTTGGTTAAAACTTTGACTTCTATACTCCATGAAATTAGTAGAATATCCTTGATATTTGCGTTTCATCCAAAGATCTTTTCATGAAAATATTCTTCCGATCATTCTTGAATTTTACTCTACTGTAAACAAAGATCATGTTGACAATTTGGACGTTAATAATTCATGGATTAAATAATTCTTGAACTTGTTTTATTGAATTATTATGTCATTGTCATCATCCTCATGTTATATTATGTTATCTTTGGCTTACGTGCATAGATGAACTTAGTATGATTATGATTGAGGATCATTCGGTAGATAATCATGACTTGATATAAATGATGTGACAAAAGTCCTCGGTGGCATTCGTAATGCGATGATGGATAGTTTTGGTATGATTATGACGAGGGGTGATTCTAAGATATAGTCATGACCATTGATAATTTGATGAAAATCCTTGACCGTGGGTACAAGGATGATTAGATGTGGTGGTTTATTTATTTGTCGAGTCTCGTGATAAAAATTGATGAAAACCTTTTAAAACCTAAAAGATAGTAGACTTTATTCTCTACTTGACTCTTTAAATGGATTCTAATTTCACTGCAGATTAAACTGGTTGTCTATTGTATTTTATCGGTTTATATCTTTGTTGAAGGCTAATGATAATTTATTTCGCATTATCTTAGTCATAATATTTCTTCTTGGGCTAGTTGAGCTCACCCTTTCTTTCATTGTTCTCTTCGTGAAATGAGAACATATTTGGACGACAGTCGGGGAACGAAGTAATGGTCCAGAGGATAGCATTAGTAGTCCTCACTATTCGTGAAATAGTGTGATAATAAATGTAATGAGGACTCCTTTTGAGTTTTTATAATATCTAGTAGACAAAATTTGTATTCAAACTCACGGTTTATGTCAGATATTATACCTACAGCTTATATTAGTAAGTTGTATTTGAATTTATGTACCATGTAAGTGGCGACCCAAGATGGCCGACGTATACCTAATTTTTGGGGCGCCACATAAGGGTATTATTTCTTTTTGTATTCATGAAGAGAACTTCTATTATTCCATTCCTTATTATTACTGTTGGAATAACTTTGATCTGTGGCTACCCTATACTTGGTGAAATTCTTCTATTATTCAATTCTTTATTATTATGTTGGAATATCTTGTCTGTGCGTTTTACGCCGGACCTGGTTTCATCTTTATTATTCTATTGAAATATCCTATCTATCGTTTTACTACTTAGGACGGACTTCGGGTTACGTCTTTATTATTACGTTGGAATATCCATGCGTCACAATGCGTTTTCTGGTGGGACTGGTTAAATCTTTATTATTACGTTAGAACATCCTGTCGCTTCGGTGCGTAATTTCTTTAACTTTGGTTCCGTTACTTATTATTCTATGGAATAACTCCATTCATCAAGCAATCGCATGCATGGTGATTTCTTTTGTTATTTCATTCTTATTTATACTCAGTTGGTTAAAGTTTTGACTTCTGTACTCCATGAAATTAGTGGAATATTCTTGATATTTGCGCTTCATCCAGTATATTTTCATGGAACTATTCTTCTGAGCATTCTTGAATTTTACTTTACAAAGAAGTACCATGTTGACAATTTAGACGTTATTAGTTCCTGAATAACTTAATTCTTGAACATGTTTTATTGAATTCTTATATCATTGTCATCATCCTCATGTTTATATTTTTTTGAAAGTCATACATGTATTCTGTAGTGCATAGATGGACTTGGTATGAGTATAACCAGGATTATTGATTGTAATCATGACCGTAATATTACAAATGATGTGGTAAAAGTCCTCATTGGCTCGTAGTGCATTGATGGACAGTTGTTGGCATGATCATGACCATTGATGAATACACGAATATCCTTGGCCCGTAGTGTATGGATAATTTGTGGTCGTGACCTAACGAATATCCTGGCAGTAAAGTGAGGATGATGTGGATTGTTTATTGTCGAGTCTCAAATGATAAAAAGTGATAAAAAAATCTTTTAAAATCATAAAAGATAGTAGATTTTATTCTCTACTTGACTCTTTTAATGGATTGCTTGTTCCCTGCAGTTAAACTTGATGTCTATTGTATTTTATTAGTTTAACATTGTTGAAGGCTAATGATAATTTATTCTGCATTATCTTAGTCATAATATTTCTTACTGGGCTAGTTGAACTCACCCTTTGTTTCACTTTTCTCTTGTGAAATGAGAGCGTGCTTAGGGACTAGTCGGGGGAACGGAGTGATGATCCGAGTTAGTGTCTTAGTAGTCCTCACTATTCTGTGAAATAGTGTGATAATAAATGTATTGAGGACTTATTTTGAGTTTGTATACTGTCTAGAAGACAATGATTGTATTAAAACTCACAGCTCATGTTATATATTTAAGTTTGTATTTGAATTTTATACCATGTATTTGGCAACACAAGATGGGTGATGTATACATATTTTGGGGGCGTCACAGTTGGTATCGAGCTTAGGGATATGATCCTGGCTAAGATGTGAGACAAGAACTAGGAGGGGAGGCAGGCAATTCTTCGCTAGTATGACCTACCTAAGTTTATTTGGTATTTAATTGGTCACGTCGAGTATAGGGATAATATGTGATATTTTAATTAACCCTTGTTTTGTGGTAGTATTTGAAAATGGCATCCGAGAATGTTGAGAACATCAATGGAGCACAGGAGACCGTTGAGTCTCCACAGATCAATAATCAGGACAATGTGCATCAGGAAGGCGACAATCCTCATGCAAACAACAACACTAACCAAATGATGAACGATGGAATGTTCTGAGGCTTCATATAATTCATGCAACATCAGGCAAGAGCGGCTCCTGTCCAAAATGCAAGTGGAAACACTGGAAACTCTCGGACGGTCACCGCCAAACAGTTCAAGGAGCTAGGACCACCGGAGTTTTTTGGAGAGCCAAAACCACTTAAGGCGGAGACGTGGATAAAACAGATCAATAAGATATTTGATGTCTTGGGTTGCTCCGAGGAGCAATAGGTTCCCTTTGCCACCTTCATGTTACGGGCAGAGGCAGATTACTGGTGGGAATCTATAAAGCGTATTCAACCTGCCGCACTGAAGATGTCTTGGGAGAAGTTTCAAGAACTGTTCAACGACAAATACTTTCCCGAAAGTATTCGTCACATGAAAGAGGTAGAGTTCATTAAAATGGATCAAAACAACATGACCTTGTCGCAGTATGAGGCCAAGTTTTCCGAGTTGTCACGGTTTGCATCCCATTTGGTTGATAATGAGGAGAGAATGACGTGAATGTTTCTAAGAGGTTTGAAACCCGAGATACGTCAATATCTTATCTCTCATAAACTGTGTTTGTATTCAGATGTTGTTAATAGGGCTCAGTTATTGGAGCGCGATAGTCAACCCCCAACCAAAAGAGAGCAGCCGACAAAATGATAATACTAGTGATAGCAGTCATCGAAGCGGTGACAATAAGCGTGGAAGGAATCAACATGCCAGAAATGGTAACCACTTCGGTGGTAATCATGGCCAAAACAATAAGAATGGACATTTCAAGAAGAGGAGATTCAACAATGATGGAAAGACGTCAGCATCAGCACCTGTCGTTAAGGAAGGAGAACGACCACCTATCATATGCTTCAAATGTGGAGGGGAGGGACACATCAGTCTAAATTACGCGATGCCCTCCAAAGCATGTTACAATTGTGGAAGAGAAGGTCACCTGGCCCGATTTTGTCATGCACTGAAGACAAGTCCAGCTGGGATGGATGTATCAAAGGCCGTCCCAAACAAGACAAAACCGGTAGTTCAAGGGAGAGCGTTTGTTGTGACCTCCCAGAAAGCAAGGAACCCGAACGAGGTCATCACGGGTAAGCTTATCATAAACTCTAGCGAAGTATATACCTTATTTGATATCGGTTCTATCCATTCTTTTATTTCTCCTACTTGCGTTCAACGTTTAAATTTGACTACAGAGAAATTGGACTTTGACTTATCTGTTGAAACTCCATTGGGAGAAACCTTCATTACATCCACTATTTATAAGTCTTGTTTAGTTCAAATCGGTACCCTCACATTACCTGTCGATCTTATTTCATTGAAAATACTTGCATTTGACGTAATTCTAGGGATTGATTGGTTAACTACTCATCATGAAAAAATTGATTATTTTCGTAAGGTTGTTAGCTTTCATATTCCTAACCAACCTATTATGCGAATTTAAGCAACCAAACCATTAAAATCAATCACTATCATCTCAAGCCATAAAGCTATTCGTTTATTGAAAAACGGATGTCAAGCTTTCTTAGCTAATATCACGGATCTAAATAAAAATATGTCAATTTTGAAATTCTTGGTGAAATTCTTCTGTTATTCCATTCTTTATTATTATGTTGGAATATCTTGTCTGTGCGTTTTACGCTGGACCTGGTTTCGTCTTTATTATTCTGTTGAAATATCCTATCTATGCGTTTTACGCCGGACGCCGGACCTGGTTACGTCTTTATTATTCTGTTGGAATATCCTGTCTGTGCATTTTACGTCGGACCTGGTTCCATCTTTATTATTCTGTTGGAATATCCTCGTCATGCATTTTACGCCGGACTGGTTAAAATCTTTATTATTCTGTTGGAACATCCCGCCGGTGCTTAATTTGGCACGACTGGTTAATTATTTATTATTCATTGGAATAACTTTGTCACATCTAAGGCACCGTATGCATGGTGATTTCTTTTGTTATTCCATTCTTATTTATATTCAGTTGGTTAAAGTTTTGACTTCTATACTCCATGAAATTAGTGGAATATTCTTGATATTTGCACTTCATCCAGTATCTTTTCATGGAACTATTCTTCTGAGCATTCTTGAATTTTACTTTACAAAGAAGTATCATGTTGACAATTTGGACGTTATTAGTTCCTGAATAACTTAATTCTTGAACTTGTTTTATTGAATTCTTATATCATTGTCATCATCCTCATGTTTATATTTTTTTTTAAAAGTCATCTGTGGCCTGTAGTGCATAGATGGACTTGGTTTGATTATATTTAGGGATTATTGATTGTAATCATGATCGTAATGTTACAAATGATGTGGTAAAGTCCTCATTGGCACGTAGTGCATTGATGGACAGTTGTTGGCATGATCATGACCATTGATGAATACACGAATATCCTTGGCCCGTAGTGCATGGATAATTTGTGGTCGTGACCCTAATGAATATCCTTGGCCGTAGTGCAGGGATGATGTGGATTGTTTATTGTCGAGTCTCGTGATAAAAAGTGATGAAAAACCTTTTTAAATCATAAAAGATAGTAGATTTTATTCTCTACTTGACTCTTTTAATGGATTGCTTGTTCCCCTGCCGTTAAACTTGATGTCTATTGTATTTTATTAGTTTAACATTGTTGAAGGCTAATGATAATTTATTCTGCATTATCTTAGTCATAATATTTCTTACTGGGCTAGTTGAACTCACCCTTTGTTTCACTGTTCTCTTCAGGAAATGAGAACGTAGCCGGGACTAGTCGGGGAACGGAGTGACGGTCCGAGTTGGTGTCTTAGTAGTCCTCACTATTCTGTGAAATAGTGTGATAATAAATGTATTGAGGACTTATTTTGAGTTTGTATACTGTCTAGAAGACAATGATTGTATTAAAACTCACAGCTCATGTTGTATATTTAAGTTTGTATTTGAATTTTGTACCATGTATTTGGCGACACAAGATGGGTGATGTATACCTATTTTGGGGGCATCACACTTGTAGTCTCCATGACGTAAGTGTTGACTTTTGCTCCATATTTATTTTAAAGATATACTAATAATAATTTTATTAGAGAATTGATGTGAGACCCCAAATTTTATGAATAAAGATTTAAATCTTTTGAAATATATTTTTTATTATGGTGTGGATTTGATATAATGTTATAGTTGTGGGTAATATTTATAAATTTTGCAAAGTATGCAAGTTGTTATATAATATTCGATTGGTGGGGAATATTCTTTTCTTTGGGGAATATCCGCATTTAATCGCACAATCATTGGTGGACCCCTAACGGAATTATTGTCGGATTGAGAAAACGACAAAAAAATTTTATAAAATAATACGGAAGTTTTACTAGATTAATCGTTGAAACACCCGATGTTAAAATTACAGTAATATGCGTGGTTGCATTGTAGCACACGGTATTGATTATTGATGCTTACGTGAGAAGTCACTCAGTTTTGTTCAATTATTGCTACAGTAATTGTTACATAGTATCTCACGTTATTTGATTCAATTATTGTCGATATTTTATATTTTATTAAATCAATAATTGAGATAACAAAGTTGTTAATATTATTATTTACAATATTAACGATGTCTAGAAGTTCTGTCAAGGAGAGGTTTTGTGACGCCCCCAAAATAAGTATACATCACCTATCCTGAGTCGCCAAATACATGGTACAGAATACAAATACAATCTTTAATATACAAAAAAAGAGTTGTGAGTTTTAATACAAATATTATCTTTTAGACAATATCCACTCTCAGAATAAGTCCTCATTACATTTATTGTCACACTAATTAATGTAATAGTGAGGACTACTAATGTTATCCTCTCGGATCGTCACTACCTGCTCCCGACTAGTCCCCCGCCACGTTCTCATTTCTCAAGAGAATAATGAAAGTAAAAGGGTGAGCTCAACTAGCTAAGAAGAAATATTATGACTAAGATAATGCAGAATAAATTATCATTAGTCTTCAACAATGTTAAACTGATAAAATACAATAGACATCAAGTTTAACTGCAGCGGAACAAGCAATCCATTAAAAGAGTCAAGTAAAGAATAAAATCTACTATCTTTTATGATTTAAAAGGTTTTCATCACTTTTATTATTTGGGACTCGACTTAATAAATAATCCACATCATCGAATCACCCTCGCACTACTGACCAAGGATATTCTTTAGTATCACGACCACAATTATCCATACACTACGGGCCAAGGACATTCGTGTATTCATCAATGGTCATGATCATGTCAACAACTGTCCATCAATGCACTACAGGCCAATGAGGACTTTTATTACATCATTTATAACATTACGGTCATGATTATACCGAATAATCCTCTGGTCATAATCATACCAAGTCCATCTATGCACTATGTGCCATGTAGATGACTTTCAAAAAAAATATAAACATGAGGATGATGACAATGATATAAGAATTCAATAAAACAAGTTCACGAATTAATTTATCCAGAACTAATAACGCCCAAATTGTCAACATAATACTTTTTGTAGAGTAAAATTCAAGAATGCTCGGAAGAATATTTCCATGAAAAGATCTTTGGATAAAGCGCAAATATCAAGGATATTCTACTAATTTCATGGAGTATAGAAGTCAAAACTTTAACCAATCGAGTATAATAAGGAATGGAATAACAAAAGAAATCACAAGCATGCAGAGATCAAGACAAAAAAAGTTATTCCAATGTAATAATAAAGACGGAACTAGGTCCCACAGAAACGCATGCGACAAGATATATTCCAACAGAATAATAAAGACGGAACCAGTCCTGTAAAACGACAAACAGGATATTCCAATGAGAATAATAAAGACGGAACCAGTCCTGCCGAAAACGCATGCATGTGATGTTCCAACGAGTAATAATAAAGAATGGAATAATGTAAGAATTTCACTTGTATGCGGTATTCAGATAACCAAAGTTATTCCAACATAATAATAAAGAATGGAATAATGTGAAGTTCTCTTCATGAAGACGAAAGAAAAGAAATAATACCCCTTACCTTTGAAAGAAACCGGATATAGGAGTAGTGAAGTAGCGAAGCTCTTCTTCCTACTGATTTTTCTCTACAATTTCTCTCTATAATAATTGTTCTATAGCTTTAGTGAATTGGTGAGAAATGAAGGAAGAATGAGCTTCTATTTATAAAAAAATATAGTTTCAATAATTGCACGTTTTGGGGCTCGAAAAATTACAGTACAATACCTCCAACTTTTCCTTTATTTTTAATTTAGTCACGCAAGTATTATCACACTTGCACCACCTCCCCTAATAGTAACAAGAATGTGAAACAATAGTATACACACGTGAACAAATAGTTATAATCATGTGAAATAATAGCAATCAATTGCTCATTTATCCGGTTAAATACCCGATTGGTCAATATAACCTCCAGACATCAATTATTATCGAAATAAATGTCGATTTTCACTAACACAAATAATTCCAACACAATGAAACTATTTTTATCAAAAATATAAATTTTGAAATTTTGAAGTTTGACTTTTCTCGAAAAAGTCAACTGTTGACTTTTTGACCAAATAGTAAAATCCGAAAAATTTTGTGTTTATAGTCTATTTTTACTAATTTCATCGTTTTGGACTCAATTATCACGTCCCGCGTCTCCAAATTCAACTCCGAACACAACTTCAATTTTAATAACATTCATCATTAATATTATAACTCACAATATTTATCAACCGATCGTTCCCAAGAAAGAAGGGGTTTTCAATAAGGATTTCTCCCTATTGGTAGCCTTAATTAGGTGATCAAACCTCCTCGATGTAACTTCAGACATTGTAAATATTGCAATTTAATAATATGAATAACTTTGTTCTCTCAATTATTGATTTAATAAAATAACATATTATGCGAGATGATCTTTGTGACAATAATCGAATCAATAATACGAGAGATATGATGTTAATTATCAGTAGCAATAATTGAGTATAACCTGAGTGACTTCTCACGTAAGCATCAATAATCAATATCATGTGCTATTATGCAACCACGCCAGACATCGCATACTTTTACTACCGAGTAGTTCAACGAGATAATCAGTAAAACTTTCATCGTTATTTTCATAAGAATATTTTTGTCGTTTTCTTAATTCGACAATAATTCTGCTGCGAGGTCCACCAATGATTGTGCCGTCGTACGGATATTCCCCGACAAAAAGAATATTATATAACAACTTGCATACTTTGTAAAATTTATAAATATTACCCACAACTATAACATTATATCAAATCCACACCATAATATAAAAAAAATTATTTCGAGAAAATTAAATATTTATTCATAAAATCTAGGGTCTCACAGGTTTGGTCACTTAATTGTGCGCCAATAGGGAGAAATTCTTATTTGAAAGCTCCCTCTTTCCTGAAAACGACCTGGTCGATTAATATTGTGAATTATAATAAAGATGATAAATGTAATAAAACGAAAAACTTTTTATATAAAATAGAATACTTTTATAAAGTTATTTGTTTTATTAGACTATAAATAGAATATATAATATTCTATTATGCATAATGTTTGCATAGTGCCTGCATAGTATTTGTATAATAAAATCTTTTTATATAAAACATAATACTTTTATAAAGTTATTTGTTTTATTAGATTTTAAATAAAATATATAAATATATATATATATATATATATATATATATATATTATAAATAGAATATATTATATCTTATTGCATAGTATCCTTTCCATTCTCCTATAAATAGGATGCTTAGTTAGAATTGAAAACCACACCAGAATTTCAGAGAATTCTTCTTCTATAATCTTGAGCATATTTCTTTAGAGTTTTAAGAAGCTTTGAGCGTAGAAAGATGTATAAGTTTTCTTCAAGAAAATCCTCGCCCTACCAGTCGGAGTACTCTTCTTTTTAAGGTAAGGAATATTATTTGTTGTACTCGTAAGGGGTATTATTTCTTTCTTATTCATGAAGAGAGTTATTTTCTTTCAATACTCGTAAGGGATATTATTTGTTGTACCCGTAAGGGGTATTATTTCTTTTGTATTCATGAAGAGAACTTCTGTTATTCCATTCTTTATTATTATGTTAGAATAACCTGTCTATGCGAAGTACCGCATATTTGGTGAAATTCTTCTGTTATTCCATTCTTTATTATTATGTTAGAATAACCTGTCTATGCGAAGTACCGCATACATGGTGAAATTCAATTTCACGCTCTGGGGGTAGGCCAGGAAGTTCTTCAGGGAATACGTCAGGAAATTCATTAACAAGAGAAATATCATTCAAGACTAACGTATTTTTATTTAGATCCATGACATGAGTTAAGAAAGTTTGACATCCGTTTTTTAATAATGAATAACTTTATGGCTTGAGATGATAGTGATTGATTTTAATGGTTTGGTTGCTTGAATTCGCATAATAGGTTGGTTAGGAATATGAAAGCTAACAACCTTACGAAAACAATCAATTTTTACATGATGAGTAGTTAACCAATCAATCCCTAGAATCACGTCAAATGCAAGTATTTTCAATGAAATAAGATTGACAGATAATGTGAGGGTACCGATTTGAACTAAACAAGACTTATAAACAGTGGATGTAATGAAGGTTTCTCCCAATGGGGTTTCAACAGATAAGTCAAAGTCCAATTTCTCGGAGTCAAATTTAAACGTTGAGCGCAAGTAGGAGAAATAAAGAATGGGTAGAACCGGTATCAAATAAGGTATAGACTTCGCTAGAGTTTATGATAAGCTTACCCGTGATGACCTCGTTCGGATTCCTTGCTTTCTGGGAGGTCACAACAAACGCTCTCCCATGCACTACCGGCTTTGACTTTTCTGGGACGACCTTTGGTGCCTCTATCCTAGCTGAACTTGTCTTCGGTGAATGAAAAAATTGGGCTAGGTGACCTTCTCTTCCACAATTATAACATGCTTTGGATGGCATCGCGCAGTTTGGACTAATGTGTCCCTCCCCTCCATATTTAAAGCATATAATAGGTGGTCGTTCTCCTTCTTTCACAACGGCTGCTGGTGCTGACGTCTTTCCATCATTGTTCAATCTCCTCTTCTTGAAATGTTCATTCTTATTGTTTTGGCCCTGATTACCACCGAAGTGGTTACCATTTCTAAGATCTTTGATTCCTCCACGCTTGTTGTCACCGCTCGATGATCGCCTCACCGGTATTATCATTTTTGCATTTGCTCTTCTCTTTTGGTTGAGTTGAATCGTTATCGCGTTCCAATAATTGAGCCCTATTAACAACATCGGAATACAAACACAGTTTATGAGAGATAAGATATTGACGTATCTCGGGTTTCAAACCTCTTAGAAACATTCGTGTCATTCTCTCCTCATTATCAACCAAATGGGACGTAAATCGGGACAGCTCGGCAAACTTGGCTTCGTACTACAACACGATCATGTTATTTTGCTCCAGTTTAATGAACTCTACCTCTTTCATATGACGAATACTTTCGGGAAAGTACTTGTCGTTGAACAGTTCTTGAAACTTCTCCCAAGACATCTTGAAGCGGCGGGTTAGTACGCTTTTCTGATTCCCACCGAAGAATCGCCTCCGCGCCGCAAACATGAAGGTGGCGAAGGAACCTTTGCTCTTTGAGCAACCCAAGACATCAAATATCTTGTTGATCTGTTTTATCCACGTCTCGCCTTTAAGAGGTTTTGGCTCTCAAAAAAACTCTGGTGGTCCCAGCTCCTTATCAATTGTTTGGCGGTGGCCGGCTGAGAGTTGCCAGTGTTTCCACCTGCATTTTGGACAAGAGTCGCTCTCGCCTGATGTTGCATGAATTGCATGAAGCCTCGGAACATTCCATCATTCATCATTTGGTCAGTGTTGTTATTTGCATGAGGATTGTCGCCTTTCTGATGCACATTGTCCTGGTTATTGATCTGTGGAGACTCAACGGTCTCCTGTGCTCCATTGATGTTCTCAACATTCTCAGATGCCATTTTCAAATACTGCCACAAAACAAGGGTTAATTAGCATATCACATATTATTCCTATACTCTGACCGACCAATTAAATAACAAATAAACTTAGGTAGGTCATAATAGCGAAGGAATTCCCCATCTCTCCCCTCCTAGTTCTTGTCTCACATCTTAGCCAAGGATCATATCCCTAAGCTTTGATACCAACTGTGACGCCCCCAAAATAGGTATACATCACCTATCCCGAGTCGCCAAATACATGAGTACGTAATACAAATACAATCTTTAATATATAAAAAAAAAGAGTTGTGAGTTTTAATACAAATATTGTCTTCAGACAATATTCACTCTCGAATAAGTCCTCATTACATTTATTGTCACCTTTATTTAGCGAGAATAGTGAGGACTACTAATGTTATCCTCTCTGCGAATCACTCGGTTCCCGACTAGTCCCCATTACGTTCTCATTTCAAGAGAATAATGAAAGTAAAAGGGTGAGCTCAACTAGCCCGAGAAGAAATATTATGACTAAGATAATGCAGAATAAATTATCATTAGTCTTCAACAATGTTAAACCGATAAAATACAATAGACATCAAGTTTAAGCTGCGGTGAACAAGCAATCCATTAAAAGAGTCAAGTAGAGAATAAAATCTACTATCTTTTATGATTTAAAAGGTTTTTCATCACTTTTATTACTGGGACTCAGTTTAATAAATAATCCACATCATCGAATCACCCCTGTACTACGGCCAAGGATATTCTTTAGTATCACGACCACAATTATCCATGCACTACGGGTCAAGGACATTCGTGTATTCATCAATGGTCATGATCATGCCAACAACTGTCCATCAATGCACTACGGGCTAATGAGGACTTTTACCACATCATTTGTAACATTACGGTCATGATTACACCGAATAATCCCTTATCATAATCATACCAAGTCCATCTATGCACTACAGGCCATAGAGTATTTTCAAAAAAATATAAACATGAGGATGATGACAATGATATAAGAATTCAATAAAACAAGTTCAAGAATTAATTTATTCAATAACTAATGACGTCCAAATTGTCAACATGATACTTCTTTGTAAAGTAAAATTCAAGAATGATCAGAAGAATATTTCTATGAAAAGATACTGGATGAAGCGTGAATATCAAGAATATTCCACTAATTTCATGGAGTATAGAAGTCAAAACTTCAACCAACTAAGTATAATAAAGAATGGAATAACAAAAGAAATCACCATGCATGCGGTGCCAGATGTAAGGAGTTATTCCAATGTAATAATAAATAACGGAACCAGGTCAGGCGTAATACGCACCGACAGGATGTTCTAACAAAATAATAAGGAATGGAATAGCAACAGAAATCACCATGCATGCGGTACTTCGCATAGACAGGTTATTCCAACAGAATACTAAATAACGGAACCAGGTCAGGTGAAATTCACACCGACAGGATGTTCCAACAGAATAAATGAATAATAAAGCGGAACCCGGTCCGGCGTAAAGCATGACGCAGGATATTCCAGCGAGAATAATAAAGATGGAGAACCAGGTCCGAACAGTAAAAGCATGCAGACGAGGATATTCTAATGAGAATAATAAAGATGGAATAACGAAGTTCTCTTCATGAATACAAAAGAAATAATACCCTTACCTTTGAAAGAAAACTGGATATAGGAGTAGTGAGGTAGCAGGCTTCTCTTCTTCTACAGATTTTCTCTCTATAATTTCTCTCTATAATAATTGCTCTATAGCTTTAGTGAATTGGTGAGAAATGGAGGAAGAATGAACTTCTATTTATAGAAAAATATAGTTTCAATAATTGCACGTTTTGGGGCTCGAAAAATTACAGTACAATACCTCCAACCTTTTCTTTATTTTTAATTTAGTCATGCAAGTATTATCAAACTTGCACCACCTCTCCTAATAGTAAATAATGTGATTCAATAGTAAATCATGTGAATCAATAGTTCTAGACATGTGAAAATACGAATTACAATATAGTACCTCCATCTATACCTCCATTTTTAACTTAGTCATGCAAGTATTATCAATCTTGCACCAACTCTCCTAATAGTAACAAGAATGTGAAATAATAGTATACACATTTAACAAATAGTTATAATCATGTGAAATAATAGCAATCAATTGCTCATTTATCCGGTTAAATACTCGATTGGTCAATATAACCTCCAGACATCAATTATTATCGAAATAAATGTCGATTTTCACTAACACAAATAATTCCAACACTTTGAAAATATTTTTATCAAAAATATAAATTTTGAAATTTCAAAGTTTGACTTTTCCCGAAAAAGTCAACTGTTGACTTTTTGACCAAATAGTAAAATCCGGAAAATTTTGTGTTTATAGTCTATTTTTACTAATTTCATCGTTCCGGACTCAAATATCACATCCGCGTCTCCAAATTCAACTCCGAGCACAACTTTAATTTTAATAACATTCATCATTAATATTATAACTCACAATATTTATCAACCGTGTCGTTCCCAGAGAAAGAGGGGCTTCCAATAAGGATTTCTCCTATTAGTCAGCGCAATTAGGTGACCAAACCTCTCCTCGCGTAACTTCTAGACATTGTAAATATTGTAATTTAATAATATGAATAACTTTGCCGCCTCAATTATTGATTTAATAAAATAACATATTATGCGGATGATCTTGTGACAATAATCGAATCAATAATATAGAGAGATATGATGCAAAGAATTATTGTAGCAATAATTGAGTATAAGCGAGTGACTTCTCACGTAAACATCGATAATCAATACGGTGTCTACTACTGCAACCACGCCAGACATCGTACTTTTACTACCGAAAGTAGTTCAACAAGATAAACGGTAAAACTTCCGCCGTTATTTTTATAAATATATTTTTTATCGTTTTCTCAATCCGACAATAATTTTGTTGTGGGGTCCACCAATGATTGCGCCGTTGTACGAATATTTCCTGCTAAAACGAATATTCTCCGACCAATCGAATATAATATAACAACTTGCATACTTTGCAGAATTTATAAATATTACCCCACAACTATAACATTATAACAAATTCATTCCATAATAATCAAAAATGATAATTACAGAAAAATCATCTTTATTCATAAAAGTTGGGGTCTTACATGTGCGTTTACGCATGACCTGGTTCCATTATTTATTATTATGTTGGAATATCCCGTCATGCGTGCGTTTACGCGTGACTGTTCCAGTTATTTATTATTCATTGGAATAACTTTTATGCTGTGGTGGTCTATCGCGTTTCCGGTGATTTCATTTGTTATTTCATTCTTTATTATATCTTTCGGTTGGTTAAAGTTTTGCTTTTTATACTCCATGAAATTAGTAGAATATATTTGATATTTTGCGCTTCATCCAAAGATCTTTTCATGGAAATATTTTTAAAGCATTCTTGAATTTTACTCCACGAAAAGATCATGTTGACAATTTGGACGTTATTAGTTCTTGGATAAATTAATTCTTGAACTTGTTTTATTGAATTCTTATATCATTGTCATCATTCTCATGTTTATATTATGTTGAAAGTCATCTACATGGCCCGTGTGCATAGATGGACTTGGTATGATTACGATTTAAGGATTATTCGGTATAATCGCTTAATAGTAATGTTACAAATGATGTGGTAAAAGTCCTCATTGAATTCGTAGTGCATTGATGGACGAGTTGTTGGCATGATCATCTTAATTATTGATGAATACACAAATATCCTCGAATTCAGAATAGTGCATGGATAATTTGTGGTTGTGATACTTAATGAATATCCTCAATCGTAGTGCATGCATGGATAATTTGTGGTTGTAATACTAATGAATATCTTTGGTCGAAGTAGTCACGGGGATGATGTGGATTATATATTAAAATTTGAGTTAGGTGATAAAAGTGATGAAAACCTTTAAATCATAGAAGTTAGTAGATTTTATTCTCTCTTGAATTTCTTTTAATGGATTGCTTGTTCGCTTATAGTTAAACTTGATGTTTGTTATATTGTATCGGTTTAACACTATTGAAGGCTAAGGATAATTTATTCTGCATTATCTTAGTCATAATATTTTTCGGCCTTGAAAGCACCTTTTGCTTTCATTGTTCTCTTTAGAAAATAAATTTGATTGTTTTGTAAGATCTTTTCTAACATAAGGCAGACTCTACTTATTATTCATGTGAAAAAAAACAAGTCCAATTATCAAATTTACTTTTGAAAATATCAATTCTCTTTTATTAAAGTATTGAAGATGTGTTTCCTTGCTAAACATTACATTTGATATTGGATTGGAAATGGGACAAAACCCTTGGCATAATGGTACAGTTATTGCTACCTCACGCTCTGTTATGCTCTCTCGACTTGGATCCAAGGAATAAAGTTAGTGGCATTCTTTCTACAAACGGTTGGAATCTCCCACAGATTAATCGCGCTGCCATGATACAATTTCGAGTTGCTTTTAACCTCAACACCAGTTTTAATCTTAATTGCAAGGATTCCATCCACTGGGATTAATTCTAACCCCAACATCAACATCTCCGCCTCAATGGTTTGAAATTTTATTCGATCAAAAAAAGCTCCTATCAGGTGACACTCTCTGCTATGACATAAATAGCATGTTCCCATATACTCTTTCATCATGGCATAGCACATTACAACCATTCTGTTGATCTCAGGTGTCGCATATGCTCCAGCCAAACCGAAAGCCATGAACACCTATTTTTTGAGTGAGTTATCTAGTACTATTCTCCGTACCACTCTCATCTATGGGGGTTGGACTGCCATGATGAATTGGACCCTCCTCAATCCCACAAACAAAAGGCATCTGTAAGTAAATCCTTAAACTAACCATTGCAACTATTCTTTACACGATTTGGGCCAAACGCAACTCCCGTTTACATGATAATTCTACCATCACAACCCAACAAATAGTTACTACTATACTCATCAGAGTAAAATGTAGACTAATTTCAAGTGTTAAATTCCACAAAGTGAAACTTGTTGATACATCTCTACTTATTTGGGATGTTTTGTTCGGTAGTTAGCATTTTATATGATCTGCATATGAGATTTTCACTATTTTATTTGGGGTATGCTATTCAATATAAATTTAGCAAAAAAAGGAAAGGATATTTATAACACAACCTTCACGAAGAATGTTTTTTTTTTTCTAATTTCATAAAGTAATTTAGTTATAGGAAAAAGTAACTAAGGTGTATTGAGATTGAATTTTCAAACTCTCCATGGCACCGACATAAAGCAAATTAATTCGTAAAATTGTCTCGTTAACATTAATTATGATGTCTTGAGGTAGCTGTTGAATAATACGTGTTGAGTGTTGTGTTGTGTCATGTGCAATTATTTTATAAAGATACATATAGTAGTAATTTTACCAAATCTAGAAAAAAAAATTAATGAATAATATTAAGAATTTCAACTTTTTTATCACAAATAAATCTCAAATGACATGTCATTGAATATTAATCTATTATATTATTATTATTATAATTAAAAAAAAAAATTATACGGATATAAAAATTAGACATTAGTACAAAACAATTTTACCTATTTGTACTTGAACCCTAATAAGGGTAAAAATACAAATAGATGAAATTATTTTATATTAATGTCCAATTTCTATCTTCACAAGAACTTGAAGTTATTTTTGTGTATAATAAAATAGGTGCACAAAATGTAAGAATCATTAATAATTCCTCAATCTCCAAATTAGTGATATAATTTACTTTCATAAATTAATTTAGAAAATTCATTAATATCAATACAAAAGGACATCAACTATTTAAATTTAAAATTTTACAAATTAGTTTAAAAGTTAAAAATATATTTGATAGACTAATAGTGTGAACAATATACAAAAAGTTAAAAGAGACCAACCGTTTATCTTAACTTCACTGCATAAAATAAAAAAGTTTAATATGTCTACAAAATACGGGTAAACTTAAAGATTAATAAATTTTATATAGAGTAAAAAACACCCATACCCCCTGTAAATAATCATAATGATAATGATCATATATTTTTGTTTTTAAGTAATAATAACTATTTCTCTAATCTATAATATGTAACATTCACTATTCCTAGTGTGATTGACCAACTAATATCCAAAAATATTTTTAATATAATATCTAATACACCTTTTAAATTATAATGTTTAATTTCTCCACTAAATATAAATTTGTATATTATAATTTTTACTTTATTTGATCTAATTAATTAAATTATAAACTTGTGCAATAAATAACATAAATATCAAAAAATAATAAATATCCATTTTATCACAAAAAAAAATTCATACAATTTTTGCTTATTAAATTTCTCAAAGATTAAAATTTATGTGATATATAATCAAATATTTTTTTGTAATTAAAAAGTAAAATTTTAATACCCATAAAAATTACAAATTAACGCATTAATGTTATAAACGATTACTAAAATTAAGAACAAAGATGATTAGAGGAAAGAGAGTTTTTTCATTGTATTTTTGTATCTATCACATTCTCTTATACAATGATATTATTTATAGATATATGGACTTGGAAGTTTCAAAACTCAAAAGTCATGATGAGTTTTAAAACTTAATAAACATGGGAGTTCCATAATACCAAAGATCATTATAATTAAATATAAAATCTAGACATCCATAAATATATATGTTATAATTTTATAACACTCCCCCTTGGATGTCTATTGTATAGTCATATGCATTGAAAGCTGTCTCATTAAAAACCTAACTAGGAAAATTCCAATGGGAAAAAAAACCTTGGTTAAGGAAAAAAGAGTGCAGCGCGTATTAGCTCCCCCTCATGAATGTATCCTTAAGTCCTTTAGCTGTCGTATTCCAATATTGCGACTGAATCTTTCAAACATTGTAGTCGGTAATGCTTTGGTGAACAAATCTGCTAGATTATCTTTTGATCGAATTTGTTGAACATCAATGTCACCACACTTATCAAGGTCATGTGTGAAAAAGAATTTTGGTGATATGTGATTTTTTCTCTCTCCTTTGATGTATCTTCCCTTTAATTGAGTTATACATGCAGCATTGTCTTCATACAGAATGGATGGAGTTCTTTTGTAGCAATTTTCTAAAAATATGTCTCGTTAAAAATCTTACCAAAGAAAAACCCTGTGGAAAAAATTTTGGCTAAGGAAAAGAGTACAATATTCTTAAATAACTTCTAGTGCCTTAGGATTGCCTCATTGAAACCTTGCAAAGAAAAATCCAGTGGAAAAAAAACCTTAGCGAAAGAAAAAGAGTACAATCAGCACATATCCTTTTTACTCCCCTTCATAAGTACATAGAATTTTCATTGTTCATGGTAAAAATATCATTAAGTCGAAGCATGACCATCTTCTTCAAAATCATAGTTGGTAATGACTTAATGAATATATCAACCAAATTATCACATGATCATATAAGCTTGATATTAATATCGCCATTCTTCTAGGGCTCATGTGTATAAAATAATTTTGGTGCAATATGTTTGGTTCTATCACCCATGATATAGCATCTTCTAATTTGAGTGATACAAGCGATATTATCTTCATATAATATCGTTGGACTATTTATGATTGATGATAATCCACAGTTCACACAAATATGTTGAATTACTGATCTCAACCAAATATATTCACAACTTACTTCATGAATTGTGATAATCTCTGCATCAACAGATCCAACTAACTGTGGTTTTGATCCATATTGCTAGTAAGTTAACTGCAAATGCTATATCAGGTCATGAAAAATTTTGCAATATATATCAAAGCACCAATTGTACAAAGATATGGTAGTTCAAGACCAAGAGTTTCTTCATTATTTTTTTGTGGTCAAAACGGATCTTTCTTGATATCAAGTGACCAATCTATCATTGGAGTACTCAAATGATTAACATTATCCATGTAAATTTACTTCAGGACTTTTTCTGTGTATATTGATTGATGAACAAGAATTTCATTGTTCAATTTGTAGGCCAAGACAAAAATTTGTCTTACCAATATCTTTCATCTCAAATTTATTATTTTTGTCGACTCTTCTGGAGCAGGATCTTTCATCAATAAATACAGTAATAATAGCAAATCCATATTATGATATTTTGATAAAAATGCATTCACAAATTGAATTATTCTCAAATCCTTCTTTCAAAAGATATTCACTCAGGCGATTATACCACAATATGCATCTCGATTGCTTTAACCCATATAAAGATCTTTGTAGCTTAATAGAATACATATTTCGAGATGTAGAATTATATGCTTCAGGCATTTTATATCCTTGAGGAATTTTCATGTATATATCATTATCTAATGATACATACAGATATGTTGTAACAACATCCATTAATCATATATCCAAAATTTTCTTTTGCTACCAAGTTAATTAAAAATTTGAATGTAATTGCGTCCATTACAGGAGCATATGTGTTTCTTCATAATTAATATCAGGTCTCTGCGAGAAACCTTGTGCTACAAGTCGCGCTTTGTACCTTATAATTTTATTTTTCTCATTTTGTTTATGTATAAATACCCATTTATAACCAACATGCATTACGCCTTTAGGTGTTCGGACTACAAGTTCAAAAACTTCACATTTATTTAGTGAATTTAATTCTGCTTAAATTGCCTCTTTCCACATTGGCCGAATATTTCTACATTCATCAACGATTTGTGGTTCATTTTCATGATCATTACTTCTGGTAATATCAAGAACAATTTTATATGAAAATATGTTGTCGACAATAATTTTATTTTTATCTAATATATATGTCTCCTGTATATACATAATGCATCGAGATCTCGTTATTTTCAGGTACCTAATCCTCTTCAGGGATAACTCATCCTCTTCAGGGGATAACTCTTCAAGAGTTTTATTTACAGGAGATTTTTGTTCATAAGTTTTGGATAGATCGATAAATTTTGTAGCATGTATAGCCTCTTTATAGGTTGCAACTTGTTTTTCTTGTACTTTTTTCTTCTAGGGAATTTTATCTTTAACATAAATCATTCTTCCACGTTTCAAGTGTGACTTTGATTCAATTTGTTGTTGTATTAACTAATTGTCCTACAAGGACTTCAATCTCTGCTAGAGTATTAGCAGCTAAAATATGAGATATTATTATTTTCTTATTATCAGTGAATAATTCTGCTAATTGATTTGCAATTTATTGCAAATGAATAATTCTTTGAACTTCAAATTCATATTGATTTGTATGAGGATCAAGATTAAATAACGTTGAAACATTTTAATTAATATACCGTCGTGCTTCAGGCAACGATCTCACGTCATGCTTCAGGCAATGACTTTTCTCCCCCTAATGGTAGGAAGACTGTTGCATTAAAATAACAATCCTTAAAAATATCACTTATTGAGGTTATGATGCAGCATGTAAAATAGCATGACCCCAAGCATAAATTGGTAATTTTGATTTCATAATCAAAGGTCGAACAATAATTTAAAATCTCTTAAAAATTGATTCGGTTATACCATTTTGAGTATGTGTATGTGCAACATGATGTTTAACATAAATATAACCATATGGTTAATGCATCAAGTAAAAACATAAAATACTTGAATATACCACAATGTGTGTAAGACCCCGAATTTTATGAAATAAAAGTATTTAATTTTTTTATTTAGTAAATAGTTAAATTGATAAAAGTTTAAAGTTAAGGGTGATATATATAAAATTTTCAAAATACGCAAGTGGTTATAAAATACTCATTTCTGTTGGGGAATATTCGTTTGGTCGTGGAATATTCTTGTTGTCGGGGGATATTTAAATGCTGCCAGTAGCCCATTTGTGGGCCCCATAATGTAATAACCGCTCGGATGAAGAAAATGACAAGTTTGAGTTTTTATAAATAACGGTGTAGTTATTATGCAGATTAACCTTCGTTGGAATACCTAGTGGTTAAAATCTGAGAATCTGGCGTTGTTATGCGAATAATACGGTATTGCAGTATTTTTGAATTATTGATTCTTACGTAAGAAGGCACTACTCAATAATTGTTACAAATAATTCTTGTTCAATATTTTATTTTATTGATTCAATAATTGTTGCGTTGATATTTTATATTATTATTATTTCAATAATTGTCACTGCACAGTATTTCCCATTATCAGATCAATAATTCATATTATTTGAATAATATTATTAAATAGCATTATTGGCAACGTCTAGAAAGTTCTGTCAAGAAGAGGTTTGGTCACCTAATTACGCACCAGTAAGGAGAAATCCTTATCGGAAATCCCCCTCTTTCCTATGAACGGTCTGGTTGTCATTATTGTGATTCTGTAATATTATTTGTGAATAATTATTTATTGATTTATATGGTAAGAAAATATATATTTTTATATGGATATAAATGAAGGATGGGGAAATAGTTATTTTATGTGATTATAAACGAAGGAATTAATGCTGGGGTGTTTTATTAGTATTTTGTCGAAATGAAGAATGAAATTTGAAAATTTTCAGAAAATTAGTTTATTACTTGATTTTGTAAAATCTATAACTCTTTGTGTATAATGAGTTAGGAGATGAGCCGTATATCAAAAGAAAACCCTGGAAGTAAGCTAACCGTAGAAACTGGAATCACTCAAAAATTCATTGTGGATTTTTTGTAGTGACTGTTTGAATGAAACTGGTGCGAAGGACTCATAATCCGAAGAATCAGTGTTCTTGAGATATATTTTGTGAGTTATAATTTTTAATCCGACCGTTGGATCGTTGTGATTTTTGGATATGTTATACATATATAAGTTGAGTATATGTCCACAAATTGCGAACCGTTAAAAATTAACGTATGATTTGTTATAAATTTTAAGAGGTGACTGATTCAGAAATTATGTTTATAAATGATTTTTGGTGAAAAATTCTAGAATGAGTGGGGCCCCACCTTTGGTTGGTGAAGAAATATGCTCAAATTTTATTTCAAAAGTGGTGGGTGGGAATAGTAGCAGGTAAAGCCATCAGGTAGCAGGTCAAGTCTGCTTCGGCGTTCTAGCATTTTCCTATAAATAGGGTGCTAAGTTAGAATTGAAAATCACACCAGAAACATAAGTTTTCTCTCCCTATATTATCGAGCGTATTTTTTGAGTATTCTGATACTTTGAGAGTTGTTAATCAGTGCAAGTTTCCTTCAGCATTATATCCGATATTCCAGTCAGAAATACTGCTCTTTTGAGGTAAGAGATATTGTCATTATTATGGTAAGGGATTGTAAGGATTGTAAGGGATGTTATTTTCTTCGTAAATGATATTATTTTCTTTAATATCTTATGTTGAAATATTGATATGAATTTTATTATGGAATTTCTACCTTTTTTGTGTCGGGGTTACTATTCACGTATACGGCACTATTCACGAATACGGCACTATTCATGTATATGGCACTATTTACGTATACGATACTATGTACAAATATGGAGTACTATTCATAAATTACTATTCACAAATTACTATTCATGAGTTACTATTCACGAGTTACTATTCACGAGTTACTATTCACAGGTACTATTCATGACAAAATTGGTTTCTTTTTCTGACCAAATTATCATTGATTTATGAATCTTACTCTTGTAATTAAATGCAGTTGTTGATCATATTATTTTTATTATCATATATAACATTTTTATAACCCTAATGATGATATTTCTCTTTGACTTGAGTGTAAAGATGGGTAGATTATTGGTATGATCGTGACTATAGGTTCTCTTTGGCCAGTAGTGCAAAGATTAATTGTTGACTGGTATGATCATGACCATTGAATTTATAATTGAATATCTTTAGCTTAAGGGCAAAGGTGAATTGATCAACATGGTTATAATTATTGTTTATATAAATTTTGAATTGATTATATATTTCTTTGAGATATTAATATCTTTGGCCCGTAGTGCAAAGATGACATGTTGTTGAATATCTTTGGCCTGTAGTGCAAAGATCAATTGTTGTTGAATATCTTTGGCTCGTAGTGCAAAGATGTCCTGTTGTTGAATATCTTTGGCTTGTAGTGCAAAGAAGAACTGTTGATGAATATCTTTGGCCCATAGTACAATGATGAAATTATTAGTATGATTATGAACAGGAACTGTGATTTGGTATAACCATGATCTTTGATGTTTCAGGTAAAGACATGTGATGAAAATTATCTTCGTCTTGGATGAGAAGAGGAAATTAGAACTACAATTATGATTATGAGTTATTCACATGACTGTGAACAGGATCTGGTTGATTGATTTAAAGGGTTAAAACATTGTTGGTGGACTTTTAACATGGAGAAGATAATAGACTTTATGGTCTATTTGACTCTTCTAATGGATTGCTCGTTCCGCTGCAACTATGGTTGAAAAGTTTTATCATCTACCATATGTTCTAAATCTACGATTCATTCTTGATGAAGGCTATTGATAAATTATTTATCTTAGTCATGATATTCTTTTCTTGGGCTAGTTGTGCTCACCCTTTTGCTTCACAATTTTTTCGTGTAACAAGAGTGTATTTGGGTTGAGAGTTGGGTATGAGGGAATAGAGCGGTGGTCTATAGTTGTTGAGGTTCTCCCTAAATAGTATGGAAATAATTTTATTGAGAACTTTAGATAAGTGTGTCGTATTGTATACGTCATTTGATATTTAATTTTGGTGAACCGAATAGGGTGAGGTGAACCCAACTTTGAAAGGGTGTTTTGCCACTATCATACAAGATATCTAATGACCTACGAGTTATCATAAGACAGGGTTGTGCACATCCACTTGTTGAGTATATCTACGAGCACTACCTATATAATCTTGGGGTTTTGTTGAAATATAATTTTCAATTGCAGACAGTGAAGATAGTTATATGTCAAGAGAAGACTCACCATTGGAAAGAACATGATAGTAATCTTCTCGTTTTTCTTTGGGGTCTATTAGGTCAACCAAGGATAATTCTGTGGACATATGATATCTATCATAACTTATATGCATGGCCTCCCATGTACGAAGGTTTTCTTGAGCATTTTCCAAAGATTTTAATTTCTAAAACAGTTATTGATTGTACCTTTATGTAATGTATCAATGTGAGGTGCTGACACAAGTTGGTGTCCAGAGTCACGGTTGCTATTTAAACTCATAGTATATGTGTTGTCTTATTTTGCGCGAAAATTGTAATAATGAAGTTGTAGTTGTTTTCTGTACCATGTATTTGGTGACTCAGAATGGGTTGGATGGATTGGACCTATTTTGGGGGCGTCACAATGTGGGTGTATTGGTCCACATATATCACTAATATGAATTCTTTCTTAGAAAGATGAACACTAAATAAAAATAATTAAATGTGATAGTTTGGTAATTAATTTACTTTGATATAATCAACAGGTAAAGAAATCTTCTGGTTCTTTAAGGGATGTTCATGGGAGTTTTCAATAATTCAATGCATCATTATAGATCCTAGATGATCATGCCAAATCATAAAAACATTTGGATCCGAACACTTCTGGTGTATTGCACACTTCTGGTGTATTACAATATTTGTTTCAACTATTCTCATTTTAGTATAATAACCCAGAAGAAAAAATATACAATTTTTCTAATATAAGCTTTTGGCATGATACTATTGAAGTAATATAAATAAATTCTTCATTACCTTCAATATTAGTTTCAATATGATAACTATTATAACGTATATCCTTAAAGTTGAGCAAATTTATGCTTGCCTCAGAAGAATATAAAGAATTATCAATACAAAGTTTTGTGCCCTTTGACAACATTATAATCGCTCTTCCAGAGACTTTAATTAAATTTGATGAATAATCACTCTTCTAGAGTCTTCAATTATGTTTGATGAATAATCACTCTTCTAGAGCTTTTAATTAAGTTTGATGAGCTTCGCCCATACAACTACATATATGTAAAACATAAATATAACTTTATTACTTGAAACATAAATAAAACATATAATAAAAATACCTATTATAATGTCATAATATAATGAAATAAAAATAATTAATTGGTATGAATATTTTTATCAACATATCATCAAGAAAATCATAGATATCAAAATTAGTTATATCCACTCCATTTGAAAAGTCAAAATAATTCATGGGATCTTCAGAATCATTAATTATGATCAATAAAGTCAAAATAATTCATGGGATCTTCAAGATCATTATAATCAATAAAGTTTATTTCAATTCTATTTCCTTTTCTTTTATGGAGTGTTGGTACAAATCTACCAAATATTTAGGAGTACGACGGGTACATTCCATTTTATATATTGATTGTTCTTTTCACGTCCACTACCATAACCACAACCATAATTTCCTCTATGATTATCAAATGAGGTTCCATTCACTTCAAGGAATGTAATAGAATCGGTCGAGCGAGATTGTTGGTTTTTCAGCAAAAACTCATTATTTTGTACAGTCACTAGAAGACATAATATCACTTCTGGGAACATAGTTTCTTTTATCGCTTCAGGGAATATTTTGTGAACTTCCGCTCTCGATATTGCTACTGCAAGAGCATATTCGAGGCATGAAATATAATAAATATTTTCTCTAACATGTCTTCATTAGTATTTTTTTTCTTTTCACATAATTTTAATAGTGAGATTATTTTTTAAAAAATGTAGAATTGTTCTCACTCAACACTTTTAAAATCTTTCAACTTCAGGTGCAACCAATTATAATGAGCTTTTGGGATAATTACAAATTTTTGATACTCATATCTTTTCTTTAAAATTATTTCATAAGACAAGTGAGTGTTTTACTGTAATGTACTCATATTTTAATTTTTCATGGAGATGATAACGAATAAAAATCATTAATTTTGTATGATCCTGTAGGGATGCATGATTGCCAACTTTAATTGTATCTCCAAGGTTCTTTGCCTTTATATGAATCTCAGCATCAAGATTCCATTATAAATAATTCTTGCTCGATATAAATCAAGGGCAACAAATTCAAATTTATAAGATTTGAATATTAAATAACTAAACATATTCCCCATCAAATTAAATAATTATATATGTTCAAATTTAATTATAATGAAACAATTTATAGAAATACAAGAAAAAACGAAATTAAATTTGTCCACTAAAACTAAATAACAAACTAACACTACTAAGTATATTTGTCATTGTAACTTCATACAAAAATATATCAAAAAGATCATTAAAATATATCAAATATGCTACCATGCCAAAAAGAAATATAACAAAAGATCATTAGAAATATATTAATATAGAAAACAATAATAAAACTAAAGACTATAACCATTCATGTGGCTTTTGCTGAATAATTGTGAGTCATGACTAGCAATGATAATAGTTATAAATAAAATAATAGAAACATTTGTCTTCAGTGGTTTGAATTTGATGATTGTCTATCTACTCTTGTAGCTTGTGTATGTGAATCATACATTATTAATCTACGACCATATTACACTACTTTATCATATATATATATATATATATATATATATATATATATGATTAAATTTAATTGTAATGAAACAATACTTACATTGAGTTTAGAGAACTCCTTTTTCAAAATTGGGTAGAACTTCATGCTGATAACGTGTTATAAACGATTACTAAAATTAAGAACAAAGAGATTACTAAAATTAAGAACAAAGATGATTAGAGGAAAGAGAGCCTTTTTATTGTATTTTTGTATCTATCCCATTCTCTTATACAATGATATTATTTATAGATATATGGACTTGAAAGTTTCAAAACTCAAAAATCTTGAGTTTTAAAACTTAATGAACATGGGAGTTCCATAATACCAAAGATCATTACAATTAAATATAAAATCTAGACATCCATAAATATATATGTTATAATTTTATAACAATTAAAATTATATTTATTTTTCCTAAATATTAAAATTTACGTAAGACAAACTTATTATTACAAAATGAATCTTATTATTCATATAAAAAAGTATTAAAAATTATATTAATTATTTTTGTCATATATTAAACTAAACATAAGTCATACTTAAGCATAATTATTTACAATAAAAATGACAAATATTGTTACTCAAAAAAGAAAAAATATATTAAAAGAAAAATATTTTTTACAAGATAGAGGTAGTAATAAATATTATATACTAAAAAATATAATCAAAATCATAAACATTCCAAATTTTTACATCTACTCAAGAAAATTTAACATATAAAAATCATAATATATGAAACTAAGAATTCAAATAATATTTTTGTTGTTAAACACCAAAAACTAAATTATCAACATACTCAACCACTTTAATTAGAATAACTCCATTAATAATTTAATTTACACAATTTAATATTTCTATCAGTCATCCAAAAATATGTGTTAATTAAACTAAATTAGTTTTTTTTATAAGTTACCAACAATTTAAATGAGACTATCTTAATTACAAATAAAATTATAATTAAAATGTATTGTATTAAAAAGGATAATTAAACATATATTTATTATTTATGAATTAAAATTTGATAACATATAAGGGTAAATATATAACTTTATCTATTTTATCAATCCAAAAACTTACAGACTTACTAGTTGTTGCTTAAAAAATTAGAGGGAGGTGAGTATTATTATGATTATCTAGAGGAGTTATCACTGTATTTTACTCTTTTAAATATAATATTTTTAAACGATATTTTAATTGATCTCAAATCAATGCAACAGTCTAAATTTGATGACTTAATAGTTCAAAAAAAAAAATTATTTATTTTATTTGTTTATCTTTATTCAATTCTTAGTGATAAATGGTACATTGTATATAATAAATTTATACTAAAATTTTGTGAAAAACATAACTTTTGGATTTTTGAGTTGACTTTTGAAAATATCAAAACTTATGACCAATTAAAAGACATAAAAATAAAAATAAAAACATTTTGAACTACCATCAACTGAGTTACCAAAGTTAAATTATTGAGTTGATTCAAAACTAACTAAAATAATTGGGTACTTATATTGTTATAAATGAATAAATATTTTTTGGTCATCAACCACATCATTTTTGTCCTCTTATTCTTGTATCATTTTCAATTGTATACCCAATTATTATGAATTTGGTGACCCATCACCATAAAAATATGTATTGCGATAAATTTATGTTAAATTATAATTACAAATTTATCAATATATTATATTGATAAGAGTTATAAGATGACCCGCTTATATACATTTTTCTTAAAAAATTACTATTAATACTTATTCACGTTACTCATAATACAGTTGAACTGGCCTATAATTGTTTTGAATAGAACGATAAATCCTGTTGATGGCTATAATAGCCAAGACTGTCATTGAAAACCGAGTCCGAGAGGTAAGACTGATTAAAATGAAAAGACAAAAAAGATCTTCCACATTAAATAAGATGGTGGCTTAGAGCCTTTGACATTGACAAAAATAATAATCCATTCAACAATTCCAAACGGCCCCTTAATAATTTAATAAATGATGACGAGCATAACAGCATAAGAAGAACAAAAGACCATCAAATATGTATATACAAGTATATATATATTGACAAGGCAATCAAATATGTTATTCTAAACTACATTTCCAATGAGTAAAACATAGTGGTTGTACTCCAAATTATTGAATTTCTCTCATATATTTATTTTCTGGATTTCGGTGTCAAAGTAAACTTCTACGAGATTTGGATAGACCTGATCTACTTGCAATATACTAACTATATAAAAACTAGAACTTTACAGGGGAGAGCTTACTCACTCTCTCTCCTTAGTCATACTTGGCTTACCTAGCTCCGCGACTAGAGACATACATTCGATTATCAGTTATTTGCACTCCTTGAGGCCGAACATTACCGACTTTAAAAGTCTTGTCAATTCATGCTCGCCGAGCTGCTTCTTGAATCTGGCGATCATGATCTTTAAGCATCTGATCTACATTGTTTGAGGGAACTAGCAAAGGACCAGAGAAATGGATTTTGTTTCCCTTGAACCCATGACAAATCTAAAGACCATCAAAAGAGAAACGAAAATAATAACTGTAAGATAACATTTCAGACACTATGTACATGTTAGAGATCGAGAATCATGATGCTCTATAATTAGAGCAACTAATGAGTGAAGGTTACACAATATATACACGCATACACAAACACATTGCGAGTATAAAAGGTGGTATTATGAATGAATTTTAAGAGGTGACTGATTCAGAAATTATGTTTATAAATGATTTTTGGTGAAAAATTCTAGAATGAGTGGGGCCCCACCTTTGGTTGGTGAAGAAATATGCTCAAATTTTATTTCAAAAGTGGTGGGTGGGAATAGTAGCGTGAAAGCCATCGTAGTGCTTGGTCAAGTCTGCTTGCTTGTTCTAACATTTTCCTATAAATAGGGTCTTTAAGTTAGAATTGAAAATCACACCGTAAACATAAGTTTTCTCTCCTATATTATCGAGCGTATTTTTTGAGTATTCGATACTTTGAGAGTTGTTAATCAGTGCAAGTTTCTTCTTGACGTTATATATCCGATATTCCAAATGTAAATCCGCTTCTTTTGAGGTAAGAGATATTGTCATTATTATGGTAAGGGATTGTAAGGATTGTAAGGGATGTTATTTTCTTCGTAAATGATATTATTTTCTTTAATATCTTATGTTGAAATATTGATATGAATTTTATTATGGAATTTCTACTTTTTTTGTGTCTGGAGTTCTTATTCACGATATCAAGACTATTCACGAATCTGTTACTATTCATGTATATGGCACTATTTACGATATCGATACTATGTACAAATATGGAGTACTATTTGTAAGACCAGAAATTTTTTAAATAAAAGGAATTTCCTTTATTTATTATTTTGAAATAGTAAGGGTTGATTTGATTAATGTGGATAGTTAAGGGTTAAATACATAAATATTTCAAAATAAACAAGTGGTTATAAAATATTCATTTTTGTTAGGGAATATTCGTTTGGTCGTGGAATATTCAGAAATCTTGTCGGGAATATTAAATGCTGACGTAGCGCAATGGCTATGTGTGGGCCCATAACTGAAAGCGATTGGATGAGAAAGCGACAAAGTTTGGGTGGTTATAAATAACTGGCAGTAGTTATTCTGAATTAAGATCGTTGGAATACCCGGTGGTTAAAATACGATGTCTGGCGTGGTTGCCGCGACAAGCACACCGGTATCAAGACAAAGATTGTTGAATTATTGATTCGCACGTAAGATGGCACTACTTCAATAATTTTTTCACGGTGAATTCTTATTCAATATTTTATTTTATTGATTCAATAATTCTTTGCGTTGATATTTTATATTATTGTTGTTCAATAATTGTCATCGCACTGATTTCCCATTATCGGATCAATAATTCATATTATTTGAATAATATTATTAGATAACATTATTGACAATGTCTAGAAAGTTACATCTAAGGAGAGGTTTGGTCACCTAATTGCTTGCGCCAAGAAGGAGAGATCCTTATTGGAAAGCCCCTCTTTCTGGAGCTACCTTTGGTTGTTATAATTGTGATTACGTAATATTATTTGTGAATAATTAATTATTGATTCATATGATAAGGAAATATTTATTTTATATGAATATAAATGATGGATTTATTTATGTGGTTATTAATGAAGGAATTAATCTTTGAGATGTTTTATTTGTATTTTGTCGGATTGGAGGTATTAAAAGATCAAATCGGTGTTATTATAGCTTTATTGTGTGAGTTATAATATTTAATCCTAACCGTTGGATCGTTGTAATTTTTGGATATGTTATACATATATAAGTTGAGTATATGTCCACAAATTTTGAACCGTTAAAATGAGCGAATGATTTGTTATAAATTTTAAGAGGTGTTTGATTAGGAAAGTAGGGTTATAATTGATTTTGGTGGAAAATTCTAGAATTGAGTGGACCCCACTTGTGGTTAGTGAAGAAATGTGCTGAATTTTATTTCAAATGTGGTGGGTGGCAATAGTAGTAGCAGTGTAAAGCCATCGGTAAAAAGTCAAGTGCGCTTGGTAAGGCTAACATTTTTTCCTATAAATGAGAGGGCTAAGTTAGAATTGAAAATCACACCGAAACAAAGTTTTCCCTCTTTTCTCTCTATATTATCGAGCGTATTTTGTGAGTATTTAGATACTTTGAGAGTTCTTTGTCAAGATAAGTTTCATTCAAGACATCACTTGAGCCTTTCCTTCCCAAGAAATCGATTCTTTGAGGTAAGGGATATTATTTTTTTCGTAATGATATTATTTCTTCAATATCATTATCTTTGAAATGTTGATCCGAGGTTTTATCAAATTTGGAACTTTTTCATGCCGGGGGTTACTATTCATGAGTTACTATTAGGAGTTACTATTCATGAGTTACTATTCATGAGTTACTATTCACGAGTACTATTCATGAAGCGTGAAAATGTTTTTTTGTGGAATTTCTATCTTTTGGTGTTTGAGTTACTTATTCACGATATCTCGGACTATTCACGATATCTGACACTATTCACGATATCTGGCAGACTATTCATCGAAAAATAAAATTTCTTCTTTTCGGTCCAAAATATCTATATAATTGGATACTAGCTTTGATTGTATCCATGTTTTGATCATTCTTGAATTTTACACCACTATGATTATTTTTGAGGTATTGTTGGACATGGATAAAACAAAAGTACGAATCCTTAATCCTTAATCCTTGTCATTTTGTTTCCTTTGGATTCGTTCTTTAAAATATTTTTCATCATCCTCGATCTAAAATGATGATATTATTGAATATCTTTGGCTGTAGTGCAAAGATGAATGATTTCTGAAGAATATCTTTGCTTTTGTAGTGCAAAGATGAGCAGTGTTGAGATGAACATGACCGATCGATGAATATCTTTGGCCTGTAAGCAAAAGATGAATATTTGATTTGAGATGAATATTGATTGATGTTACGAGGATAAAATATTGATGATGGATTTGTTAAATTCATAGATTATAGTAGATTTCATTCTCTACGTAACTCTTACATGAATTATTATTTCGCTGCGAATATTGATCCGAAACTTGTCATCTATTGTATTCTATCGATTTTTCCTGTTGGAGACTAACGATAATTTGTTGTATATTATCTTAGTCATAATATTCTTTCTTCGGGCTAGTTGAGCTCACCCTTTTCCTTGTTGTTCCATTTTTCTTCTCGGGAGGCGAGAATGTAGCGAAAGTACTTAGTGGGTATGGAATGAAGGTTCTACAGAGAGTTGTTTAGTAGTCCTCACCATTATTGTAAAATAATGTATCAATAAATGTGATGAGGATTTATTTGAGTATAAATATTGTCTAGAAGATAATATTTGTATTTAAACTCACTGATTTTATTGTTGTGATAATAAAGTTGTAGTTGTTTCGCATTCATGTATTTGGCGACTCGAGAATGGGTTGGATGGAATGGACCTATTTTGGGGGCGTCACGGTTGGTATCGAGCTTAGGGATATGATCTCTGGCGGAGATCGGGGAATAAAACTAGGAGGGAGGCGAGTAAATCCTTCGCCTAGTGTGTCCTACCTAAGCTTATTTGTTGGTTGGTCGTATTATAGGGGTATTATGTGATTTGTTAATTTATTTAATTAACCCTTGTTTTATGATAGTTTTTAGAATGGGTCTGCGAGAGCGTTAACAATGGAGTGAATGAGATCGTGGAGACACCTCTAATCGCCAACCGGATAATGTGATGTCGGTGAAGAAGGAATTAGAGATATCCATGTGGTGAGTGAAGAATTGATAGTTGCACCCGAGATAATCGCAGAGGTAACGGTGAGAGTGAGGAAGAAGAGGAAGAAGAGGTACACAAGAGAGTTTATTAGAGGTATTTTATGATCGAAATATAGAATTGTAAAATTGTATTCATGAGTTAGAAGAAGCAAAGCTAAAGAATTGCAAAATCGTGGAGCAAAAGGATGCAACGATTCAAGCTTGTGTTACCCGACACGTGATGCTTGAACGAAGCACTCTTTTGGCGAGTATAAGATGATAAAGTGGAATCGAGTAAAAGAAGAAATAAGCGAACGAGTGAGAATGAGTGATGCATGGGTAAAAAGTTGCGCACGACGCGTTGATATTATGGAAGAGATGTCCAATCTAAAAGAGAAGATTTAACGATGGACGGGAAGGCGTCGGCGTGAACATCAAGACTATCAACAAATTCTAAGGAAGAGAACGATCGCCGGTTAGATGCTACTGAGATGTGGAGAGGGAGGGACATATAAGGTCAAACTGCTCAAAGCCTTCCAAGGTATGCTATAATTGTGGAAAAGAAGGACATATCGCTCGAGATTATACGATATCGAAACCCGATCCGGCGTGAATGGTGACTCAAAAGGATGTCCCGAGAAAAGTCAAAGTCAAGCGGTTCTTGGAAGAAGCGTTTATCGTGGCCGGTCAAAAATGCGAGGAACCCGAACGAAGTTAGCACGGGTTAGTTAATTATAAATTCTTGCGAAGTTTATACCTTACTAGAATCACAGTTCTACCCATTCTTTTATCTCTTGCTTGCGCTCAACGTTTGAACTTGACTACGGAGAAATTAGACTTTGACCTATTTATGGAGAATCAGTTAGGAGGAACTTTCATTACATCTGTTGTTTAGAAATCTTGTTTGATTCAGTTGGCACTATCACATTACACGTTAACCTTATTTCTATAGAGATATTTGCTTTTGATGTGATTTTAAGGTTAACTACTCATCGTGCCAAATTGATTGCTTTTGTAAGGTTGTTAGTTTTCATATTCCTAAGCAACTTTGTTATCCGAATTCAAGCAATCAAACCATTGTAATCAAACATTTTCATATCAAGCCATGAAGTCATTCGTTTATTACGGATGTCAAGTTTTCTTAGTCCATGTTATGGATTTGAATAAAGACACGTCGATTTGAGTAATATTCTGTTGTTATTGATTTTTCTGACGTATTTTTCGAAGAATTTCTTGGTTTACTCCCAAAGACCGATATTAAATTTTGTATCGACTTTGAACCCGAGACAAAACTCATTCCTAAAATCTCATATCGAATGGCTCTATTGAACTTCGGAGTTAAAAATTCAACTATAGAATTTGGTACCGAGCCTTTATCTTGTGACTTCCTTTGTGGAATTCACAAGCCGAACTCTCTGTAGGGGCGTCATATTCGATGCGATAGTAAACCCGATAGGTGTCATTGTGACGTCTTTATCCAAGATTGGGATATGAGTCATGATTGAGAGCAACCTAAGTCGAGAATCGAAATACGTAGCTTTTAGGCTTAGTTGGTTATTATCGGAGATTCGTTGAAGGATATTCTCGAATCGCTATTCCATTAACGTAGTCGACTCATAGAGATACAAAATTCAAATGGAGCAAGGAATGTGGGAAGAGCTTGAAGAACTCAAGAGGAGACTCATTTCAAAGATATGTTCGACCATGCCATCACGGAAAAGCGAGCGTGGTAGGCGGCGTGTTGAGTAGAAGATCGATTATACAAGTCACGAGAACGATATTGTCAAAGACTCATTTCAGTATAATATACAAATAATAGAGATGGAGATGAAAACTCTAGGTACCCACGTGATGATATCTGATACGTGATGATATACGAGTATAATCGACTTTAATCGATAAAGTTAAAGTTGTTCAAGCTACAACAGGAGATGATGAATTTGAAGAAGGAGGTGCAAGAAGTTGTTATTTCAAAAGCGAGAATCGGTGTGGTGAGAAAGCTCAAACCTTGATTTATTTGAAATCCTCAATCGAGTAGGAGGGCGTGGCCTATAAACTTCGCCTTTAACGCTAAGTATGTACGACGCGTGTTCATAGCGTTTTTCACGTATCGATGTTACGTAAATATGTGGACGACCGAAACACGTCATTGAGTTAGAAACCGGACGAGATAGTAGAAGACTTAACGTATGAGGAGGTACTGTCAAGATTTTGGATAGGAAGGAGCATGTCCTACGCCATGAAAGGTCATACCACAAGTTAAAGTTTTGTGGAGGAATCATGCTATAGAGGAAATGACCAGGAATTGGAAAGCGGAAATGAAAGCGAGGTATCCTCACCTTTTGAAACACTGAATGACGACGTCAATTTCGAGGACGAAATTTCATAAGGAGGGAGGTTGTAAGACCCGAAATTTTTTAAATAAAAGGAATTTCCTTTATTTATTATTTTGAAATAGTAAAGGTTGATTTGATTAATGTGGATAGTTAAGGGTTAAATACATAAATATTTCAAAATAAGCAAGTGGTTATAAAATATTCATTTTTTGGGAATATTCGTTTGGTCGTGGAATATTAAATGCTCGTCGGGGAATATTAAATGACGGTACTATGACTATGTGTGGGCCCCATAACGGAAAGCGATTGGATGAGGAAACGACAAAGTTTGGGTGGTTATAAATAATGGCGTAGTTATTACCAATTAAGACCGTTGGAATACCCGGTGGTTAAAAATCTGATGAATACGCGTGGTTGCACAAAGTAGCACACGATATTGCACATGATATTGTTGAATTATTGATTAAACGTAAGATGGCACCTTTACTCAATAATTTTCACGATGAAGCATTGTTCAATATTTTATTTTATTAATTCAATAATTCTTTGCGTTGATATTTTATATTATTGTTGTTCAATAATTGTCACCGCACGATATTTCCCATTATCGGATCAATAATTCATATGATTTGAATAATATTATTAGATAACATTATTGGCAATGTCTAGAAAGTTACATCTAAGGAGAGGTTTGGTCACCTAATTGCGGCTACCGATGAAGAGAGAGATCCTTATTGGAAAGCCCCTCTTTCACAGGAGCGGCTGGTTGTCATAATTGTGATTACGTAATATTATTTGTGAATAATTAATTATTGATTCATATGATAAGGAAATATTTATTTTATATGAATATAAATGATGGATTTATTTATGTGGTTATTAATGAAGGAATTAATCTTTGAGATGTTTTATTTGTATTTTGTCGGATTGGAGGTATTAAAAGATCAAATCGATTGTTATTATAGCTTTATTGTGTGAGTTATAATATTTAATCCAAACCGTTGGATCGTTGTAATTTTTGGATATGTTATACATATATAAGTTGAGTATATGTCCACAAATTTTGAACCGTTAAAAATGAACGAATGATTTGTTATAAATTTTAAGAGGTGTTTGATTAGGAAAGTAGGGTTATAATTGATTTTGGTGGAAAATTCTAGAATTGAGTGGACCCCACTTGTGGTTGGTGAAGAAATGTCTTTGAATTTTATTTCAAATGTGGTGGTGGCAATAGTAGCAGGTAAAAAGCCATCGGTGTAGTCAAGTCTGCTTTTTGGCGGGCTAACATTTTCCTATAAATAGAGGGCTAAGTTAGAATTGAAAATCACACCGAAACAAAGTTTTCCTCTTCTCTCTCTATATTATTGAGCGTATTTTGTGAGTATTTAGATACTTTGAGAGTTCTTTCAAGATACAAGTTTCATTCAAGATCACTTCCGACCTTTTCCTTAGAAATCTTGATTCTTTGAGGTAAGGGATATTATTTTTTTCGTAATGATATTATTTCTTCAATATCATTATCTTTGAAATGTTGATCCGAGGTTTTTATCAAATTTGGAACTTTTTCATGTCGGGGTTACTATTCATGAGTTCTTATTCACGAGTTACTATTCATGAGTTACTATTCATGAGTTCTTATTTCAGTCAGTACTATTCATGAAGCGTGAAAATGTTTTTTTGTGGAATTTCTATCTTTTGGTGTGAGTTACTATTCACGATATCTAAGACTATTCACGATATCTGACCACTATTCACGTATACGGCACTATTCATCGAAAAATAAAATTTCTTCTTTTTCGTCCAAAATATCTATCTTTGGATACTAGCTTTGATTGTATCCATGTTTTGATCATTCTTGAATTTTACACAACTATGATTATTTTGAGGTATTGTTGGACATGGATAAAACAAAGTACGAATCCTTAATCCTTGTCATTTTGTTTCTTTGGATTCGTTCTTTAAAAATATTTTTCATCATCCTCGCCTAAAATGATGATATTATTGAATATCTTTGGCCTGTAGTGCAAAGATGAATGATTTCTGAAGAATATCTTTGGCAGTAGTGCAAAGATGAAGCAGTGTTGAGATGAACATGAATAGGTGATGAATATCTTTGGCACAGTAGTGCAAAGATGAATATTTGATTTGAGATGAATATTGATTGATGTTACTGAGGATAAAATATTGATGATGGACTATTAAATTCATAGATTATAGTAGATTTCATTCTCTCACGTAACTCTTCTATGAATTATTATTTCCACTGCGAATATTGATCCAAACTTGTTGTCTATTGTATTCTATCATCATTTTTCCTGTTGGAGACTAACAATAATTTGTTGTATATTATCTTAGTCATAATATTCTTTCTTTGGGCTAGTTGAGCTCACCCTTTTCCTTGTTGTTCCATTTTTCTTCTCGGGAGGCGAGAATGTAGCGAGTACTAGTGGGGGGTATGGAATGAAGGTTCTAGAGAGAGTTGTTTAGTAGTCCTCACCATTATTGTAAAATAATGTATCAATAAATGTGATGAGGATTTATTTGAGTATAAATATTGTCTAGAAGATAATATTTGTATTTAAACTCACAGTTTTATTGTTGTGATAATAAAGTTGTAGTTGTTTCTGTACCATGTATTTGGCGACTCAGAATGGGTTGGATGGAATGGACCTATTTTGGGGGCGTCACACTATTCATAAGTTACTATTCACAAATTACTATTCATGAGTTACTATTCACGAGTTACTATTCACGAGTTACTATTCACATGTACTATTCATGACAAAATTGGTTTCTTTTTCTGACCAAATTATCATTGATTTTTGAATCTTACTCTTGTAATTAAATGCAGTTGTTGATCATATTATTTTTATTATCATATATAACATTTTTATAACCCTAATGATGATATTTCTCTTTGACTTGAGTGTAAAGATGGGTAGATTATTGATATGAGTAGATTATTGATATGATCGTGACTATAGGTTCTCTTTGGCCAGTAGTGCAAAGATTAATTGTTGACTGGTATGATCATGACCATTGAATTTATAATTGAATATCTTTAGCTTAAAGGCAAAGGTGAATTGATCAACATGGTTATAATTATTGTTTATATAAATTTTGAATTGATTATATATTTCTTTGAGATATTAATATCTTTGGCCCGTAGTGCAAAGATGACATGTTGTTGAATATCTTTGGCCTGTAGTGCAAAGATCAATTGTTGTTGAATATCTTTGGCTCGTAGTGCAAAGATGTCCTGTTGTTGAATATCTTTGGCCCATAGTACAATGATGAAATTATTAGTATGATTATGAACAGGAACTGTGATTTGGTATAACCATGATCTTTGATGTTTCAGGTAAAGACATGTGATGAAAATTATCTTCGTCTTAGATGAGAAGAGGAAATTAGAACTACAATTATGATTATGAGTTATTCACATGGATTGTGAGCAGGAGGATCATTGATTGATTTCTGAGGTTAAAACATTGTTGGTGGACTTTTAACATGGAGAAGATAATAGACTTTATGGTCTATTTGACTCTTCTAATGGATTGCTTCGTTCATTTGCAACTATGGTTGAAAAGTTTTATCATCTACCATATGTTCTAAATCTACGATTCATTCTTGATGAAGGCTATTGATAAATTATTTATCTTAGTCATGATATTCTTTTTTGGGCTAGTTAGGCTCACCCTTTTGCTTCACAATTCTTTTCGTGTAACAAGAGTGTATTTGGGTTGAAAGTAAGTATGAGGGAATAGAAGCGGTGGTCTATAGTCATTGAGGTTCTCCTAAATAGTATGGAAATAATTTTATTGAGAACTTTAGATAAGTGTGTCGTATTGTACACGTCTATTTGATATTTAATTTTGGTGAACCGAATAGGGTGAGGTGAACCCAACTTTGAAAAGGGTGTTTTGCCACTATCATACAAGATATCTAATGACCTACGAGTTATCATAAGATGGGTTGTGCACATCCACTTCTTTGAGTATATCTACGAGCACTACCTATATAATCTTGGGGTTTTGTTGAAATATAATTTTCAATTGCAGACAGTGGAGATAGTTATATGTCAAGAGAAGACTCACCATTGGAAAGAACATGATAGTAATCTTCTCGTTTTTCTTTGGGGTCTATTAGGTCAACCAAGGATAATTCTGTGGGCATATGATATCTATCATAACTTATATGCATGGCCTCCCATGTACGAAGGTTTTCTTGAGCATTTTTCAAAGATTTTAATTTCTAAAACAGCTTATTGATTGTACCTTTATGTAATGTATCAATGTGAGAGTCTTTGACACAAGTTGGTGTCCGAGTCACTGATTGCTATTTAAACTCATAGTATATGTGTTATCTTATTTTGCGCGAAAATTGTAATAATGAAGTTGTAGTTGTTTTCTGTACCATGTATTTGGTGACTCAGAATGGGTTGGATGGATTGGTCCTATTTTGGGGGCGTCACAATGTGGGTGTATTGGTCCACATATATCACTAATATGAATTCTTTCTTAGAAAGATGAACACTAAATAAAAATAATTAAATGTGATAGTTTGGTAATTAATTTACTTTGATATAATCAGTGTAAAGAAATCTTCTGGTTCTTTATGGGATGTTCATGGGAGTTTTCAATAATTCAATGCATCATTATAGATCCTAGATGATCATGCCAAATCATAAAAACATTTGGATCCGAACACTTCTGGTGTATTGCACACTTCTGGTGTATTACAATATTTGTTTCAACTATTCTCATTTTAGTATAATATAACCCAGAAGAAAAAATATACAATTTTTCTAATATAAGCTTCTAGCATGATACTATTGAAGTAATATAAATAAATTCTTCATTACCTTCAATATTAGTTTCAATATGATAACTATTATAACGTATATCCTTAAAGTTGAGCAAATTTATGCTTGCCTCAGAAGAATATAAAGAATTATCAATACAAAGTTTTGTGCCCTTTGATAACATTATAATCGCTCTTCCAGAGACTTTAATTAAATTTGATGAATAATCACTCTTCTAGAGTCTTCAATTATGTTTGATGAATAATCACTCTTCTAGAGCTTTTAATTAAGTTTGATGAGCTTCTGGCCCATACAACTACATATATGTAAAACATAAATATAACTTTATTACTTGAAACATAAATAAAACATATAATAAAAATACCTATTATAATGTCATAATATAATGAAATAAAAATAATTAATTGGTATGAATATTTTTATCAACATATCATCAAGGAAATCATAGATATCAAAATTAGTTATATCCACTCCATTTGAAAAGTCAAAATAATTCATGGGATCTTCAGAATCATTAATTATGATCAATAAAGTCAAAATAATTCATGGGATCTTCAAGATCATTATAATCAATAAAGTTTATTTCAATTCCATTTCCTTTTCTTTTATTATTGGTAGTGCAAATCTACCAAATATTTAGGAATACGACGGGTACATTCCATTTTCTATATTGATTGTTCTTTTCACGTCCACTACCATAACCACAACCATAATTTCCTCTATGATTATCAAATGAGGTTCCATTCACTTCAAGGAATGTAATAGAATCGGTCGAGCGAGATTGTTGGTTTTCAAATAAAAACTCATTATTTTGTCTGACCACTAGAAGACATAATATCACTTCTGGGAACATAGTTTCTTTTATCGCTTCAGGGAATATTTTGTGAACTTCCGCTCTCGATATTGCTATTGCAAGAGCATATTCGAGGCATGAAATATAATAAATATTTTCTCTAACATGTCTTCATTAGTATTTTTTTCTTTTCACATAATTTTAATAGTGAGATTATTTTTAAAAATGTAGAATTGTTCTCACTCAACACTTTTAAAATCTTTCAACTTCGTGTGCAACCAATTATAATGAGCTTTTGGGATAATTACAAATTTTTGATACTCATATCTTTTTTCTTTAAAATTATTTCATAAGACAAGTGAGTGTTTTACTTGTAATGTACTCATATTTTAATTTTTTCATGGAGATGATAACGAATAAAATCATTAATTTTGTATGATCCTGTAGGGATGCATGATTGCCAACTTTAATTGTATCTCCAAGGTTCTTTGCCTTTATATGAATCTCAGCATCAAGATTCCATTATAAATAATTCTTGCTCGATATAAATCAAGGGCAACAAATTCAAATTTATAAGATTTGAATATTAAATAACTAAACATATTCCCCATCAAATTAAATAATTATATATGTTCAAATTTAATTATAATGAAACAATTTATAGAAATACAGTAAAACACGAAATTAAATTTGTCCACTAAAACTAAATAACAAACTAACACTACTAAGTATATTTATCATTGTAACTTCATACAAAAATATATCAAAAAGATCATTAAAAATATATCAAATATGCTACCATGCCAAAAAGAAATATATCAAAAGATCATTAGAAATATATTAATATAGAAAACAATAATAAAACTAAAGACTATAACCATTCATGTGGCTTTTGCTGAATAATTGTGAGTCATGACTAGCAATGATAATAGCTATAAATAAAATAATAGAAACATTTGTCTTCAGTGGTTTGAATTTGATGATTGTCTATCTACTCTTGTAGCTTGTGTATGTGAATCATACATTATTAATCTACGACCATATTACACTACTTTATCATATATATATATATATATATATGATTAAATTTAATTGTAATGAAACAATACTTACATTGAGTTTAGAGAACTCCTTTTTCAAAATTGGGTAGAACTTCATGCTGATAACGTGTTATAAACGATTACTAAAATTAAGAACAAAGAGATTACTAAAATTAAGAAAAAAGATGATTAGAGGAAAGAGAGCCTTTTTATTGTATTTTTGTGTAAGACCCCGAAATTTTTTTAAATAAAAAGGAATTTCCTTTATTTATTATTTTGAAATAGTAAGGGTTGATTTGATTAATGTGGATAGTAAAGGGTTAAATACATAAATATTTCAAAATAAGCAAGTGGTTATAAAATATTCATTTTTTTTTGGGAATATTCGTTTGGTCGTGGAATATTAAATGCGTCGAGGAATATTCGTTTGGTCGTGGAATATTCGATCGTCGGGAATATTAAATGCGACGGCGCAGCCCATGTGGGCCCCATGTGAAAGCGATTGGATGAGGAAAACGACAAATATAAGTTGGTTAAAAATAACTGGCGTAGTTATTACTGTTAAGATCGTTGGAATACCCGGTGGTTAAAATACAAGATGTCTGCGTGGTCGCACAAGAGAAGATACCACGGTATTGCATGATTGTTGAATTATTGATCCTTACGTAAGAAGGCACTACTCAATAATTTTTACAAAGAGTTCTTATTTAATATTTTATTTTATTGATTCAATAATTGTTGCGTTGATATTTTATATTATTGTTGTTCAATAATTGTCAACGCATGATATTTCCCATTATCAGATCAATAATTCATATTATTTGAATAATATTATTAGATAGCATTATTGGCAATGTCTAGAAAGTTCTGTCAAGGAGAGGTTTGGTCACCTAATTGCGCGCCAGTAAGGAGAGATCCTTATTGGAAAGCCCCCTCTTTCCTGGGAACTGCCTGGTTGTCATAAATGTGATTCTATAATATTATTTGTGAATAATTAATTATTGATTCATATGATAAGGAAATATTTATTTTATATGAATATAAATGATGGATTTATTTATGTGGTTATTAATGAAGGAATTAATGTTGAGGTGTTTTATCAGTATTTTATCGGATTGGAGGTGTTAAAAATCAAATCAGGGGTTTTGAGATATATTATGGGGTTATAATTTTTAATCCGACCGTTGGATTGTGGTAATTTTTGGGTATGTTATACATACATAAGTTGAGTATATGTCCACAAATTTTGAACCGTTAAAATGAACGAATGATTTGTTGTGAATTTTAAGAGGTGTCGGATTCTAAATTAGGTTTATAATTGATTTTGGTGGAAAATTCTAGAATTGAGTGGGCCCCACTTATGGTTGGTGAAAAAAATGTGCTGAATTTTATTTCAAATGTGGTGGGTGGCAATAGTAGCGAGTAAAGCCATCAGTAAGCAGTCAAGTCCGCTTCTACGGCTAACATTTTCCTATAAATAGAGGGCTAAGTTAGAATTGAAAATCACACCGTAAACAAAGTTTTCTCTCTTTCTCTCTATATTATTGAGCGTATTTTGTGAGTATTTAGATACTTTGAGAGTTCTTTATTCAATTACAAGTTTCATTCAAAGATCACTTGACCTTTCCTTCCTTAAAAATCGATTCTTTGAGGTAAGGGATATTATTTTTTCAGTAATGATATTATTTCTTCAATATCATTATCTTTGAAATATTGGTTGGAACTTTTATCAAATTTGAAACTTTTTCATGCTCGGGGTTACTATTCATGAGTTACTATTAGGAGTTACTTATTCATGAGTTACTATTCACGAGTTACTTATTCACAAGTACTATTCATGAAAGCGTGAAAATGTTTTTGTGGAATTTCTATCTTTTGGTGTCTGAGTTCTTATTCACGATACTAAGACTATTCACGTATCTGACACTATTCATAGAAAAATAAAATTTCTTCTTTTGTCCAAAACATCTATTCGGATACTAGCTCTCGATTGTATCCATGTTTTGATCATTCTTGAATTTTACACCACTATGATTATTTTGAGGTATTTTTGAACATGGATAAAACAAAGTACGAATCCTTAATCCTTAATCCTTGTCATTTTGTTACCTTTGGATTCGTTTCTTTAAAAATATTTTTCATCATCCTCGGTCTTAAATGATGATATTATTGAATATCTTTGGCCTGTAGTGCAAAAGATGAATGATTTCGAAGAATATCTTTATTGTAGTGCAAAAGATGAACAGTGTTGAGATGAACATGATCGATCGATTAATATCTTTGGCACTGTAGTGCAAAGATGAATGATTTCGAAGAATATCTTTGGCCCAGTAGTGCAAAGATGAATGATTTCGAAGAATATCTTTGGCTGTAGTGCAAAGATGAGCAGTGTTTAAATGAACATGACCGATCGATGAATATCTTTGGCCTTTAGTGCAAAGATGAGCAGTGTTTAAATGAAATACGACCGATCGATGAATATCTTTGGCCTTTAGTGCAAAGATGAGCAGTGTTGAGATGAACATGACCGATTGATGAATATCTTTGGCCGTAGTGCAAAAGATGAATATTTGATTTGAGATGAATATTGATTGATGTTCTGAGGATAAAATATTGATGATGGATCGTTAAATTCATAGATTATAGTAGATTTCATTCTCTACGTAACTCTTCTATGAATTATTATTTCGGCATGCGAATATTGATCCGAAACTTGTTGTCTATTGTATTCTATCGATTTTTTCCTGTTGGAGACTAACGATAATTTGTTGTATATTATCTTAGTCATAACATTCTTTTTTCGGGCTAGTTGAGCTCACCCTTTTCCTTGTTGTTCCATTTTTCTTCTCGGGAGGCGAGAATGTAGCGAAAGTACTAATGGGGTATGGAATGAAGGTTCTAGAGAGAGTTGTTTAGTAGTCCTCACCATTATTGTAAAATAATGTATCAATAAATGTGATGAGGATTTATTTGAGTATAAATATTGTCTAGAAGATAATATTTGTATTTAAACTCACAGTTTTATTGTTGTGATAATAAAGTTGTAGTTGTTTCTGTACCATGTATTTGGCGACTCAGAATGGGTTGGATGGAATGGACCTATTTTGGGGTCGTCACAGTTGGTATCAGAGCTTAGGGATATGATCTCTGGCGGAGATCGGGGAATAGAACTAGGAGGGGAGAGACGAGTAAATCCTTCGCTAGTGTGTCCTACCTAAGCTTATTGTTGGTTGGTCATAATATAGGGGTATTATGTGATTTGTTAATTTATTTAATTAACCCTTGTTTTATGACAGTAATTGAGAATGTCGACTGAGAATATTAATAGTGGTGTAAATGAGACCGTGGAGATGCCTGTACTTAACAACGAGGAGAACGTCTAACAAGTGGCAATGTACCTCCCTGTGAATAACACCACCGAAGCGAGATGATGAACGAGGGATGTTTAGAAGTTTTTGCGGTTCATGCAAAATCGCAGACGAGGAGACTCGTGTTCAAAATACTGAGGAGGAGATGATAGCAATTCACGGGTGGTCACAATGGCCAAGCGGTTCAAAGAGTTAGGACCACCGAGTGCGGGGAAAGCGAGATCCGATCATGCCGGCGGAAACATGGGTCAAGCAAATTACCAAGATATTCGATGTCTTGGGATGCACCTGAGAACAGAAAGTTCCATTCGCCACCTTTATGTTAGTGCATGGAAAAAGACGATTCTTGGTGGGAATCGGAAGCGTACATCCATTCACCGCACTCAAGATGTCATGGGAGACGTTTGTAGAAGCAGTTCAATGACAAGTACTTCCTCGAAAGTATTCGCTATATGAAGGAAGTGGAGTTTATTAGATTGGAGCGAGAATAACATGACGGTGTCCCAAAGACGAGGCGAAGTTTATGAGTTATCCGTGTTCACACCTCATTTGGTGGAGAATGAGGAACGATGACGCGGATGTTTCGAGAGGTTTAAAACCCGATACGTCCAAGATCTCATTTCTCATAAATTTTCTCTATTCAGATGTTTAAGCAGTGGCTCAGTTTAGAAGCGAGATAACGAAATACGCTCAATCGAGGGACCATAACCGAGGATCATACCAAAGATAAGAATCATCGTAATAACGATAACCGGTGGAGAGAAAGAAGAATACGGACAAAGGCGGTAACCACTCGGTGGTAATCGTCGTCGTGAAAAATAGAAGAAGCGAGTTGGGAGGAGATTTTAAAAGAGGAGATTCAACAACCACCATGTGAAGACGTTAGCGCCAAGAAGAATCGGTTCCAAGGAGGAGAAAGACCATCGGTCAGATGTTACAAAATCAACGGGAAAGAGGACATATCATTCAAACCGCGCACAACAGTTTAAGGTATGCTATAATTGTGGAAAAGAAGGACATATCGTTCGAGATTAGACGATATCGAAACCCGATCCAACGGAATGGTGACTCAAAAGGATGTCCCGAGAAAAGTCAAAGTCAACGATTCACGAAGAGGCGTTTGTCGTGACCGGTCAAAATGCGAGGAACTCGAACGAAGTTAGCACGGGTTAGTTAATTATAAATTCTTGCGAAGTTTATACCTTACTAGATATCTGGGTTCTACCCATTCTTTTATCTCTCTCGCTTGCGCTCAACGTTTGAACTTGACTACGGAGAAATTAGACTTTGACCTATTTATGGAGAATCCGTTAGAGAAACTTTCATTACATCCGTTGTTTAGAAATCTTGTTTGATTCAGTTGGCACTATCACATTACCGTTAACCTTATTTCTATAGAGATATTTGCTTTTGATGTGATTTTAAGGTTAACTACTATCATCATTGCCAAAATTGATTGCTTTTGTAAGGTTGTTAGTTTTCATATTCCTAAGCAACCCGTTATTCGAACTCAAGCAATCAAACCATTGTAGTCAAACATTTTCATATGAAGCCATGAAGTCATTCGTTTATTACGGATGTCAAGTTTTCTTAGTCCATGTTATGGATTTGAATAAAGACACGTCGATTTGAATAATATTCTTGTTGTTATTGATTTTCCCGACGTATTTCTGAAGAATTTATTGGCTTACTCCCAAAGATCGATATTAAATTTTGTATCGACTTTGAACCCGAGACAAAACTCATTTCTAAAATCTCACATCGAATGGCTCTATTGAACTTCGTGGAGTTAAAATTCAACTATAAAATTTGGTACATGAGCCTTTATCTTGTGACTTCCTTTGTGGAATTCACCTAAGCCGAACTCTCCGTAAGGGACGTCATATTCGATGCGATAAGAAATCGATAGGTGTCATTGTGACGTGCTATCCAAGGTTGGAATATGAGTCACAGTTGAGAATAACCTAAGTCGGTAATCGAAATACGTAGCTAACTCGTAGAGATACAAAATTTGAATGGAGCAAGGAATGTGGGAAGAGCTTCGAAGAACTCAAGAGGAGACTCATTTCAGCATATGTTCTGACCATGCCATCCTGGAAAAGAGAACGTGGTACCTGACGTGTTGAGTAGAAGATCGTATACAAGTACGAGTACAATATTGTCAAAGACTCATTTCGTATAATATACAAATAATAGAGATGGAGATGAAAACTCTAGGTACCCACGTGATAATATACGAGTATAATCAACTTTAATCAATAAAGTTTAAGTTGCTCAAGCCACCGACCCGGAGCTGATGCGTATGAAGAAGAAAGTACAAGAAGGAGCTATTCCGGAAGCGAGAATTGATGAAGAAGGAATACTTGAGTCCACTCTAGACTTTGTGTTCCTAACGACTGACGATTTGAAGAACAAGATTATGATGGAGGCACACAATACACCATTTGCAATCCATCTCGGAAGTACTAAAATGTATCGTGATCTTGACATACATTTTGGTGGAACAATATGAAGAGAGATTGCAAAGTTTATCTCGATGTGTTTAACTTGCCAACGTGTAAAAGGCGGAGCATCTAGTACCTAAGGTCCGTTGCAACCACTTGAGATTCCGGAATGGAAGTGGGAACACATTACTATGGATTTCGTTACGGGTCTTCCTGCGGTTTCTCAAGGCATAGATGCGATTTGGGTTATTGTTGATAGATTAACCAAGTCTACTCATTTCTTACCGATACGAGAAACTTATTTCCTTGAACGTCTTTCTTGTATGTACGTAAATGAGATTGTGAGATTGCATGGCATGCCTGTATCCATAGTTTCGGATCGTGACCCAAGATTCACTTCAAGATTTTGGGTTAGCTTGCAAAAAGCTATGGGCACGGATTTGTGATTTAGTTTGACATACCATCCCCAAACCAGACGGACAATCGGAGAGGACTATTCAAACTCTTGAAGATATATTAAGACTCGTGTCCTAGACTTCAAGGGTAGTTGGGATAAGTATTTACCATTGGTGGAATTCTCCTACAACAACAAGCAGTTATCGACAAGTATAGGTGTGGCTCCATTCAAGCATTATATGGGACGAAAATGTCGTTCTCCAATATGTTGGGATGAGGTGGGTGAAGCAACATTGTTGGGACCCGAAAGTTAAGACGTATGACTACCAAAAAGATCCAAATGATTCGATAACGTATACAAGCGGCACAAGATCGACAAAAGAGTTATGCGGATCTTTATCGAAAGGACGTGGAATTTAGTGTGGGGATCATGTATTATTGCGAGTTGCTCCATGGAAGGGAGTTACAAGATTTAGGAAGAGAGGAAAGCTCAATCCATGATTTATTGGTCCATTTCAAATTCTTGACCAAGTAGGAAATGTAGCTTTATAGACTTGCGTTACCTCCAAGTATGTCTCGTGTTCATAATGTGTTTCACATATCGGTGCTTTTCAGTAAATATGTGAAAGACCCGAACCACGTTATAGAGTTAGAACCAGGACGAGATAGCCAAGACTTAACGTATGAGGAGGTACTGTCAAGATTTTGGATAGGAATGAGCATGTCCCTACGCCAAGAAAGGTCATACCACAAGTTAAAGTTTTGTGGAGGAATCATGCTATAGAGGAAATGACACGGGAATTGAAAGCGGAAATGAAAGTGAGGTATCCTCACCTTTTCAAACACCAGAATACGTCGCCAATTTCGAGGACGAAATTTCATAAGGAGGGAGGTTGTAAGACCTCAAATTTTTTAAATAAAAGGAATTTCCTTTATTTATTATTTTGAAATAGTAAGGGTTGATTTGATTAATGTGGATAGTAAAGGGTTAAATACATAAATATTTCAAAATAAGCAAGTGGTTATAAAATATTCATTTTGTGGGGAATATTCGTTTGGTCGTGGAATATTCGTGATCGTTGGGAATATTCGTTTGGTCGTGGAATATTAAATCTGTCGGGGAATATTCGCATTTACTCAGCAGCAGCCCAAATATGTGGGCCCCATAACCTGAAAAGCGATTGGATGAGGAAAACGACAAATATAAGTTGGTTAAAAATAACGGCGTAGTTATTACAATTAAGATCATTGGAATACCCGGTGGTTAAAATACGATGAATACGCGGGTCGGTTACAAGAAGACACCACGGTATTACAAGAGATTGTTGAATTATTGATCCTTACGTAAAGAAGGCACTACTCAATAATTTTCACAAGAGTTATTCTTGTTTAATATTTTATTTTATTGATTCAATAATTGTTGCGTTGATATTTTATATTATTGTTGTTCAATAATTGTCACCGCACAAGATTTCCCATTATCGGATCAATAATTCATATTATTTGAATAATATTATTAGATAACATTATTGGCAATGTCTAGAAAGTTCTCGCATCTAAGGAGAGGTTTGGTCACCTAATTGCCAAGAAGGAGAGATCCTTATCGAAAGCCCCTCTTTCCGGGAGCAACTGGTCATTGTCATAAATGTGATTCTATAATATTATTTGTGAATAATTAATTATTGATTCATATGATAAGGAAATATTTATTTTATATGAATATAAATGATGGATTTATTTATGTGGTTATTAATGAAGGAATTAATGTTGAGGTGTTTTATCAAGTATTTTATCGGATTGGAGGTGTTAAAAATCAAATCGGGGTTTTGAGATATATCATGCGGGGTTATAATTTTTAATCAAACCGTTGGATTGTGGTAATTTTTGGGTATGTTATACATACATAAGTTGAGTATATGTCCACAAATTTTGAACCGTTAAAATGAACGAATGATTTGTTGTGAATTTTAAGAGGTGTCGGATTCTAAATTAGGTTTATAATTGATTTTGGTGGAAAATTCTAGAATTGAGTGGGCCCCACTTATGGTTGGTGAAAAAATGTGCTGAATTTTATTTCAAATGTGGTGGGTGGCAATAGTAGGTAAAGCCATCAGTAAAGCAGTCAAGTCTGCTTTATGGCTAACATTTTCCTATAAATAGAGGGCTAAGTTAGAATTGAAAATCACACCGTAAAACAAAGTTTTCCTCTTTCTCTCTATATTATTGAGCGTATTTTGTGAGTATTTAGATACTTTGAGAGTTCTTTGTTCAAGACAAGTTTCATTCAAAGATCACTTCCGACCTTTCCTCCCAAGAAATCTTGATTCTTTGAGGTAAGGGATATTATTTTTTCGTAATGATATTATTTCTTGATATCATTATCTTTGAAATATTAGTTGGAACTTTTATCAAATTTGGAACTTTTTCATGTCTAAGGTTATTATTCATGAGTTACTATTCAGAGTTACTATTCATGAGTTACTATTCACGAGTTACTATTCACAAGTACTATTCATTAAGCGTGAAAATATATTTTGTGGAATTTCTATCTTTTTGGTGAGAGTTACTTATTCACGATATAAGACTATTCACGATATCTGTGACTATTCACGATATCTAAGACTATTCAATAGAAAAAATAAAATTTCTTCTTTTGTCCAAAACATCTATTCGGATACTAGCTCGATTGTATCCATGTTTTGATCATTCTTGAATTTTACACCACTATGATTATTTTGAGGTATTTTTGAATATGGATAAAACAAAGTACGAATCCTTAATCCTTAATCCTTGTCATTTTGTTTCTTTGGATTCGTTTCTTTTAAAAATATTTTTCATCATCCTCGGTCTTAAATGATGATATTATTGAATATCTTTGGCCAGTAGTGCAAAAGATGAATGATTTGAAGAATATCTTTGGCTTTGTAGTGCAAAGATGAGCAGTGTTGAGATGAGCATACGACCGATCGATTAATATCTTTGGCTCAGAGTGCAAAGATGAATGATTTCGAAGAATATCTTTGGCTCAGAGTGCAAAGATGAATGATTTCAAGAATATCTTTGGCTTCAGTAGCAAAGATGAGCAGTGTTTAAATGAATACGACCGATCGATGAATATCTTTGGCCTTTAGTGCAAAGATGAGCAGTGTTTAAATGAACATGACCGATCGATGAATATCTTTGGCCTTTAGTGCAAAAGATGAGCAGTGTTGAGATGAACACTTGACCGATTGATGAATATCTTTGGCCCAGAAAGGCAAAGATGAATATTTGATTTGAGATGAATATTGATTGATGTTACAGGATAAAATATTGATGATGGACCGTTAAATTCATAGATTATAGTAGATTTCATTCTCTACGTAACTCTTCTATGAATTATTATTTCACCGCGAATATTGATCTCAAAACTTGTTGTCTATTGTATTCTATCGATTTTTTTCCCTGTTGGAGACTAACGATAATTTGTTGTATATTATCTTAGTCATAACATTCTTCTTGGGCTAGTTGAGCTCACCCTTTTCCTTGTTGTTCCATTTTTTTCTTCTCGGGAGGCGAGAATGAATGTAAGTAGTAGTAATGGGTATGGAATGAAGGTTCTAGAGAGTTGTTTAGTAGTCCTCACCATTATTGTAAAATAATGTATCAATAAATGTGATGAGGATTTATTTGAGTATAAATATTGTCTAGAAGATAATATTTGTATTTAAACTCACAGTTTTATTGTTGTGATAATAAAGTTGTAGTTGTTTCTGTACCATGTATTTGGCGACTCAGAATGGGTTGGATGGAATGGACCTATTTTGGGGGCGTCACATTTTGTATCTATCCCATTCTCTTATACAATGATATTATTTATAGATATATGGACTTGAAAGTTTCAAAACTCAAAAATCTTGAGTTTTAAAACTTAATGAACATGGGAGTTCCATAATACCAAAGATCATTACAATTAAATATAAAATCTAGACATCCATAAATATATATGTTATAATTTTATAACAATTAAAATTATATTTATTTTTCCTAAATATTAAAATTTACGTAAGACAAACTTATTATTACAAAATGAATCTTATTATTCATATAAAAAGTATTAAAAATTATATTAATTATTTTTGTCATATATTAAACTAAACATAAGTCATACTTAAGCATAATTATTTACAATAAAAATGACAAATATTGTTACTCAAAAAAGAAAAAATATATTAAAAAAATATTTTTACAAGATAGAGGTAGTAATAAATATTATATACTAAAAAATATAATCAAAATCATAAACATTCCAATTTTTTACATCTACTCAAGAAAATTTAACATATAAAAATCATAATATATGAAACTAAGAATTCAAATAATATTTTTTGTTGTTAAACACCAAAAACTAAATTATCAACATACTCAACCACTTTAATTAGAATAGCTCCATTAATAATTTAATTTACACAATTTAATATTTCTATCAGTCATCCAAAAATATGTGTTAATTAAACTAAATTAGTTTTTTTATAAGTTACCAACAATTTAAATGAGACTGTCTTAATTACAAATAAAATTATAATTAAAATGTATTGTATTAAAAAGGATAATTAAACATATATTTATTATTTATGAATTAAAATTTGATAACATATAAGGGTAAATATATAACTTTATCTATTTTATCAATCCTAAAACTTACAGAGACTTACTTACTAGTTGTTGCTTAAAAAATTAGAGGGAGGTGAGTATTATTATGATTATCAGAGGAGTTATCAACGTATTTTACTCTTTTAAATATAATATTTTTAAACGATATTTTAATTGATCTCAAATCAATGCAACAGTCTAAATTTGATGACTTAATAGTTCAAAAAAAAAAAAAATTTATTTTATTTGTTTATCTTTATTCAATTCTTAGTGATAAATGGTACATTGTATATAATAAATTTATACTAAAATTTTGTGAAAAAACATAACTTTTGGATTTTTGAGTTGACTTTTGAAAATATCAAAACTTATGACCAATTAAAAGACATAAAATAAAAATAAAAACATTTTGAACTACCATCAACTGAGTTACCAAAGTTAAATTATTGAGTTGATTCAAAACTAACTAAAATAATTGGGTACTTGTATTGTTATAAATGAATAAATATTTTTGGTCATCAACCACATCATTTTGTCCTCTTATTCTTGTATCATTTTCAATTGTATACCCAATTATTATGAATTTGGTGACCCATCACCATAAAAATATGTATCGCGATAAATTTATGTTAAATTATAATTACAAATTTATCAATATATTATATTGATAAGAGTTATAAGATGACCCGCTTATATACATTTTTCTTAAAAAATTACTATTAATACTTATTCACGTTACTCATAATACAGTTGAACTGGCCTATAATTGTTTTGAATAGAACGATAAATCCTGTTGATGGCTATAATAGCCAAGACTGTCATTGAAAACCGAGTCCGAGAGGTAAGACTGATTAAAATGAAAAGACAAAAAAGATCTTCCACATTAAATAAGATGGTGGCTTAGAGCCTTTGACATTGACAAAAATAATAATCCATTCAACAATTCCAAACGGCCCCTTAATAATTTAATAAATGATGACGAGCATAACAGCATAAGAAGAACAAAAGACCATCAAATATGTATATACAAGTATATATATATTGACAAGGCAATCAAATATGTTATTCTAAACTACATTTCCAATGAGTAAAACATAGTGGTTGTACTCCAAATTATTGAATTTCTCTCATATATTTATTTTCTGGATTTCGGTGTCAAAGTAAACTTCTACGAGATTTGGATAGACCTGATCTACTTGCAATATACTAACTATATAAAAACTAGAACTTTACAGGGGAGAGCTTACTCACTCTCTCTCCTTAGTCATACTTGGCTTACCTAGCTCCGCGACTAGAGACATACATTCGATTATCAGTTATTTGCACTCCTTGAGGCCGAACATTACCGACTTTAAAAGTCTTGTCAATTCATGCTCGCCGAGCTGCTTCTTGAATCTGGCGATCATGATCTTTAAGCATCTGATCTACATTGTTTGAGGGAACTAGCAAAGGACCAGAGAAATGGATTTTGTTTCCCTTGAACCCATGACCAATCTAAAGACCATCAAAAGAGAAACGAAAAAAATAACTGTAAGATAACATTTCATACACTATGTACATGTTAGAGATCGAGAATCATGATGCTCTATAATTAGAGCAACTAATGAGTGAAGGTTACACAATATATACACGCATACACAAACACATTGCGAGTATAAAAGGTGGTATTATGAATGAATTATAGTGTCCGTAAATAAAAGGTGGTATTATGAATGAATTATAGTGTCCGTAAAGATTTGATATTACCAAAATTACTCTTGAAAAAAAGCTTTTGTTGTTGATCTTGACCATTGATGATATTAAAGTAAAATTTTCTCTTAGAAAGATGACTTTTAAAAGAGAATTATTCAACTTGGGATTGGGAAATTATTAGAGGAACACAACATTGTGGAAAACTAAAATTCAATAATATGTTTTAGTTGATGTTTAATTATCTGTCTTAGGAAAGTTCTGGATAGCCAGATATATTGTAGCCTTTTCATAGAAACTCATTTGGACAACTAAGAAGTATTCACATGGTAATTACTTAATATATATTCATGATTTAATCACATTTAAAAAAAGGGTCCAAAAATGGTTAATATAACTTGCAACCATAAAGTTTGAGTTTTGTCATGAAACTCACCAGAACTGATTCATTAGTACTCGCACTTAAATTATCCATATGCCGAGAACTAGTAATTCCCCGAGTTTGATGCTTCCTATCCTGCTTCCCTGAGTTTCCCAATTCGTCAAATGATCCTGAAAGCCTACTCACTTTATCTGTTGCCTCTGGATGTGAGGGAACAAACTTATCTCTGGATTCTTCAGTCAATGAAGTCCTAGATGCTACTAAACCAGATAGCGATGACAAGTTGGTTCTGGCTGAAACAATGGAAATATCATCATATTTCTTCCCAGCATTCGTCCATAGAACACTGGGAACCAATGGTCCTGAATAAGAAGCTCTGTTTGGAGGATGTTCCATTTGATCTTTAATCACTTCTTTTAGAGCTTGTGTTGGTTTAGGTGGATCAATAGGAAAACCGAAAGCAACTTCATCCTTATGGGGGTTGAAAAGCTCACTCCGGGTCTTTGGATTCGAAAGTCCTCTTCTCTGTGATAAAATGAAATATTTAATTGACAGGATACTGGTATACATTGACAAAATAAAATTAAGTGAAGATATTGGCCTGCTTCTCATATGTAGTGGGAGGAAGGAATGGATTGAAAAGGATAAACACTGCAAGTTCCATTGATAATTTTAAACTCAGACGTAGACTTGGGCTGATAACCTATTGGTGGGGAATTAAAGTCATTTATATGGAACTCAAGCAAGCAGCAGTCACAGTAAGTTACTGCCGAAGTAGATGTAAGCTCTTTCTTCTAACGTGAACATTTTTGGACTGAAGGTTCTATACGTGTTCTTTTCACTTATTACCTTTATTCTCCTTCTACCACATCCTGTCAAACTGCTGAAGACATGAAACAGAATAGAACTTCAAAATATGTTTTAGTACCTGCATTGATGTGACTGACTCAGCATTAGCATCAGGCGCTGGAACAGCCCGAGATTCTTTTGATCCTCTTATTTCCCGGTCAACCGTTTGGCCCTTGACTCCTACTGCTCCTTGCCTAAGAGAAATAATTACATTTAGCATTATAACACCACCTTGGATGGCAAGACATACATGTGACTAAGAAACAAAGTGTGAAGCAAAAAGTCAAGTTTCTCAAACCCAATCTAAAAGAAGTATGAAGCAAAGTCACTCGGTCAGTAAACATAATCGGCATATGTCATTCAAAGGCATCAGTATGAATACATAACCTCTGCCATTTTGACTCGCAGTAAACATAATCGGTATATGTCATTCAAAGTCACGTGAATGATGATTAATTCTAGAGTAAATACCTTCTAGCTTCTTCATCCCGCAGTTTTGCATCAATCTCTTTACTGGGAGGATATTTAGGCAAACTTGAGGGATAACAAGCATGTGGTTTTATCGTAAAGAACTGCCAGAAAAGAAACTGATGGTTAGCCACTGTACAAACACTTGCGTAAATCTCACTTACCAAAGAATGTAATTAAGTAGAATAATTATAACTACATGAAAACCAACTGCGAGGGCAACTTATATACTACCATGAAAATTCCTTAGTAGGCTAGAAAGACAAAGTATTCTTATTTGATGGCAATGGCCAAAAACTCAAGAAGAAGCTAAAAGAAAAGGAATAGAATAAAGTTGCAACAAACATTAATCTCTAACATGTAATCTCCCCCATCCCAGATTTTGGTCTCTTCAACAGAAAATCCAAGATGAAACCTCAAAAGATTATCTATGAGGTGCTTTGCAATGTGCCTGAACTAACTAACCTGGCCTCTGTAGCTACGTATCAGCATTCACAGGCTGGCTGCCCAGTTAAAGGTGGCAGATTTTCGCAACAGCTAGAGACACATATAAATTGGGGGGATGGAATAGCTAATCCAGTAACCATTACTTTAACCTTAGTTTTGTACCTGCTAATTCTATTTTGTGTGTGAGATAGTACCTCAAGCTGTCAGATTATCATTATATGGACCTGAAATGCGTATTTCATAGTTCATATATTATGATATATCAAATTCTTACTTATGATGCCATGAGAATGAAGAAGTTGACTATATGCATTTATTGTCTCATTCAATTTAAGAAGCACATTCAAAAACAAGGGATCAGACACAAGGAGATGTGGATATTCCCATGTGTTAACATAAGTAGGAAACCAATTGGCAGGGATACATTAAATAGTACTCCCTCTATTCCTAAATATAGTACTTCAAGTTTGACTTTTTGAAGTCAATATGAGATATTTTCAAATTCAAAAATGATATGAATTCATTTAATTTTAGGCAATACAATTATGAAAATCTAAACTATCTAAAAATCTGCTACTAAAGATTCATTGTACAAAAGTTAAATGAACATCAATTTTGAAATGGGGAATATCTCAATTGACTTTAAAAAGTCAATACTAATATTATGATTCGGAACAAAGGGAGTACATCAACTTTTCGATAAACTAATAAGACTCTCATACTTGATTCTGTTTACAAATCCAATAATATTCGCATCCATGGTTAGGATTATTACTCTTCCCCCGTTATGCATGTTCATTTTTTATTTCTTCTTCTTTTTTTGGGAAGAGTAAGACATTCCTATTATAAAGTCTTTCCTATGACATACTTGACATTTCATATAAGAACATTCACTTATTTATTTTAACAACTACACTTAATTTAGAAGGGAGGGAAAAGAAGAAAAAATCATGTACCATGCTTTGGTGAGTTTCCAAGAGACCAAGATACTCATTTTCAAGAGTATATATCAAAAATTGATATATAATGTGAGATTCATCATTCATGTGAATATGTTGCTGCATTATAGTACCCTTTACATAGCAATCCTTAAGATTAAAGTATCTTCAGCATCAAAGTGTTCGAGTAAGAATAGAAACAATAAAACAAGTTATCCTTATGGAAGGTTGATCTGAGGCTTCCAAATAGAAGGTTATATTCATAATGCATAAACTGTAGGAAATGACTTAAGGAACAGCCTATCTTAAGATAGTGATGGTCTAGGAGTGTCTTAAGATATTTTGTCACTATATTGTACTTCATCATCATTGATCCTCCAAGGAGAGTTCTTTATCAGTACCAGTATAATTATGTATCATCTACAATAATTGGAGTTGGTACTTTCAATTATGTACACCAAGAAATATTGGCAATAATAAGATTAACCAACATAACCTTCATTGTGATCGTTTGTGGCCCAGAAAAAAATGAGGCCAGGAAAAAAACAAGTTTCCACGTCATTTTTTTCTTTTCTGAAATAAAAAAAAGGTACTTGCCTCGCTCTCAAGTGAAAAAGCTGCAGTTCCTCTATGAGCAGGGTCTATTGAAAGTAAGGTCTCCATAAGCCTCACAGCAGCGTCAGGAAAATCTTTAAACATTTCTGCCAGACGTCTTCTATAAGGCTGTAGAGGCTTGAACACTGTTGATTTATGTAGTTTTGATTTTATCCAATAATCCTCGGATGGTGAGCCACAAAGTTTAAATATTTTATGCAATTGCTCAACCTACAAAGGTGGAAAAAAAAAAAGCTTCTGGTTATTATAAGTTCATAATTTAAAATGCTACTACTGTGGATTGAAAACGTAAGTGGGCATGAATGCATGTGTACCCATATTCATGTAGCAAAAATAACAAGCTTAGTGTAGCTCAAAAAATAGAGGACAATAGGAAAAGAAGCTTGGTTCACTTAAACACTGTAAGGTCTTATCAGTTATCATAAGCGAGATGAATAAGGTCTTACATATGGGGTCCATTTTCATCCCAACCCAACTAGTTTGGGATAAAAGGCTTTGTTGAGTTTGGTCGAGTAGATTGCATCTTTGTTCTTTATTCCCTCATTTCCACAAAAAGGGTGGTCCCATTTGCAAAATTTGCAAAGATTAAGGATATGTTTTTGTTCTATGTTTACCCCTATATCCGTCAAGTGTTGTTTAGTTACTAGTAATGGCACATTATGTCATTTAATACTACCATCGAAAGAAATGGGACTCTTTTTTTGGAACAATCTTTTTGCAAACGGGAGTCTTTTTTTGAGACAGAGAGAGTATTATTTATGCTCCAGCTGGAGTCTGAAGTTTGTGACTTTTCCTTAAAATTTAAGAATGCCATACACTTCAATTTTGCTCACATGGTGTAAATTAGATTGCAAAAATGGTAAAAAGTAGATATAAACAAACCTCGGTTCTTCCAGGCATGATAGGCTTGCCAACATATAATTCTCCAAGAATGCAACCACTACTCCAGAGATCCACTCCAACTCCATAATAGGTGGCTCCAAGTAAAAGTTCTGGTGGTCGATACCAAAGAGTCACAACACGGCTTGTTAATGGCACACTTTGTTGATGCTCAAAAAAGGTTGCTAAGCCAAAGTCAGCAATTTTCAAGACGCCATTATTGTCAATTAAAAGATTTGAACCCTTTATGTCACGATGCAGAACACCATGACTATGACAATGTTCAAGCCCACTTAGGAGTTGCTGCATGTAACATTTAACCTAACAATATTACAACATCAGGATTCAGAAGTAAACAGTAAACAGTGATATATATAATAGAGGTGCTTTTGTATTGCTCCAACATCAGCTAGTCAATTGACTGGCACAGAAACTGAGAAAAGTAATACCATAACCAATTCACTTCTACAATAATCGCTTTAAATGCAGATCAAGGCCAACAAACAATATGAACAACAGCCGAGTTATAGAAGAATTGTTAGAAAAATACCTGTGGTTCCGTGAACTTGACACCTGGAAGTGATGCAAGTCCTGTAAGATCGTGTTCCATATACTCAAAAACAAGGTACAAACTGGATGATGTTCGTGATGTGACCAAGCCTTCCAATTTAATTATATTTGGATGATTAAGTCTACGCAAAATAAGGATTTCCCTTGCCATAAACTTGACACTCTCATGATCTATACTATCAAACAGCACTCTTTTTAGAGCAACAACTTTCTTTTGAATTAAGTCACGAGCCTTGTATACACTACTATAAGTTCCTTGGCCAATCTGCAAGAATAAAATCTCAACATATGAGAATATCTACATACATGAATTTCAAATTCAAAAAGTACACTATAGCACTAAATTTCAAAAACCTCTGTCCAATTAATGCCCTAAATCACTGAAAACTAAGGACAAAGTTAAAGCTTTTAATATCAACTCAATGACTAAAGATATTTTTTTATGAAACTATTCTGTCTTTCGGTTGATAGTTTGCCTTCCTTAATTGACATCGAACTGAGATTTTTAGCCTTCAGAATATGCAGTTATAAAAGCCCCTTTAAGCCATTGACCACCATTGCCATTAACTTAAAAGGAAAAATAAGCATTTATTAAACACAATGGGACTCATCAAATTTATGGAAATTGTGTCGATCTTTTAATGAGCAGAAGCCTGAAAAATCATGGGATTCAGCTTTTTTTAGAAATATAACCGAAGTTTCATCAATTGGAATACTTAGTAAGGGAAAGCATCCTAGATAGATTCCAGTGGATAGGAAAGTACAGCCAACTTTTAAAATATTGAACCACATATAGGAAGGCCATAAACTAGAGCTTTTCTGATTCACCTTATATTTGTTTAATTTAACATGAACCCACTAATGTAACAAAACTAATTGACACTGAATGCTTTATTAGGTAACTAAAGCTAGATGATAATAGAAATATTTTTTCCATGATGTTATGTTCCCATAACTTTCTAGCTAATTGAACAGCTAGGTAATAACAGTGTCTAAAAACTATCAACAAACTAAAATGCAAGTACTCCATAAAATAACAAAACAAAAAATCATACCTTATCAAGTTTCTCAAAAGTATCTGCTCGTCGTGGTATCCATCCCTTGATAGATTCACCGGCAACTCCGGCAAGCCAAGAGGGCCAACCTGCTGCAACTTGTTCCCCTTCGGTTGCTTTAGGAAGACTTCTTATAACTGGATAACTATCAACAAATTCAGACTTCACCGTCTTTTTATCGAGCTGTTCTTCACGCACCCGTCTTGAACTATTAATTTTCTTATCAACATAACTAATCTTCACATCACCATTCTCCTTCCTATTTTTCACTATAAAACTCTCCTCTCTCTTCCCAGAATTTCCTCGTGGCACCACTGATGCTCCCTTATTCACTTGTCTTCCCTTTGGGCTCTCTTGGCCATATTCTAAAGATGAAGCCTTACCAAAAGCACAACCCATTATTAATCACCAAAAAACCCAACAAAAATCCTGCTTTACAAATTACAAATAAGTATCACCAACCAAAACTATAAACTTAACAAAACCCCCTCTTTTTACAAAAACCATTGAAATATATCATCAAAAATAGTCATTCCAAATCCAAAGAACAAACTCAAACTTAGCCACCAAACTATATTAAATTCTCTCATGCATCGCCATCAAATTCAACCTCACAAAGAGTTACTTAAAACCCAGAAATTCAATCCTTCTTGGGTAGTTGAAGCACAAAACAAAACACCCAAAAGCTCCAAAATAGCATACAACTAAATAAAAATAAATACTCAGTACCTCAAACTTGAACCAGATCAAACCAATAACCTCAACGTACTGAATTGGGAATTTGAGATCTTCAAATCTATTCCATCTGCTTTATTGCTTTTGACTCTTCCACGCGCTTACAGGGATATAAATACATAAAATTCGCACATAACAGATATATAGAGAGAAACGGCTTGCCGGCAAGGCTCAGTCAATGAACTGTCCCACACTAAACACATTCTATCTCTCTCTAATTCTCTACCTAAAACGGCTTTAGAATCAAAAGGGAATGAAAGAGTGAGAGACTGGGATTCTTTCTCTCTCTAAAATGGAAAGTGTAGTTACAGTTGTTTGTTTGGGTCTGTGCGGATCCCTGTTTTGAGGGGTTTGATTTTGAATGCTTTTTCTTTTCTCCACTCAACAACAAGAATAATAAGAGCACACGACCACTCACGACTGCAAATGTTGTTTTCTACTGCTAAATGCTACTAATATAGAGTAAATTATAAATAATCACCTATGGTTAATTGACAATTATTTATAGTCATTTGTAATTTAAAAATAAACTTTTGACCTCCTGTAATTTTAAAAATATAACATACTTTCACTTTATTAGCAACGGGGGTTAATAAAAAATAATGAGTAGTATATAATTTTAACTGCAGCGGAATAAGTAATCCATTAAAAGAGTCAAGTAGAGAATAAAATTTACTATCTTTTATGATTTAAAAAGTTTTTCATCACTTTTATCGTTGAGACTCAACTTAATAAATAATCTACATCATCCCTACACTACGTCCAAGGATATTCATTAGGGTCACGACCACAAATTATCTATCTTGACCACTGGCCAAGGATATTCATTCATTCATGGTCGTGGTCATGATCACGCCAACAATCATTCCATCAATGCACTACGAGCCAATGAGGACTTTTACCACATCATTTATAACATTACGGCCATGATTATCTGAGAATAATCGCAGGTTATAATCATACCAAAAGTCCATCTACGCACTACAGCCACATACGACTTTAAAAAAAATATAAACATGAGGATGATTACAATGATATAAGAATTCAATAAAACAAGTTCAAGAATTAGTTTATCCGGGAACTAATAACGTCCAAATTGTCAACACGATACTTTTCTTTGTAGGGTAAAATTCAAGAACGCTCGAGAAGAATATTTCCATGAAAAGATCTTGGATGTAAGTTGAAATATCAAATGATATTCCACTAATTTCATGGAGTATATAAGTCAAAACTTTAACCAATTTGAGTATAATAAGGAATGGAATAAAAAAGAAATCACCGGGCATGTGATAGATAAGAAAGTGAGTTATTCCAATGTAATAATAAATACTTTTAACCGTGTCCCACGTAAAATGCTGTGTATGTAATATTCCAATGTAATAATAAAGAATGGAATAACATAAAGATTTCACCAAGTATAGGGGAGTCCACAGTATCAAGTTATTCCAAAGTAATAATAAAGATTTAGCCTCAGTCCCGCCAGAAACGCATGCATGGATATTCCAATGAATAATAAAGAATGAAATAACATAAGGATTTCACCAAGTATAATGAGTCTGCTACATGTGTTATTCCAACAGTAATAATAAAGGCGGAACCGGTCCCATGAAAACGCATGCATGCGATATTCCAATGTAATAATAAAGAATGGAATAACATAAGGATTTCACCAAGTATAGGGTATGTGTCTGGCGATATCAAAAGTTATTCCAAATGTAATAATAAAGAATGGAATAACATAAGGATTTCACCAAGTATAGGGTAGATGCCACGTATCTGAGTTATTCCAATGTAATTATAAAGAATGGAATAATGTAATTTCTCTTCATGAATAAGAAAGAATAACACCTCACCGTAAAAAGACATTTGGATATCGAAGTAGTGAAGTAGCGTAATACTTCTTCTTTCTCTCTATAATTTCTCTCTACAGAGTTTCGGTGAATTGTAAGAAATAATGAAGGAATGAGCTTATTTATAGAAGAATGGATTGAATAATAATTAATTCCGTAAGCGGTCCGGATTGATTTACTTTTAAACGGACGGTTCAGATTGATTTACTATTAAAACTTAAAGCAACGGTCCATACCGATTTACTATTAAAACTTTAAACCAAATGATCCATATTGATTCACTATTATAACTTTCCACCAGCGGTCCATATTGATTCACTAATATAACTTCAACCAACGGCCTAAAAATTAGCACATCTCCTCATGGAATAATATTGTACCCAAATAATTCGAATGCACAATACTAGAGTGAATAGTAGCAGGGTGAATAGTAACTCATGAGTAGTAACTCAGAAAATAGTACTCGACACGAAAAGTTTTAGAATAATTCGATTGAACAATATAACCTCCGGGACATCAATTATCATCGGAATAGATGTCGATTTCTACTAACACAAATAATCTCAACACAATGAAACTATCAAATTCATCTTTAATCAACACGAACTTATTCATCATTAATATTATAACTCACAATATTTAGCAAACCGGTTGTTCCCGTGAAGAGGGGCTTTCCAATAAGGATTTCTCCCTATTGGCGGCGTAATTAGGTGACCAAACCTCTCCTCGATGTAACTTTTTAGACATTGTAAATATTACAATTTAATAATATGAATAACTTTTTGTCGTCTCAATTATTGATTTAATAATATAACATATAATGCAGATGATGTAAGACCCCAAATTATTAATAAATGAAATTTATTTTCCTCTATTTATTATTTTGAAATAGTAAGGGTTGATTTGATTAATGTGGTTAGTTATGGGTAAAATGCATGAAATATTTGAATAAGTTAAAGTGGTTATAAAATATTCATTATTATCTGGGAATATTCGTTTGGTCGTGGAATATTAAATCTTGTCGGGGAATATTAAATGCTGACGACTTGTGCAATCTTTTTGGGCCTCATAACTGAAAGCGATTGAATGAAGAAAATGACAAATATAAGTTGTTTATAAATAACTTGGCGTAGTTATTCAAGAATTATCTTGTTGGAATACCCGGTGGTTAAAACACACTAATCTGGCGTTGTTGAGCGAAGAAGCACGGTATTGCACCAATTATTGATTCTTACGTAAGAAGGCACTACTCGATAATTGTTACATGTAATTACTATTCGATTATTTTATTTTATTGATTCAATAATTGTTACATTGATATTTTATATTACTATTGTTTGATAAATTGTCATTATACTGATATTTTCCATTATCGAAGCAATAATTCATATTATCCGAATAATTTTATTAGAAAATATTATTGGCAATGTCTAGAAAGTTCTGTCTACAGGAGAGGTTTGGTAACCTAATTCAAGGCCAGAGAAGGAGAAATCTTTATTCGAAAGCCCCCTCTTTCCTGAGGAAACTACCGGGTTGCCGATCTTGTGATTCTGTAATATTATTTGTGAATAATTAATTATTGATTTATATGATAAGAAAAATATTGATTTTATGTGGATATAGATGGAGAAAATTTTAATGTGACAATTGTTAAAATTAATATTTTATCTTTTACGATAAAATAATTCATTTAAATATATTATTTTAATAATATATTAGCGGTGATATTTTATAATGAATGTGGGATATATGAGTATATGAGGAGGAAGAGTATTTTTGTGGCAATAAATGTTTAACACATATTTTGTGTGTTGGTGGACACAATTATTGATCGAAATTTAATTATAAGCTTGTAAAATCGCCTGGTTTGGATTTTTGATTCGATTTTTGTTTGGAATTTGGAAAAACTTTCTTACGCAAAGTTGTAGAGGATTGAATTTCCTATAACAATTGCGAGATTGAATTTTCTGATAAAAGGGCTATTTATTATGAATTATTGAAGTTCAAGTCTCAAAATAGTTAATTTTTGAAGTTTTAATTATGTTAAATAAGAAAAACGTTTTTTTAAAAGTTTTGTGAGGTGGGCTAATTGTGTTGAATGCTGAATTCAGTTGATAAAAAGTGTGCGTAAGAATTTAATAAATATATATTAATATTTTATTAAATTTTACGCTTTGTGTTCTAAGCAATTTCTATAAATAGGGTCTTAGGTTAGAATTGAAAAACACACGTAAGCTGAAGTTTTCTCTCTATATTATCGAGCGTATTCTTGTGAGTATTTTGAGTATACTTTGAGTATTCTTATACGATGATGCAAGTTCAAGTCATAGCTTTATATCCGTTGTTTCAACTTTAAATCTTGTCTTTCGAGGTAAGGGATGTTATTTTATTCGAAAATGATATTATTTCTTCAATATCATTATGCCGAAATATTGGTTGGAAATTTTATCAAATTTGGAACATTTTTATGACGGGTTACTATTCATGAGTTCTTATTCATGAGTTATTATTCACGAGTTCTTATTCACGAAAGTAGTACTATTCATTAAGCGTGAAGATGTTTTTTGTGAAATTTCTATCTTTTGGTGTAGAGTTACTATTCACGATATCGGCACTTTATTCACGATATCTGACTATTCATTCGATAACGACATTATTCATGTATACTCTGACTATTCATGAATACGGCACTATTCATTTGAAAAATGAAATTTCTTCTTTTGTCAAAATATCTATTATGGATACTAGCTTTGATTGTATCCATGTTTTGATCATTCTTGAATTTTACTCCACTCTGATTACTTATGAAGTATTTTTGAACTTGGATTATTTAAAATACGAATCCTTAATATTTGTTCTTTTGTTTCACTGGATTCGTTTCCTTTAAAATATTTTTCATCATCCTCAGTCCTAAATGATGATATTACTGAATATCTTTGGCTTGTAGTGCAAAGATGAATGATTTCTTGATGAATATCTTTGGCCCGTAGTGCAAAGATGAACAGGTGTTTAGATGAACATGACCGACTGATGAATATCTTTGGCCTGTAGTGCAAAGATGAATATTTGATTCAGATATAATTTGATTGATGTTACTGAGGATAAAATATCGACGATGAACTTTTAAATTCATATATAGAAGATAGTAGTTTGCATTCTCTACTTAACTCTTCTAATGAATTGTTGTTTTCATTGCAGATTGTTGATTTAAAACCCGTTTGTCTATTGTATTCTATTAGATTTTCCTGTTGGAGACTAACGATAATTTGTTTTATATTATCTTAGTCATAATATTCTTTATTGGGCTAGTTGAGCTCACCCTTTCCCTTTTGTTCCATTTTTCTTCTCGGGAGGCGAGAATGTAGCGAAATACTAGTCGGGGTATGGAATGAAGGTTCTAGAGAGAGTTGTTTAGTAGTCCTCACCATTTTTGTAAAATAATGTATCAATAATTGTGATGAGGATTTATTTGGGTATGTATATTGTCTAGAAGACATAATTGTATTTAAACTCACAGTATATATGTTGTCGTATTTTGCACGACAAATGTATTAATAAAGTTGTAGTTATTTCTATACCATGTATTTAGCGACTCAGAATGGGTTGGATGGAATGGACCTATTTTGGGGGCGTCACAGTTGGTATCAGAGCTTAGGGATATGATCTTTGGCGGAGATCGGGGAATAGAACTAGGAGGGGAAAGACGAGTAAATCCTTCGCTAGTGTGTCCTACCTAAGCTTATTTGTTAGTTGGTTAGTATATAGGGATATTATGTGATATATTGATTCCTTAATTAACCCTTGTTTTATGATGATATTTGAGAATGTCGATTGAGAATATTATGATTGGAGTAAATGAGACCGTGGAGATGCTGTATTTTACCAGCGAGGAGAGCGTCTGTAACAGTGGCAATGTACCTCCTGTGAACAACACCACCAGCAGCAGATGATGAGCGAAAGGATGTTTAGAAGCTTTTTGCAGTTCATGCAAAAAATCGAGACGAGGAGACTCGTGTTCAAAATACTGAGAGGAAATGATAGCAATTCACGGGTGGTCACAATGCAAGCAGATTCAAAAGTTGGGACCACGAGTGCAGGGGGAAATTTGGATCCGATTAAAGCGGAGATGTGGGTCAAACAAATTACCAAGATATTCAATGTCTTGGGATGCGGAGAAGAAAATTTCTTTCGCTACTTTTATGTTCAGAACGAGGCAGATTCTTGGTGGGAATCGTGAAGGCGTACCCATCCAAATTGCACTCTCGGATGTCATGGGAGACGTTTGAAACAATTCAATGACAAGTACTTCCACGAAAGTATTCGTTATATGAAGGAAGTGGAGTTTATTAGGACCGGAGCGAATAACATGGCGTGTCCCGATGCGAGGCGAAGTTCGCGGAGTTATCCGGGTTTGCACCTCATTTGGTGGAGAATGAGGAGCGTATGACGCGGATGTTTACGAGAGGTTTGAAACCCAAGATACGTCAAAGTATCTCATTTCTCATAAATTTTCTCTCTATTAGGATGTTGTCAGCAGGCTCGGTTGTTAGAAGCGAGATAACGAGTACGTTCAACCGAGGGACCATAACCGAGGATCATATAGAAGATAGTAGTCAACAAAAACAACGACAACCGGCGGAGAAAGAAAAAAGACGGACAAAAATGGTAACCACTACGGTGGTAATCGTGGCCATGAAAATAGAAGCGAGTCGGGAGGAGATTTTAAAAAGAGGAGATTTAACAACGACCATGTGAAGGCGATAGTCTTTGGCAAAGCTGGTTCCAAGGAGGAGAAAGACCACCGATCGTATGTTACAAATGCGGGAAAGAGGACATATCACCCAAACCGCCCACAACAGTTTAAGGTATGCTATAATTGTGGAAAAGAAGGACATATCGCTTTCGAGATTATGCGGTATCAAAACCAGATCCCAGCGGGAATGGTGACTCAAAAGGATGTCCCCAGAAAAGTCAAAGTCAGCGGTTCTAGAAGAAGCGTTTGTCGTGGCCAGGTCAAAAATGCGAGGAACCCGAACGAGCGAAATTATACGGGTTAGTTAATTATAAATTCTTGCGAAGTTTATACCTTACTAGATACCGGTTCTACCCATTCTTTTATCTCTCTTGCTTTCGTTCAACATTTGAACTTGACTGCGGAGAAATTTGACTTTGACCTATTTATGGAGACTCCGTTAGGAGAAACTTTCATTACATCTGTTGTTTAGAAATCTTGCTTGATTCAGGTTGGCACTATCACATTACCTGTTAACCTTATTTCTATAGAGATATTTGCTTTTGATGTGATTTTAAGGTTAACTACTCATCATGCGAAATTGATTACTTTCATAAGGTTGTTAGTTTTCATATTCCTAAGCAACTTTGTTATTCAATTCAAGCAATCAAACCATTGTAGTCAAACATTTTCATATCAAGCCATGAAGTCATTCGTTTATTACGGATGTCAAGTTTTCTTAGTCCATGTTATGGATTTGAATAAAGACACGTCGATTTGAATAATATTTCTGTTGTTATTGATTTTTCCCGACGTATTTCTGAAGAATTCTTGGCTTACTCCCAAAGCTCGATATTAAATTTTGTATCGACTTTGAACCACATACAAAACTCATTTCTAAAATCTCATATCAAATGGCTCTATTGAACTTTCGGAGTTAAAAATTCAACTATAGAATTTGGTACTGAGCCTTTATCTGGTGACTTCCTTTGTGGAATGCACCAAAGCCAGACTCTCGTAGGGGACACCATATTGCGATGCGATAGTAAAGCCGGTAGGTGTCATTGTAACGTGTTATCAAGGTTGTGATATGAGTCGCGATTGAGAACAACCTAAGTCGGTAATCGAAATCGTAGCTTTTTAGGCTTAGTTGGTTATTATCGGAGATTCGTTGAAGGATATTCTCGAATCGCTATTCCATTAACTTATGGTGACTCGTAGAGATACAAAATTCGAATGGAGCAAGGAATGTGGGAAGAGCTTGAAGAACTCAAGAGGAGACTCATTTCAAAGACATGTTACGACCATGCCATCTTGGAAAAGCGAGCGTGGTAGGTGACGTGTTGAGTAGAAGATCGATATAAGAAATCTGAGTACGATATTGTCAAAGACTAATTTCGTATAATTTACAAATAATAGAGATGGAGATGAAAACTTTAGGTATCCACGTGATGATATACTGAGTATAATCGACTTTAATCGATAAAGTTAAAATTTATTCAAGCTACACAACGGGGTGATGAATTTGAAGAAGGAGGTGCAAGAAGTTGTTATTTCAAAAGCGAGAATCGGTGAGGTGAGGAAAGCTCAAACCTTCGATTTATTAATCCATTTGAAATTCTCGATCGAATAGGAGCTGTGGCCTATAGACTAGTTTTACCTTGTGTATGACGATGTTCATAACGCGTTTTCACGTATCGATGTTACGTAAATATGTGGACGACCGAACCACGCCATTGAGTTAGAAGCCGAACGAGATAGCCAAGAAGACTTAACATACTGACGAGGTACTGTCAAGATCTTGTAGAGGAAAGAACATGTCCTATGTATCGAGGTTATACCACAAGTTACGAGTTTTGTGGAGAAACCATGCTATTGAGGAAATGACACGGGAGTTGGAAATGGAAATGAAAGCGAGGTATTCTCATCTTTTGAAACACCGAGTACGACGTCGATTTCGAGGACAAAATTTCATAAGGCGGGGAGGTTGTAAGACCCCAAATTATTAATAAATGAAATTTATTTTCCTCTATTTATTATTTTGAAATAGTAAGGGTTGATTTGATTAATGTGGTTAGTTATGGGTAAAAATGCAAATATTTGAATAAGCAAGTGGTTATAAAATATTCATTATTGTTTGGGAATATTCGTTTGGTCGTGGAATATTAGATCTTTGTCGGGAATATTAAATATGGCGGTATGCGATCTTTTGTGGGCCCCATAACTTAAAAAGCGATTGAATGAAGAAAACGACAAATATAAGTTGTTTATAAATAACGGCGTAGTTATTCTCAATTATCTTGTTGGAATACCCGGTGGTTAAAATACACTAATACGCGTTGTTGAGCGAAGGCCTTGCGGTATTGCACCAATTATTGATTCTTACGTAAGAAGGCACTACTCAATAATTGTTACGATAATTATTATTCAATATTTTATTTTATTGATTCAATAATTGTTGCATTGATATTTTATATTATTGTTGTTTTGATAAATTGTCATTACACGGTATTTTTCATTATCGAAGCAATAATTCATATTATCTCGAATAATATTATTAGAAAACATTATTGGCAATGTCTAGAAAGTTACATCTAAGGAGAGGTTTGGTCACCTAATTGCGGCGCCAAGAAGGAGAAATCTTTATTGGAAAGCCCCCTCTTTCCAGGAACTACTGGTCACAAGATCTTGTGATTCTCGTAATATTATTTGTGAATAATTAATTATTGATTTATATGATGAGAAAATATTGATTTTATGTGGATATAGATGGAGAAAATTTTTAATGTGACAATTGTTGAAAATTAATATTTTATCTTTTTCTCGATAAAATATTTCATTTAAATATATTATTTTAATAATATATTAACGGTGTTTTTTTATAATGAATGTGGGATATATGAGTATATGAGGAGGAAGAGTATTTTTGTGGCAATAAATGTTTAACACATATTTTGTGTGTTGGTGGACACAATTATTGACCGAAATTTGATTATAGCTTGTAAAATCGCCCGTTTGGGGATTTAGGTCAATTTCTGTTTGGAATTTGGAAAAAATTTCTTCTGTAAAGTTGTAGAGAATTGAATTTCCTATAAAAAGCCGTGAGATTCGAATTTTCTGACAAAAGGACTATTTATTATGAATTATTGAAGTTCCGAAGCTCCGAAATAGTTAATTTTTGAAGTTTTAATTATGTTAAATAAGAAAAACGTTTTTTAAAAGTTTTGTGAGGTGGGCTACTTGTGTTGAATGCTGAATTCAGTTGATAAAAAGTGCGCGTAAGAATTTAATAAATCTATATTAATATTTTATTAAATTTTCTGCTTTGGTGTTCTAAGCAATTTCCTATAAATAAGGTGCTTAGGTTAGAATTGAAAATCACACCGTAAAGCTGAAGTTTTTCTCTCTATATTATCGAAAGCGTATTCTTGTGAGTATTTTGAGTATACTTTGAGTATTGTTATCTGGTGCAAGTTCAAGTCATAGCTATATATCAGGTGTTTTTCAACTAAATCTTGTCTTTTCGAGGTAAGGGATGTTATTTTATTCAAAATGATATTATTTCTTCAATATCATTATCTTAGAAATATTGGTTGGAAATTTTATCAAATTTGGAACTTTTTCATGACGGGGTTACTATTCATGATGTTACTATTCATGAGTTCTTATTCACGAGTACTATTCATAAGCGTGAAGATGTTTTTGTGAAATTTCTATCTTTTGGTGTCTGAGTTACTATTCATGATATAATTTGACTATTCACGTATACGGCACTATTCACGATACAAGACTATTCACGTCTACTAAGACTATTCACGAATACTAAGACTATTCATTAGAAAAATGAAATTTCTTCTTTTTGTCCAAAATATCTATTATGGATACTAGCTTTGATTGTATCCATGTTTTGATCATTCTTGAATTTTACTCCACTCGATTACTTATGAAGTATTTTTGAACTTGGATTATTTAAAATAAGAATCCTTAATATTTGTTCTTTTGTTTCCTTTGGATTCGTTTCCTTTTAAAATATTTTTTTTCATCATCCTCGTCCCTAAATGATGATATTCTTGAATATCTTTTGGCTTGTAGTGCAAAGATGAATGATTTCTTGATGAATATCTTTGGCCCGTAGTCTGAAGATGAGCAGTGTTTAGATGAACATGATCGATCGATGAATATCTTTGGCTTTTGTAGTGCAAAGATGAATATTTGATTCCGAGATATATATTGATTGATGTTCTGAGGATAAAATATCGATGATGAACTTTTAAATTCATATATAGAAGATAGTAGTTTGCATTCTCTACTTAACTCTTCTAATGAATTGTTGTTTCACCGCATTGTTGATTTAAAGCTGGTTGTCTATTGTATTCTATTAGATTTTTCCTGTTGGAGACTAACGATAATTTGTTGTATATTATCTTAGTCATAATATTCTTTATTGGGCTAGTTGAGCTCACCCTTTTCCTTTTTATTCCATTTTCTTCTCGGGAGGCGAGAATGTATAAAGTCTTAGTCGGGGTATGGAATGAAGGTTCTAGAGAGAGTTGTTTAGTAGTCCTCACCATTTTTGTAAAATAATGTATCAATAATTGTGATGAGGATTTATTTGGGTATGTATATTGTCCAGAAGATAATAATTATATTTAAACTCACAAGATATATGTTGTCGTATTTTGCACGACAAATGTATTAATAAAGTTGTAGTTATTTATGTACCATGTATTTGGCGATTCGAGAATGGGTTGGATGGAATGGACCTATTTTGGGGCGTCATGATAATCTTGTGACAATAATCGAATCAATAATATGAAAGATATGATGCAAAGATTTATCGTAGCAATAATCGAGTATAACCGAGTGACTTCTCACGTAAGCATCAATAATCAATACCGCGTGTGTTACTACGCACTCCACGCCAGACATCGTATTTTACTACTAGGATAGTTCATCAGCTTTTAACAATAACACCTCCGTCGTTATTTATAAAATATTTTGTCGTTTTCAATCCGATAATAATTCTATTGTGGGGTCCACCAATGATTGTGCCGTTGTACGAATATTCCCGACAAAAAGAATATTCCCCGACCAATCAAATATTTTATAACAACTTGCATACTTAGCAAAATTTATAAATATTACCCACAACTATAACATTATATCAAATTCATTCCATAATATTCAAAAATGATATTTATAGAAAAATCATCTTTATTAAAAAAAGGTTGGGGTCTTACATTTTCATGTAAATTCTTGTTTCCATATTTTATATCTCTTACAATGACGTGTGTATGTTTATCTTTGTGTATTTTATGAGTTTGATTTCACAACAATACAATCAACTACTCTTCAAAATTTAGCGTTAACATGGAGTATACTCTCGACTAATTTGAAGAATTGATCAATTAATTTGTTATGTTTATGAAACCACATATAGTCAAAAGTTTACTTTTTAACATGACTACAAGTAATTTTGAATCAACCATGGGTGGTGGTTATATAGACTAAATTACAAATAACCACCACCTGTAGTTTAAAAGTGAATTTTTAATTACAATACACTATTATGAAAAATATGAAAAATGATATATATTATACGTTCATCGGTTCATTATTAATTATGTGAATAAATTCAAAAAAAATACAATAAATGAGATTATTTTATAATTTTTATCAATCACATCTATTTTGATAAAATTCGTAATTATGATTCTACCTAATTTTATCGTAATATATTTCAGGACTACGCAACTAGACCTGACAATATAGTTGGTTAACTGTTAGGTCAAACCATATTAACTGGAACCAAATGGGTCGGTTAACCATTTTTATTTATTCAGGTTGATTAAAGTTTGAACCCATATTTTTTAAAACAAATATAGTTAATTAACCGGTTAACCATTTTTCAACCCATATTATATTCAATTACACTCCTCTCTCTCTCTCTCCCTCTCTCTCTGTAACCGCACCAAACACAAACTACAAGTACAAACTTTTTATATTCGTCTCATTAATTACTAGTAGTTATTCTCATGTACTTACTTTTATTTCAATTACACTTTTTATTTAATAAAAAACTTTTTTGTTAAATTTTAATATGTTTGTCTAATTAATTAAATTTTAATATGGTCTATAGAATTATATGTTTTGTAATGATTTTGGCTCATTTGCAATTTATATACCAACACAAAATTGATTAATTCAACAATGATTAGCTTATAATTTTATTAAAATAAACGTATCCAAATTAATAATGATTATGTGACAACATGTAATTGATTAGTGATAATTTCATTTATTAAAATATATAAACGTGGCCAAATAATAAGTTTATAAATTAACGTAAGAATATTAATTTCATAGCTTCAAAGGATCAAATAAATGGTTAAAGGCATTAGTCTTTGAGAATTGCATAGCTTGAAAAAAAGTAATTTAATTACCTTGTATCCGCTCTCTCTATCTATAGTATATATTAATTTTATTTTTTAAAAATTTTATTTAAAAGTTAAAATATCTTAAAATGGTTAATATAGTTTTTAACCATAAGCATATGGTTCCAATCCACACGATTCATATTAAAAATGGTTAATATGATTTTAGTTTTTAAATGAAATCATAACCATATTTTAAAATCAAAACCAACTCATAACTATATTTTGTCAGGCCTATATGCAACTATTAATCCTTAAAAAAATGCAAAAATTAATGTCTTCGCGGGATATAATATAAAGGTAAACTCTACCAATGATACAAAGCCATGCTAGAATGTCTGCCTCTACGGAATATCAATATTGAGATCAGATTATCTGTTCCTATTTTTTCTGTGTCTCTTCATTTAAATTTTTATCCTTAACATTTTATTTAATATCAATTAATTTTAAATTAAATAAAAGACAGATGTCAAAATTTAAGTGGAAGAACACAAAAAAACAGGAAAAATGAGGACAGAGGATCTACTCTCACCAATATTGGGACTTTGACTTCAATTCGATTTTTGAGTAAGTATTTGAATTAACTATTTCTGCAACCATTTTGGCCTGGTATCCCCCCGATAAAAAAAAAATAATTATAATGACTAAATGATATATACAAAACCAAAACTAAAAAATAGTATTTTTAAAAAAATTGTTGAATGAAAGTGATCATTTCATAATATATGTTATTTCTAAAATTTCATAGTTTTGACTTCCAAAGGTACGGTAATTAAGAATTTAAATTGATAACAAATGTCAAATGAAAAACTTAATACTCTCCAATTCTAAAATAGGAAATATATCGTTTAAATTCAAAGATATATATTTTTATTTTTCAGTTATACTCAAATTTATAACATATTATTATTTTTATTATTAGTCGATTAAAACAATCGTGCTATTAATATTATAATTTTATCCGGTGTTGAGAAATAAATTTTAAGAAAATTGTCATTTTCTAAAGCCAGCTAGTGTTGAATCAAACAAATCCTAGATCTCAAAGTTTAGCATTTACTTTTTTTGTCTCGTAATATTCTACGTTTTAAAATCATGCATAAAAATTAAAAAAATAATTATATAATATCATATTTATCTCGAATGTAATAATATTTTTTTATGAAGCGTAATTTTAAAAATATTATAATTAATTCTCCTGTATTATATAAAATAATAAATAATTTAAAAAAAATAAAATTATGTAAAACGTGATATATTATAAGGCACAGAGGAGTATTCCTTTAATCGAATCCCAATGGTTTTAACATTTTGAAAACATAAATTTAGAAGAATTAATAAAAAAAATTTACCCAATTTTATATAAAATTAACATAATATGATATTATGTTAAGCTATGGTCAACCGCTTTTTAAATTTTCAAAGTCAAAATAGTTGCCCTCATCCTATTATGACCCATAAAATTAGTTCTAAACATGCATTATGCATGCACCTATATTTGTTATATTCATCCTATTTTTTTTAAAACAAAATTATATTTTTATGATTATACAATACTAACAATTATCTAAGAAATAAGAAACATTAGAATGGTTTAGGATTTAAGGTTCAGGTCCAAAGCAAGCCCAATATTTTCAAGATTTTATTTAGGTTGAGTAAGGCCGAGCTTTTGGGCTCGGGCTCTGGTTTTTGGGCTGCTTTGGTTGGATGGTCCATCCAACAAGGCAGTAATAAGTATTTCCTCATAAAAGTGGCTGCAGGAAGATTGCAAGTTGCAGCCAGCTAGTGATATGTTACCGATAAAACCCGCCAGACCAACTGCCATTTTCACGCTTACCAATGCATTCCTCCTTCCAATTATCACCGATGATCTCCCCCGTGAACCTAGGGTTAGGTTTTCAATAATCTCCAATACCAATTCCAGATCACTGCCCCCTTCTCTATCCTTCCCTCTTCCCCTACATCGAAACTCTCAATCAATTTAGGAATTTAGGGGTTTATCAACAGACAAATTGCGCTGCTATAAATTGTTGAAACTTTCAGAGTTTACAAATGGAAAGGGATTCTTCTTGTCTGTCTAAGGTTAGGTTATAAATCTCAATTTGAGTTTTTAGATAATGAATAGTTGTTAATTGAGGTTGGTTTTTGTGAGTGAAGTTTAACCACTGCAAAAGTGATTGATTTTATAGATAGTTGAACTCTTTGGGTTAAAGGTGAGAGCAGTATTTCAAAGCCTTGAGCTAGGCTGGGTTTTCTTTTCATGTTTTTTCATCACTATCTTGAGTCGTCATACTGTAAATTTACTTGGGATTTTTATTGTAAAGGAAAGGTTTAAGTATAAAGTTGTTGAACTGAAGGGAAGTTTAAGCTAAAAATCTGGTGTAATTACGAATGCAAATTTTCTTATAATTCTTAAGAAGCTTGTTTGATTTACAGGGTTTTGAGTAGAGAATTGGGCTAGTTTTTAAAATTTTGATTAATGGGATCATCTGGGTTCTTTGTAATTTGCCTTCTTCATTCAGTGATAGCTGTAACTTGTGGCGCTCTGATGATCTTTTATCTTAATGAAATCTCCGTTTTTGGTCACGGCATTGAAACTGCTACAAAGCTATTGGGATCATCACCACATGATCAGTTGTTGGTACAAAATTCCAATTCATTTGCCGGTTTGCTTTTGGTTGTTATTGGTTTTTTATTGTCGATGGTTTCATTTGTTAAGGACAGAGAGTTTCAGAGCTTCTTTGCTAAAGGTTGTGTTCTTGTTCATATGTCAATGGCTCTTTGGAGGATTTCCTTTGAGAGAAGACTTGAAGACTTGGCTTATGCCTGGCCGCGACAGCTAGTTGGTGATTTTCTATTGGCACTTTCTTGGGTTTTCTTTCTTGTTTACTCATGGAGGGAGAAGTATGATTAGACCAAATAAGAAGTGTAAATATATGATCAGTTTGAACTGTGCTGTTGTATGAAGTCTTAGATTACACATTTGAGGAATAGTTATGATTTTGAAGATCTTTCCTGATGAATTGTTTTAAGGCATTTGTGGGTTTCCTTTCCCTGCTTGTACTATAAGCTGTTCAATGATGGTCTACATAGTGGAAATTGGAGGAAGACCTGAATATCGGAGGAACACCGCAGCTTGGATATTTGGGTTAGTATCTCGAGTATGCTTGTAATTCATTTTGGAGTCAGCCTCCTTTGAAAGAATTTTCTTACTTGAATCAAAGTGCAACTGAAAAAAGTTTGGAGCATACTGTTCTGTTGTTATATATGTGCATGTTTGTGTGTTTAAAGTTTTGAATGAATACTGACATCCTTGACGTGAATTAGTAATGTGATCTTGTGCAAACAAAGATACGTTTTTCCATTATATTTATAATTGCTTTGACTTCATGTAGTTTATAAGTATATTTTTACTAGATATCAATATGTATTGCGAAAGCTTCTTGACATTCAAATGCAAAGAGAGGGGTACTTTACCTGGAAAACACCAATTAGTGTGCAGTATTACTCCATAATGATTGGAAACTCTTCTTGCTGTACTCTTTTCGTAAGGAAAGCATTTGATTGCTATTCTATTGTTTGGGCAGGTGCATTAAATCTCCTCAGTGCTTAGATATGCCCTGATTGCTGAGGTCTTCATGATTGATATATGTTGAAGTCATCCCTGATAGTAATTTAATTAAGGAAATCCTAATTTATAAATTTGAAATAAAAAGCCTTAGTTTCTTATATTACAAAGTTAACTTTACAATCACTCCTCTGATATTTGAGGGATGCAATGGGCTTCCGTAGGATTTTATGTGTGTATAAACTACTCCCTCCGTTCTAAACCATAAGATTAATAGTTTACCTTTTAAAAATTAATTTGAGACATTTTCAAATTTAAAATTAACATGATTCATTTAAATTGTGAAAACAATAAATCTCTTAATTAGTAGTACTTTTTAGATATTTTATAATATTCATACTTGCATTGACAAAAATTAGAGGGAATTGTTATTTCCACATGTAAATATTAATATTTCCACAAGGTATCTCTCATATAAGTGTGAGGGCCACTTCTTATTCATGCAAGGAGTATCGTATGGAAATAGCACTTTTACTTGCGGAAATATCAATTCCCAAATTAAATGGATTAATCTCAATTTTGAATATGAAAATATTTTAAATTGACTTTTAAATGTTCAATATTGATCCTATATTATGGAATGGAGGGAGTATTTTAGTTGGTCTCATACTGGAGTTACCTAGAATCAGGTTGTGGTGAGTATGTTTGCACTCGTATTAGTATGTGCCTCGTCTGTTATACAGGTTTTGGGAGAGCACTTTCATTCGTGGTCTTTTCGTCTTGTTTATTGTCTTTTTTCTCGCTTTATTTAACTGTTTCCAACGTTCTTGCTGAAATAGACAGGATATACACTATACTAAACTTGCATGATTAAAAGAATAAATGATAACTTCGGCGATCTAGCATTTGAAAGAAATATGTCTGAAGCTCTTATATGGTTTGACTAAGGCAATATAAGCTGCATTGCAGATACTAGCAGCATTAACAATTTATTTCTTTTTGCTTAAGAATATATATCCAGTCATTGCCATTATCATCATCTAGAGGTCTTCATCTTTGTAGTCATCATTGTAATTGTTATCATCATTATTTCTCTGTGTATGTTCTAGATGAAGTTGACTATGTGGTCTAACTGATGTTACAAACTTGGATATGTAAGCTCATACCCCGGATCCGGTTAGCATGAAGTTTATTTTTTGGTAAGTTGATCAATTGACTAATAGAATGTTAACACACATAGAGCTTCGCATGCGTGTCAGTACTCTATTGGCCAATTGACCAACTTACCCAAAAATAAATTTCATACTAATCACTTTCTCATACCCCTATGTCTCCCTTATTAAGCAATGAAGTTGAGCCTTTCTTTCACATTGTAGTTGTATATGCTGCTTTTCCAATTTGTGGCCTCTGGCATGTGTCTGCGCATTTTTTATTGATTGTTCTATTGTACTCGTAGTTTCATCTTTCAATAAACTTCCAAGTTTGTAATAATACATGAAGAAATGCGTGGAGATGTTTATGTTCATTTACCAAGTATTTTCAGTTTAATATTTTGTATTATTATAAACAAATTGGTTCTTAGTCTTTTTGGCTTATTTTCTACATAATTGGATGTCTACATAACCAATATCAGAGTCCTTTTGGCATTTTGTTCAGTACAGTTTAAAGTAAATGCTATGTAGTGCATGACATATATGTCTGACATGATTATGTGATATATACAATTTAACTATAATTAAAGTTAACTTTGAAAATTTCAGTATCCTGGTAATTTATGCAGGATTTTAGAAAATCTGAATAAGAAAAATGTGATGACTTAAATGCCCACGCAAGCTTCTGCTGTGTAGTCCCTTCCCCGGTAACGCCTGCTAAATAGGGGCAGTGTAAGCGTGTTTGGGGTGTTTTGCTGGTATTTATTTCCCCTTTACCCCAGAGAAGAAAAACTTGTAAAAACTCCCTATTTTTCTGCCACTGCCTACTAGTAAATGTTTCAAAGTTCAATCAAATAATGAATGCCTGAATTGAATTTCTATCTGTAGGTCTGTTTCTTGGTCAAAAACTAAGAAGTACTAACTCGAGTATAACATACATTTATGCCGAGACTAATTAATTGTTATGATCAAGGATTTGTACTTATGAAGGGATTGATCAAGTATTAACTGGTTGGTGTTCTTGATTAAAATAGAGTTTAGAGAGGAGACCATAATAAGGCAAATTCTTTGCTTGAAGGTGGTAATTTGTTCTTTTTCAATACCACACGTCAGAATTCAGCCATCTTTTGCTTTCTCTCTCTTTTTTTTTTTATATCATTTTTCTGTATGTATTTGCATATGCAGGTATTATAAGATAAAAGTGCATAATAACAAGAATCTGCAGGGTGGAAAGTGTGAAAAAGAAAAAGAAAGAGTTTGGCCAAAGGAGAGTAATTGTCATTCACTCAACTCTTCCAAAACAAGTGTTGGTTTGGTCCAAAGTCCAGACAGATGTGCTTTGGTCATCCCAAATATCCCATGGACCCATGAGTGACTCACTCTTCCAACTGCTCCTCTTACACTACAACCCCTTCCTTCCATAAAAGAACAGTACTAGTACCCATTTTTCATCCTATTCATGGATAAAATGTTCACCCTTGTACTGCAAATATCTGCACAATATGAATGAATATACCCTCCACCTTCCTCAAGAGTGTGTGAAACTCCCATTACATAAACCATTTCATTTCATATCTAAATCTCACCCCAATATTTAACCCTTGTTCGATAAAACCCAATGTACTATCAAAGAATTAGGTCCAATCTCTATATGAGGTCAGACAAAGTTGTGCATTATATTATATGGTACCTTCAAACCAAGAAAAGTAAAAGACTATATTCAATTAGTTTATGAAATGTATGTACTTCACTTTGGAGAAATTCACCATAATTACTCTTATGCCTAGATGTTTCTTTTTTTCTCCACATGTTTTTGTAATTTTAATTTTCATTGAAAGTATAACTCTTTTACGAAAAGTATATTTTCTGTTAAGCCAGTTATTAAAATATTAAATCCTAAGACTAATTTTTTGCTAGCCCCTTCAATTTAAATATGATGTGGAATAAAAGTCTTGAGAAAATATATGAAAAATACACAAATAAATTTAGTTAGTAAACTAAACAATCTGCACGTGCAGCTGGTAGGGCGTGCTTTTTGGAATTTAACTTTTATCATCTGTTAATAGTCTAATATATACTGTTCACCAAACCATCCCCACACCATAAAATAAAGTAAGCACAGGAGAGAGAAAGCAAGAAAAGAAAATACAAAGAGATAAAATCAACCATCTTCTTTACTTTACTTGTTCAAGCAGCCATGCCAGGTTATGTAGAAGAAGAATCAATCCCACCTCCACCTCCCAAGTTACTGATAAGAATCATGAGCAAAAGAAGAACATGGGTATTTCTGTTTATTGCCGTATACACCATTCTATTATCTTCCTCTTGGAATCTCCTCAAATCCGTACTTTCTTGGTACGAATCCACCGTCTCAAGCTCATCCAACTCATCTGGGTGGCCGGCAATTTACGCCTCGGTGGCGCTTGGGGTCATTTTTGGGCTTCTTTCGATGGGCGCCGCCCTGGCAGTGGCGGTTCCGGCCACCTTGGTGACATGGATCACTGTGCTGGTTTTACTGACTTTTTGTGGGAAGCCCAGAAAAGCTTTGGTGGTGGAGGGTAAGCAATTGACGGCAGAGATTACTGGGTTTGTAGTGAAAATCTTGATCAAGGAAGGTAATTTTGTGGCTGCGGTTTGTGCCGTTTTGGGGTACTTTGCTCTGGTTAGGAAGAATAGAGACGATGGGTTGTGAAGAATGTTTGACCAATAAATCTTTGTTTCCATGTTAATTTTAACTAATCAATTTCTGTATGTAAAATTAGTTTTTAAGTCTATTAATTAGAATTAGAATTAGAATGGTGGAAAGCTCGCTAATGTAACACTAATAACTTACTTTTGTTTATTCAATATATGAGTAAAATTTTCTCTTCTCTTATGAATTCCTTAGGATAAGCTATTACTTGAACTAATTATTGGAATTTATAAGTAACTAACTTGGCTGTTAGAATGAAGTGATGTGATCAATCAATATATTGGGGGCTTACTCAAATTTATTACCACATCAATGATTTTAATTGTAAAGAAAAACATTTATTATTATTCTTGTTTTTTAAATTTTATAAACTTCATTACATTGAAGTTTATTGACTCTCTTTATCATTTATGAATTAAATAGAGGTGATATTTGTATCATTGTTTTGTTGGTACTTTTATTGGCTTGTTTTTATGAAAATTGTATTGACCTTGGGCTTGTATAAGCACATCCACCTAAGCACATCCACCATTTCCACTATATAACCAAACAGTTTGGATTCGACTCGAAAAAATATTAATAAAATTCAGATAAAAACCTGAGCATATATATTGTTCGAATAAAAATACAAGTAAAATTTGAGTAAGACTATACTCGATTCGTTTAATATTCAAATTAGGATAATTAATTATTATTTTATTTGCTTTCAATTTAATTTGTATTTTATATTTATAAAGTGTAATAATAAATATATTTTCTCATTTATAAGTAAAATAATAAATTTAATTTATAATTATATTTATTATAAAACTAGTTATTACGTGAAAACTAGAATTCGAGCTTGAATTTTAAGCTGAATAATAATAATTCTACGTAAAATAATAATTCGATCTAAGTCAGATTAAATTCGAGTCGAGTTGAATTTGAGTGGAGTTTTTCAAATACAATTTGTATTAAATTTTAATTCAAAGATGAATTTAAATTACTGAATCGAATTGAAAGCAATTTTTTTTTTTGATCTGAGTTAGTTAAGAATTTAGACTTTTTATATTCAACCATGTAAAATTTTTTTAGGAGTTATAAGTACATACATGCAATTAATTACTTAAAAATTAATATTCATTATTTAATTATTCACATAAATTCAACCTATATACGCTACATGAAGAATACCAAAAAAATTTTATGTTTTGTATAAATACATCTCTATTCCCTCATTTGTTATTCACCATATCCTTTAATTACTTTTACTTTTATTTTTCTGAAGACAAAAAAATTTAAGAAAACTGGGAGAAAAAGGATTGTCATTCGTGAGTAAGTGTTTCAACTACTCCAAGGGTAAATACGTCAAAAAAAAATTATTTATCATTTTCATATGTTATAAACAATATTTTCTATGAACAATTTATGTCGTTAACCACATAAATACTTTGATTAAATATTATTATTTTTAATATAAATAATTGTTAATAAACAAATTTCGTGTCTCACACATGTTATCACACTAGTTAAACTAAATGAGTAACAAAATATATCCCAATTTGTTTAGGCCTTTGCTTTTTGGGAAATATTATTAAAAAATATAATATATATGTATATTAAGAATATTTATATCAATTTTTTGATTATTTAAATATTAATGATAATTTTTTTTAATGTGTAATGTATAAAAAATTTAATTTAATTTAATTTTATTATAAATTTATAATAATACATGACGGTTACAGTCGTCACGATATTAACATTATTATTTACTAATATTTATTAGTAGTAGCACTAATTAGTAACCTTATGCTACTGTCGGTGGCTATTGGTAATACTCATATGGTTGACCCATCCTATACTTTCACTTTTGTCTTTTATTCATTAACTGTTCCTCATCCTACAGCTACAAGCAAGCTCGCCTTTATTTTTTTCATATTAAATTTAAGAACTGATATTTTTATATTAAAAATTAATATTTTTATTTTTATGTGAAAATATTATTTAACATATAAAAATATAAAATTTTAAATTTAAATATATATATTAAAAATAGTATTAACATTTTTCGTAGGCAATCTCTATCATTTTGTATCAACATCTTCTTCAAGTAAAAAATTTATTTTATTTTAAATTAAAATAGAACAAATATATATTTTAAGAGAAATAAAAATATAGATGACAAAGAAATATCATTGAAGGAGAGACTGTAAACGAACCGAGTCGAATCGAATATTGAGTTGCTCAGATTTGGTTCACAAAATTTATCGAGTATAAAATAAAAAAGGTTCGATTGCGCCATTTATTATCAAATGAAATCGAATCGATTAAAATTCGAATTCGAAACAGTTTGAACTTTTCGAACGAATATGATCCGAGTATCAATAGAAAATTACAATTTGAGAAGGTTCGAGTAATTTATCGAACTTTAAAATTTGCTCATATTTGATTCATTTATATTTTGAGTCGAGTTCGAATCAAACTTTAAAGCAATGAATACAAATCGGAAATAACTATTTCGCTTCGTTTTTAAATTTTAAGGAGAGAGCTAGAGCATTCCGAATATGCCAACGTACTTCTCTCCCCAGTCCCCACTTATGAGCCTTATAAATATCCATTATCCAGTGAACTAGGCTATTATTATTATTATTATTTAAAATAAGGTAGCTGCTGGTGCCAGATATATAATTTTCCTGCTTTGCCAACAAAGTTGGGTATGCATGGGGACACTTAATAATCTACAAAACCAGAAACAAAAATATGTACATTATTAGAAATAGCTAAGGTTTACCTAATAAACAACACACCTACACAAGTTATATATATATATATATATATATATATATATATATATATATATATATATGGAGAATAATTCATAATGAGTAGTTATTATAGATAAAAAATAGGTAAATATTATTTTTATCGTTTAATATCAACGATCGATATTAAAATTAAAAAATTCACACCTGTTACTATTAATAGCGGACGACGGGTTACGTCCCTCGCTATTAATAGTAGCGAATTTAAAATTTTCAATTCTAATATTCGCCGTTAATTTTTGTATTATAAGTTAATGATGGTATTTATCCATTTTGTTCATTTTTTATTTATAGCAAATACTTGCTATGATATATAATATAAATATCAATGCATGCACTGATAAAATATATTGTCCAGTCAATTCTAAAATTAGATATGTATTTTAACTATAAAGTCATTTGAATTTTTTTGAAAACGTGTCTATAACTTGAATCACTAATTCACAAATAATTAAACAAATATAGGTCAAATAAAATAAGAAAAAGTTTGAAACATGTTTGATACAATTTACAACTTTGGTTGGTAATCTACATTTATTTTATATATAACAATTCAAGAAATTAATTTAATTTCTTGGATTATATATAATGTGGCGCCCCAAAATTAGGTATACGTCATCCATCTTGGGCCACTACATACTACGTGAGTACATAAATTCAAATACAACTTACTAACCTAACTATGCGTAGGTATGCAATCTGACATAAATCGAGATTTGAATACAAATATTGTCTACTAGATATTATAGAAACTCAAAAGGAGTCCTCATTACAACTATTATCACACTATTTCACGAATAGTGAGGACTACTAATGCTATCCTCCGGACCATTACTTGCTCCCCGACTCGTCAAATTTATGTTCTCATTTCTCAAGAGAACAATGAAAGAAAGGTGAGCTCAACTAGCCCAAAGAAAAAATATTATGACTAAGATAATGCGAGAATAAATTATCATTAGCCTTCAACAAAGTGTTAAAGCGATAAAATACAATAAAAAACGGTTTAAGCTGCAGTTGAATTAGCAATCCATTAAAAGAGTCAAGTAGATAATAAAGTCTACTATCTTTTAGGTTTTAAAAAGGTTTTCATCAATTTTTATCATTTGAGACTCAAATTAATAAATAAACCACCACATCTAATCATCCTCGTATCACGGTCGAGGATTTTCATCAAATTATCAATGGTAAACGACTATATCTAGAATCACCCCCAGTCATAATCATACCAAAAACTATCCATCACGCATTCACAGCCAATCGAGGACTTTTGTCACATCATTTATATCAAGTCGTGATTATACCGAATGATCCCGGTCATAATCATACTAAGTTCATCTATCTTGCGTAAAGTTCAAAGATAACATAATATAACATGAGGATGATGTGATGACATAATAATTCAATAAAATAAGTTCAAGAATTATTTAATCCATGAATTATTAACGTCCAAATTATCAACATAATATTGTTTTCATAGAGTAAAATTCAAGAATGATCGGAAGAATATTTTAGTGAAAAGATATTTGGATGAAACGCAAATATCGAGGATATTCTACTAATTTCATGGAGTATAGAAGTCAAAGTTTTAACCAACTAGGTATAATAAAGAATGGAATAACAAAAGAAATCACCATGCATGCGGTGCTTGCGCATGAGCGAGGTTATTCCAACAGAATAATAATAACGGAACTGTGTCGGTGAAATTCACGCGAGCGGGATGTTCCAACAGAATAATAAAGATGGAACTGGATCCGGTGTAAAAACACGAGATAGGATATTCAACAGAATGATAAAGAGCGGAACCCGGTGGGTGTAAAACACATGAGACAGGATGTTCCAACGGAATAATAATAAAAGCGGAACCAGTCAGGTGTAAAACACACACGAGGATGTTCCAATGAGAATAATAGAAGAATGTCACCAAGTATAGGGTAAATGGCGTGATCAAAGTTATTCAACAGAATAATAAGCAATGGAATAACATAAGGATTTCACCAAGTATAGGGTATCTTGGCGTATCTACAAGTTATATATAGGGTATGCCATTTTTTACGAGTTATTCCAAGCAGAATAATAATGAATGGAATAATGTGAAGTTCTCTTCAAGAAGAAAGAATAACACCCTTACAGGTACAACAAATAATACCCCTTACCGTAAAAAGAATGAATATAGAAGTAGTGAAGTAGCGAGAATACTCTTCTTCTTTCTATAATTTTCTCTCTATAGCTTGTAAGACCTCGAAATTTTTAAATAAAAAGGAATTTCCTTTATTTATTATTTTGAAATAGTAAGGGTGGATTTGATTAATGTGGATAGTTATGGGTAAAATACGCAAATATTTGAATAAGCAAGTGGTTATAAAATATTCATTATTGTGGGGAATATTAAATGACGACCTGGTAGCGATAAATATGTGTGGGCCCCATAACGGAAAGCGATTGGATGAAGAAAACGACAAATATAAGTTGTTTTTAAATAACTGGCGTAGTTATCACAGATTAATCATCTTGTTGGAATACCGGTGGTTAAAACACACTAATACGCGCGTTGTTGAACAATAGCACTTGGTATTGCACCAATTATTGATTCTTACGTGAAGAAGGCACTACTCAATAATGGTTACGATAATTATTGCTTAAAGATTTTATTGAGTTAATAATTGTTGCGTTGATATTTTATATTCTTTGTTGTTTGATAATTGTCATTACACAAGATCTTTCATTATCGAAGCAATAATTCATATTATCTGAATAATATTATTAGATAACATTATTGGTAATGTCTAGAAAGTTCATCTAAGGAGAGGTTTGGTCACCTAATTAAGCGCCAAGAAGAAGAAATTCTTATGGAAAGCCCCTCTTCCTGAACCGCCTTTGGTTGTCAATATTGTGATTTCGTAATATTATTTGTGAATAATTAATTATTGATTTATATGATGAGGAAAATATTGATTTTATGTGGATATAGATGGAGAAATTTTTAAAATGACAATTGTTGAAAATTAATATTTTATCTTTTTTGATAAAATAATTCATTTAAATATATTATTTTAATAATATATTAACGGTGATATTTTACAACGAATGTGGGATATATGATTATACGAGGAGGAAGAGTATTTTTTGTTGCAATAAATGTTTAAAACATGTTAAACATGTCATTGGACCCCATTTATTCGATCGAAATTTGATTATAGCACGTAAAATTGCCCGTTTGTGGATTTTGGTCAATTTCTCGATTGGAATTTGGAAAAACTTTCTTCTGCAAAGTTGTAGAGAATTAAATTTCCTATAAAAACTCGCATGAGATTCGAATTTTCTGATGAAAGGGCTATTTATTATGAATTATTGAAGTTCAAGCTCAAAATAATTGATTTTGGAAGTTTAAAATATTTAAAATTAGAAAAACGTTTTTCTTATTTTTTTCTAGAAGGTGGCATGTGTTTGATGGCTGAAATCAGATTCTAGACATGTGTAGAAAATAATATAATTATATTATTAATTTATTAAATTTTACTGCTTTTGGTGTTCTAAGCAATTTCTATAAATAGGGGTCTTGGGTTAGAATTGAAAATCACACCGTAAACTCAAGTTTTCTCTCTATATTATCGGCGTATTCTTGTGAGTATTTTGAGTATACTTTGAGTATTGCTATACGGTCTGCAAGTCAAGTCATAGCTTTATATCCAGGTGTTTAATTTGAAATCTTGATCTTTCGAGGTAAGTGGATATTATTTTTTCAGTAATGATATTATTTCTTCAATATCATTATCTTTGAAATGTTGATCTGAAGTTTTATCAAATTTAGAACTTTTTCATGTCGGGGTTCTTATTCATGGGTTCTTATTCACGAGTTCTTATTCATGAGTTCTTATTCACGAGTTCTTATTCACGAAAGTACTATTCATGAAACGTGAAGATGTTTTTGTGGAATTTCTATCTTTTGGTGTCGAGAGTTACTATTCACGATACTAAGACTATTCACGATATCTAAGACTATTCATTAGAAAAATAAAATTTCTTCTTTTCGTCCAAAACATCTATTACGGATACTAACTCGATTGTATCCATGTTTTGATCATTCTTGAATTTTACACCACTATGATTATTTTTGAGGTATTTTTTGGGCGTGGATAAAACCAAGTACGAATCCTTAATCCTTAATCCTTGTCATTTTGTTTCTTTGGATTCGTTTCTTAAAAATATTTTCATCATCCTCGATCTTAAATGATGATATTATTGAATATCTTTGGCCCGTAGTGCAAAAGATGAATGATTTCTGAAGAATATCTTTGGCTTCAGTAGTGCAAAGATGAGCAGTGTTGAGATGAACATGACCGATTGATTAATATCTTTGGCTGTAGTGCAAAGATGAAGCAGTGTTTAAATGAACATGACTAATGATGAATATCTTTGCTTTGTAGTGCAAAGATGAATATTTGATTCCGGATGCATATTGATTGATGTTCTGAGGATAAAATATTGATGATGGTATTAAATTTATAGATTATAGTAGATTTCATTCTCTACGTAACTCTTCTATGAATTATTATTTCATTGCGAATATTGATCCGAAACTTGTCATCTATTGTATTCTATCATCATTTTTCCTGTTGAAGACTAACGATAATTTGTTGTATATTATCTTAGTCATAATATTCTTTTCTTGGGCTAGTTGAGCTCACCCTTTTCCTTGTTGTTCCATTTTTCTTCTCGGGAGGCGAGAATATAGCGAGTATTTAGTCGGGGTATGGAATGAAGGTTTTAGAAAGGATTGTTTAGTAGTCCTCACCATTTTTATAAAATAATGTATCAATAAATGTGATGAGGATTTATTTGAGTATAGATATTGTCTAGAAGATAATATTTGTATTCCAACTCACAGTTTTACTGTTGTAATAACAAAGTTGTAGTTGTTTCTGTACCATGTATTTGGCGACTCAGAATGGGTTGGATGGAATGGACCTATTTTGGGGGCGCCACGGTTGGTATCGAGCTTAGGATATGATCTCTGGCGGAGATCGGGGAATAAAACTAGGAGGGGAGAGACGAGTAAATCCTTCATTTAGTGTGTCTAACTAAGCTTATTTGTTAGTTGGTCGTTATATAGGGATATTATGTGATATATTGATTTCCTTAATTAACCCTTATTTTATGATGATATTTGAGAATGTCGATCGAGAATATTAACAAATGGAGTAAATGAGACCGTGGAGATGCTGTGACTCACCAACGAGGAGAACGTCTGCAACAGTGGTAATGTTCCTCCGTGAATAACACCACCGAGCGAGATGATGAGCGAGGGATGTTTAGAAGCTTTTTGCAGTTCATGCAAAAATCGACGAGGAGACTTCATGTTCAAAAATACAGGAGAAATGATAGCAATTCACGAGTGGTCACAACCAAACAGTTCAAAGAGTTGGGACCACTGCAATGGGAAAGCCGGATCCGATTAAAGGCGGAGGCGTGGGTCAAACAAATTACCAAGATATTCGATGTCTTGGGATGCACGAGAAATGAAAGTTCCATTCGTCGCCTTTTTATGTTCCGTATGGCAGGCAGACATCGGTGGAAATCGTGAAGCGTATCCATCCAATTTGCCCGCTCACTCAAAGATGTCGTGGGAGACGTTTGAAGCAGATTCAATGACAAGTACTTCCACGAAAGTATTCGTCATATGAAGGAAGTGGAGTTTATTAGACTAGAAAGCGTAATAACAATGGCGGTGTCCCAAAGACGAGGCGAAGTTCATGAGTTATCCGTGTTTGCACCTCATTTGGTGGAGAATGAGGAACGTATGACGCGGATGTTTCGAGAGGTTTGAAACCCGACATACGCCAATATCTCATTTCTCATAAATTTTCTCTCTATTCAGATGTTGTCAATGAGGCTCGGTTGTTAGAGCGAGATAACGAGTACGCTCAACCGAGGGACCATAACCAGGATCATAATCAAGAGATAGCATAATCATCGTAATAACGATAACCAACGGAGAAAGAAGAATCGAGACAAAGCGGTAACCACTCGGTGGTAATCGTGGCCATGAAAATAGAAGAAGCGAGTCGGGAGGAGATTTAAAAAGGAGATTCAACAACGACCATGTGAAGACGTCGGCGCCAAAGAGTGAACTAGTTTTAAGGGAGGAGAAGCGACCACCGGTCGTATGTTACAAATGCTGGGAAAGAGGGATATATCACCCAAACCGCCCACAACAGATTTAAGGTATGCTATAATTGTGAAAAGAAGGACATATCTTTCGAGATTATACGATATCGAAACCAAGTCCGGTGAGGAATGGTGACTCAAAAGGATGTCCCGGAAAAGTCAAAGTCAGCGGTTCTTGGAAGAGCGTTTGTCGTGACCGGTCAAAATGCAAGGAACCCGAACGAAGTTAGCCGGGTTAGTTAATTATAAATTCTTGCGAAGTTTATACCTTACTAGATATCTGGGTTCTACCCATTCTTTTATCTCTCTCTTACTTGCGCTCAACGTTTGAACTTGACTACGGAGAAATTAAACTTTGACTATATGTGGAGACTCCATTAGGAGAAACTTTCATTACATCCGTTGTTTAAAAATCTTGCTTGATTCAAGTTGGCACTATCACATTACACCGTTAACCTTATTTCTATAGAGATATTTGCTTTTGATGTGATTTTAAGGTTAACTACTCATCATGCCAAATTGATTGCTTTTGTAAGGTGTTAGTAGTCATATTCCTAAGCAACTTTGTTATTGAATTCAAGCAATCAAACCATTGTAGTCAAACATTTTCATATCAAGCCATGAAGTCATTCGTTTATTACGGATGTCAAATTTTCTTAGTCCATGTTATGGATTTGAATAAAGACACGTCGATTTGAATAATATTCCTGTTGTTATTGATTTTTCCGACGTATTTCTGAAGAATTTCTTGGCTTACTCCCAAAGCTCGATATTAAATTTTGTATCGACTTTGAACCGGAACAAAACTCATTTCTAAAATCTCATATCGAATGGCTCTATTGAACTTCGTGGAGTTAAAAATTCAACTATAGAATTTGGTACCGAGCCTTTATCTTGTGACTTCCTTTGTGGAATTCACCTAAGCCGAACTCTCTGTAGGGACGTCATATTCGTGCGATAAGTAAAGCGATAGGTGTCATTGTGGACGTCTTTATCCAAGATTGGGATATGAGTCACGGTTGAGAGCAACCTAAGTCGAAGAATCGAAATACGTAGCTTTACAGGCTTAGATGGTTATTATCGGAGATTAGTTGAAGGATATTCTCGAATCGCTATTCCATTAACGCAAATTGACTCGTAGAGATACAAAATTTGAATGGAGCGAGGAATGTGGGAAGAGCTTCAAGAACTCAAGAGGAGACTCATTTCAAAGACATGTTCGATCATGCCATCCTCGAAAAGCGTGGTGGTAGCCGACGCGATGAGTAGAAGATCATATGCGGAACGAAAGTGCGATGATGTCAAGTATACGACAGAGCCAACTTTAATAGAAAAAGTTAAGATTGCTTAAGCCACCGGCTCGGAGTGATGCGTATGAAGAAGAAAGTACAAGAAGGAGCTATTCCTAAGCGAGAATTGATGAAGAAGGAATACTTGAGTCCACTCTAGACTTTGTGTTCCTAACGACTCGATTTGAAGTACAAGATTATGATGGAGGCACACAATACGCCATTTGCAATCCATCCTCGAAGTACTAAAATGTATCGTGATCTTGACATACATTTTGGTGGAACAATATGAAGAGAGAGATTGCAAAGTTTATCTCGATGTGTTTAACTTGCCAACGTGTAAAAGCGGAGCATCTTGTACCTAAGGGTCCGTTGCAACCACTTGAGATTAGGAATGGAAGTGGGAACACATTACTATGGATTTCACGGGTCTTCCCTACGGTTTCTCAAGGCATCAATGCTATTTGGGTTATTGTTGATAGATTAACCAAGTCCGCTCATTTTTACCGATCTGAGAGACTTATTCCTTGAACGTCCTTTCTCGTATGTACGTAAATGAGATTGTGAGATTGCATGGCATGCCAGTATCCATAGTTTTAGATCGTGACCCAAGATTCACTTCATGATTTTGGGTTAGTTTGTAGAAAGCTATGGGCACGAATTTACGATTGGTTTGGCTTACCATCCTCAAACGGATGGGCAATCAAAAAAGGACTACTCAAACTCTTGAAGATATATTAAAACTCTGTGTCCTAGATTTCAAAGGAAGTTGGGATAAGTACTTGCCATTGGTGGAATTCTCATACAACAATAGTTATTAAATAAATATAGGCATGGTTCCATTCGAAGCATTATATGGACGAAAATGTCGTTCTCCAATATGTTGGGATGAGGTGGGTGAAGCAACATTGTTGGGACCCGAGTTAGTACGTATGACTACCGAAAAGATCCAAATGATTCGACAACGATATATAAGCGGCACAAGATCGACAAAAGAGTTATGCGGATCTTCATCGAAAGGACGTGGAATTTAATGTAGGGGATCATGTATTGTTGCGAGTTGCTCCATGGAAGGGAGTTACAAGATTTGGGAAGAGAGGAAAGCTCAATCCACGATTTATCGGTCCATTTCAAATTCTTGACCAAAGTAGGAAATGTAGCCTATAGACTTGCGTTACCTCCGAGTATGTCTCGTGTTCATAATGTGTTTCACATATCATACTTTCGTAAATATGTGAAAGACCGAACCACGTTATAGAGTTAGAACCGGACGAGATAGTCAAGACTTAACGTATGAGGAGGTACTGTCAAGATTTTGGATAGGAAGGAGCATGTCCCTACGCTATGAAAGGTTATACCACAAGTTAAAGTTTTGTGGAGGAATCATGCTATAGAGGAAATGACACAGGAGTTGGAAAGCGGAAATGAAAGCGAGGTATCCTCACCTTTTGAAAACACCAGTACGCACGTCAATTTCGAGGAGGACGAAATTTCATAAGGAGGGAGGTTGTAAGACCGAAATTTTTAAATAAAAGGAATTTCCTTTATTTATTATTTTGAAATAAGTAAGGGTGGATTTGATTAATGTGGATAGTTATGGGTAAAATACATAAATATTTCGAATAAGCAAGTGGTTATAAAATATTCATTATTGTCGGGGAATATTAAATTTATTGGTAGCGACATGACCATGTGTGGGCCCCATAACTGAAAAGCGATTGGATGAAGAAAATGACAAATATAAGTTGTTTTTAAATAACGGCGTAGTTATTCACAATTATCATTGTTGGAATACCCGGTGGTTTAAAACACACTAATACTGCGTTGTTGAGCAAGTAGCACTTGGTATTGCACCAATTATTGATTCTTACGTGAAAAGGCACTACTCAATAATGGTTACTGTAATAATTACCGCGATTATTTTATTGAGTTAATAATTCTTTGCGTTGATATTTTATATTCTTCATTGTTTCAATAATTGTCATTACACAAGTATCTTTCATTATCGAAGCAATAATTCATATTATCCGAATAATATTATTAGATAACATTATTGGCAATGTCTAGAAAGTTACATCTAAGGAGAGGTTTGGTCACCTAATTGCTTGGCGCAAGAAGAAGAAATTCTTATTGAAAGCCCCCTCTTTCCTGAACCGCACTGGTTGTCAATATTGTGATTCTGTAATATTATTTGTGAATAATTAATTATTGATTTATATGATGAGGAAAATATTGATTTTATGTGGATATAGATGGAGAAAATTTTAAAATGACAATTGTTGAAAATTAATATTTTATCTTTTTTGATAAAATAATTCATTTAAATATATTATTTTAATAATATATTACTTGGTGATATTTTTACAACGAATGTGGGATATATGAGTATCTGAGGAGGAAGAGTATTTTTGTTACAATAAATATTTAAAACATGTTAAACATGTCGGTGGACCCCATTTATTGGTGAAATTTGATTATAAATTGTAAAATTTCCGTTTGTGGATTTCGGTCAATTTCGATTGGAATTTGAAAAACTTTCTTCCGCAAAGTTGTAGAGAATTGAATTTCCTATAAGAAATCGAGAGATTCGAATTTTCTGATGAAAGGTCTATTTATTATGAATTATTGAAGTTCGAAGCTCAAAATAATTGATTTTGAAGTTTAAAATATTTAAAATTAGAAAAACGTTTTTCTTATTTTTTCTAGAAGGTGGCATGTGTTTGATGGCTGAAATCAGATTCTAGACATGTGTAGAAAATAATATAATTATATTATTAATTTATTAAATTTTCTGCTTTTGGTGTTCTAAGCAATTTCTATAAATAGGGTCTTGGGTTAGAATTGAAAAATCACACGTAAGCTGAAGTTTTCTCTCTATATTATCGGCGTATTCTTGTGAGTATTTTGAGTATACTTTGAGTATTGCTATACGGTGCAAGTCCAAGTCATAGCCTTTATATCAGGTGTTTTAATTAGTAAATCTTGATCTTTCGAGGTAAGGGATATTATTTTTTCAGTAATGATATTATTTCTTCAATATCATTATCTTTGAAATGTTGATCTGAAGTTTTTATCGATTTAGAATTTTTTCATGTCGGGGTTACTTATTCATGGGTTACTATTCATGAGTTACTATTCACGAGTTACTATTCATGAGTTCTTATTCACGAGTTACTATTCATTTGAGTACTATTCATGAAAAGTGAAGATGTTTTTGTGGAATTTCTATCTTTTGGTGTCTGAGTTTATTATTCACGATATCGACACTATTCACGATATCTGACTATTATTCAAGAAAAATAAAATTTCTTCTTTTCGTCTAAAACATCTATATTCGGATACTAACTCGATTGTATCCATGTTTTGATCATTCTTGAATTTTACACCACTATGATTATTTTTGAGGTATTTTTGCGTGGATAAAACCAAGTACGAATCCTTAATCCTTAATCCTTGTCATTTTGTTTCCTTTGGATTCGTTTTAAAAAATATTTTTCATCATCCTCGGTCTTAAATGATGATATTATTGAATATCTTTGGCCCAGTAGTGCAAAAGATGAATGATTTTGAAGAATATCTTTGGCTGTAGTAAAAGATGAGCAGTGTTGAGATGAACATGATCGATTGATTAATATCTTTGGCACAGTGCAAAGATGAGCAGTGTTTAAATGAACATGACGGTGATGAATATCTTTGGCACAGTAGTGCAAAGATGAATATTTGATTCGGATGCATATTGATTGATGTTACTGGGGATAAAATATTGATGATGGACTATTAAATTCATAGATTATAGTAGATTTCATTCTCTACGTAACTCTTACATGAATTATTATTTCATTGCGAATATTGATCTCGAAACTTGTTATACATTCAGATTCTATCGATTTTTCCTGTTGAAGACTAACGATAATTTGTTGTATATTATCTTAGTCATAATATTCTTTTCTTGGGCTAGTTGAGCTCACCCTTTTCCTTGTTGTTCCATTTTTTTTCTTCTCGGGAGGCGAGAATATAGCGAAATACGCAAGTCGGGGTATGGAATGAAGGTTTTAGAAAGGATTGTTTAGTAGTCCTCACCATTTTTGTAAAATAATGTATCAATAAATGTGATGAGGATTTATTTGAGTATAGATATTGTACAGAAGATAATATTTGTATTCAAACTCACAGTTTTCTTGTTGTAATAACAAAGTTGTAGTTGTTTACGTACCATGTATTTGGCGACTCGAGAATGGGTTGGATGGAATGGACCTATTTTGGGGGCGTCACATAGCTTCTCTCTATAATTTCTCTCAGAGTTTCAATGAATTCGTAAGAAAATAATGAAGGAATGTGCTTCTATTTATAGGAAAATAGAATGCATAGTAATTAATCCATGAACGGTCTGAGATTGATTTACTTTAATCGACGGTCCGTATATTTAAAGAAAAATCTTTTAAATAAAATATAATATATTCTATTTATATAAAAACATTTTACTATGCAAACACTACGCAATACTACGCAAAACACTACGCAACACTATGCATAATAAAATATAATATATTCTATTTATAGAATAACTTTAATAAAGTATTCTATTTTATATAAAAGATGTTTCTGTTTTATTACATTAATAATACTGAATAAAACAAAACGTCATTATCGCTATAATAATTCATATTATTAATAAATAATAATGGAATCAAACCGAGTGACTTCTCACATAAGCATCGATAATCAATACTGGTAATGTTACTTATGCAACCAACACACACGACATTGTCTTTTTACTACCGAGTAGTTCAACAAGTAACCACGGTAAAACTTCCGCCGTTATTTCAATAAAATATTTTTGTCGTTTTCTCAATCAAATAATAATTACATTATGGGTCCACCAATGATTGAGTAGTTATACGAATATTCCCCGCTAAACCGAATATTCCCCACCAATCGAATATAATATAACCACTTGCATACTTTGCAAAATTTATAAATACTACCCACAACTATAATATTTTCTTAAATTCACACCATAATATTAAAAATTATTTCAACAAAATTTAAATCTTTATTGATAAAATCTGGGGTCTCACAATCTCCCTCCTTATGGAATTTAAGCCCTCGAAATTAGTGCGATACTACGATATGATAAAGAGGTGAGGATACCTTGAATACCTTTATCGTTGAAAACATTAAGTTCATCTTTGCAATCCTACCAAAGATATTCATTAACAATTCATCTTTTACATGTCTGGCCAAAGATATTTATTAACAATTCATCTTTTGCACTCTGGGCCAAAGATATATAAGCGTAAAACCAATATCTGAGACTTAGCTTAATAGTATCACGACCACGAATTATCAATGCCTTTCATCGGCCAAGGATATTCGTGTTTTCAATCTGATTATGATTATCTAAGAATAATCCGTGGTCATAATCATACCAAGTCTATCAATGCACTACTACCAAAGATGACTTTTACCACATCCATGAATTAATATTTCATTCTTTGAGACTCACTCAATAATTAATCCATATCATCGAATCATCCCGCACTAATGGCCGAGGATATTCATTAGTATCACGACCACAAATTATCCATGCACTACTACCAAAGATAATTGTGTATTCATTAGTATCACGACCACAAATTATCCAAGCACTACTACCAAAGATAATTATGTATTCATTAGTATCACGACCACAAATTATCCATGCACTACTACCAAAGATAATTGTGTATTCATTAGTATCACGACCACAATTATCCATGCACTACTGCAAAAAGATAATCGTGTATTCATTAAGTATCACGACCACAAATTATCCATGCACTACTACCAAAGATAATCGTGTATTCATTAGTATCACGACCACAAATTATCCATGCACTACTGACAAAAGATAATCGTGTATTCATTAGTATCACGACCACAAATTATCCATGCACTACTACCAAAGATAATTATGTATTCATTAGTATCACGACCACAAATTATCCATACACTACTACCAAAGATAATTGTGTATTCATTAGTATCACGACCACAAATTATCCATGCACTACGGCAAAAAGATAATTGTGTATTCAATTACTGATTATGATTATCTTAGAATAATCCGTGGTCATAATCATACCAAGTCCATCTATGCACTACAGGCCACAGATGACTTTCAACATAATATAAACATGAGGATAATGATATAAAGAATCAATCAAATGAGATAAAGGATAAATATTAAACATTTATAATTTATCCAGGATTCAAGAATATCCCCATGTTATCAATCACTTAATAATCTCATAATCTAATAACATTAATATTATAACAATATTTTAATCACTTCTTAAATTTATAAACAATTTTTCTCAATTGTTTACGCTTTTACCATATAATGCATTTAATCATTCAAAATGTCATACTCATAAAATATCATCACCAATTATCAAATCCCTCATCAAAAAAATATGCATATACTCTATATAGGATTCTCTAGCCATAAAATCCTATTTTCAACTTTCATACTTCACATAACATATTTAACTCATATGTTCAGTAATTAAACTATTTTCATGAAAATATCAAATCAGTCCCAAAAATATTTCTTTTCTGGGATTTAGCATAATATAGTCCCATAATGAAAATATATTTTTCTCGGAATTTTTAAAATTCATTTACTATTTTTCAAAAATCAATTTCTAATTAATTCCTTAAGAAATTAGCTACCTCAAGTTTAACTCCAAAAATTCCCAAATCTTGGCAGGACCTTACACATGTTAACGTGAGCCTCTAGTTTAAATTTCATAGTCATCGGAGTTATAGAACTCCAGTTATAGCGTTTTTCGTCGGAAAAACCTAAATATTGAAATAGTCATAACTTGCTCATTTTAAGTCAGAATGAGCTCATTTTTGGACAGGAGGTACTTTATACCATATACTTTCATGTCCCAAAAGGCCAGAATTTTTTTCATAATTTAAGTGGCCGAAACAGCCCCTTAAAGTTTCTGGGCAGTAGCATTTTCAAAATTTACAGCTTTGGCCTCCTTTGTTAAAATCAGTCCACACGAAAATCTACAACACCTTTTTTAGTAATTCCACTTGGATTAGTTAGGTAACTCATAGATCTAACTCTAGGACTTGACCACATTCAAAAATTCAAAATATAATAGGAGATATGGTCTATTGAATTTCATGTTACGTTTTTCACCAAAATCTGATTTTCAACTCTTTGTGATTTCTAAGAAACTTTCATGTTTTCACATAATAACCAACATAACTCATCATAACACTTACTAATACTTCATACACCCATGATTTTCATTAGTCCAATACTTTTATTATGACTTTCATCATAATCCTCGTAAATGATCCTTTTAGTTGAAGAAATATTTGAGGTTTAAGAAATGGGTTTTTGTATTGGGGTCAATACAAAATTCGATTTCACGCCTCTAGGGTAGGCTAGAAATCTTCAAGAATACGTCAAGAAATTTATTAATGATAGAAATATCATTCAAAAATTACTCTCGCCCAAGACTTGAATAAGACGTCACATTAATACCAAGCTGTGACTTCTATCCCTTAACCGGATAAGACTCACAATGACACCTTACATAAATGTATAGTCAAAAGCTGTTTTAGAAATTAGAATCTTTGGGAAGTGCTCAAAGAAACCTTCGTACATGGGAGGTCATGCTTCTAGGTTATGATAGATATCATATGGCTGCGTAATTATTCTTGGTTTACCCAATAGACCCCAAAGAAAAATGAGAAGATTACTATCATATTCTTCTCCAATGGTGAGTCTTCTCTTGATTTATCATTATCTCCAATTGTCTCAAATTGAGAATTATACTTCAAACAAACACCAAAATCATATAGGTAGTGTTCAGTAAATATACTCAAGAAGTGGATGAGCACAACCCTCGCTCTTATGATGACACGAGGTTGTATGTCATTAGAAATCTTGTATGATAGTGGCAAAACACTCTTCCAACGTTGGGTTCGCTTTCACCCTAGTTGATTCACCAAATATAACTACTAAATGATGACCACCGCTCTATTCCACTTTATTACCCCCGCCGACCTAGCTACACTCTTATTACACGAAAGGAATTGTGAAGTAAAAGGGTTAATTAATATATCAAATATTATCCCTATACTACTACGTGACCAATTAAATAACAAATAAACTTAGGTAGGTCATACTAGCGAAGGAATTCCCGTCTCTTCCCTCCTAGTTCTTATCTCAAGCATCTTAGCAGGATCATATCCCTAAGCTACGATACTCTATCGTGGACGCCCCCAAAATTAGGTATCGTCACCCATCTTGGGTCGCCACTTACATGGTACATAAATTCAAATACAACTTATTAACCTAAAGCGTAGGTATAATACGACATAAACCGTGAGTTTGAATACAAATATTGTCTACTAGATATTATACAAACTCAAAAGGAGTCCTCATTACAACTATTATCACACTATTTCGGAGAATAGTGAGGACTACTAATGCTATCCTCCGGACCATTACTACGTTCTCCGACTCGTCCAACCTATGTTCTCATTTCTCAAGAGAACAATGAAAGAAAGGGTGAGCTCAACTAGCCCGAGAAGAAATATTATGACTAAGATAATGCAGAATAAATTATCATTAGCCTTCAACAAAATGTTAAACCGATAAAATACGATGTACAAACCGGTTTAAGCTGCGGTGAATTAAGAATCCATTAAAAGAGTCAAGTAGAGAATAAAGTCTACTATCTTTTAGGTTTTAAAAGGTTTTCATCAATTTTTATCATTGAGACTCGACTTAATAAATAAACCACCACATCTAATCATCCACGCACTACGATCGAGGATTTTCATCAAATTATCAATGGTCACGATTATACTGAATCACCCCCGGTCATAATCATACCAAAAACTATCCATCATCGCACACATGTGCCATCGAGGACTTTTGTCACATCATTTATATCAAGTCATAATTATACCGAATGATCCTCGGTCATAATCATACTAAGTTCATCTACGCATCGCGCGTAAGCAAAAGATAACATAATATAACATGAGGATGATGACAATGACATAATAATTCAATAAAATAAGTTCAAGAATTATTTAATCCATGAATTATTAACGTCCAAATTGTCAACATAATCTTCGCTTTCATAGAGTAAAATTCAAGAATGATCGGAAGAATATTTCCGTGAAAAGATTTGGATGAAACGCAAATATCGAGGATATTCTACTAATTTCATGGAGTATAAGTCAAAGTTTTAACCAACTAGGTATAATAAAGAATGGAATAACAAAAGAAATCACCGTGACATGCAGTGCTGCAGATGCGCGAGTTATTCCAAATGAATAATAATAACGGAACGGTCGGTGAAATTCACGCAAGCGGGATGTTCCAACAGAATAATAAAGATGGAACCGGATCCAGGTGTAAAAAACATGAGATAGGATATTCCAACAGAACGATAAAGGCGGAACCGAGTCCGTGTGTAAAACACATGACAGGATGTTCCAACAGATAATAAAAAAAGCGGAACCGGTCGGTAAAAACACACACGACGAGGATGTTCCAAAGAATAATAGAAGAATGTCACCAAGTATATAGAAATCACAGCGTATCTGAGTTATTCCAATGAATAATAAGCAATGGAATAATATAAGGATTTCACCAAGTATAGGATGTGTCACAGCGTATCTGAGGTTATGTATAGGGTATGCCACTTTTACGAGGTTATTCCAAGCGAATAATAATGAATGGAATAATGAAGTTCTCTTGAAGAAAGAATAACACACTTTACGGTGACAACAAATAATACCCTTACCGTAAAAAAGAATCGAATATAGAAGTAGTGAAGTAGCGAGATCACTCTTCTTGCTACATAATTTTCTCTATAGCTTCTCTCTATAATTTCTCTCTCTAGAGTTTCAATGAATTCGTAAGAAAATAATGAAGGAATGAGCTTCTATTTATAGGAAAATAATGAAGTAATTATCAGTGAGAGACTCGAATTTAAGTTTTAATTTAAAACTCGCGAATTATTTAAATATAATTCAATTTAAATTGAATCGAATTCAAATAATAAATGTTCGAATCGACTCAAATTTAAATAATTTTTTTTAAATATAATTGGAATATGAGTATAAATTTAATTTTTCAAACCGCGGATCCTAATAATTTTGTGTTGCAGTTTCGTTCTATTCGTGTATACCCTTGCACCCACCTTCCTTCACTCCCCAAACACTGCAGTTAAAGTTTGTTGATATTTTTGACACTTGGAGGAACATATTAGGTAGAAAATTTCTCCCATTTGGTCTCCCCTGCCTCAGAAGTCTCATTTCTAAAATTGAAAAATCCCTTTGATTCACATCTCTTTAATTATTTTTAGGCCAGCAAAATACAAATTTCCCTTATAGTCCTGCTTTTTCTCTCTTTTCACAAAAAGTTACTTATACATATGATGCAGGTGTAACTGGGTGACTGGTTTTGTGAGCTTCATTGATGATTTTTGGAGTTTAATTGTCTTCTCAGCTATTTTTGGATCTGGTTTGCTCACCAATTTCGTATCCATCTGGGTATCCAAAGATCTGGGAATTAAGAGATCCAAGGTAAACCCAAGAAAACCTCATCGTCATCTATGTGATTTTAACAAATTCTTGAGTTTTAGCTCAAAGGGTATTCAATATTCACTCACTTCTAATCTGGGACGGTGTTATTTATTTAATCCATCACCAATATAAAAAATGGTAGTTGGGAATAACCTGTTTTACCCAATTGTTGGTTTTGCATCATGTTTTGCTTTCATATATATGTCTTTTGGGGACTTGTGGGCTGATCTTCATAATCAACCGGAACAAAAATTGAGTTTTGTGGAGAGAAATGGGACTCATTTCATGGTAGATGGTAGAATCTTCTACATTAATGGGTGGAATTCATACTGGATGATGGACCATGCTGTGAATGAATATAACAAACCCAGGATCAAACAAATGCTGCAAGCCGGCGCAAAGATGGGTCTCACCGTATGTCGAACGTGGGCTTTTAATGATGGTGCCTACAATGCCCTCCAGATTTCCCCTGGTCAATTTGATGAGCAAGTATTCAGGGTAATGAAATTCTGTAATTCATAGTATATTGTTCTATTTTAATTATGTAGATCTTCTTTATGTGTTTCAGTTAACTAGTGTCTACATAAGTTTTTCGATGTGAAAAATGAGGTATGTTTGCAGTTTCTAATTATGTAAGATCCTCTAATATGTATATCAGGTAATATAATGGGGTTAGGATTAACATTCCAATTCACATCTGAATGAAATTGTCAAAGTTAATCCAGGAATGATGTTTTAACAATTATTTTATGGCTTTCAATTTGTTTATCTACTAATGAATTAACGTGTAATAGTAGTATCAATCTGTGCCCATTACGAATGGTCCATTCATTTTATGGTTCTTTTGCGTTCATCTTTGATATCGAGTCTGTTACCTCTCATTGCTTAAAGTTCCTGCATGTCTGGAAGAATAGAAGATACTGGTTCCAAATCATTTCATCTGATTTACGTTTCCAGTTTGGCTTTTACTTTTTGAACCAGTTAATTGATATGTTCAATTAAATGTTAAACTTGTTCCTTCTTCATTATGTCAATTTCTTCCATGGTAAATCGCTGTATATATAATTATATATTATTCATACTGTCAATTTTCACTTTTTGGCTGAATACTATGACAGGCCTTGGACCACGTCATTGCAGAAGCCAAGCAACAACGGATAAGGCTGTTACTTGCTTTAGTCAATAACTTACAAGCTTACGGTGGTAAGACTCAGTATGTCAAATGGGCATGGGAAGAGGGCCTTGGTTTAAATGCTTCTAATGATTCATTCTTCTATGATCCATCCATTCGTCGTTATTTCAAACACTATGTCAAGGTAATATATTTATCATGTTCGGTCATAACTCACTTGGTATTAATTGAAGTTACTGGTCTTCTCATTGCTATTCAAGTGACACTCTTCAATTGGCACATACTTTAAGAAAGAGTTGTACCTAACTTTGCATCACACTACTATTATCAGTGTTCTAAAAATTCCCGCCTAGGCGCTAGGCGGTCATCTACCGCTTAGATTTGGTTGGACGCTCAAGCCCTCGCCTAGGGAGAACTAGACCTCTACTTTGAAACTCTACAATACTTAAAATAAATTTTTTAGTCTTAAAAGATCTTTTTTTTTTGATAATTTTCATGTGAAATTTTAGAAAATTACATATATTTTATGCTTTGTATAGTAAAACAAGTATGTATAATAGAAAAATAAATAAATGAGATCGCCTAAGAAAATACCTTGTCCGCCTAGGCTAGGCGCCCCCTCCACCGCCTAGCGACTTTTAGAACACTGACTATTACATTTTGATTCAAATTTAACATACATGAGGTTTAGGGGGCAAGAGGCATTCACTATACCTATGCTACTACTGTAACTCTAAAGCTATGGCTTCAATAACTTAGCTTTGGTCTTAGTCCTAGTGCAGAAAATCGCCAAATTAATGGGCATGGCTTGCTGAAATCAAAACTAAAGTGGTGAAATCTCGATTGACAAGATTTTGAAATCAAATTGATCCAAGTCTGTAACATTTTCAAAAACAGCTTCCAAACACACAATGAAGTAGTACATTGATATATGGAATGGGGTCTACGAAGTTTTAAACTCTCACTTTTAAGTTTTTAACATTTTAAACATAAGGCTAATATAATTAAATTGAACAATCTATTGATAAATGGAATAGGATCACTTAATTGGATCTCTCAAGTAGGAAGATGGCTGGAACAGATTTACTCTTCAGTATTTATGAAGTCGAATTAGGAATTTGTAGCAATAGACTTCTTGGACAGACTATGAAAATAATTACATCATACCATGAAAATAACAATCAATGAACAAATCAATTTCTTTGCCATGCATTAGAAGTATTGTGTGTGATGAAATCTTCTTCTGTTAGACTCTGTAGTTGTCTAGAAACATAACTTTTGACAAGTACTAGGAATTTCGCATTCATTGAACTTTAGAAATCTCATTAAACAAAACGGGGTTTGGAAAATCTGAGAACAAAGGACAGTGAAGCAGCTTGCTGTTTTCTAGACACTCTTAGAACCAAATCCTCATCTTTAGTTCTAGACCTAAATCTCTTATCCCTCGAGTTGAATTGACATGTAAACCGACACTTGATAAACAGTTCTAAATGATATGGAAAATGAAGAAAGTAACCTTGCTATAAGTAGCAATGTAGCACTGTAGCAATGTAGCAATGCGCGTAGTTGGAAGTGGAGAAAAGTAGGACGAAGAAAGGAGTAGGTGATGGTGGAGATCAATGACAGTAGTGGAGGGATTTGTGGGTTATGACAGTGAAAGTTGATATGTACATTAGAGAGAGAGTCTAGCAGAAACCTAAGGTGAGTGGGTTAAGAGAGGGAAGAGATATTTGACTATTTTTCTTCTTTTATGTAAATTTATTATTTTCATTATTTTTACTTTATATTTCCTATTTTTTAGTTTTAATATTACTCTATTGAAATTCCTATTTTACCCTTAAAATTATGAGAAAATGATGCTTCCGGTCACTTTTGATAGGATAAAAACTAGGATTGCCGTTTAACATGTATGATGTAAACCATAAAGAGAGGGTGCACATAGAAACAATTTAAAGATTAGGGTGCAAAATTTCTCTAACATGTAAACCCTGGGGTGCAAAGTGCAAATTGTCATTCAGTTTAAAATAACTGGACTTGGTTTTTATTGCCATGTAAATCAAAATAGAATTGTAAGTTTCCACTGAATGTCCAAATGAAAATTTATTATGTTAAATCTTTTCATCAAAACATTTATTATTGGAGAGACTGCAACAGAATAACCATAGCAAGTAAAATTATGATTCTGTATAGAGTGCACTAGTCGGGGATCAGGATGAGGACTCGAGAAAATTTTCAAATATTGTGCAAATTGTTGGAAATTTATATTTTTGAAAGAATAAATTTACTAGGAATGCATTCTGGTTGAAGACTTATGTAGACAGAGAAAATTGACATTGTTCGTAGTCCCTAAGCCAGTTTAGACTTTTTGGAAATGAGAAAATTTATAAATATGACAGACTTTCTGAAGTGGTCTGATACACACATCTTGGATTGGGGTTAAGGGGATCCTGATTGAAGAGGTAAGAAAGGGTGAGATCATGGTCTGTCTGAGCGAGAGAGAATCTAAGAAATCAGTTTGGTATCAGTTGTTAATCTTTTGTATTCTTTAAGTTCCTGGGGTTCATTTCCTATTTAAAGAGACCCAGCGTGTGAAGATATGTGGTAATCACATCCTGGTGTATATTATAAACTGATTGACAAACAAGGTAATAAAAGTAATTTCTTCATGAAGCAGAAGGATGTGACTTATCTGTCTTTGTTGAGGAAGATGGGATTATTTCATAACAAGACTGTTTCTTAGCTGAATGTATTTAGCTTCAAGGTCACATAACCCAAGAATCCCTGGTTGGACCATAACATACATGGTGGTGCGTGCGCGCCCAAATCTCACTGTCAGCACTCTGCATATTTGAGAGAGACAATAGTTGTCTGTAGACCGAGTAATTCTTTCTCTTTTCATTTTCCCTATACAAGTTTGTCATTATATCCAATTTAATATCAATTAATAGATCAATGAACTTGTTCGAAAGCCTTTTCTGGTCCCTATCACCATGTTTCTGAGATTTTCCCCCTGGCGGAGAAGAAAGGGTTGGGGGGGAGGGAAAGGAAATTTATTATTTTCCTTTCAAATTCTTTGTTTGTGAGTTTTTAAGTGGGAAAGGGGAAGGATTTGGAGGTAAAATTGTTGTTACTTTACCCTCAAAACTTTACCCCACCCGTACCCCCCTTCCACCCCCCAAAAAATTGGAGGATTCGGAGGGATTGGAAAGTTAACTTAAATGAAATTATCATAATACCAAGATCCTTAAGAATAAACAACATTTATTTCACATTAAGGGTACTATTGTAAGTATTTTAAATATTAATTTCCCTTCCCCTCTCTTCTTTTAAACTCACAAATAAGTTAAATCACACCAACTTTTGATTCCTTTCTTAAGCTCACAAAACATGACAAGGGAAAGTTATGACCTCTTCCCACACCTTCCCCACTTATACTTTCCCTTCCCTCCCCACCCCATCCCTCTAAACCCAAAAACAAAGTACATGGGTTCAGCAGCACATCCAATTATACTAGTTTAATTTTCCCTAGTTTGCTGCATATTTTGTAATTGTTGATACAGTATTGACATGGATAGATGATGATAGTGTTTTGAAATCTTTTACTGATTCTAGTAACTCTCTTTTCTGCAGACTGTTCTGACAAGGAAGAATACAATCACTGGAATCGAGTACAGGGATGATCCCACCATTTTCGGATGGGAGTTAATTAATGAGCCCAGGTGCATGACTGATGCTTCAGGTGACACTCTCCAAGTAAGTCACAGACTCCTAAATACGCTTGAATCGTGACAGTATATTCTAAAGAACGGTAGAAAGTTATAAACTATCTAATATGATGTCAAACTTCTCATCTATTTCAACAAGTCCTGTTCATTTTATGTTGATTCGTATCTTTTGGAATATATCTCATATGATGTTTACTTGAAGGTTTTGGTTGAGATTTGTAAATATGCCCGATAAATGACAATATCTTGGCGTGTTTGTGTTTCTGATTGTAATGAGCAAACATCAGTATCCCGTAATGAGCAAACATCAGTATTCTGTGGGGGATGATGCCAGGATGATAGTCCTCCCCATGGACTCCATACGTTTTTAGGGCAGAGATACCATTCTAGTGGTGTCACTTAGTTCTGTTAAGGTTTTATGGTGAATACCCATTTCTTGGCCACTCTTTCAGTATTAAATTTGAGTCTTGACCTGTACAAAATTAGGCTTCTTGCTTAAGTTATTAAGGTGCTTAACTGAGTTACTTCTAGGTTGTGCTGCTAGCTTCTGGCATGCAACCTTCTTCAATTTACATTTTGTGTTCTGTTAACATTTCAATGTGCCTTTTCCGCTCTGGAGAATTAAATCATAGTTATAAACTAGTGAAGCTGTACTCATACTTTTACCATTCAGGCATTTCAGTCTTTCTCTATGGTGTCTGTGTGTTTGGACCTATATAAAATTTGCTTTCTCTCAAACACATGAAAATGATGCATTAAAGCGAGAATCACTTTCCTGGCTGTTCACTATTCCATTGTATTAATTAACTGAATGTCCTAGATTTCATTCTTGTCCGAGCGTGAATTAATTGTATGTCATAGAATTGCAGGACTGGATAGAAGAAATGTCAAACTTTGTGAAAGCAATCGACAGGAAGCATTTACTAACTGTGGGCCTTGAAGGATTCTATGGTCCTAAAAGTCCCAAAAGATTAACCGAGAATCCAGAATTTTGGGCTGCGGACCTTGGAACTGATTTTATTCGCAACTCAATGCTCTCTACAATCGACTTTGCTTCTGTTCATATATATCCTGACCACTGGTAAGTTCTTTTTTATTGTAATGTGCAACTCTACAAATGCCAAACCTAAGACCAAGTTGCTAATGCTACTTCTAAACCTTAGCCTGAAAAAAATTAAAAGAAAAGAAAAAAGAAAGAAAGAAAGAAATAGGCCATATATGATACTGAAAAATCAAGGCCTTCATCATTTTCCTTTTACCTACAACAACCTTTCATCCTTTAAAAAGAAAAGTGTTGTAAACCCACTTGGTCATATCCAGGTTAAGTTTAAACTTGCTGTATATGCTCTTTTTCTAAGACCAACTTGATCTGTTTCTTTTTTGGTAGGACTCACGTGGAAGACCTCGAGTATAAACTAAAATTTGTCTCTAAATGGATGCAATCCCACATTGAAGATGGTGACAAAGAACTCAAGAAACCTATCATGTTCACTGAATTTGGATTGTCTAGCGAGAACAAGGGTTTTGACCCAGCTCAGCGAGATAGATTCTACAAAATTGTTTTCGACATCATATATAAATCTGCAAAGAAGAAAGGGTCTGGAGCCGGATCTTTTGCTTGGCAGTTCTTTGTTGGAGGAATGGAAGAGTACAATGACGAATTTGGAATTGTCCCATGGCAGAGACCCTCTACATATAAGCTGATAACTGAACAATCATGTAGACTGGCAAGAATTCAAGGAGTACTCCCTTGGCAAAGTGGATATATGAAACAACTATGTTCACATTGATGGTAAAAATATAGTTTCAATCGATCAAGATATTGAACTTTGTAGGATAGTTTGTGGTTTGGGATTACAAGTAATTAGTTTTGTACATCGTTTCTTCTCATATATAGATAGATATATTTAACAATTTATGTTGAACGAAACAAAAAAAAATTCTTAAAATTCAGGTAATCATCTCTTGACTTGAGAAGGGCATACAAAATACATGCTCATGTCTTGAATTTCATATTCATGAAGAGTTAACGTGTCAAATTATCTCGTCCTTGAGATGGAACTTTAGCCTTAAAATGGTTGAAGATTTGCTGCACTCTATTAATTTTCTAGTAGGATATTCACTCCCATTCTCCAGATGATTGGACAAAAGGTTAAAAGTAAAGCAAAGCAGACTAGCCTGCATGCTTTTTACTGCTTTCATGGTTAGTCCTATTTTTGCCTGCAACATGTCACGGAAGCTTGAGAAATATAGTTAATACAAATGATTAACTAGACTACTACTTAGCTTTGGAATTCTTAATCACATGCTTGTCTCTGGCACAATGTAGTGCTTGGAAGTTTAACGCAGTGAAGAACAGGAGAGAACCCCATATTCTCCTTCACTACTTAATTAATTTGCACCATTTTGGGTTTTGGGAAAAGAAAGCTATAGCCTAGATTTACTAGGAAGAAATGATCAGCAAAACCCAACCTATAAATGAATCTCTACGTAGAATCAACAATAACAATCACTAAACAACGGATTGACAATATAATTGGGAAACTGCATTTTCACGAGTTCAAGCTGTAACAACAAAACACGTTCACTTCAACCAAATTTAAGATCTTTAAAATTCAAAAACCATTAAGATTATAAACACATCAAAATAAAACATATATTCCAAATCTATGTCTAGCATCAACATAAACTATGATTCCAGCCAATCTTCATTCAGGCAGATCATCGAACACCTATAAGACTAATCACGTTTAGCCAATCTAGGCGAAACCCTAACACCTTTTTCTCCGTTTCCTTTTACTTTATCCTTCCTCTTCAACTTCTTGCCCTTGAAATTAGATTCACGATTCACCTCCACGTTCACAGATCTCTGACTCCGACTCCTCGTCGCCACTCCTTCAGATTCACCACTCTCCCTCCTCAGCCCACACTCCTCAGCCACCCTATCAAAATCACCCCAAAGCTTCCTAGCTGGGCCCCGCTTAACCGATTCTCTCTTCTCTTCTTCGCTCTCATCGTCTTCATCCAACAGAAGCCGCCTGCGCTTAACCGCCACCGGAGCAGGCGGCGGCAATGGAGACGTCGACGGCGACGGCGAAGACGAGGGGCTTGATCCCTTAAAGGACTTGGCCTGGATGCGATTAGTTTCAGCCTGCTTATTTCTCTCCTTAATGGACCTGTCGTGCTCCGCCCGGAGTTTCTTGATGCTTCCTTCGATGCGGCCTTGGAGGCGGAGGCGCTTGATGTTCAGACCGCCCATGGACCAGTGGGCGTCTTCTGCCCACGACATCAGTGCGTCAAGGACCGGAACCGGTGGATCGACCCGCTTGTCGTTCAGCTTGACATCGGTGTAGATTCGAGGCCTTGGAAGGCTGCTGCCGTAGAATTTGCCTGGACCTAGAGGTACAACCATGGCTGGCTGCTTATAGTTCAATTTTTTTTCCAGCTATTTTCTCTCTCTCTCGCCCTTTCTCCCCCCTCAGGCCTCAGTACACATATCAAATCAAGCAAGAAATGAGTATTGGACAGGATAGTTTAAGGTTTTATAGATGGTTTTCTAGTTTTATGGCGGGAAGGGAAATTAGGGCGCCTAAAGTTCCCGCGCGATTTTGAAGAATGGTGCGGTATGACTGGCTCTTACTGTTTGTGTTAACCAATATACAGCTGACACGTTAAGTATACGTCTGGTTATATTATTTTTGTTGGGTCATGGCATAGCCCAATTCGTTTAAACTTTAAACACGAATCCAAGCAGTGGCTGGGCCTGGGGCATCTTATAATGTGCATGTTTGGTTATTGTCCAAACACAAAAAATGATAATTGAGTTTGGACACGCCCCCAAAATTAGGTATACGCCACCCATCTTGGGTCGCCACTTCATACATGGTACATAAATTCAAATACAAACTTAATTATACATCCGTCAGGTAACATACATACAATACATAAATCGAGAGTTCTAATAGAATATTGTCATTTAGACAATATCCATACTCAAGGAGTCCTCATTACATTTATTGTCACACTATTTAATGTAATAGTGAGGACTACTAATGCTATCTTCTGGACCATCACTTTTTCCCGACTCGTCCAATTTATATTCTCATTTCTCAAGAGATAAAAAGGAAAGAAAGGGTGAGCTCAACTAGCCCAAAGAAGAAATATTATAACTAAGATAATGCGTAATAAATTATCAATAGTCTTCAACAATGTTAAACCGATAAAATACAATAGACAACCAGCTTAATCATGCAATGAATATGCAATCCATTAAAAGAGTCAAGTAGAAAATAAAGTCTACTATCTTTTAGGTTTTAAAAGGTTTTCATCAATTTTTATCACTAAGACTCAGCTTTAATGAATAAACCACAATATCTAATCATCCCTGCACTACACTGGCCAAGGATTTTCATCAAATTATCAATGGTCACGACTATACCGAATCACCCCTCGTCATAATCATACCAAAAACTATCCATCATCGCATTATGTGCCATCGAGGACTTTTGTCACATCATTTATATCAAGCCATGATTATACCGAATGATCCTCGGTCATAATCATACTAAGTTCATCTATGCACGTAAGCCAAAAAGATAACATAATATAACATGAGGATGATGACAATGACATAATAATTCAATAAAACAAGTTCACTTAATTAATTTATTCAGAACTAATAACGCCCAAATTGTCAACACGATATCGCTTTGTAGAGTAAAATTCAAGAATGCTCGTAAAAATATTTTCATTAAAAATATCGGATGAAGTTTAAATATCAAGGATATTCCACTAAATTCATGGAGTATAAGTCAAAATTTTAACCAACCGAGTATAATAATAATGAAATAACAAAAGAAATCACCATGCATGTGCAGATTGCAGATGTACAAAGTTATTCCAATGTAATAATAAAATGTAATAATAAAATGGAACTGTGTCCTGTAAAAACACATGCATGTGATATTCCAATGTAATAATAAAGATGTAATAATAAAGATTTTAACTGTGTCCTGTAAAACACATGCATGTGATATTCCAATAGAATAATAAAGATGTAATAATAAAGATTTTAACCAGTCCTCCAAAAATAATGCAACATGTGATGTTCCAACTAATAATAAAATAATAGAAGAATGTCACCAAGTATAGGGGATTCCATATACAAAGTTATTCCAATGTAATAAATAAGAATGGAATAATATAAGGATTTCACCAAGTATAGGGTATTCCAGATATATACACAAAGTCATGTATAGGTATGCCACTTTTTTACAAAGTTATTCCAATGTAATAATAAAGAATGGAATAATGTAAGTTCTCTTCATGAATAAAAAAAAATAACACCCCTTACGAAAGTACAACAAATAATATTCCCTACCTAAGAGTCAATATTGGAAAAGTGAAGAAGCAAAATACTTTTTCTTCTTTTCTATAGTTTTTCTCTGTAGTTTCGTGAATTCGTAAGAAATAATGAAGGAATGAGCTTTTATTTATAGAAAACCGAGGGTGGCTCTTGGTCTTAACGGAAGGGTCAAAATGACTTTCGTAATATCAAGAGACAACTACTATTCATGAAGGGGTAATTAACCCTCGAACAATCAAGAGGCGCTTAACTCTCGTAATATCAAGGACAACTACTATTTATGAAGGGGTAATTACTATCGACGAAGGTAATTACTATCGACGAAGGTAATTACTATCAAGAAGGTAATTACTATCGACGGAAGGTAAATACTATCGACGAAGGTAATTACTATTCACAAAGGTAATTACTATTCACAAAGGTAATTACTATCGATGAAGGTAAATACTATTAATTACTATTCACAAAGGTAATTACTATTCACAAAGGTAATTACTATCGACAAAGGTAAATACTATCGACGAAGGTAATTACTATTCACAAAGGTAATTACTATTCACAAAGGTAATTACTATTCACAAAGGTAAATACTATCGACAAAGGTAATTACTATTCACAAAGGTAATTACTATTCACAAAGGTAATTACTATCGACGAAAGGGACTTAGATGATTACATATATGGGCCCCCATAAAATAATCAAACTTACCACAAACGCCTCATAATGTACTCTTTATATACATCAAGGATTGAATAAATATTACCACAAATCATTTTATTTTTAATCAACACATATTTAATCTTTCAACAATTATTAATCATTTATAACTTGTCGCCTCAATTAATAATTTAATACTATAACATATTATATGATGATACCGTGACAATAATGAATCAATAAATAAGAGATATGATGCAAAGAAGAATTATCAGAAAGTAATAATCGAGCATACCGAGTGACTGACTGTAAAGATCAATAATCAATATCGTGCTACTATACAACTACGACGCCAGACATCGCATTTTACTACGTGTAGTAGTTCAATGCCAGAATAACACCTAATAATTTAATACTATCATATTATATATTTTTTTAGAAATATAATTTGTCGCTTTCTAACTACGACAATACTTCCGCTGGGGGTCCAAATACGATTAATGATTGAGCCGCCGCATAATAATATTCCCCCAAAAAAGAATATATTCCCCACCAAACTAATATTTTATAACAACTTGCTTACTTTGCAAAATTTATAAATATTACCCACAACTATAACATTATATCAAATTTATTCCATAATATTCAAAAATAATATTTATAAAAAATTCATCTTTATTTATAAAAGTCGGGTCTTACAACCTCCCTTCTTATGAAATTTCGCCTCAAATTAGGGTACGACCGATATGATAAAGAGGTGAGGATACCTTGAATACCTTTATCGTTAAAAATATTAAATTCATCTTCTAATCCTACCAAAGATATTCATTAACAATTCATCTTTGCACTATGTGCCAAAGATATACAATCAGAAACCAATAATGCCGAGACGCAATTTTAATAAGATCACGACCACTTAATTATCCATGCACCATCGCCAAGGATATTCGTGTTTTCAATTACGGCCATGATTATACGAATAATCCTTGGTCATAATCATACCAAGTCTATCAATGCACTACTACCAAAGACGACTTTTACCACATCCATGAATTAATATTTCATCATCACGAGACTCAAATTTCAATAATTAATCCATATCATCGAATCATCCCCGCACTACGTGCCAAGGATATTCATTAAGATCACGCACCACAAATTATCCATGCACTACTACCAAAGATAATCGTATTCATTAGTATCACACCACAAATTATCCATGCACTACTACCAAAGATAATCGTATTCATTAAGATCACGACCAATAAATTATCCATGCACTACTACCAAAGATAATCGTATTCATTAGTATCACGACCACAAATTATCCAATATAACCAAAGATAATCGTGTTTTCAATTACTATTATGATTATACCGAACAATCCTCGGTCATAATCATACCAAGTCCATCTATTCACGTAAGCCATGTATTGACTTTCAACACAATATAAGCATGAGGATAATGATATAAAGAATCAATCAAATGAGATAAAGGATAAATATTAAACATTTATAATATAATTTATCCAGATTCAAGAATATCCCCATGTTATCAATCACTTAATAATCTCATAATCTAATATCATTAATATTATAACAATATTTTAATCACTTCTTAAATTTATAAACAATTTATCTCAATTGTTTACGCTTTTACCATATAATGCATTTAATCATTCAAAATGCCATACTCATAAGATATCATCACCAATTATCAAATCCTCATCAAAAAAAAATATGCATATACTCTATATAGGATTCTCTAGCCATAAAATCCTATTTTCAACTTTGTTACTTCACATAACATATTTAACTCATATGTTCAGAATTAAACTATTTTCATGAAAAATACCAAATCAGTCCCCAAAAAATATTTCTTTTCTGGGATTTAGTATAATATAGTCCCATAATGAAAATATATTTTTTCTCTAATTTTAAAATTCATTTACTATTTTTCAAAAATCAATTTCTAATTAATTCCTTAAGAAATTAGCTACCTCAAGTTTAACTCCAAAATTCCCAAATCTTGGCAGGACCTTACACATGTTAATGTGAGCCTCCAGTTTAAATTTCATGGTCATCTGAGTTATAGAACTCCGCTTATATATTTTTCAAAAAAAACCTAAATATTGAAATGGTCATAACTTGTTCATTTTAAGTCGTAATGAGCTCATTTTTGGACAGGAGGTACTTTATAACATATATTTTCATGTCCCAAAAGGCCAGAATTTTTCACATAAATTTAGTGGCCAAAAACAGCCCCTTAAAGTTTCGGGCAAGAGCGCTTTTTTGTAATTTGCAGCTTTGGACTCTTTTGCTAAATTCAACCACATTTAAAATCTCACAAAGACTTTTCCAAGTTGATTCCACTTGGATAAGCTACAAAACTCATAGATCTAACTCTAGGACTTGACCACACTCAAAAATTCAAAATATAATAATAGAGATATGGTCAATTGAATTTCATGTTACGCTTTTTACCAAAATCTGATTTTTCAACCCTTTGTGATTTCTAAGAAACTTTCAATGTTTTCACATAATAACCACATAACTCATCATAACACTTACTAATACTTTTATATACCCATGATTTTCATTAGTCCAATGCTTTTATTATGACTTTCATCATAATCCCTCGTAAATGCATCCTTTTAGTCAAGAAATATTCGAGGGTTTAAGAAATGGGTTTTTCAGACTGGGGTCAATACAAAATTCGATTTCACGCCTAGGTAGGCTAGGAAATCTTCAAGAATACGCCAAGAAATTTATTAATGATAGAAATATCATTCAAAATCGCTACTCTTATCCAAGACTGGATAAGACGTTACATCGATACCAATCGTGACTTCTATCCTTTAACCTAGATAAGACCTCACAATGATACCTATCAACTTGTCATCGCTCATTCACGACGCCGCTTACAGTAAAGTCCGCTTCTTTGCATTCCACACAAGGAAGTCAACAACGAAAGGATCGGGCTCTTTACTTATGGCTTGATATAACAAGTTGATTAACTTTAGGGTTTGGTTACTTTGAATTTGAGATAACAAAGTTGGTTAGAATATGAAAGCTAACAACCTTACAAAAAGAATAATAAGTAGTTAATCAATCGTTTTCAAAAATTACCTCAAAGGCAAGTATTTTCAAAGAGATAAGATCGTGAAAGTGTTTATTTGAAACAACAAGATTAATAAAATGTGGAGGTAACGAAGGTTTCTCCCAACGAAGTTTCAATAGATAAATCAAAGTCTAATTTTTCCTGAGTCAAATTTAAACATTGAACACAACTAGGTAGAATAAAAGAGTGGGTAGAACTTGTATTGAATAAAGTATAGACTTCGCAATAATTTATAATTAATTTACCCGTAATAACTTCGCTCGGGTTTTCGACAAACGCTTCTCGCTTAAATTACCGAAGTTCGACTTTTACTATAGGGTACATTCCACCCTTAAGTGCTTCTTCACATTCTCGATCCATGATTTGAATCATTATTCTCGATCCATATCGAATTCGGGTCGACCGCTATGCATGTGGTAATTCAATTCGATGTTGGGTTCTCCCAATTGTCATCAAAAAGCAAAGTCCATTTCATCTATTTTCGCTTTATCGATCTGGACGCCTTTTTTTCTACACTATCAACGCGTTGCAGCGCCTTTTTACCCATGCATCGCCTATTCTCCTTCGCTCGCTTGTTTCTTCTTTCAAATTGATCTTTGATTTTTAAATTCTCGATTCCAACTTTAATATCTTACACCCCGCCAAAGCGTGATTTTGTTCGAGCATCACATATCGGGTAACCCAATTTTGAATTGTCAGATCCCTTTGTTCCACGACATCGCTTGCTCGCTTCTTCAACCTCGTTTCTTCTAGCTCACTAACACGATTTTGTAATTCTAAGTTTTGATCATAAATTTTTCTAACCAATTCTCCTCGTGTTGTTCTTCTTCTTCTTCCTCTTCTTCCTCACTCTCACCGCTACTCACCGCAACTAGCTCCTGTGCAACAATTAGTTCTTCATTCACTACGTGGATATCTCTAATTTGTTCCTCGTCGACAATCGCATTAACTCGATTAGTGATTAAAGGTGTCACAACTGGCCACATTCACTCCATTGTGAATATTTTCACCGCCATTTCCAAACACCGCCACAACACAAGGGTTAATTAATATATCAAATATTATCCCTATATACCGATCGACCAATTAAATAACAAATAAACTTAGGTAGGTCATACTAGCTAAGGAATTCCCCGCCTCCCTCCTAGTTCTTATCTCAAGATCTTAGCTGTGGATCATATCCCTAAGCTCGATACCAACCGTGACGCCCCCAAAATTAGGTATACGCCACCCATCTTGGGTCGCCACTTATGGTACATAAATTCAAATACAAACTTAATTATACATCCGTCAGGTAACATACGACAATACATAAACCGAGAGTTCTAATAGAATATTGTCATTTAGACAATATCCATACTCAAGGAGTCCTCATTACATTTATTGTCACACTATTTAATGTAATAGTGAGGACTACTAATGCTATCTTCTGGACCATCACTCTTTTCCCCGACTCGTCCCCAAGCCTATATTCTCATTTCCTCAAGAGAAAAAGAAAGAAAAAAGGGTGAGCTCAACTAGCCCAAAGAAGAAATATTATAACTAAGATAATGCGTAATAAATTATCAATAGTCTTCAACAATGTTAAACCGATAAAATACAATAGACAACCGCTTTAATCGCAAATGAATACGCAATCCATTAAAAGAGTCAAGTAGAAAATAAAGTCTACTATCTTTTAGGTTTTAAAAGGTTTTCATCAATTTTTATCACTAAGACTCGCTTTAATGAATAAACCACAATATCTAATCATCCTCGCACTACTGGCCAAGGATTTTCATCAAATTATCAATGGTCATGACTATACCGAATCACCCCCGGTCATAATCATACCAAAAACTATCCATCATCGCATTACAAAAGCCATCGAGGACTTTTGTCACATCATTTATATCAAGCCATGATTATACCGAATGATCCCCGGTCATAATCATACTAAGTTCATCTATGCACGTAAGCCAAAGATAACATAATATAATATGAGGATGATGACAATGACATAATAATTCAATAAAACAAGTTCATTTAATTAATTTATTCAGAACTAATAACGCCCAAATTGTCAACATGATATCGCTTTTTAGTAGAGTAAAATTCAAGAATGCTCGTAAAAATATTTTCATTAAAAATATCGGATGAAGCGCAAATATCAAGGATATTCCACTAAATTCATGGAGTATAAGTCAAAATTTTAACCAACCGAGTATAATAAATAATGAAATAACAAAAGAAATCACCACGCATGCATGCAGATTCAGATAGATAAAAGTTATTCCAATGTAATAATAAATACGTAATAATAAAAATTTAAACTGTGTCCTGTAAAACACATGCATGTGATATTCCAATGTAATAATGTAATAATAAAGATTTTAATAATAAAGTCCTGTAAAACACATGCATGTGATATTCCAAATAATAATAAAGACAGAATAATAAAGATTTAACCAGTCCTGCCAGAAAAAAGCATGCATGTGATGTTCCAAACTAATAATAAAATAATAGAAGAATGTCACCAAGTATAGGGATTCCAGATATAAAAGTTATTCCAATGTAATAAATAAGAATGGAATAATATAAGGATTTCACCAAGTATAGGGTATTCCATATATATGTGTCATGTATAGGTATGCCACTTTTTAAAAGTTATTCCAATGTAATAATAAAGAATGGAATAATGTAAGTTCTCTTCATGAATAAAAAAAATAACACCCCTTATTTAGTACAACAAATAATATTCCCTACCTTAGAAGAGTCAATATTGGAAAAGTGAAGTAGCAAAATACTTTTCTTCTTTTCTCTATAGTTTCTCTCAGAGTTTCGTTGAATTCGTAAGAAATAATGAAGGAATGAGCTTTCTATTTATAGAAAAACCGAGGGTGGCTCTTGGTCTTAACGAAGGGTCAAAAATGACTTTGGTAATATCAAGAGACAACTACTATTCATGAAGGGGTAATTAACCTCGAACAATCAAGAGGCTTAACTCTCGTAATATCAAGGACAACTACTATTTCGAATGGGTAATCACGAAGGTAATTACTATCGACGAAGGTAATTACTATCAAGAAGGTAATTACTATCGACGAAGGTAAATATATCAAAGGTAATTACTATTCACAAAGGTAATTACTATTACAAAGGTAATTACTATCGATTAAGGTAAATACTATCGACGAAGGTAATTACTATCAAAGACTATTCACAAAGGTAATTACTATCGATTTAAGGTAAATACTATCGACGAAGGTAATTATTATTCACAAAGGTAATTACTATTCACAAAGGTAATTACTATCGACGAAGGTAAATACTATCGATTTAAGGTAATTACTATTCAAGGTAATTACTATTCACAAAGGTAATACTTAATAAGGTAAATACTACTATCGAAAGGTAATTACTATTCACAAAGGTAATTTCTATTCACAAAGGTAATTACTATTCACAAAGGTAATTACTATCGATTTAAGGACTCTTAGATGATGACATATGGGCCCCCCATAAAATAATCAAACTTACCACAAACGCCTCATATGTACTTTTATATACATCAAGGATTGAATAAATATTACCACAAATCATTTTATTTTTAATCAACACATATTTAATCTTTCAACAATTATTAATCATTTATAACTTGTCGCCTCAATTAATAATTTAATACTATAACATATTATATGTATGATATCGTGACAATAATTGAATCAATAATATAAGAGATATGATGCAAAGAATTATCGAAAGCAATAATTGAGCATACCGAAAGTGACTTCTCACGTAAAGATCAATAATCAATATCGTGTGCTACTATACAACTACGCCAGACATCGCATTTTTTACTACTACGGGTAGTTCAACAGCTTTGACTGCAGAACACCTCCGCCGTTATTTTTATAGAAAAATAATTTTTCGCTTTCGCTTTTCTAACTACTTAGGGGTCCAATACTTCCGTTGTGGGGTCCACTAATGATTGAGCCGTCCGAATTTAATATTCCCCGACAAAAAGAATATTCCCTAACCAAACATTATATAATATTTTATAACAATATGCTTACTTTGCAAAATTTATAAATATTACCCACAACTATAACATTATATCAAATTTATTCCATAATATTCAAAAATAATATTTATAAAAATTCATCTTTATTTATAAAACTACTCAATAATGGTTACATGTAATTCTCGCTCGAAGATTTTATCGAGTTAATAATTCTTTGCGTTGATATTTTATATTCTTTGTTGTTTCAATAATTGTCATTATACAAGATTTTTCATTATCGAAGCAATAATTCATATTATCCGAATAATATTATTAGATAACATTATTGGCAATGTCTAGAAAGTTTCATCTAAGGAGAGGTTTGGTCACCTAATTCATGCCGCCATAGTTAAGAAATTCTTATTGAAAGCCCCTCTTCCTGAAGGCGCACGGTTGTCAATATTGTGATTCTCGTAATATTATTTGTGAATAATTAATTATTGATTTATATGATGAGGAAAATATTGATTTTATGTGGATATAGATGGAGAAAATTTTTAAAATGACAATTGTTGAAAATTAATATTTTATCTTTTTACGATAAAATAATTCATTTAAATATATTATTTTAATAATATATTAACGGTGATATTTTTACAACGAATGTGGGATATATGAGTATACGAGGAGGAAGAGTATTTTTGTTGCAATAAATGTTTAAAACATGTTAAACATGCTTCGGTGGACCCCATTTATCGATCGAAATTTGATTATAAACAGTAAAATCGCCTCGTTTGTGGATTTTGGTCAATTTCTATTTGGAATTTGGAAAAACTTTCTTACGCAAAAATTGTAGAGAATTGAAATTCCTATAAAAACACGCGAGATTCGAATTTTATGATGAAAGGGCTATTTATTATGAATTATTGAAGTTTCAAAGTTCAAATAATTAATTTTGGGAGTTTAAAATATTTTTGTAAGAAAAACGTTTTTGTTTCAATTGAGTGGCTCACATGTGTTATAAATGATCTGAAATCAGATTTCTAAGGTGGGCTTGAAATATTTTAAGAAATATTATTATTTTATTAAATTTTACGCTTTTGTGTTCTAAATTTTTCTATAAATAGGGTGCTTAGGTTAGAATTGAAAATCACACCGTAAATCAAGTTTTTCTCTCTATATTATCGAGCGTATTCTTGTGAGTATTTTGAGTATACTTTGAGTATTGCTAGACGGTGCAAGTTCCCTTCAAAGACTATACCTTCAGATTCTAGCCTAAGTCTCGATCTTTCGAGGTAAGGGATATTATTTTTTCAGTAATGATATTATTTCTTCAATATCATTATCTTTGAAATGTTGATCTGAAGTTTTATCAAATTTGGAACTTTTTCATGTATCGGGTTACTATTCATGGGTTCTTATTCATGAGTTACTATTCACGAGTTATTATTCATTAGTTATTCTTCATTCAGTTACTATTCACGAGTACTATTCATGAAGCGTAAAGATGTTTTTGTGGAATTTCTATCTTTTGGTGTCTGAGTTACTATTCACGATATTCAAGACTTATTCACGATACTCAAGACTATTCACGATACTCTGAAGATTATTCATTAGAAAAATAAAATTTCTTCTTTTCGTCTCAAAATATATATTCGGATACTAACTCGATTGTATCCATGTTTTGATCATTCTTGAATTTTACACCACTATGATTATTTTTGAGGTATTTTTGGACGTGGATAAAACCAAGTACGAATCCTTAATCCTTAATCCTTGTCATTTTGTTTCCTTTGGATTCGTTTCTTTAAAAAATATTTTCATCATCCTCGCCTTAAATGATGATATTATGGAATATCTTTGGCCAGTAGTGCAAAGATGAATGATTTCTTAAGAATATCTTTGGTTCTGAAAAAAAGATGAATGATTTCTGAAGAATATCTTTGGTTCAGTAGTGTGACGCCCCAAAATTAGGTATACATCACCCATCTTGGGTCGCCACTTACATGGTATGTAATTTAAATACAACTTATTAACATATAATGTCGTGTACAATACGACATAAATCGTGAGTTTAAATACAAATATCGCTCTACTAGATATTATACAAACTCAAACAAAAAGTCCTCATTACAATTATTATCACACTATTTCACAGAATAGTGAGGACTACTAATGCTATCTTCAGGACCATCACTCGTTTCCCCGACTCGTCCCAGCTATATTCTCATTTCCTGAAGAGAACAGTGAAAGAAAGGGTGAGCTCAACTAGCCCAGTAAGAAATATTATGACTAAGATAATGCAAAATAAATTATCAATAGTCTTCAACAATGTTAAACTGATAAAATACAATAGACAAACCGGTTTAATCTGCAATGAATATGCAATCCATTAAAAGAGTCAAGTAGAAAATAAAATCTACTATCTTTTATGATTTTAAAAGGTTTTTCATCACTGTTATAGCTGAGACTCAGCTTTAATAAATAATCCACATCATCGAATCACCCCTGCACTACGGCCAAGGATATTCTTTAGTATCACGATCACAATTATTCCTGCACTACGGCCAAGAATAGTTGTGTATTCATTAATGGTCATGATCATGCCAACAATCGTCATCATCAATGCACTACTACTAATCGAGGATTTTTACCACATCATTTGTAACATTACGGGCCATGATTATACCGAATAATCCTCGGTCATAATCATACCAAGTCCATCCATGCTCTACAGCCACGTATGACTTTAAAAAAATATAAACATGAGGATGATGACAATGATATAAGAATTCAATAAAACAAGTTCAAGAATTATTTTATCCAGATTTATTAACGCCCAAATTGTCAACATGACATCGCTTTAGAGAGAAAAATTCAAGAATGATCGGAAAAATATTTCCATGAAAAGATATCTTTGGATGAAACGCAAATATCGAGGATATTCTACTAATTTCATGGAGTATAGAAGTCATAGTTTTAACCAACTGGGTATAATAAAGAATGGAATAACAAAAGAAATCACCATGCATGCAGATTGCAGATGTACAAAGTTATTCCAATGTAATAATAATAACGGAACCAGTCGTGAAATTCACAACCGATGTGATGTTCCACGAGAATAATAAAGATGGAACCGGATCCTGTAAAACACACGATAGGATATTCCAATGAATGATAAAGACGGAACCAGTCCTGTAAAACACATGCATGGATGTTCCAATGTAATAATAATAAAGACGGAACCAGTCCGGTGTAAAACACATGCATGTGATGTTCCAATGTAATAATAGAAGAATGTCACCAAGTATAGGTAAACCAGCGTATACAAAGTTATTCCAATGTAATAATAAGCAATGGAATAACATAAGGATTTCACCAAGTATAGGGTAAATCACAGATACAAAGTTATTCCAATGTAATAATAAGCAATGGAATAACATAAGGATTTCACCAAGTATAGGGTATCAGCATACAAAGTTATGTATAGGGTATGCCACTTTTACAAAAGTTATTCCAATGTAATAATAATAGTGAATGGAATAATGAAGTTCTTCAAGAAGAAAAGAATAACACCCTTACCGTAAAAAGAACTGAATAAAGAAGTAGTGAAGTAGCGAATACTCTTCTTCTTTCTATAACTTTCTCTATAGCTTTCTCTATAATTTTCTCTCTGTAGTTTCAATGAATTTGTAAGAAAATAATGAAGGAATGAGCTTCTATTTATAGGAAAATGGAATGCATAGTAATTAATCCATGAACGGCCCAGATTGATTTATTTTAATCTGACTATCCATATTTAAAGCAAAATCTTTTAAATAAAATATAATATATTCAATTTATATAAAAACATTTTACTATGCAAAACTATGCAAAAAAACACTATTAACACTATGCTATCATAATAAAATATAATATATTTTATTTATAAAATAACTTTAATAAAGTATTACATTTTATATAAAAGATGTTTCATTTTTATTACGTTAATAATACTGAATAAAACAAAACGTCATTATCGCTATAATAATTCATATTATTAATCGACAATAATGGAATCAAACTAAGTGACTTCTCACATAAAGATCAATAATCAATACCGGTGCTACTATGCAACCACACGACATCGTATTTTTTACTACCGAAGTAGTTCAACAAAGATCAACGGTAAAACTTCCGCCGTTATTTCAATAAAATATTTTTGTCTTTTTTTCTCAATCCGATAAATTAATTTGTAGGGTCCACCAATGATTGAGCCATTTATTTAATATTCCTCGCTAAACCAAGAATATTCCCCACCAATCGAATATAATATAACCACTTCAGATACTTTGCAAAATTTATAAATATTACCCACAACTATAACATTATATCAAATTATTCCATAATATTCAAAAATAATATTTATAGAAAATTCATCTTTATTTATAAAACTTGGGTCTTACAACCTCCCTTCTTATGAAATTTCGCCCTCGAAATTAGGGTACGTGCACTGGTATGTCGAAGAGGTAAGGATACCTTGATTTCATTTCGATTCTAACTCCCAAGTCATTTCCTCAACATCGTGGTTCCTCCACAAAACTTTGACTTGAGGTATAACCTCGAGCGTAGAATATGTTCCTTCTTATCCAAAATTTGAACAGAACCTCTTCATACGTCAAATCTTCCGCTATTTCGTCCGGTTCTAACTCAATAATATGGTTCGGGTCTTTCACATATTTACGTAACATGGATATGTGAAAACGTTATGAACACGAGACATATTTGGCGCAGAAAAAAGCGAGTCTATAGGCTACGATTCCTACTCGATCGAGGATTAAAATGGACCGATGAATCAAGGATTAAGTTTCCTCTCTTTCCAAATCTTGTAACTCCTTTCCATGGAGCAACTTTTAACAACACATGATCTCCTATATTGAATTCCACGTCCTTTCGATGAAGATCAAGATAACTCTTTTTGTCGATTTTGTGAGGTTTTTATACGTTGTCGGATCGTTTGAATCTTTTCCGTAGTCATACGTATTCAACTCCGGGCCCCAACAACGTTGCTTCACCCACCTCATCCCAAAGATACCGGAGAACGACACTTTCTTCCATACAACGCTTCGAATGGAGCCATGCCAATAATTGCTTGATAACCTGTTGTTGTAGGAAAACTCCACCAATGGTAAAAACTTGTCCCAACTCCCCTTGAAATCAAGAACACGTAGTCTTAATAGATCTTCAAGAGTTTGAATAGTCCTCTCCGATCGTCCTTCCTGATCTCGAGGATGATATGCCGAGCTAAATCGTAAGTCCGTGCCCATAGCTTTTTGCAAACTAACCCAAAATCGTGAAGTGAATCTTGGGTCTCGATCGTAAACTATGGATCTCGCATACCATGCGATCTTACAATCTCGTTTATGTACATACGAGCAAGACGTTCAAGTGTATAAGTTTCTCGATCGGTGAAGAAATGAGCAGACTTGGTCAATCTATCAACAATGACCCAAATCGCATCAATGCCTTAAGAAACCTTAGGAAGACCCAGAACGAAATCCATGGTAATGTGCTCCCACTTCCATTCGGAATTTCAAGTGGTTGCAATGGACCTTTTGGTACTTGATGCTCCGCTTTAACTCGTTGACAAGTTAGACACCTTGAGATAAACAATATTTATCTCTCTCTTCATATTGCTTCCACCAAAATGTATGATTTAATATCATGATACATTTTGGTACTCCCGAGATGGATTGCAAATGGTGTGTGTGCGCTCCATCATGATATTATACTTTAAATCGTGGTCGTTAGGAACACAAAGTCCGGAGTTGACTCAAGTATTCCTTCTTCATCGATTCTTGCTTCGGCAGATAGCACCCTCTTGCACTTTCTTTTTCATACGATCACTCCAGTGTCCGTAGCTTGAGCAAGCTTTAACTTTATCGATTAAAGTCTGGTTCTACTCAGATATTTGCTATCATCACGCGCCCCTCGAGTCTTTAACTCTATCTCCATCCTTTGCAAGTCACAAAATGGGCCTTTGTGTTGACAATAACGCACTCAGATTTGCATACGATCTTCTACTCAATGCATCGCCTACCACGTTCGCTTTTCCAGGTGGTATTGGATGGTATGATCATAATCTTTCAACAGATTCAAGCCAACGTCGTTGTCGCATGTTGAGTTCCTTTTGAGTGAAGAAATATTTGAGGCTTTTATGATCCGTAAAGATCTCCACTTTCTCCCCATACAAGTAATGCCTCCAAATTTTAAGTGTAAAAGATAATAATGCTAACCCGGATCATGAGTAGGATAATTTTCTCTCATATTCTTTGAGTTGTCGCGAGGCATAAAGCTATAACTTTTCCATGTTGCATAAGAACACATCCCAACCCTTTGCTCGAAGCATCATCAGAGATGACAAATCTCTCCGAGCCAAATGGTATTGTCGTAACAGTCTTTGAAATAAGTCTCTCTTCGAGTTCTTGAAAACTCTTCTCACATTCTTCGCTCCAACCGAACTTTGTATCTTTTCGAGTCATTTGAGTCGATGGAGTAGCGATTCGAGAAAATCCTTCCACGAATCTCCGATAATAACCAAATTTAAACCGAGAAAGCTACGATTTTGGTCATCGATCTAGGTTGTTCCCACTTTGAATAGCTTCAATCTTTGCGGGTCAACAGATATTCCATGACTTGATACCACGTGCCCAAGGAATGCTACTTCTTCAAGCCGAACTCGCATTTCTTCAACTTGGCATAAAGCTTATATTCACGAAGCTTTTGGAGTGTCGACTTCAAGTGATGCTCATGATCTTCACTACTTTTGGAATAAATAAGGATGTCATCAATAAAGACGACCACAAAGTGATCTAAATATTCCTTGAATACTCGGTTCATCATATCCATGAAGGCAAAGAGGAGCATTAGTCAATCCAAAGGACATGACTAGGAATTCATAATGCCCGCATCGAAGTTCTCGAAAGCCGTCTTTGGAATGTCACGGTTCTAATCTTCAATTGGTGATATCCGGAACGAAGATCAATCTTTGAAAAGAATTTAGCTCATTGCAACTGGTCAAACAGGTCATCAATACGTGGCAATGGGTACCTATTTTTGATGGTGACATGATTCAACTCCCGATAATCAATACAAAGTCTCATACTCCCATCTTTCTTTTTTACGAATATAACAGGAGCACCCTAAGGAGAAGTACTAGGACTAATAAAGCCAATGTCTAACAATTCCTGCACTTGGGTCTTTAACTCCTCGAAGTTCAATAGAGCCATTCGACATGGGGCTTTGGAAATAGGTTTTGTACTGAGTTCAAGGTCGATACAAAATTCAATTTCACGCCCGGGGTAGGCTGGGAAGTTCTTCTAGAATACGTCAGAAATTTATTAACAATAGAAATATCGCTCAAAACCGACGTATTTTTGTTTAAATCGTGACATGAGCTAAGAAAGCTTGACATCCATTTTTCAATAAACGAATAGCTTTATGGCTTGAGATGGACCGTGATTGATTTTAATGGTTTGGTCGTTTGAATTCGTGATAATAGGTTGATTAGGAATATGAAAGCTAACAACCTTACGAAAATAATCAATTTTTGCATGATAAGTAGTTAACCAATCAATCCCTAGAATCACGCCAAATGCAAGTATTTTTAATGAAATAAGATCGAGAGTGTAATGTGAGGGTACCGATTTGAACCAAACAAGACTTATAAACAAATTGGATGTAATGAAGGTTTCTCCCAACGGAGTTTCCACAGATAAGTCAAAGTCTAATTTCTCCCGAGTCAAATTTAATCGATGAGCGCAAGTAGGAGAAATAAAAGAATGGGTAGAACCCAGTATCAAATAAAGTGTAGACTTCATTAGAGTTTATGATAAGCTTACCCGTGATGACCTCATTCGGGTTCGCTTCTCTCTGGGAGGTCACAACAAACGCCTCCTCAGACCATCTGGTTTTGACTTTTCGGGAATGACCTTTGGTGCCTCCATCCTAGTTGAATTTGTCTTGATAAACGACAAAATCGAGCTAAGTGACCTTTCTTCCACAATTATAACACGCTTTGGATGGCATGGCACGATTCGGACCGATGTGTCCCTCTTCCGCATTTGAAGCATATGATAGGTGGTCTTTCTCCTTCCTTAACAACGGTCTTTGGTCTTGACGTCTTTCCATCATTGTTGAATCTCCGTTTCTTGAAATGTCCATTCTTATTGTTTTTTGTACGATTACCACCGAAGTGGTTACCATATATCGGCCCTGTTGATTCCCTCCACGCTTATTGTCACCGCTCGATGACTACTCTCACCGGTATTATAACTTTCTTGCTTACCGCTCTCTTTTAGTTCGTTGACTCGTTATCGCGCTCCACTAATCGAGCCCTATTTACAACATCCGAATACAAACACAGTTTATGAGAAATAAGATGTTGGCGTATCTCGACTTCAAACCTCTTAAAAACATTCGCGCCATTTCTCTCTTCATTATCCACCAAGTGGGGACGAAACCGTGATAACTCGCAAATTTTGCCTCGTATTGCGACACGGTCATATTGTTTTGTTCCAACTTGATAAACTCCACCTCCTTCATGTGGCGAATACTTTCAGAAAGTATTTGTTGCGTGAACGACTCTGGAACTTCTCCCAAGATATCTTCAAGACAAAGAAGTTGAGTACGCTTTTACCGATTCCCACCAAGATGTCGCCTCGCCGCTGAACATAAAGGCGTGAAAGGAACCTTTTGCTCCTCGGAGCATCCCAAGACATCAAATATCTTGGTAATCTGCTTTATCCATGCTTCGCGCTGAAGTGGTTTTGCTCTCCCTTAAACTCCGGTGGTCCCAGCTCCTTGAATTGTTTAGCGGTGACCGCCCGAGAGTTTTCCGTGTTTCCACCTACGTTTTGGGATGAGAGCTCGCTTTCTTTGTTGCATAAATTGCATAAAGCCTCCGAACATTTGATCATTCATCATTTGGTCGGTGTTGTTGTTTTGCATGAGGATTGTCGCCTTCGATGCACATTATCCTCGATTATTGATATGTGGTGAATCAACGATCGCTTTGTGCTCCATTGCTATTCTCAACATTCTCGGATGTCATTTTCAGACATCTTGCCACAAAACAAAAGATTAATTGACATTTAACAATTATCTTTATATTACGACCGACCAATAAAATAGCAAAAAACTTAGGTAGGTCATACTAGCGAAGGTATTCTGCTCTCTCCCTCCTAGTACTTTTCTCACATCTTAGCCAGGATCATATCCCTTAGCTCGATATCAATCGTGACGCCCCAAAATTAGGTATACATCACCCATCTTGGGTCGCCACTTACGTGGTATGTAATTTAAATACAACTTATTAACATAAGCTCGCTGTGTACAATACGACATAAATCGTGAGTTTAAATACAAATATCGTCTACTAGATATTATACAAACTCAAACAAAAAGTCCTCATTACAATTATTATCACACTATTTCACGTAATAGTGAGGACTACTAATGCTATCTTCGGGACCATCACTCGCTTCCCGACTCGTCCCAAATTTATATTCTCATTTCACAAGAGAATAAAGTGAAAGAAAGGGTGAGCTCAACTAGCCCAAGAAGAAATATTATGACTAAGATAATGCAAAATAAATTATCAATAGTCTTCAACAATGTTAAACCGATAAAATACAATAGACAACCGGTTTAATCTGCAATGAATATGCAATCCATTAAAAGAGTCAAGTAGAAAATAAAATCTACTATCTTTTATGATTTTAAAAGGGTTTTCATCATCATTATAATTGAGACTCACTTTAATAAATAATCCACATCATCGAATCACCCCCGCACTACGGCCGAGGATATTCTTTTAGTATCACGATCACAATTATTCCGCACTACGGCCAAGAATAGTTGTGTATTCATTAATGGTCATGATCATGCCAACAATCGTCCATCAATGCACTACTACTAATCGAGGATTTTTACCACATCATTTGTAACATTATGGTCATGATTACACGAATAATCCTCGGTCATAATCATACCAAGTCCATCCATGCTCTACAGCCACGTAGATGACTTTAAAAAAAAATATAAACATGAGGATGATGACAATGATATAAGAATTCAATAAAACAAGTTCAAGAATTATTTTATCCAGATTTATTAACGCCCAAATTGTCAACATGACATTGCTTTGTAGAGAAAAATTCAAGAATGATCGAAAAATATTTCCATGAAAAGATCTTTGGATGAAACGCAAATATCGAGGATATTCTACTAATTTCATGGAGTATAGAAGTCATAGTTTTAACCAATTGGGTATAATAAAGAATGGAATAACAAAAGAAATCACCACGCATGCAGATTGCATGACAGACAAAGTTATTCCAACAGAATAATAATAACGGAACCTGGTCGGTGAAATTCACACCAAGCTGGGATGTTCCAACAGAATAATAAAGATGGAACCGGATCCGGTGTAAAACACATGATAGGATATTCCAACAGAATGATAAAGGCGGAACCGGTCCGGTGTAAAAAACACACATGCATGGATGTTCCAATGAGAATAATAATAAAGAGCGGAACCAGGTCAGGTGTAAAACACATGCATGGGATGTTCCAAGAATAATAGAAGAATGTCACCAAGTATAGGTAAACCAGCATGTATACAAAGTTATTCCAATGTAATAATAGCGAATGGAATAACATAAGGATTTCACCAAGTATAGGTAAAATGGCAGTATCAAAAGTTATTCCAATGTAATAATAAGCAATGGAATAACATAAGGATTTCACCAAGTATAGGGTATGCTGCATATACTGAGTTATGTATAGGGTATGCCACTTTTACAAGAGTTATTCCAATGAATAATAGTGAATGGAATAATGTAAGTTCTCTTCAAGAAGAAAGAATAACACCCTTTACCGTAAAAAGAAGCTGAATAAAGAAGTGAAGTAAGAAGAATACTCTTCTTCTTTCTACAACTTTTCTCTATAGCTCTCTCTATAATTTTCTCTCTCAGAGTTTCAATGAATTCGTAAGAAAATAATGAAGGAATGAGCTTTATTTATAGGAAAATGGAATGCATAAGAAACTAATCCATGAAGCGGTCCAGATTGATTTACTTTAATCGACGGTCCATATTTAAAGCAAAATCTTTTAAATAAAATATAATATATTCTATTTATATAAAAACATTTTACTATGCAAACACTATGCAAAACACTACGCAACACTATGCATAATAAAATATAATATATTTTATTTATAAAATAACTTTAATAAAGTATTCATTTTTATATAAAAAGATGTTTACGCTTTTATTACGTTAATAATACTGAATAAAACAAAACGTCATTATCGCTATAATAATTCATATTATTAATCGACAATAATGGAATCAAACCAAGTGACTTTCACATAAGCATCGATAATCAATCTGGTGTCTACTATGCGCAACCACACGACATCTTGTATTTTTTACTACCGAGTAGTTCAACAAGATATCACCGGTAAAACTTCCGCCGTTATTTCAATAAAATATTTTTGTCTTTTTCTCAATCCGATAATAATTACATTTGTGGGGTCCACCAATGATTGAGCCAGTAGTTATGCGAATATTCCTCGCTAAACCGAATATTCCCCACCAATCGAATATAATATAACCACTTGTATACTTTGCAAAATTTATAAATATTACCCACAACTATAACATTATATCAAATTATTCCATAATATTCAAAAAATAATATTTATAGAAAATTCATCTTTATTTATAAAAAGCTGGGTCTTACACGTAAAGCAAAAGATGAACAGTGTTTAAATGAACATGATTAATGATGAATATCTTTGGCTGTAGTGCAAAGATGAATATTTGATTCGGATGTATATTGATTGATGTTACTGGGGATAAAAGATAGACGATGAACTTTTAAATTCATACATAGAAGATAGTAGTTTGCATTCTCTACTTAACTCTTCTAATGAATTATTATTTTCGCAATGAATATTGATTTAAAATTTGTTGTCTATTGTATTTTATTAGATTTTTCCCTGTTGAAGACTAACGATAATTTGTTGTATATTATCTTAGTCATAATATTCTTCTATCGCTAGTTGAGCTCACCCTTTTCCTTTTTGTTCCATTTTTCTCAGGAGGCGAGAATATAAGCGAAAATGCTAGAGTGGGGTATGGAATGAAGGTTTTAGAAAGGATTGTTTAGTAGTCCTCACCATTTTGTAAAATAATGTATCAATAAATGTGATGAAGATTTATTTGAGTATAGATATTATCAGAAGATAATATTTGTATTCAAACTCACAGCTTTTCTTGTTGTAATAATAAAGTTGTAGTTGTTTACATCACGTATATTGTAACTCGAATAGGTGATGTATACCTATTTTGGGGGCGCCACAAATTTGGGTCTTACATATATCCGTATCCGTATCCAGGAGAACTAATTCGCATTATCCGTATCGTATCCAAAGATCCCATGGATTTTAAAAATATTATCCGTATCCGGTATTAGGAAAAATATTCGAATAATACGGATAATATCCGATTCTGGATTTATTTTATCAGAATAGATAAATTATTCGGATATCCAGAATATCCGAATTCGTTTTATCAAGAACCTAATATAAAATTCATTCAAAATATTTACGAAAAAAATTAAAATTTAAATCATACATATTAATTAAACACAATTTAATATTTAAACCATACATATTAATTAAACATCCTAATCATAAAGGAGGAACATGCTTAATTGACGTTTTGAGTGAAAATAAAAAGATTTAATAATGTAACCGATACTTTGTTTGATGGATCAAATTGAAATTAAAATCTCAATATTATTCTTTCAAATTTTATTAAATAATAAAAAGAGAAATAAATTAATATTTAATAAATGAATAGTAATATTTATGGGAGATTTATTTATTATTTATCCTCAATAAATTAATTACATGGTTATAAGAAATTATTTGATTTCATTATATTTATGGAGAGTGCGAGTTATAATGTATGTGTGACAACTAGTTAATCTAACTTGATTCAAAATTGACATTGAACTTATTTTACATATTTGGACTTCTAGTTTCTAAATAATTAGGCAAATGAAAGTGATAAATACTCTCTCCACCCAAAAATTCATAAACGTGAATTAATTTATTTAACTCTCCCTTCTAGATTAATTTTAAATTAATTCAGACCTAACACATTTTAACAATAAAATTATATTGTCTATTGCTTCCCGCCTCTAATAGTTGTCCTTAAGCGTGTGTGTATATATATATATATATATATATATTAATAGCTTATATAAATGAATGTAAGTGATTAATTAATGAATGTAAGTTATTAATATATATGTGTGTGTGTATATTGTATATATATATATATATATGTAAGTTATTAATTAATTAATGCAAGTTATTATATATATATGTGTATATATATAATAACTTATATATATAAATGTATATGTAAGTTATTAATTAATGAATATAAGTTAAAGTGATTAATTAATGAATCTAAGTTATGATTTATTAATATATATACACACATATATATTAATAACTTATATAAATAAATGTAAGTGATTAATCAATGAATGTAAGTTATTAATAAATACATATATTATATATATATATATATATTAAATTATTAACAACTTATATAGGTAAATTATTAATTAATAATTTACATTAATTAATAACTTAATTAATGTAAATATTAGTGTGTGTGTATATATATATATATATATATATATATATATATATATATATATATATAAGTTATTAGGATACGGATTCTAGATATCGGAATCCAGGATATCCGTATCCACGGATATATTTACTACGGACGGATGTTAATCGAATCTGAATACGCTATATCCGTATTCGTATCCGTTTATTTACTGGATACCTTTAAATTGAATACGGATATATTTGTTTTTTTCCGAATACGAATAATATCCGCTTTTTTTCGAATACGGATGCGGACGAATACGAATTTTCCAGTTATCATTTACAGCCCTAATTGTAGTTTGCTAATTATGCATAAAATAAAAATCTTGTAATAACTTTAAAGTTAATTCCAAATTTCCCCAGCTAAAGTCACTTGTCCCATCTCAAGTACTAGTAATTTAGTATTTGGTTAATTTTGTAAAAAAATAAAATAAAATAATTCTAACATCAATGCATTATGCATGCATGATTTTGAATTCCATGACATGACATGGTGTAGTACAGTAGTAGTAGTGTTCGGTTCATAAGAAAGAAACCTATGAATACGGGGGTTTTATTTTGGCCATAAAAATTGAACAATTTAGAGATATTTTAGATGTTTCATGCTCGTGTGAGTAATGTAAATCTATTAGTATTACTTTAGGAGTTATTAGCTTAGTTACTTCAAAAATAATCCAGACAAAATATATATGGTTCCTGCTTTATAAATTAAAATAGATAAAGTTAAAATTAATTAAATTTCTATTTTTTTTAACAGAGCGAGAAAATTAAGGAAGTTCGGTCATTTCATTTTTACTAGCAAATTAGAATTACAAAGAAAATATAAACAAACAATATTAGTATTACCTTTATATATATATATATAGGAAAAAATGTATATACAAATATTTATGTATTATCTGATATTTATATTGATTTTTTTGGGGGTTATAGCGGCGACGATTTCACCGTCGTCATGAGTTTTTTTGGACTATGATGACAGTTCACCGTCATTATAACTCAAAAAAAATCATTGTCATATAATTTCTCATGTGAATACACAACTAAAAAGTTCGTAAAATGAGCAAACACTTCGTGCCGATTAAATCTTACATTTCGATTAAAAGTTCGATTTGAGTTAATTTCGAAATATAAATGAGTCAAATATGAGCAAATTTTAAAGTTCGATAAATTACTCGAACTTTCTCAAATGTAATTTTCTATCGATTTCGGATCATATTCGTTCGAAAAGTTCAAACCTGTTTAGGGCTTAACTTTCGGAATCGCGGCTTTCATTTCATTCGGTAATTAAATGAGACTCAAACGAACCTTATTTTATCTTCGATAAATTTTGTGAAACTAAATTTGAAAGAACTAAATCTTTCGGTTCGATTCGATTCGTTTACACCCTTATACACAGTTGTGTATATACATATAACTCATATATATATATATATATATATATATATATATTTGTTAGGTCTCTTTGCTCTGCATTGCATGGAAACAAAACAACCGCTCCTTTTCTTCAATGCTTTACCATGGGCCCCTATTTTTCTTTTTCCACCGAACGCTCAGTCAATCTGATGGCTCGAAGTCAATAAATCAGACGGTCGTAAGTGAATGTTCTCTCTCTCTCTCTCTCTCTCTCTCTCTCTTCTCTCAAGCCTACAATAATAACATGAATGGTCCTTCAACACGCACTAGTTAGTGGACCACATGACACCTCCATGTCCTTCTCAAAACAGTACCTACTTACTTAGAAAATGACCCACAGTAAAAGTTTTAGAAAAAGCAGGGGTGTTTTAGTAACTTCAATAGTCAACCGTAGCATAAAGCTATCAGATACTATACTAGTACTCTCTCATTTCAATTATATAAAATATAATCACACTTATTAATAAATAATTAATATTTGTTTAAAATTGTATTATTATTATTCATGTATTAATTAATTACTTTATGAACAAAGTAAAAAATAATTAAAACGACTGATTTTTTTTCTGAAACTATTTATATAATGAAAATGAAAATAAGGGAGTATATAGCTTCAAATTTGTGACAAATTAGGTACAGACACGTTGATGATCATAATACTCGTGCGTCCTAGGCTATAAAAACTATCTTCCCTTCATGCGTACGATAGAGAACTTTCCTAATAAGGCGCGAATAGAGCTACCTCTCTCTCTCCGCAATTGCAACAAGTTGCTGTTGCTATCTCTTTCTCTCTCTACAATACTGTATACAATTCGGTATACCCTCTCTCTATATACCCAGTTATACTCAATACTTACATTCCGTTGGGGGAATTGGAGTTGGGAGGGTTTTAGTCGGGTTGGAAATGGAGAATTCGACACCGATGGAACTACAAGTATCAGTAGCTAATTTGGAGTCTGAATCTTCTGCTTCTAAGAAGGTTAATCACAATCAGGTATCAGGAACGCAGCGACTATAAACCCTAAATTTTCTTTCCTCTTTTTAACAGTTGATTATAGTGGTCTGTGGTTAATTAATTAGTGAATTACTTATGATCGGCGGCGTTACACCTAAATTTTATGGCTTTTGATTGTTAGGATTTGCTTTTCAAATTTATTGATTCAGTTTTGCTTCTTATTGTCCTTAAAAACTTGGTTCGATTGTTTTGATTTCTTAAAATGCGTGATCTTAAACTCATTTTTCTCCCTCTGCGGGAAAGTAGCCTATGTTTTTACATGTATGATTAAGGGCTAATATATTTTACTTTTGGGATTGTACTTAATTTAGTCTGTGTTTGCATGGAATAGGCAATTTGTCATCAACTTTAAAAATAGGAACAAAGTTGGAACTTGAGTAACATGTTTGTTTATAAGCTTACAATATCTTTCATAATAAGGCTCATTCTTTTCAGTATTATTAAACACCTTCAGACACCCTATTGGAGTATTGGGAGAAGGTGAAGAACAATTTTTTTGAAGGAACTCTAACAGCAAACATGAATTCACTTATTGAGGGCATAGATCTAATAGGTTATCAATAAATTATTTTCTCTCAGCCCCTTCCCAACAAAATTGATGGTTATAAAAATGAATACTATTCTTTTATGTTACTTTGTTAATATTTTCCATTTTCCAATTTCCTTCATAAGATTGTTGTTTCTGTTTTTTGTTTCGGGCTTTATTTTAGAGTTGTATTTAGAAAAGGGTTAAGTTCAGATGACCACCTGGGGTTTGGGCGGTTTCCCACTTAACCACCTATAGTCAGTAAAACTACATTTAAACACCCGACTTTTTGAGTTAAAGTAAATAACTGCTTTCTGTCATAACTCTGTTACTTAAGTTGGATAAAGACTTAATTACCCTCCTTATATATAAACGACATATTTGAGAACAGAGAAAACCATTCACAAGTCTATATATATCTCCATACTAAAATTTAAGAACAACTGCTAAACTTATCAGAGAATTAGAACACGAAATCAAAACCTCATTTATCAAAACACCATCACAAAATCCAAAATCAACAACAATTACACACAGAATCACAAAAAGACTTGAAATTACAAATGACATTTAACAGAGCTGACAGAACATGCAAGTAATCTAGCTTCAACCTTGACGAATCTTTTCTCAAAATCTCATGTACAACTATAGAGAATGCATAAACAACATAAATCTAGCTATTATAAAACATACATCTCTTATAAAACAGAGCAACCAACCAACCAAGAAGAGAAAGAAGAGCAAATAGAAAGAAACATACATCTCTTATAAAACAGAGCAACCAACCAAATTCCCAAAGCCAAATAACCCAGGTATTGTACGGAGCATTGTACCAGGTATTTTTAATGTCTTCAAAGAATTTGAGCACCAATTTGCAGTTATCAACAATATGTGCAGTAAATCCAAGTCCTCTGTTTGCCACGCATTGCTGAATGTTGGACTGAAAATCAAATAAGGACCGAACATCATCAGTTAAGAAGCATATTCCTTTCTCATCATTGTACTCAAGAGCACAAGCCAACACAGTCCCTGTAGTCAAGCCAGAACTTCTTCCAACCTTCATCACTTGCTTCCCAATAAGACTATTGATTGGAGATTGCAAGTCTATATTTTTAACATCCCCAATCTCTCCTACACCTTTTACGGATGTAGTTACGGTTGACAAGTCAAAATCATCACTAAATGGGATGAATGCCCCATCTGCTCTCACAAATGTCTCTGGACATACACCAAGTTTCAATTGTATGTGTTAGCAGCAGAATGCATAGAGAATCATACAAACACTAAAAATGGCCAAACTTCAGACAAGGATACAAAAGTCTCAAACCCGATTTGAGCTCATAAACACCAAGTACGAAATGAAAATTAATAAATTACATTAAAAACAACAAATTCGCCCATCTAATTGAAAAACCAGAAAAATCCATACCAGTCGAATTTAAACACAAACTTGGTAATAAAACAATCAGTGCCCTAAACAGGCAGAAACAAATTGAGAATGACTAGATCCGAGTAAAATCGGACATCGTCGTAACATTTGGGGTTTGATAAGAAATTTTACCAAAAGTTGGAGCCTCGAATCAAAGAGGAAGTCTAGGAATTGAATTAGTAAGTTGTGATTGAGATTCGGTGGTTGATCGATGGCTCGAGCTTCGATGCCCGAGGTAGAGATGATGGCGAGCAGCCTTTGGAGAGCTGCTCTAGTTTTAAGAGAGAGAAAGTTGTAGACAGAAATGGAGGGGGTGATGAAACGTCTAGAACATCAACCTCCAAACCCAACCTCAAGAGCCCAAACTAGATCAGATCCAAACCTAAGACAGAGGGATGGGTGGGGCGCAGGGATCAGATCCATGAAGGTTGAAGGGAGAATAAGAGGAGAAGAGATGAAGAAGGGAATTTCAGACATTTACTAGGTTTTTTTTAATTCTTACAGCCCTTTATCACGCGTTTTTGGCGTTTGACATACACGCCCGGTTAAGTTGGATGGAAAAAGTGACGTTTTCACTTTAACTCAAAAAGTCGGGTGTTTAAATGTAGCTTTACTGACTATAGGTGGTTAAGTGGGAAACCGCCCAAATCCCAGGTGGTCATCTGAACTTAACCCTTTAGAAAATATAAGAACATGCCTCTTTGTTCTTATTGTTCCCCAAGTATAATGTGCACTTGTTAAGCTTGAGATATAACTGAATCTTTTTTGCTGCAATTGATGGACATTTACTTGACAAAAAAAAAAATTTATATGTGGACAACATGTGAGTTACCCTTTCTTCTTTATGCTCCTTAACATTACTCCAGGTATTGTTCCATTTTCTGCATGCTTTGACATTATAGTTTCAATTCTCTTTCTTAGGAGGTCATTGCCATGGAACTCGGGAATTCTACTAGCATAGTAGGATCAACATCTGGCTCTCCATATTCAGCTAATATTCAGGGTTCCAACTCAGATATGTCATATCATGGCGATGATAACAACGGTGATGATGGAAGTTATATTTCTGATTATGATGACAATGATGACTATATGTTTGACAATGATGTCGATTATGGTTATTTGAATATGCAAGCACAGTTTGACAACGTGGATTTTCCTCCTGGGGTAGAGATTTCATTGTCTTGGATGAAGCATACCACTCCCAGCATTAATGTTACAAGCAACAATGCTATGGTTCTCCCTACAGGTTCAGGGACAGAGACCTCTGTTGCTATAGTTCCGGATCTTGCAAATTCCAATAATAACGCTGCTTCTTCAAGCAGTTCAACATTTCCTGCAGGGTTGAATTCTGACGGAAAGGAGGAAGTAGAAAAAGAGCATGATATCATGAAAAATTATCAGAGTTTTAAAAGATTTGATATTGTAAATGATTTCTCGGATCATCACTATAGCAGAGGCTTTCGAGTGCAACAGGTAATAATTACCCCTTCTTAAAATGAATGTATATAACCCTATTTTGGTCTGGTCCAGTATGGAATGAACCAGAGTTACCACATATTCTCATTGACCTAGGGAACCATATTGGTAATTGCGTATCGAAACATGATACTCTTACATTCAATAATCTAAATTTAGTGTACCGATTTTTTTTTGTTATTTTACCTATAATTGCACAAATATCAATATTATAACTTAGTATTAAATGCTCAAATATTATATTTGTATTAAATTATTTACTAAACAATCAACTTATTGATTCAACTAAAATTTTTCTATAAAACTTAAGGTTTATTACATTTAGATTTTAAGAGAATTTCTAACTATCATAATTTAAATATACCCTAGCGTACCGTGTTTTAAATATGTAGCGTATCACGCACCGCGTATCGAAACGAACCATGTTTCAAGTAACACTATAATGAACTTATAAAACAGTGTTTAGTGCATAGAGCACCCATTTATTATTGTATGTATCTTTCTTCTTCTTCTTTTTAATAATCTTCTCTTTGTAGCCTCCCAAAACTTGGACAAAGAAAATTCATGATGAGTGGAAAATTTTGGAGAAGGACTTGCCTGGTAAGTTCGTTCAGCTTTTAAGTTTGACATGGGCTGTTGCAGAATTCATCTAAAACTTTCGAGTGTTATTAAATTGGTAGTGGAAAACTTAGTATAAAAGACTATTTGTTTGAAGTGGACTGCTGTGCAATTCATCAAAAGATTTCAGCTTGTATGTGCAATTGAAAATGGAAGAAAAAAAACTTAGCTTAAAAGTATCTTTGAATATTTTCTAGTATTAAAGATTGAAATTTCACATGAAACTTTATGGCGTTAGAAGGTGAAGGAGTAGTTTTTGATGCCCTGAGATTTTCCTCCTCTCTCTCCCCAAAAACATGCCACATGCTCAGATGGATGTTCATTTCTTGATTATAATTTAAATGAAGAAAAAGATTATGCGGATATGGTTTGTAGAATGTATGCTGTTCTTTTTTTTTTTGTTCTTTAATATGAAAATCTTTTTCTTTTCCATGCCAAATAATTAAATTTCTTGGTTTCTTACTAGTCTCATTTTTATACTTCTGCAGATACGATATATGTTAGAGTGTACGAATCAAGGATGGATCTCTTGAGGGCTGTCATTGTAGGACCAGCAGGCACCCCTACCATGATGGGCTTTTTCGTCTTTGATGTTATCTTCCCCTAACTATCCCGATATACCACCGGTCTGTGATGTTATTGTATATATATATTGGATTGGTTTTTAACTTTATTTTCCACTCTAAATAACGGACATTACTTTTCTCAACTTCCTCAGATGGTTTACTACTATTCTGGTGGCCTTCGACTAAATCCGAACTTGTATGAGTGTGGAAAAATCTGTCTCAGCCTTCTCAACACATGGAGTGGTAAAGGTAATGAGAAATGGATGCCAAAGACGTCCACGATGCTACAAGTTTTGGTGTCTATACAAGCTCTGATACTAAATGCAAAGCCCTTCTTTAATGAGCCTGGATATGATGGTATGTATCCCGGGGATGAGGGAGATAAGAGATCGAAGGAGTACAATGAAAATACCTTCATTCTGTCCCTAAAAACAATGATGTATACACTTAGGAGGCCCCCAAAGGTATTTGATGTACTTCTTTCAACAATTTCTGTTTTCAGCCACTCATATGTTTTTATGAAGATTTTGCAAACTTTTAAACTTTTATGCATCTAGACTATATAGGCTCTTTTTTGCTTCATAGTTGGCTGGAGATTGATTATTTTACCTCCGAATAAAGTTTTACGTGAATACTGCTAATAAGCACAAAATAACTTGGTTATTATGAGGTGAACTTTAGATAGAAAGATTCATTTTGTAGTCTTGCCCTGATATAAATAAACTATAGTGTACAGCTCTCTTCAAGCTCTAGCTAATTAGTTTTCTCAGGCCTGCAATTGATAGCAATTTATAAGAAGAAAAGGAATATAGTGGATTGTTTTGTGTAGTTCTCTTTGGAATCTACAAATGGTTTAAATTCATATTAATGAATTAATTAATTATGTTTAACACTCATTACTAACTTGGAGCATTGGTGGCAAACAAAAAGTCGATGTCGTTAATATTGGTTGGAGAATGTTTGTTTAACTATATTTCCTTATCTGAGTTAATTTGGATTTTATCTGTTCTATTCTACCTCATATTTTGGCAAGGGGAAAAGACAGTAAGGTTTGTCATTGCATGTCCCAGCCTAAGTTCCATAAGTCTAAATCTAGTTCGAGCAGAGCTGTACAATTCTCGATTCATCATAACTGAACCTGTCACGGCTGCAGAGTTTAAGCCAACAATGCAAGGCTTTATAGCACTCGTTAGGGGATAAAATTTTGCTCCTAGTTGATACACACTGCCCTAGCTAGGAGCCTTTGCTTGATGTACTGGTAAAGATTCATGCTGTCAAAGCATAATAAGTCATGTTCAGATACTATATTTAATTACTGTAGCCTGTGATGGTCCCTAGGCTCCTACTCTGTGACACTATTGTCCATGTAAAATAGTTCAAAAGGCCACTAATAAAATAAATTGCTGTCATGGGGATCTTGACAACCGAAGTTATTTTAAGTCTTGAAAACATAATGGGAAAATTATAGTCATGGAGCTTCTTAAAATCAAAGTGACTTTTGGGGTGTTTTATGAAATGATTTCTTGGGAGCCTCTTTTATACCAAGTGTGAGAGAGTATTTGATTATTTTCGTAGTCGATTCTGATTTGAGTGACCAACTTGAACAGTAGCTGGCTCTCTGTTCTATGGTTTACAATAGCTTGTTAATATTCTCTGCAGCTTGAAAACCACAAAACCTGTAGGAGCTAATCTCCAATAATTTGAGAGGGCTTACAAAAAATCTTTTTAAAATGATGGTCTTGGATGCAGTGCATTTTTCAGTAAGAACCGCCGATTCGTCATTTTGAATGATGCTGACCAAGTCCAACTTCAAATCCCACCAGTTGTGATGCTTACATGCACATGCATCTTCTTAGGTTCATAGACTTTCAGCAAATCGTAAAATTTGTCAAATCCAATTTAGCACCCCAAAAAAAAAAATGTAAACTTGGTCAATTTTGTTCTGATATTCTCTTTAATCCTTATATTTATTGTTTAATATATTATGATTTTTCATGCAGCATTATGAGGACTTTGTTGCCGGTCATTTTCGTACCCGTGCATGTGATATTTTATTGGCTTGTAGAGCTTACATGGAGGGGGCTGAAGTAGGTTTGCTTTGGCGACGATAAAGTTCAGGATGACAGTAAGGGGAAGCAAGCAGCTCGCGAGAATTTAAGGCAGCTATAGCTAAAATTATGAATGGTCTTGTTTCAAACTTCACAAGAAATGGGTCAAATGACTGTGAAGAGTTCCGTATTAAAGACTAACAGAGAGATTAGTACCTGTCATTGCAAAGCTTACGTTGTGACTAGTGCCTTTAAGTTTAGGTCTTTGAAAAACTTTTTGCTGGCTAATGTAAGATGATACTGCACAGTGCAGAGTAAGCAAGTTTAATGTGTAGAGTTAAGGGTAAATATTTAAGGACTAGAATTGGATATAGTTCATTGCATAACATCTTGAGAAAGACGGACTATTACGCTGATGTTCTCAGGTGCTTTTAGTCACTTCGTCATGGATTAAGGTTGAAATGCTCTTTAGCTTTTTATAATATATATCTTATCTGTGTATGAATCCCTAAATATTTCAGCGATGTATATAAAGTATCAAGAAAAGCATGCAGTGCACCCCTGATAATTTACACCCAAACTCCCCCTGAACTGTTATGCAGTAAAGGGAAGGGGACTTCATTCAGAGGGTTTGTTTGGCATGACTTCCAAGTTTCATCTCTGTTTCTTCCTTTCTTTTCTCAGTTCTAAGTTACTCGTGCTACTTTTCTGTGCTTCGTTACGTGATGTTTATCGTCATATTATGCAACCTTCCAGAAGTTTCTCAGGTTTTAGGTCCATTTTCCATGCTGATTATTTAATAAATTGAGGCTAGCATGATGGGGTGGATATCTTGATGTGTTGGATTTTCTTATCGGGTAAGAAACATAAAAGGGGTAGTAGATTGAAAGCAACATTATGAGCACAAAGGGTTTGGTGGTGGTTAAGTCTTTGTACTGTGCATGGTAGTTGTAGATTCCAGGTTTTCCGAGAATAGCCCAAAATATGCTCTTCGTGTGGCTCGATTAGTTAAACTATTTTTGGAGTTTAAAAAAAGGTTTTGAAAAATAAGAGGTTTCATATTTAGATTAAACATAATTTTTGGATAGAATTAGAAGGTGAAAGATACGGCATCTTATTTTGCTGGAAACTATTTGGTACGTCACTTGTGCATAATCACACATAGAAAATTTCAATCATTATGCATTATGCATATGCTATAGTCGCGTATACAAGTACTTTTTAAAGTGCTGACTATATTATTTAAGGGTAATGCTACCGGTATCAAATAATTTGTCCGTTATTACATTAATTGAGTACATCTCAGGTTATTGCATTACCCGTTATTTAAGACCAAAAAGAAAAGACTCAACTTTGACCATCCGTTGAAGACCAAGGGAGCTTGATTCATGTCAAGAAGTTTATACTTGGACTTGTAAAGTTAAGCACTGATAAGCTCTAGCATGACTAATGAAAGCTGATGTGATTATGGTTCACTTACTTCAAAACCAAAATTATAAAAATGACCAAGAAAGATTCTTTCCTCTGTCTGCTTTTTCTGTTCATCAAAAGCTACAGTGTCTCGGTTGTTCTGATGCGACTCTATTATAAGCATTCTGGTTTGAAAAGGGTAAAACACGATGAACAGAATAATAGCCACTATCCAGGATGATAACAGATAGATAGATGCATTACCTTGGCTTTGAAATATACTTGAGCTCTTAGCAATACTCCCTCAGTTTTACAAAAGAGTTCCATTTTATGGATTTTAGAATAAAATGACTCTTTTTCGGAATCGCAAAGTAGTAAAGAATATAGTACAAAAGTGGCATTTTGGCACACACTAACAAACTAGTACCAGATGCACTTTTGGGTACTCCATGAAATTAGTTTTCTGATGACTGTTAAACAGAAACTATAATTAGAAGGTTGTCCACAAATTTCAGATCCAAATGCCTTGTAGAAGATGGTGGTAGATAACATCCTCCACTGGTGACTGTTCATTTGTAACAAGATGCTAATACAAACATTAACATTATTTACACAAGTCTTACACTCAAACTGGTAATAGTGGTAGAAGAGTGGAATTGAACCCATTAATAACTAACCAATGACTAAATGAAAGGGAAAGGAAGGAGAAGAAAAACAGAAAATGGAGTTGTCTGGAATATAAACTCTGAAAGCTAAGCAGGTAAATCAATAGAACAAAAGCTAGACAGATGAAGGAGATTTATGGAGTGGAGCATTGTGTATGATCCAGCTCTGAGCTCAGCATATGATGAAGGAGAGCATCAACTCTCTGACTTCTTGTTTTTGTGCCAACATAACGTCTTCGATCCTTTCCTCCACTTTCCTTGTCCTGTTCTTCACATTTCTCCGAGTCTTCTAGCTCCATTTCTGCAAAAACGCTCCAAGACAAACGCTACGATCAAATTCAGAAGCAGCAGAATTGTTATCAGATAGAAGCTCACAAAGTATACATAAGTCCAAGCAGAGTTTGTAAGTTCTTTGTAGCTCTGCATCCATGCCTGCCAGTTTCCCATCACTAATAAATTGTATAGTGTCACCATTCCACTCGGGTAGTCGTTAAAATTGAACAGTAGATAGTCATTATCTGCAAGATCTGTTTCTGCCAAATAGGGGTTTCCAGCATTGACCAGCCCACCAAAAATCTGGACACCTAAAGAGCAATAAAAGCACAGCACACAGAATATGGTACCTAGGTATGGCATTAAGCTTGGTATCAGAGTTAAAAATGTGGCAACAAAGGCTCTGTAACGTCGAACATGCATCAAGAGCCTTATTAATCGTAGCATCCTTGCGATAAGAAGTTATCGAATCCATTCTCCATTTGAAAGAAAAGTAAGTCCCTTGGGAGACACAAAAGTTGCCGTTTCTCCAATAACTATAACCCAAGTGATAATGAAATCGAAACGATTTTGGCCATCCTTCCAGTAATTCTCAAATCCATATGCTTAGACTTTTAGTGCCATTTCCAGGACATACAACCATCCAAAGACAAACTCTAGGTTTTGCCAAAACTTTTGTCCAGAGTTATTTTGTATGTCAAGAGTTGTTTCAATAACAACTGCAGCAAGATTCAAGATGAGAAGGAAAATTACAATGTATTCGAATTTGGGGCTTCGAACAAAGGTTTTCAACTTCTCAGATAAGGGTGCACGGTAGAATGTTGGGAATCTATCTAACCAAGGTAGTGAATCCTCCTTTTGAAACCTTAACGCGATGGCATTGCAAAGATCAGCAAATTCATCTAAATTAATCTTGAAGTCATGACTATCGTCTAACTCATCAAATATTAACTCAAAATCCTCTCCTGATATATCTGGCAATGTCCTGTATCTATCGAGTTCTTCAAACAGATGAATGCATTGATCTTTGTTAAGAAACCCGTGATTATTGATATCTATAAGATTAAATGCTTTCTTTAATATCCTTGTTCTCATACGGTCCTTCTCACCAACTTGTTTGGCTAGCTGACCCTTAAAGCTATCATATACAACAGCAAGGATCAAGTTGGTGACAAAGTAAACACCCAGGAGCACATAGAGAATGAAAAACAGGCAATACCAACGCGATGCTTTGTATGCAGGAATCCAGACATCGGGATTATTGGACGTGGTAAAAAGGATAAGCATATGATATGTTGTTGCACCATAAGAAGTAAATAATTTCCCTTGTTCGGTATCCTCAAACATGACATATGCTAACCAACTGGAGAACAAGAGAAATAGAAGTCCTAGGAGCTGCAATAAACATAAATTAGACAGATTTGATCATTTGGGGGAATATGAACTGCCTGATGTAGTTCTTACTGAAGTGTCATTCTCAAAATATAAATGCAAATAAAAGGACATTTTTCCTACAAATTTGTTTCCCTGAAAAGAACTTGTAGTTGTCCACATAACATAGCAATCTTACTGGTTAAACTAAAATTTCAAGCACAACAGCAAAATAAAGAAATGCAATGATATAGTGGAAGACATACCAAGACATTAAGGTATGTGCCAATCATTCCAGCCAAGACGACTATGCTAAATGAACAATTATTTTCCTCGTAAAAAAATTGTGCACCAAGAACAATCAGCAATGCATGTGCACTTCGACAAGAAGCTGGTACAAAGATTAATATATTAATTGAATCAATTTTTTTCCCCATTAAAGTTGTACAGAAGTTTGCAGAGTTGATATTTACATCTTTAAGTAACACGAACCTGAAAACTGTCTCATGACTTTAAGACAAAAACCGGAAGAATTCATTATACTGTACCTGATGTTCAAAATGAAAAATACAACCCGTATGTAAGGGGCAATCCTGAATGGGAGAGAATAGAAGGCCACCGGAGATAGATAAAGTATATAAACTAAAACATCAGCGACCAAAGCTAATAGTAAAATGACCTGAAAATCAATAAAAAGGTACGATTATTATCAGGCTGTGGTGAAATTTTACAAAGGGAAAGCAGTATAACATATAAATGGAACACAGTGAAACCTTTACAATAGACAAACTTTAAGACAACAATCAGGAAAACAATATCTTAAAGAAAATTAGGGTTTGAAAGTTACGCAACTATTGTGGTGTTAAAATTAATAAATATGCTTCATACATCCTTCAACACAGAATCAGTACAGGTTATAAATGTATGCTCGAACTTCTATAATCTACAATGTTGATGCATGTGTCATCTACCTGAGTTGATGGTTGATTGACAATGCATACAGCAATTAGAAGATTAAAAAAGACCTTAAGTGCATTACTTGCTCAAATTTTCTATTCTGAAGATCAAATTATTGTCATACAAAGCACTTAACAATGAGAAAGCATCTGCAGACTAACTTCTAATCTTGTAAAGGTTAATTTCAACACAAAAAACTCTTTTATCACCTAGGAAGCATGGATATCTTCTAGATCATGATTTATTCGCATCAAACATGCATCACTGATACATCCGAATGCGAATGCCCTTTGATAGTTTGTCTAATATTTTTCAACCTTTTCAGTTGCTGCACACCTCAAACATGAATTTTATTTAATTATATTCCAATAGAACATAGTTAGAGAGATTGGAATGTTCAATCGTTCAAGCTGATTTCTTTATAAGTTAGAGAAATCTAGTGTAGTATTTATATATGATTGCAATAGAGTTGGATTTATGAAGATTGAAGGTCGTGAGATCTTTGAGAAAACTTTATCACAATGTGGAAGCCAAAAACTTGTTTAGAGAACGTTGTTAAAATTCTTATTCTTCTCCTCGTTCTTTCTTAAGTTCTCCAGTATCAGCAGGAAGAGATTTTATCAAACAGGCTAATTGGCAACTTCAGATTAGTCAGTTTAAACTCCCAGATCTAAATTCACAAGTTGAAAACATTTTATTACCATTTGCCATTTTAGCACCCCAAACACCAAAATTAGTTGCTACTGCATAATTTCCAGGAACCTATAGCTGATAAAAGCAAGCCAAATTACAACTGCTTTATTTTTAAACCCAAAATAGCCTAATCTGACATATACGTTGTACCTTAGTAAATCCATTAATTGACAAATCAGGGTTTTCATGATGTGGTTTTGCCTTTATTATTCTGATAACGTATTGATATCTCAGAAACTTAATAATATTATGACAACTAAGAAAGGAAAAAAGAGGCATCATGTATTGAGGAAAAAAATGACTCCATGAGCAAGATTCGGGAACCAAGTACCTTCAGTCTATTAAGATGACTTCTCCAGTAGAGATTAAACCCTTCATATGAAATTGGAAATAACAGATGTGCCATAAGAATTATAAGAGTTACACCCTGCATAAGAATGTAGAAACTCAATACCTTAATGAAGAAACTCAACATTATGAAAACGAGATAAAAGAGACTGGCATGCAACTGTTGCTAGTAGCTAAAGAAATTTATGCATTGATAAATGTAGCATGTACAAGTCTCCAGAACATTAAATTTGAAATATTATCCAGTAAATTCAACCTCAAGTTAAATTCCAGAGCTATAAGTTCATACTTTAGTTGTAAATTGTGAGTCATCGTAACTTTCTAATAGACACATTTAGTACTTAAATCTTATTGGTCCACATTGACAATATAAACCATGAATCAGTTATATAAGGAGTAGAGGACTATCAAAAGATCCTTTAGTATTGGTAGTTGGTAAAAACAGAAAATAAGGTGAGATGGATTCTTTGGGTTCAACCAATACATGTGGCAGACATACTAGTTGAAATGAGTAGTCAAAAGCACATAAATATGGGGATGCAAGGAGATCATAATTCTGAAGCCCTGTTTTTCATGTTGGTTCTGAAACTTTTGGAGTTACATTCACTATCACACCAAAATATGCTTAACTAAAAATGATTTATGCTCAAATGTATGTATAAATCCCAATTGAGTAACTTGTGTATAAATCCCAACTTCATGAAAACCAACCTTAAAACTAAGGGGCTCACCTTTATCACAGGGTAGAGACCATAGATCCAAATGGGTACATGCACAATAGTTCTCAGGTTTCCTTACATAACGGTAGTATAATCCATTGGCTGTCAAGTAGGAGACAATTATGTTTCATTTGGTTTCAATCTACAAATTCGCCTTCAATATTTAGGTTTAGTCCAACTTAAAAATGAGGAGGCAACGCCATTTTTAGACACATAAGGGAGTCTGATGTTTTTTGCCTATCAAGACTCCCTTTTATTGTTGGTATGCTCTTCATCACTACAAATTAGACATGAATTTTTCCATGTTAGTTTTACATTTTGGGTAAGATATGCACCAATTATTCTCAACTTCAAACCCCTACTGTAATACTAAATGCATAAGCATATCTCGTTATCTGCCAATAAATTGAGAGGAACTTTTGAAGTTGTATAACCAATCCCTTTAGCAGTGGTTAATGCGTACAACAAACTGCATTATATTTCTCAAGTTCTGGTGGCACTACTTATCTATCTTTTGCATGGTGGTCAAAACTGAACATACCCAAATAATATTTTTTTTGCACATTTAATGAGACACCTACCTCATATATAAGAGACTCAACCCCAGTTAAGTATGGCAGCTGTCCAAGAAAGTAGTATTCCCTGTTATTGCAAGAGATTGCAGAATCCTGGGTGCACCACAACGGTTTCTGTGGAGATTTAAACAAATTAAATGGAACTCAGTCATCTTGATGGAGAATATGAAATGGAAGTCCATACAGCACCATATACAAAATATTAAACACTAGTAAAAGTTTACTAACCTCAAAGAAGTTGAGAAGTAATAAAGCAAAATAATTAATGGACCAAAGGAAATCAAATCGAATGAAAATGAAGTAGAATTTTGCGGCATCTTCAAAGCTCGATTGATCATCGAGAATCTCCTCTGGTAGACCAATGCCATCTTCAGCCTGAAAAGGTATTCACAACTCAACTAATAAATTCAAACTAGTTGAGATAGTAAATTTGATTCTATGATTTGGAACGGAGAAAGTGTATCATGTGATAGTTTTGGTTAAGAAATCAATATTAAGAAAAATAAGAGTATTTTTGTGGAATAAAGGTATCGTGATTCAGAAAAAAAGATGTACGAGTATAGGAAGATACAAGATCAACAAGTGCAGCAGCCTTCTGATAAGGAGAACCGTAGGCAATGGCGTCGGACCTCCGAGTGTACGTGCCTAATCCATCTCTCCACCTTCCTTTTATTCTCTCTCCACTGCTACTTTCTCCACGCACTAATATTGGTGTATCCATTTCTCTTTTCCTGTTCTGTACAACTGTTCTGAAGAGAGGAATTAAGAGCAAGATAAACTATATGTATATATATATATATATATATATAGAGAGAGAGAGAGAGAGAGAGAGAGAGAGAGAGAGAGAGATTGGGATTGGGATTGGGCGCAGTACTGGAGCACCGACTGTAGAATGAATATTCAATTCAAAGAGAATGTGGAAGTGACACTGAATATGGGACAAAACTGAGTTGAATATTTCATCATTTTGATGGCATGGCAGAATTGGGATGGTTAGTTGAATAGTATTCAAATTGTGATTGATTGGTTGGGATGTAATTAATGTGATGTTGGACATAAAATGTCGGCAATCTCAATTTCAATTATCCACTTTCCAATTTCCATTTTCTTATATATATAATGTTGGCAATGTCAAAATTTTTTTAATTTTTTTTTATTATTTATTGTGAAATTCAAATAATTATATTCATTGAAGGAATATTATAATTAGTAGTAATATTTGAGAATTATAAAATAATAACCAAATTACCCTTCAACAAAATTAATTTGTATAAGATCTTCAATTACCTTATATATATATATAGAAAATTTAATCGCAGAACTTATTTATTTATTTAGAATTAGACGCCTCTTCTTATTGTGGTAAAGTAAATTTTGTATCTTGATATTTGGAAAATATAATAATTAATGAAGATAAAAGCAGAAACTACTATTCTTATTGTGGTACTTTTTAAATCTTTTTGATTTTTTAAAAAATATAAAAGTAATTAAAAATGAAGAAAAAAAAAACTAAAAAAAAAAAAAAAAAAAAAAAGAAAAAAGAAAAAAGAAAAAAGAAATAGGAGAGGAGAGGAGGATCAAACTTGTAGTAGCAGCAGCATATTACAATAAAAGAGCTTGTAAAAATAAATTTGATAACACCCCCCCACACCCCCCCCCCTACCCTGTACAAAATGTACAAATAAAAATTGAAATCCGGCCTCTCAAAGCACAGCACAGCACGGCACGGCACAGCCAACTTTGAACCTGCAGCACAACCCACTGACTGATGAGCATCAGAGCATCCATCAATTCAATGAAAGAAAGACGAGGACTAAAGACGGAAGAAGATAAAATAATAATAGTCAGAAGCTCATTTAAAAAGAACAACACTTGCACTTGCACTTGCACTTGCACTTGTATGCCCAAATACAGGCAATTTTTTTTGGCCAGTTCCCATTTTCAACACTAAAGAGTTAGTTCATCACACTCCACTCCTATACCTCCAAAAAAGGCTCTTTACCTTGCATTTCTTTTTCTTGCAAATAACTCAACCTTTCCAACAAATAATTCACAGTCCGACCTCAAAAACTGATTCTAACAGGAGGAGGACGTGAGAGATTATTCTAAGGAGGAGTACAACCCCTCCTCCTATAAACGCAAGCAATTTCAGCAAACCTAGCAACGGCCAAAAAAAGATATCTTAAATTATTCTTTAAAATTAATTACTTGAAATAAATGAAAAGAAGCAAAGGTGATAATATATAACTTTAAAACTATGCAACACAACTCGCAAAGACAGAGGTGATGAAAATTTACCTACGATCACAAGTCACGGGTAGATTTTTTTCCCGTCACAATCTTGGTTATCTGGAGACCCCTACTAAATGCTTCATTGAATAAAATCCTTGTTTGCATGGACTGGAACCCGGGCATCCAAGATAGTAGTGCCACAGGAGTCATGATAATCACTCCAAACATTGTATCATACAAGCGAGCCACAGAAACAACTGTTCCCCAAATCTTAGTGTTCTGGAGAAAGGGCCGCAGCACTTGGGCTATCAAAATGAAACCCCAACCTGTGGGGATGAATGCCAATAGACTAGTGAAAACATCCACAAATTGAAATTCTGTGAACTGGAGCAAGGCAATGATCCCAAGCACAATAATAATTATAAGGAGGAACTGAACCGATCGATAATAGATATGTTCTTTTGCAGCATATCTGTCCCGAGCATATGTTACCGTAGAAAAAACTGCAAGAGCCACCACCACACAGATCCAGGAAAGCAAGTAAACAAAAATACTATGGCTCCCATCTGCAATACCTAGCTGGTATACAATTCCATACTGGAAAAAGAAAAACCGGAGGTCCAAAATAATTTCCAAAACTTTCCCCCAAAGACCCGTCGTCCTTAGGTGATCCTGCTCCTCATACCACCATCTTTCCCAGCTCTGCTCAGCTTTTGCAAACACACTACCGCGGTACCATATCCAGTTCATAAAATCATCAAAGTCATACACGGTTTTCAACCAATCGAAACCAGAAGGATTGAACACAAAAGGGGCCATGATCCATGAAAATACCAGAAACCAACTTGAGATGGTCAATGCTATGTAAACAAAAGTGCCTTTTGCTACAGCACTGTAAGAGGCATAGACTACAAGTATCAGCCCAAGCTCAATTGCCTTCACAAAGTGGCTACGCGCATAGAGTCTATAATTCTCAGCAAAACTCTTGTGCTCCACAACAAAACCACGCCCAGTTGCCCTATACTTTGCGCCACCATGGAGAATAGTTCGACCAAAATAGTGGGCACGAGTTCCCATGGAGAATGTGAAGAATACTGATGAAAGCTGGAGTTGCATGGTAATGAAATCCCAAATGGCTGCCAGGAAACCAAGCTCAAGAGAATTTTCCACCACCATTGGCAAGGCAGTGAACAATCCAAGTTGGATTATGAACTGCTGGTTCAAGATAGTACCTAGTGCTTTATTGTTGGCAGCATCACCTGCCAAAGCAGAACCCTCGATCCCACTAAGAGCCAGATAAAGTCAACCCCATAAAAATGCATAAACAGTCAGTATGATCATTGTCGTATTCAGAAAAAACCCCACTGTGGTGTAAAAGAAAGACAGCATCCGAAAGAAATCCAGCCTATGTCCCAACCTATAAACTTCTCTGCTGAGAACCTGCTCTCCATTTCCACTTGCAACCTTGGCTTCAAACATGGATATTTGATTCAGTCCAACATCCCTTCCCTTGCCAACCTGAATGTACTCGTGGTGAGTAACGTTCCCACCTCGCAATGTGCAGTTGAAACCTGCAAAAATGTCTTCGCTTATATTAATCACCCTAGAAGCTTTGCTTATCCCTTCCCGTGTTAAGAACCAAAATCTGTCGAATACATCTGGGTGGCCATAATGCATGCGAATTTTCAGAGGGTTCGCCAAAACACGTTGTCCCAATGTGACAAAACTGGTCTCCTGAGCTGACATGAACCAAGCAAGTGATGAGACGGAACCGGTAAAAATGTGTTCCCGAACTCCCAGAATAGTAGGCTTCCTGATACCATAATAGTGTCTGTATTCCTCCAGTAGATTTCGCATTTTAAGTGCCTCCTCAAAATAGTTGTCTTGGTTCATATCAATAGTTTGAACAGCGTCTCCCCTAGTGAAGATAAGAGCGTGGTTCTGATTCTCTGGCTTTCCCTCCCCAAGCTTCAAGGGACCAGGCAACCTGACTCGATATATCTCCACTTCCTTCTCTAACTGCTGATCATACTTCACTAGAACAGAATAATACTCCTTATCATCCCTCCCTGTGAAAACCTCATCAACATATGCAACTCGAAGAGCCTCATTGTTTTTCATCAGATACAATATATCTTCTGCATGGGGGTCCTTTTTGGCCTTTTGAGCCCCATATATCTGGCAAGCAACCACGTAAGTGTATTTCATCAAAGCAGTTCCATACTCATGGCCCTTATACAACAAACTGACTGTACTATCTGCCCTACTCAAAGTCCTTGCAGATGGAAACCTTTCTGAATTGAAACTATCCAAGCTACCACTATGCCTCATCGAAGCCAGTTCCCGTGATCCTTCCCTAATATCCATCTCAGATGCAGAATCAAGAAAAGCCAGCATCTTGAGAGCCCGATAGTAATACATCATTCCCCTCACGGTGCGGGCCAGTGTCTGCCCTCTGTACGATGCCCATAGACGAAGATCTCTCAGTTTGTTTGTCCACAATTCATCTTTGTTCACCAACCCTTCTCGGCGCATTCTCTGCAAGAAATTTTCCCACTCATCGGCATAAATCGTCTGCAAGTAATATAGAGTGGAAATCCCATCTTCGTTCTCAGTTCGAAGGTTTTCCCTGCTGTACAGTACTTCTTCATTGTAATAAGGGGTCAAAACACTGAAAGCCATCATTTTCTCAACTTGGGGAGCATGAGGCATGTTCATAAACAGGGAGTTGCTGAAGAAGGCAATTGAGGCGTCTGGCCTCGAGATTTTTGGGATGTTGTGCATAGAGTCCCGAGACGTAAGAATGGTGTGCAAGCGTCGAGCCTGGCGGTAGAACGTCTCATTATCTGTATCTGGCAACTCAACAGCATTCTCGAAAAGTAATCCTTCACTTGAAACTGGCCTACTTGGGGCCAAACCATCCTCCCTTAGTTGATCTGTGCTCCTCTTCTCTTTAAAAAAATCTCGAATAACAACCTCATACAGAGCCTGTAGAGTGTTCACTATCTTGTTAAGGTCTTTCTCAGGATTGATTATCAGGTCAAGTAGAGTGATCAACTTGGCATGAATATGGGGAAGTGCAGTCATTTTGAATGTTTTAGTGAATTTCTCAATCTGCACCGAGTGATCGATCTCTTGAAACAAGACCGTAACAATTGAATGCTCCTCTGTGTTGTATTTGACAATCTGCAGCAGCAAGTGCTTAACACAGTCATACGCTTCAATAACAGCACAACGCCTGTACTCATTTTTGCGTATTTTATACCAGAGCCACTTGTCAGGAGCATCTACTAACTCTTTTGCCTGCCTAAGGGCAAGCAGCAGCTCATTACAGAGGAGCAAACACGGCCAGCGGATGACCCTGACATTCCAGGTATTCTGAGGCAGCTCCAACAGCTCGACCTCTTGATCACTGAGGATATCTTCTTCCCTAAACGTCAAGATTATCTCATTCCATATTATGGCAAATTTGTTTGCTTCTACCTGGTTCGATTCGAGCTTCTTAAAGGGTCGGCCGAGCCCATACCTTAGCTTCAACCGGTTAATTGCATCCTGAAACTTGCTTTTTAGAGTTCCCCTGGCATTCAATAGCTGCTCCTCCGGCATGAGATTGAACTGAATTGCACTGGCAAAGAACTGAAATCTCAACCTCAACTGCTGCATATTTGAATCTCACCCAAGTGCTGGAACAACCCAACTCCTGCCCCAACAAATGAGGAGTAAATTGAATACCAAATCTGTACATCCATGAGGTAAATTAAAACCACGGAAGCCACAGTAACCCAACAATAAACCGGTTACTGTCCCCAAAGAATTGGTGCCACTCGTAATTCACATCCTTCATGTTTAAGAGGACCCGCGTCGGTTTAACCATGGGTTTGATCTGTAAAAAGTAACTGAAGCAAAATTTTGTAGCAAGGACAACAATCCAGAACAGAGAATACTTCACATTATCCACAAGACCTTCCCTAAGGCCACGACCCACAAAAGTCCGGCTCTGAAACCACCATGACAGCATGTAAAAGATCCTCCAGTTCCGATTCTCAATGAAATTCCTAATCCATGGCAATATAAAAAGCGCCAATGCCAGAATCTCAGGGATAAGATAAACCAGTACAACCTCAAGGAAATTTACCACCCGCCTATTCACCTCAGCGGACTTCCACGACCTGTCATTATTCTTCTGGTTCAAAACCCTCCCGTAAAAAACAGCAAAAACAATAATCCAAGTCGCGGCAACAACACTCTTCAACACCATCCTCACCCCAGGCCACAAAGTCTCCCTTGAAACCAAACTATACTGCATCCCGGCATCAAGAATTGACTGAAGAAATCTTAACCCACTCCACGTGATAAACACAGTCAAAACCTTAACCTGAACCTCCCTAAGCTTTAATGCTTGCCATGGATACTCTCTCTCCTCCCATGCAACAATAATTGCCGCCTGGAGAAACAAAATTAGCATAATCCAGAGCTTATCAAAGCTCCGAAAAAGGTTCCAAAAAGATCTCTGCTCCACAAACCCCGTCTTCCCCACTCTCCTTCCTCCTTTAGTGTTTGTCACAAAAAAATTACTCCCCAGATCAATAGGCCACTTCAATTTGTCAAAACACCTCCGACTCCAGAAATACTCATTTATATCGTCATAATTCCTCCAGGCCGAATGAGGGGCTGTCCCATTCTTACTATTATCCACTTCGGCCTTAATTGTCTCGTAAATGGGTTTCACAATTCTATTTAAGAATGCATTCTCCCCTGATACAGATGGGAGAATGGGCCGACCCGTATTTTCATCAATGTAATCCTCCAGAATTTTATTAAGTTCCATGGCTAGATGATGAAAAATAAAACAAATACATTCGGGAACGAAACGTAGATTAGCTGACTCACCCCAGATGAGGAGGTAGAGAGAGACGTAGAGGAGCTCCCGGCGGTGATCAGAGTTGGAGCGGGAGGAGTCGGAGATCCAAATGTTGGGTTTGCGGCCGAGGAAAGAGCACCAGTTGGAGTAGTTGCTGAGGAGCTTGCGACGGAAGCGGCGGAGGACGGCGGGGTCGAGGGAGTCAATGTTGTCAGGGGGAGGATTGAGACGCATCTGTGCGTTCGCCAGGTGGAGCACTAGGTGTTCCCGCTGATTCCGGACGTTGTCGGCTTGGAAGCCGAAGAATGAGCCGAGCCAGTCGAGGATGTCCATGTGGGGCAGCCATGTGGTGAACGGTGGCTTACGGAGGTCCCCGACGGCACGGAGGGCGGCAGCGGCTGCTCTGACTTCAGGGTAGCGGAGGGAAGGGTGGTCGGCTAGGAGATCGTGGACGGGGATTATGTTGTAGGGTTGTTGTAATGAAGGGTCAGATCGGGTTTGATGGGATGGCGGCGGGTGCAGTTGCCGGAGGCTCATGGCTTGCGGAGTTAGATCTGGGGGTGGCGCCGGTTGAGGGGGTATGGGGGGAGACTAGAGAGAGAAAATGTGTGGAAACCGAGTGAAAGAAAGGGGGAAGTAACGTGCAAAGACTATTAGCAGACAAAAAAAAGTAGAGATGAAGGAAGTGGGCGCGTGGACTATTTCAAACTGTTTGTATTTTCAAAACTAGTCGAGGATCGGGATTAAGAGTAACTATGTTGCGGTCTAAAGTTTAAACTCCAAACGAAATTATTTAATTATGGTTTGAAAATTTTAAAATCGCATATGAAATTATTTATGATTAGTGTAGTACGATTTTAAATCGTGCAGTTTGATTTTATTTGGTATAATTTTGATTTTAAAATCAATTGAAATAATAAATCTATAAAATAGTTAGCAAAATTATTCACACAAACGTATTACGCAATGAACACAATCATAGAGTTAATTTAGCAAAATAGTTTCACATATCAACAATTATATGGTTGATTAATACTATGTTATCACATTTGATTTAGAAAATATCAATCCACTCTTAATTTACAAACATAATTGATACTATTTATTTTTCATTTAACCCTGCAATATATGTCTTTTAAAATAAAATCTATTATATATACTAAATCACAGTACATGAGACAATAAATTGACATCTGTCATTTTACAAATTTAACATCTGTCTATCCTATTTAATGCTACTTATTACCTTGACAAAAATACCCTTCAAAAATCCACGCGACTGAAATAATTGTAAAAACCCTAAATACAATCCCCTAATTCTCGTAAATCTGTAATCATCCAAAACATTTCAAATCGCACAAAACATTTCATACCCACTCTCAATAGCTACGATTTTTGACGAACTGCCAAAGTCCTCCCAAATCGCCGTCTCCCAATCAATATCAACAAATCATGACGACCCAGATTATCAAAATGAAAAAGGTTAGTTCGTACAATCCTCATTTCCCCTCAATTTTGGATCCTCTAAATAAATAAATAAACAACTAAATATGTTCTCCAGATCTCAATCTGGTTCTCATATGGTGGTGATTGTTTATTTGCTATTGCATAAAAAACATATTGTTCCTCAAAATATGTTCTCCAGATCTCCCACTTCCCATTCGATCTGTAAGCACACCATGGCAAAGAAGAAAGAGGCCACAACGAAGAAGAAACAGACCCAATAGAGGAAGCTGATTCTTACTGTGACCTTTGATCTGTAAGACTTATTTTTATTTTTATTTTATCATGAATGGTTCAATATTGCGATTTTAGTTTACTATTAGCCAAAAAGTGGATTAATTTTCTGATCATACGCGTTGTTGGCATGTCGTATCTAATGTCTTGTAAGTATTTGTTCTCTTTATCTTAGTGGATTATGCTCTATTTTGTTAATCTGAGTTTGTGTTGAAATGTTAAATGTTAATATACTGATACCGTAGGCCATTTGTTTATTAATCTTGTGTCTCTTGGATGCGTGGTTCTAAATCTGGAAATAGAGCATCTGGAAGCTACAGTTCATGGGAAGTTCAGACAAATGCATTCAACATGATTAGTGAAGTATATTTAAGGGTTGGAACTTATTTACCAGTTGACCATTGTCAATCAACAATTGAGGTAGGCACAGTCTTCTTGGTTCTTACATAGTTGGAACTAGAAAAGATATACTTTGAATTGTCACTTTTGTTAATCTGTTGTAAAATAGGTTTTTAGGAAAGTAATGGATGTCTTGGCAGCCAAAGGCCTCCTACTGAAAGACAATGTTCTGGCCAAGTATCCCTATCATCCTCCCATCAGTAATTTGTAAATAAGTCATTGGTGGTGCTTCTATTTGCAAGTTTTATACCTCACTGCTGCATTGCTTGCTCTTAGTTCTCATAGATCCAAAAGGATCCCTTTCTGACCATGTAAGTATATAATTGTGCTCTATTAAAAACGAATATATACAATCTAATGATAATTTTCCTATATCTCCTATTAAATAAGAGTTATGTTCTTCATTCCATTTCTTTTACCTATACGGATTTGTTATGTTTTTACAGGTTGCTGGTTTTGTAGTGGCATTGAGGATGTTCTTTAATTATGGCCTAACTCATAAATCACAAACCGTGTTAATTGTAGCCAGTCAAAAGGAAGATATTGCTACAAGCCTTAATACAAATTTGACATACCCTGGTCCATACTGGCCTCCGTATTTGCGCAAAAAAGACCAAAAAATGTTGCAGCTAATTGAGCCTGACTTTATGGTTTTTTCAGATCATGAATTTTCTTCAGTTGATCACATGTTATCTGATTCAGGTTACAGTGACAGTGATGGATCACCAAAAGAAGCTTTCAACATTACCAGCTCGAAGGCTAGAGTAGTTGCCATTGTTTTCTTGCAGGTAACATTATATCAAAGAAGTTCTTGATGTCATAGACATTTCTTACTTAAATCTATATCCTTGTGCTATTGGAATTATTCGAATCTATTTGGATATCCTAGGTGTGACGCCCCCAAAATAGGTCCATTCCATCCAACCCATTCTGAGTCGCCAAATACATGGTACAGAAATAACTACAACTTTATTATTACAACATATAAACTGTGAGTTTAAATACGATATTGCCATCTCTGACAATATCCACACGCAAATAAATCCCCATCATAATTATTGATACATTATTTTACAAAATGGTGAGAACTACTAAACAACTCTCTCTGAACCTTCATTCCATACCCGACTAAGTACTCGCTATATTCTCGCCTCCCGAGAAGAAAAATGGAACAAAAGGAAAAGGGTGAGCTCAACTAGCCCGAAGAAGAATATTATGACTAAGATAATATACAACAAATTATCATTAGTCTTCAACAGGAAAAAATCTAATAGAATACAATAGACAACAAATTTTAAATCAATATTCGCACGGAAATAATAATTCATTAGAAGAGTTAAGTAGAGAATGCAAACTACTATCTTCTATATATGAATTTAAAAGTTCATCGTCGATATTTTATCCTGTAACATCAATCAATATATATCCGAATCAAATATTCATCTTTGCACTCACGGCCAAAGATATTAATCGATCGGTCATGTTCATCTCAACACTGCTCATCTTCAGACTACTGGGCCAAAGATATTCATCAAGAAATCATTCATCTTTGCACTACAGCCAAAGATATTCAAGAATATCATCATTTAAGATCGAGGATGATGAAAATATTTTTAAAGAAACGAATCCAATTGAAACAAAATGACAAGGATTAAGGATTAAGATTCGTACTTTGTTTTATCCATGTCCAACAATACCTCAAAAATAATCATAGTGATGTAAAATTCAAGAATGATCAAAAACACGGGTACAATTAAAGCTAGTATCCGTAATAGATATTTTTGACTTAAAAGAAGAAATTTTATTTTCTATTGAATAGTCCAGATTCGTGAATAAGGTCGATACGTGAATAAGACCAGATATCGTGAATAGTACCGTACACGTGAATAGTAACTCTCGACACCAAAAGATAGAAATTTCATAAAAAACATCTTCACGCTTCGTGAATAGTACTCGTGAATAGTAACTCATGAATAAGAACTCATGAATAAGTAACCCGACATGAAAAAGTTCCAAATTTGATAAAAAGTTCCAACCAATATTTCAAAGATAATGATATTGAAGAAATAATATCATTTAAGAAGAAAATAACATCCCTTACCTCGAAAAGACACAAGATTTAGTTGAAACAGGATATAAAGCTATGACTTGAACTTGCACCAGTATAGCAATACTCAAAGTATACTCAAAATACTCACAAGAATACGCTCGATAATATAGAGAGAAAACTTCGATTTCGGTGTGATTTTCAATTCTAACCTAAGCACCCTATTTATAGGAAATTGCTTAGAACACCAAAGCGTAAAATTTAATATAATAATAATATATTATATATATATTCCTACGCCAACCAAGACTCTCAAATCAAAGATGTTTACAACACATGGGGGCCAACCAATACAATAAAAACGTTTTGTTGATATAAATAATTAAAACTTCCAAAAATCAATTATTTGAACTTTGGAACTTCAATAATTCATAATAAATAGCCCTTTTGTCGAAAATTTGAATCTTGCGACTTTTTATAGGAAATTCAATTCTACAACTTTGCAGAAGAAAGTTTTTCCAAATTCCAAAGCGTAAATTGATCGAAATCCACAAACAGGCAATTTTACAAAAGCTATAATCAAATTTCATCAATAAATGGGGTCCACCGACATGTTTAACATGTTTTAAACATTTATTGCAACAAAAATACTCTTCCTCCTCAGTATACTCATATATCCCACATTCGTTGTAAAAATATCACCGTTAATATATTATTAAAATAATATATTTAAATGAATTATTTTATCGAAAAAGATAAAATATTAATTTTCAACAATTGTCATTTTAAAATTTTTCTCCATCTATATCCACATAAAATCAATATTTTCCTCATCATATAAATCAATAATTAATTATTCACAAATAATATTATAGAATCACATTATCGACAACAGCAGGTCCTCAGAAAGAGGGGCTTTCAATAAGAATTTCTTCTTCTGGGGCCGCAATTAGGTGACCAAACCTCTCCTTAGATGTAACTTTCTAGACATTGCCAATAATGTTATCTAATAATATTATTAGGATAATATGAATTATTTCTTCGATAATAAAAAATACTATGTAATGACAATTATTGAAATAACAAAGAATATAAAATATCAATGCAACAATTATTGAATCAATAAAATAAAAAATTTGAATAAAGTAATTATCGTAATAATTATCGAGTAAAGGCCTTCACGTAAGAATCAATAATTGTGCAATAATGTAATGTCTTCGTTTCAACAACGCAGATTAGTGTGTGTTTTAACCACCGGGTATTCCAATAAGATTAATTCAGAATAACTACGCCGTTATTTATAAACAACTTATATTTGTCGTTTTCTTCATCCAATCGCTTTTCCGTTATGGGGCCCATAAAAGATGCAAGGCGTCAATGCATTAATAATATTCCCCGACAATACTGAATATTTCACGACCAAACGAATATTAAAAATAATAATGAATATTTTATAACCACTTGTTTATTCGAAATATTTGCGTATTTTACCCATAACTATCCACATTAATCAAATCGACCCTTACTATTTCAAAATAATAAATAGAGGAAAATAAATTTCATTTATTAATAATTTGGGGTCTTACACTAGGATTGCTCTAAGTTGACTTTTATGTGATATACTTGCTCAGTGGGGCTTAAATCCCTTTATTATAGCATGAAGTTGAGCCTAAATTAATCCTAGGATATAAAAAACTGAAAATTACAATAAAATATAAAGTTTCTTGCATTGAATATAGGTATATTTTCCTACAGCAGATATCTTTCCCCCATTGCGTCCTGGGTGAAGGGATTTAAGGCGTGAAGGGATTTAAGGCGGGATGAAGCGTTAGGGTCAGAAGGGTTTTCAATAGTTTTTTTTTCCAGCATTGCTGGAGTATGGTAAAGGATGACCTTGAGTTTTTCCCATGATTTTCATGTTGATGGAGTCTTGTGAATTAAAATCTTCTTTCTAAAGGATTTTTGGAGGCCTCTAGGTTTTAGAATATTTCGTATCCTTTTCTTAATTACAGATTATTATTGGTTATGGTAGTCTGTTTACAAGGCACTTCATCTGCTATTGAATATGCCACTTATTCTCTGGTCTGTGCGGTAAATTATTATCGGTGAAGATGGTTATTCCTTTTACTTTATTTTTGGTCCCAGGTAACGCATAAGGAGCCAAACTGTGCAACTTGTATTATTTGTAATGTTCAAGTCTGCCATAATTTTGTTATTGTGCTTCTCATATTTTTACTCAAATTATAGATTTAAGAAATTCTAAATAAATTAGTGCCTTTTTTATATTGTAGATGTGCCACAAGCATGGGGTTATGCATAGGGATCTTAAACCTAAGAACTTTTTGTTTACAAACAAGAAAGAAACAACATCCTTGAAAACTATTGATTTTGGATTGTCAGTGTTCTTTAAACCTTGTAAGCTTTAAATGGCTATAACATTGAAATAATTAGTTTAAGGACATGATCAACAGTGACCTCTTCAGTTACACTAGCTGAAAATCTTTTAATCTTTACAGGTGAGAGATTTAATGAGATTGTAGGAAGTCCTTACTACATGGCTCCCGAGGTTCTAAAACGAAATTATGGTCCGAGGATAGATGTTTGGAGTCCGAGTAATCCTTACATCTTACTCTGCAGTATTCCACCCTTCAAGGCAAAAGTTAGTGTTTTGTTCTTAAAAGAGATACCTTAACTACCTCCCATTTCTTGCACCAAAAATGAGTACCATTACTTTTTTTTTTTTTGGTTCTATCAAAATACGAATCATATGGTGTTGTGCACATAATCGTGTGCAATATTAGGATCACCGGAATTCCTTTGTATTTGAGCTTCAGATCGTAACCTTGTACTTATTTCATTCTATAGTTATTTTACAACCCAATTGAGAATATTAGATGGTTGGTAAAGCATGAAGCTCATTCGATAAAATTAGATAGGAATAATGGAAAAAAATGAACATGAGCTTATGACAGAATGAGACAAAGTAAGCTCTTTTTTGATAGGGTAGAACAAATGTGGGATTATTTTGACTGAAGGTCTAACATGGAGAAGGTGTACATTTCCCAAATTGTTCTTTTGTTTTCTTCTTATATCTCTCCTAAACTAAATAAGTTGAGTTTTTGAACTCAAGCGCTCTGAAGATTCCCATAAATACTTTTGAGTGTTATAGTTAGCTATTAGGATACATGATTCAAAGTGTGAACAGTTTTTTTATCAGTTGGTCAGATTTGATTTCTCAAACATAACTTATATTTACTGGAATTATGTGACTGCTCTCATTCTTTCTCACCTTTCATCCCCGGGGTTCCTTTCTTATCTCAAAATCTTCTCCGTTGATGTCCAGAAACTGAATAAGGAGTTGCACAAGCAATCATTCGATCATTTGTAGATTTTAAAAGGGATCCTTGGCCTAAGGTTTCTGATAATGCAAAAGACCTAGTGAAGAAGATGCTTAACCCTGACCCAAATCTGCTTCTTACTCCTCAGGAAGTGATAGGTACTTCACAATTTTGTTAATATGCAATTTTTCATGTATTATGTTTTAGGGCTTGCTCTTTGAAATTTTGTGAATGTAAAATACATTACATAAATTGTAATATCCCAAAAATTGGTCCAATCCACCCAACCTATTCTGAGTCGCCAAATACATGGTACAAAAACAACTACAACTTCATTATTACAATTGTCGTGCAAAATACAACAACACATATACTGTGAGTTTAAATACAAATATTGTCATCTAGACAACATCCACACTCAAATAAGTCCTCATACATTTATTGATACACTATTTTACAAAATGGTGAGGACTACTAAAACAACTGTATTGAACCATCACTCCACACCCCAACTAGTTCCCGCTTATATTCTCGCCTCGAGAAGAAAAATGGAACAAAAAAGGAAAAGGGTGAGCTCAACTAGCCCAAGAGAAGAACATTATGACTAAGATAATATAGAACAAATTATCGTTAGTCTTCAACGAGAGAAAAATCGATAGAATACAATTGACAACAAGTTTTAGATCAACAACTGCAATGAAATAACAATTCATTAGAAGAGTTAAGTAGAGAATAAAATCTACTATCATCTATGAATTTAAAAGTCCATCATCAATATTTTATCCTCAGTAACATCAATCAATATACATCTTGAATCAAATAGTTATCTTCGCACTACAGTGCCAAAGATATTAATCGATCCATCATGTTCATCTCAACACTGCTCATCTGCACTATGGGCCAAAGATATTCATCAAGAAATCATTCATCTTGCATCTGTGCCAAAGATATTCAAGAATATCATCATTTAGGACCTGAGGATGATGAAAAATATTTTTAAAAAATGAATCCAGTGAAACAAAAGAACAAATATTAAGAATTCGTACTTTAAACAATCCGAGTTCAAAAATACTTCATAAATAATCATAGTGAAGTAAAATTCAAGAATGATCAAAATATGGATACAATCAAAGCTAGTATCCATAATAGATATTTTGGATAAAAAAATGAAAATTTAATTTTTCTGTAATAGTGCCGTATTCGTGAAAAGTGCTGTATACGTAAATAGTGTCTTATACGTGAATAGTAACCCCGACACTAAAAGACAAGAATTTCACAAGAAAAATCTTACCAATATTCCGGCATAATGATATTAGAAGAAATAATATCATTTTATAAAAAATAACATCCCTTACCTCAAAAGAATAGTACTTCTGGTTGGAATATCAGATATAGCGCTGAAGAAAACTTGCACCGTATAGCAACACTCAAGATATCAAAATACTCACAAGAATACGCTCGATAATATAGAGAGAGAAAACTTCAATTTCTGGTGTGATTTTCAATTCTAACCTAAGCACCTTATTTATAGGAAAATGCTTAGAACACCAAAGCAGAAAATTTAATAAAATATTAATATATATAAAAAATTTCAAGACCACCTTAGAAAATATAAATTCAGCATGTTTATCACTCATGTGGGGCCCACCAATAATGAAAAAAATGTTTTTCTTAAAAAAAATAATTAAAACTTCAAAAATCAATTATTCTGGAACTTCAGAACTTTAATAATTCATAATAAATAGCCCTTTTATCAGGAAAAATTCAAACCTTATATCCTTTCCATAAGAAATTCCATTCTCTACAACCTTGCAGAAGAAAGTTTTTCCAAATTTCAAGCAGAAGTTGACAGAAATCCACAAACGAATGATTTTACAAGATATATATAATCAAATTTCAGTTAAGAAATGGGGTCCACAAACATAAAAAAAATGTTTTTAATATTTATAACAAAAATATTCTTCCTCCTCATTATTCATATATCACACTTTCATTGCAAAAATATCACCATTATTATATTATTAAAATATAATAATATATTTAAATGAATTATTTTATCAAGAAAAGATAAAATATCAATTTTCAACAATTGTCACATTAAAATTTTCTCCATCTATATCCACATAAAATAAATATTTTCCTTATCATATAAATCAATAATTAATTATTCACAAATAATATTATGTAATCACAAAACCGACAACCAAAGCTGCTCCCAAGAAAGAGGTGGCTTTCCAATAAGGATTTTTTCTTATCGACGTGATTAGGTGACCAAACCTCTCCTTGTAAGTAACTTTCAGACATTGCCAATAATTTTATCTAATAATATTATTCCAATAATATGAATTATTGATCCGATAATGAAAAAAATCGCAGTTGATAATTATTGAAAACAACAAAAATATAAAATATCAACGTAGCAATTATTGAATCAATAGAATAAAATATTGAGCATTAATTATCGTAACAATTATCGAGTAAAGGCCTTCACGTAAGAATCAATAATTGGTGCAATACCTGTGTGTTATTCATTGACAACACGCCAGACATCGTATTTTAACCACCGGGTATTCCAACAAGATAAATGTGTAATTCACGCCGTTATTTATAAACAACTTATACTTGTCGCTTTCTTCATCCAATCGCTTTTTCGTTATGGGGCCATTATAAGGTCATTGTCAATGCATTTAATATTCCCCGACAGCAAGAATATTCCACGACCAAACGAATATTCCCCGACAATAATAAATATTTTATAACCACTTTCTTATTTAAAATATTTGCGCATTTTACACATAACTATCCACATTAATCAAATCAACCCCTTACTATTTCAAAATAATAAATAGAAAAAATTCCATTTTATTAAAAAAAAAAATGGGGTCTTACATAAATCAAGATTGCTGCTTGGTGACTAAATGCAGATCATCCTTGGATACAAAATGCCAAGAAAGCTCCAAATGTTTCTTTGGGTGAAACTATGAAAGTAAGACTAAAGCAATTTTCTATGATGAATAAGCTCAAGAAAAGAGCTTTGCAAGTAATGTCTCAAATATTTACTATATATTAAACAAATATGTACATATTAGTTGCTTTCTAAATTCAAGAAATTTTGCACTTTTGATCGTGATGTGGTAAAAATTCTCATGTTCAGTTCTTCACACGTACTTGGTTATTAAACTGCTATTCAATCTCACGTTATTGCTGAGCATTTGTCAGCTAAAGAAGTGGCATGCATAAAGGAAGGATTCAAAGTTATGGATATTAACAACAAGGGAAAGATAGACATTGATGAGCTGAGAGTTGGGTTGCAAAAGCTTGGCCAGCTGATCCCTGATGCAGATTGTTAGACCCTAGATTTTATGAATAAAGATTTAAATTTCTCAAAATATTTTTTTTAATATTATGGTGTAGATTTGATATAATGTCATAGTTGTGGGTAATATTTATAAATTTTAAAAAGTATGTAAGTTTTTGTATAATATTCGATTAGTCGGGGAATATTCTTTTTGTCGGGGAATATCCGTACTACGGTACAATCATTGGTGGACCCCACAACGGAATTATTGTCGAATTGAGAAAAATGACAAAAATATTTTTATAAAAATAACTACGGAAGTTTTACCGTTAAAACCGTTGAACTACTTTCAGTAGTAAAAGACAAAGAATACGCTGCGTCAGACAAGTAGCACACAAGATTGGTTATTGATGCTTTACGTGAGAATTCACCCGATTATACTCAATTATTGCTACAATAAATCACGCGATCATATCTCTCATATTATTGATTCGATTATCACACAAGATCTTCTGCGTTATATGATATATTATTAAATCAAAATTGAGACGACAAAAGTTATTCATATTATTAAATTACAATATTTACAATGTCAGAAGTTCACATCGAGGAGAGGTTTGGTCACCTAATAATTGCACTAATAGGGAGAAATCCTTATTGGAAATTCCCCTTTTTCCTGGAAATGACCTGGTTGTTAAATATCGTGAGTTATAATATTAAGAAATCGACATTTATTTCGATAATAATTGATGTCTGGAGATTATATTGTTCAATCGGGTATTCGGGGAACTTTTCGTGTCAAAGTACTATTCATGAAGTTCTTATTCATGAAGTTACTTATTCATGAATTACTATTTCTGATTCTTATTCACGAGTTCTTATTGAGTCACATTCACTTACTATTAGGGAGTTGGTGCAAGATTGATAATACTTATATGACTAAGTTAAAATGGAGGTATAGATGCAGGAACTATATTGTAATTAATTTTTTCACATGTTTAGAACTATTGAGTCACATGATTTACTATTGATTCACATGATTTACTATTAGGGAGGTGGTAAAAGTTTGATAATACTTGGATGGTGAATTATAAATGAAAGAAAAGTTCGAGGTATCAGATCGTAATTTTTTGAGCCCCAAAATGCAATTATCGAAACTATGTTTTCCTATAAATGAAGCTCATTCTTCCTTCATTTCTCACCAATTCACTAAAGCTTTAGAGCCATTATTATAGAGAGAAATTATAGAGAGAAGAAGAAGAGAAGTCTACTACCTCACTATTCCAAAGAGATCCAAATCTTCTTTTCGAGGTAAAGAGGTATTATTTCTTTCGTGATTCATGAAGAGAGCTATTGTTATTCTATCCCTTATTATTCTGTTGGAATAACCTGTTTATGCGAAGTACCGCATACATGGTGAAATTCTTCTATTATTCTATTTTTCATTATTATGTTGGAATAACCAGTTTATGTGAAGTATCGAATACATGGTGAAATTCTTCTATTATTTCGTTCTTTATTATTCTATCGGAATATATCTCGTGCGTCGCCACGCATGGACCGGGTTCCATTATTTATTATTCATTTGAATAACCTCGCTCATGCTTCATCTATCGCATGTATGGTGATTTCGTTGTTATTCCATTCTTTATTATTCGCTTTAATATCCTGCGTGCATGCTTTTATTGGGACTGGTTCCATTATTTATTATTCATTGGAATAACTCGTCTGCATGGCCTCATCGTATGCATGGTGATTTCGCTGTTGTTATTCCATTCTTTATTATTCGAATTTAATATCTCATCTCATGCGTTCTGTGGGACTGGTTCCATTATTTATTATTCTTTTGGGAATAACCGTCTGCATGTAGCCTATATAAGACGCATGGTGAATCCTTCTGTTATTCCATTCTTTATTATTATGTTGGAATAACCTGTCTGTGTGGATTACCACATGCATGGTGAATGATCCTTTGTATTTATTCCTTATTAAATTGTGGAAATAATCTGTTTAAATTGGACAGATGAAAACCATGGGTATATGTAGTATTAGTAAGTGTTATGATAAGTTATGTTGGTTATTATGTGAAAACATAAAAGTTTCTTAGAAATCACAAAGAGTTGAAAATCAGATTTTGGTGAAAATGGAACATGAAATTCAATTGACCATATCTCCTATTATATTTCAAATTTTTGAGTGTGGTCAAGACCTAGAGTTAGATCTATGAGTTTACTAACTTATCCAAGTGGAATCACTAGAAAAGGTGTTGAATATTTTCGTGTGGACTGTTTTTAGCAAAGGAGTCAAAAGCTGAAAAATAGCAAAAAGCTACTGCCCATAATTTTCTAAGGGCTGTTTCGGCCACTTAATTTGTGAGAAAAATTCCAGCCTTTTGGGACATGAAAGTATATGGTATACGGTACCTCCTGTCCAAAAATGAGCTCATTCCGACTTAAAATGAGCAAGTTATGACCATTTCAATATTTTGGTTTTTTCGAAAAATGCTATAACCGAGTTCTATAACTCAGATGACCATGAAATTTAAACCGGAAGATCACGTTAACATGTGTAAGATCCCCGCCAAGATTTGGGAATTTTCGAGTTAAACTTGAGGTAGCTAATTTCTTAAGGAATTAATTAGAAATTAATTTTTGAAAATAGTAAATGAATTTTAAAAAATTCGAGAAAAATATATGTTCATTATGGGACTATATTCTCGCTAAATCCTAGAAAGGAAATATTTTGAAATTTGATTTGGTATTTTCATAAAAATGGTTTTTAATTTGAACATATGAGTTAAATATGTTATGTGAAGTAACAAAGTTGGAAAATAGGATTTTTATGGCTTGGGAATCCTATATAAGGTATATGCAGATTTTGATAAGGAATTTGATCATGGTGATGAAATCTTATGAGTATAAGATTCTTTGAATGATTAAATGCATTATTTGGTAATGTGTAAACAATTGAAATAAATTGTTTAAAAGTTTAGAGGTGATTAAAATATTGTTATAATATTAATAATATTAAATTATGAGTTTATTAAGTGATTGATAATATTTGGATAAATTTAAAGTCTTTAATATTTATCCTTGTTTTAGTTTGATTAATGCTTATATCATTGCCATCATCCTCATGCTTATATGGTGATGAAAGTTATCTTTGGCTTACGTGCGAAGATGGACTGTTGTTTATTGAATTATATATCTTTGGCTTAGGTGGAAAGATGGGATTATTGGTTTTATGGTTGTATATCTTTGGTTTACGTGTAGAGATAGACTTGGTATGATTATGACCAGGAATTATTCGGTATAGTCATGACCATTGATGATTTAAAGAATATCCTTGGCCCGTAGTGCAGGGATGATTTGATGATGTGGTTTATTTATTGTCGAGTCTCAAATGATAAAAATTGATGAAAACATTTTAAATCATGAAGATAGTAGATTTTATTCTCTACTGACTCTTCTAATGGATTGTTTGTTCAATCTGCAGATTAAACTTGATGTCTCATTATATTTTATCGTTTTAACATTGTTGAAGACTAATGATAATTTATTCTCGCATTATCTTAGTCATAATATTTCTTCTTCCAATTTAGTTGAGCTCACCCTTTTTTTTCAATCGCTCTTCGTAAAATGAGAATATAGTTGGACGACGGTAGGGAAAGGAGTGACGATCCAGATGATAGCATTAGTAGTCCTCGCTATTCGTTAAATAGTGTGACAATAAATGTAATGAGGACTCCTTTGAGTGTGGATATTATTCAGATGACAATATTCCTATTAAAACTCTCGCATTTATGTATTGTCGATATTACACCTACGGTTGTATAATTAAGTTTGTATTTGTATTACGTATCATGTATTTGGCGACTCAAGATGGGTGATGTATACCTATTTTGGGGCGGCCACAATTAATATCAAAGCTTAGGATATGATCCCTGCCGAGATGTGAGACAAGACCTAGGAGGGAGAGACGGAGAATTCCTTCGCTAGTATGACCTACCTAAGTTTATTTGGTATTTAATTGGTCAATCAGAATATAGGGATAATATGTGATATGTTAATTAACCCTTGTTTTGTGACAGTGTTTGAAAATGACATCTGAAAATATCTTGGGAGAAGTTCCAAGAGTTGTTTCATCGACAAGTACCTTCCCGAAAGTATTCGTCACATGAAGTATTCCCGTGTGGACTGTTTTTAGCAAAGGAGTCAAAAGTTGGAAAATAGCAAAAAGCTACTGCCCATAATTTTCTAAGGGCTGTTTCGGCCACTTAATTTGTGAGAAAAATTTCGACTTTTTGGGACATGAAAGTATATAGTATAAGGTACCTCTGTCCAAAATGAGCTCATTCCAGACTTAAAATGAGAAGCAAGTTATGACCATTTCAATATTTTGGTTTTTGGACTAAAACGCTTATAATAGGAGTTCTATAACTCAGATGACCATGAAATTTTAAACTGGAAGATCACGTTAACATGTGTAAGATCCTCGCCAAGATTTGGGAATTTTCGGAGTTAAACTTGAGGTAGCTAATTTCTTAAGGAATTAATTAGAAATTGATTTTTGAAAAATAGTAAATGAATTTTAAAAAATTCCAAGAAAAATATATGTTCATTATGGGACTATATTCTGCTAAATCCTAGAAAGGAAATATTTTTGGGACTGATTTGGAATTTTTTATGAAAATGATTTAGTTACGAACATATGAGTTAAATATGTTATGTGAAGTAACAAAGTTGGAAAATAGGATTTTATGGCTTGGGAATCCTATATAAGGTATATGAAGATTTTTGATAAGGAATTTGATCATTGGTGATGAAACCTTATGAGTATGGCATTCTTTGAATGATTAAATGCATTATTTGGTAATGTGTAAACAATTGAAATAAATTGTTTATAAGTTTAGAGGTGATTAAAATATTGTTATAATATTAATAATATTAGATTATGAGTTTATTAAGTGATTGATAATATTTGGATAAATTTAAAGTCTTTAATATTTATCCTTGATTTAGTTTGATTAATGCTTATATCATTGCCATCATCCTCATGCTTATATGGTGATGAAAGTTATCTTTGGCTTACGTGCGAAGATGAACTGTTGTTTATTGAATTATATATCTTTGGCTTACGTGGAAAGATGGGATTATTGGTTTTATGGTTGTATATCTTTGGCTTACGTGCAGAGATGGACTTGGTATGATTATATGAGGAGTGATTATTCTAGATAGTCTTTGACCATATGATGATTTAAAGAATATCCTTGGCCCGTAAAGTGGGATGATTCGATGATGTGGTTTATTTATTGTCGAGTCTCGGCGATAAAATTGATGAAAATATTTTAAATCATGTAGAAGATAGTAGATTTTATTCTCTACTTGACTCTTCTAATGGATTGTTTGTTCGCTTACGATTAAACTTGATGTCTATTATATTTTATCGTTTTAACATTGTTGAAGACTAATGATAATTTATTCTGCATTATCTTTGTCATAATATTTCTTACTGGGCTAGTTGAGCTCACCCTTTCTTTCACTGTTCTCTTCAGGAAATGAGAATATAGTTGGGACGACGCGGGGAAAGGAGTGACGGTCCAGATGATAGCATTAGTAGTCCTCGCTATTCCATTAAATAATGTGACAATAAATGTAATGAGGACTCCTTTGAGTGTGGATATTGTCTCAGATGACAATATTCCTATTAAAACTCTTAGTTTATGTATTGGTCAGATATATTACTACTACGGTTGTATAATTAAGTTTGTATTTGTATTACATACCATGTATTTGGCGACTCAAGATGGGTGATGTATACCTATTTTGGGGGCGCCACAGTTAGTATCAAAGCTTAGGATATGATCCCCGGTTAAGATGTGAGACAAGACCTGGGGAGGAGAGGAGGACGGAATTCCTTTACTAGTATGACCTACCTAAGTTTATTTGGTATTTAATTGGTCAGTTAGAGTATAGGGATAATATGTGATATGTTAATTAACCCTTGTTTTGTGACCGTGTTTGAAAATGACATCTGAAAATATCTTGGGAGAAGTTCCAAGAGTTGTTCATCGACAAGTACCTTCCCGAAAGTATTCGTCACATGAAGTATTCCCGTGTGGACTGTTTTTAGCAAAGGAGTCAAAAGCTGAAAAATAGCAAAAAGCTACTGCCCATAATTTTCTAAGGAAATTTTTTACCACTTAATTTGTGAGAAAAATTCTCTTTTTTGGGACATGAAAGTATATAGTATAAGGTACCTCTGTCAAAAAATGAGCTCATTCCAGACTTAAAATGAGCAAATTATGACCATTTCAATATTTTGGTTTTTGGATAAAACGCTATAACCGGAAAGTTCTATAACTCCGATCACCATGAAATTTAAAGCTGGAAGATCACGTTAACATGTGTAAGATCCTCGCCAAGATTTGGGAATTTACGGAGTTAAACATGAGGTAGCTAATTTCTCAAGGAATTAATTAGAAATTGATTTTTGAAAAATAGTAAATGAATTTTAAAAAATTCCGAAAAAAATATATGTTCATTATGGGACTATATTCGCTAAATCCAAGAAAGGAAATATTTTGGGGGTGATTTGGTATTTTCATGAAAATGTTTTGAATTCTGAACATATGAGTTAAATATGTTATGTGAAGTAACAAAGTTGGAAAATAGGATTTTATGGCTTGGGAATCCTATATAAGGTATATGCAAATTTTTGATAAGGAATTTGATCATTTGTGATGAAATCTTATGAGTATGGCATTATTTGAATGATTAAATGCATTATTTGGTGATGTGTAAACAATTGAAATAAATTGTTTATAAGTTTAGAGGTGATTAAAATATTGTTATAATATTAATAATATTAGATTATGAGTTTATTAAGTGATTGATAATATTTGGATAAATTTAAAGTCTTTAATATTTATCTTTGTTTTAGTTTGATTAATGCTTATATCATTGCCATCATCCTTATGCTTATATGGTGATGAAAGTTATCTTTGGCTTACGTGCGAAGATGGACTGTTGTTTATTGAATTATATATCTTTGGCTTACGTCATAAAGATGGATTGTTGATTATTGGTTTTATGGTTGTATATCTTCGCTTACGTGCGAGAGATGGACTTGGTATGATTATGACCGTGGATTATTAGGTATAGTTTGATTATTGATGATTTAAAGAATATCCTTGGCCTATAGTGCGTGGGATGATTCGATGATGTGGTTTATTTATTGTCGTGAGTCTCAAATGATAAAATTGATGAAAATATTTTAAATCATAGAAGATAGTAGATTTTATTCTCTACTTGACTCTTCTAATTGATTGTTTGTTCATTGCATTAAACTTGATGTCTCATTATATTTTATCGGTTTAACATTGTTGAAGACTAATGATAATTTATTCGCATTATCTTAGTCATAATATTTCTTCTTTGGGCTAGTTGAGCTCACCCTTTCTTTCATTTTATTCTCTTGAAATGAGAATATAGTTGGGACGGTAGGGAAAAGAGTGACGGTCCGGATGATAGCATTAGTAGTCCTCCATTATTACATTAAATAGTGTGACAATAAATATAATGAGGACTCCTTTGAGTGTGGATATTATCAGATGACAATATTCCTATTAAAACTCTTAGTTTATGTATTGTCGTATATTTACGACGGTTGTATAATTAAGTTTGTATTTGTATTACGTACTCATGTATTTGGCTACTCAAGATGGGTGATGTATACCTATTTTGGGGGCCACGGTTGGTATCAAAGCTTAGGGATATGATCCTGGATGAGATGTGAGACAAGACCTAGGAGGGGAGAGACCGGAAATTTCTTCGCTAGTATGACCTACCTAAGTTTATTTGGTATTTAATTGGTCATCGTAGTATAGGATAATATGTGATATGTTAATTAACCCTTGTTTTGTGACCGTGTTTGAAAATGACATCCGAAAATATCTTGGGAGAAGTTCAAGAGTTGTTTCATCGACAAGTACCTTCGAAAAAGTATTCGTCACATGAAGTATTCCAGGTGTGAATTTGCTTTTTTAGCAAAGGATTCAAATGCTTGAAAATAGCTAAAAGCTCATCGCCCATAATTTTCTAAAAATTTTTTTACCACTTAATTTGTGAGAAAAATTCCACCTTTTGGGACATGAAAGTATATAGTATAAGGTACCTCTGTGTCAAAAATGAGCTCATTCCGACTTAAAATGAGCAAGTTATGATTATTTCAATATTTTGGGTTTTTAAATGAAAACGCTATAAGGAAGTTCTATAACTCAGATGACCATGAAATTTAAACCGGAAGTTCACGTTAACATGTGTAAGATCCTGCCAAGATTTGGGAATTTCTGGAGTTAAACTTGAGGTAGCTAATTTCTTAAGGAATTAATTAGAAATTGATTTTTGAAAAATAGTAAATGAATTTTAAAAAATTCCGAAAAAATATATGTTCATTATGGGACTATATTCTGCTAAATCCTAGAAAGGAAATATTTTTGGGCCTGATTTGGTATTTTTCATGAAAATGGTTTAGTTACGAACATATGAGTTAAATATGTTATGTGAAGTAACAAAGTTGGAAAATAGGATTTTATGGCTTGGGAATCCTATATAAGGTATATGCAGATTTTTGATAAGGAATTTGATCATTGGTGATGAAACCTTATGAGTATGGCATTCTTTGAATGATTAAATGCATTATTTGGTAATGTGTAAACAATTGAAATAAATTGTTTATAAGTTTAGAGGTGATTAAAATATTGTTATAATATTAATAATATTAGATTATGAGTTTATTAAGTGATTGATAATATTTGGATAAATTTAAAGTCTTTAATATTTATCCTTGATTTAGTTTGATTAATGCTTATATCATTGCCATCATCCTCATGCTTATATGGTGATGAAAGTTATCTTTGGCTTACGTGCGAAGATGGAATTGAATTATATATCTTTGGCTTAGGTGGAAAGATGGGATTATTGGTTTTATGGTTGTATATCTTTGGCTTACATGCAGAGATGGACTTGGTATGATTATGACCAGGGATTATTCGGTATAGTCATGACCATTGATGATTTAAAGAATATCCTTGGCCCGTAGTGCAGGGATGATTCGATGATGTGGTTTATTTATTTGTGAGTCTCGCCGATAAAAATTGATGAAAACATTTTAAATCATGAAGATAGTAGATTTTATTCTCTACTTGATTTTCTAATGGATTGTTTGTTCACCGTAGTTAAACTTGATGTCTATTATATTTTATCGGTTTAACATTGTTTGTAGACTAATGATAATTTATTCTCGCATTATCTTAGTCATAATATTTCTTCTTGGGCTAGTTGAGCTCACCCTTTCTTTCACTTTATTCTCTTGAAATGAGAATATAGTTGGCACGAGTCGGGGAAAGGAGTGGCGGGTCGAGATGATAAGCATTAGTAGTCCTCATTTATTCGGTTAAATAGTGTGACAATAAATGTAATGAGGACTCCTTTGAGTGTGGATATTATACAGATGACAATATTCCTATTAAAACTCTCGGTTTATGTATTATCGTTTATTACGGCGGTTGTATAATTAAGTTTGTATTTGTATTCTATCTTTATATATTTGGCACTCAAGATGGGTGATGTATACCTATTTTGGGGCGCCACAGTTAATATCAAAGCTTAGGGATATGATCCTGGGCCGAGATGTGAGACAAGACCTAGGAGGGAGGCGGAGAATTCCTTCATTTAGTATGACCTACCTAAGTTTATTTGGTATTTAATTGGTCAGTCTGAGTATAGGGATAATATGTGATATGTTAATTAACCCTTGTTTTGTGACAGTGTTTGAAAATGACATCTGAAAATATCTTGGGAGAAGTTCCAAGAGTTGTTCATCGACAAGTACCTTCCCGAAAGTATTCGTCACATGAAGGAAGTGGAATTCATCAAGTTAGAGCAAAATAATAAGACCGTATCGCAGTACGAGGCTAAGTTTGCGCAGTTATCCCGGTTTGCATTCCATTTTGTCGATAATGAGGAGCGAAGGACGCAAATATTTCTAAGAGGTTTGAAACCCGATATACGTCAATACCTCATTTCTCATAAACTTTGTTTATATTCGGATGTTGTGAATAGGGCTTAGTTATCGAGGTAGCGATAATGAGTTAAGCACAACCAAAAGGTAACGACCAACAACACGATAATAATCGTCTTCGGTGCACCCTACCCATGAACAATGATGACCATCGTCGGGGAAATTATCATACCAAGAATGGTAACCACTTGATTGGTAGTCATGGCCAAGATAATAGAAGTGGAAATTTCATGAAGAGAAGGTCATTTAACTCGATTTTATCCTCGCACCAAAGTCAAGTCCAATTTGGGACGGTGGCACCAAAGCGGATACTGGACAAAACAAAGTCAATGGTTTCGAGGAAGAGAATTTTTGTGACTTCTCAAAATCGAGTAACTTAACGAAGTTATACGCAGGTTAGTTAATTATAAATTTTCATGAGTCTATACCTTATTAGATACTCGGTTCTACCCATTCTTTTATCTCTCTTTGCTTGCGTCAACGCGTTTAAATTTGACTCAGGAGAAGTTAGACTTTGACTTATCTGTTGAAGCTCCGTTAGGAGAAACCTTCATTACATGTGCTATCCAAGTCTTGGATGAGAGTCACAGTTTTGAATGATAATTCTATCGTTAGTAAATTTCCTGGCGTATTCTTGAAGACTTCCTGGCCTACCCTAGAGCGTAAAATTGAATTTTGTATTGACCCCAGTACAAAACACATTTCTAAAAACCCTTAAATATTTCTTCAACTCAAATGAACGTAACATGCGCCAAAGATGTTGGCTCGAGCTGTTGAAGATTACGATCGTACCATTCAATACCATCGTGGGAAAGCGAATGTGGTAGCTGACGTGTTGAGTAGAAGTTCGTATGCATTTACGAGTGCGATGTTGTTAACACAAAGACTCATTTCGTATGACTTATAAATGATGAAGATAGAGTTAAAGACTCTAGGGACCCAAGTGAAGATAACGAATATACGATTAGAATCGACTTTAGTCGATAATGTTAAAGCTGCTAAAGCTACAGACCCGGAGCTGATGAATACGAAGAAGAAGGTTCAAGAGGGCATTATTTTAAAAGCAAGAGTTGCTGAAGAGAGGAAATCTCAACCCTCAATTTTTTTGGCCCAATTGAAATCCTCGATCGAGTAGGAACTGTGGCCTATAGACTCATTTTACCGCCAAGTATGTCGCGTGTTCATAACGTTTTTAACGTATCAATGTTACGTAAATATGTGGACAACCCGAACCACATTATTAATTTAGAACCAGACGAGATAGCGGATGATTTAACGTATGAGGAGATAAGTGTTAAAATCTTGGATAAGAAGGATTATATTCGACACTCAAAGGTTATACCTCAAGAGTTAGAATCTGAAATGAAGTCAGGGTATCCTCATCTCTTTCAGATACAGTACGTCACGTAAATTTCGAGGGCGAAATTTCATAAGGAGGGGAGATTGTGAGACCCCAGTTTTTATGAATAAAGATTTAAATTTCTCAAAATCTTTTTTTAATATTATGATGTGGATTTGATATAATGTCATAATTGTGGGTAATATTTATAAATTTTGAAAAGTATGTAAGTTGTTGTATAATATTCGATTGGTCGGGGAATATTCTTTTTGTCGGGGAATATCCATACGACGGTACAATCATTGGTGGACCCCACAACGAAATTATTGTCGAATTGAGAAAAACGACAAAAATATTTTTACGAAAATAACGACAAAAGTTTTACCGTTAAAAGCTGTTGAACTACTCAGTAGTAAAAGTACAAGAATACGCGTGGTTGCGTAAGAAGACTGCTCGTATTGGTTATTAATGCTTACGTGAGAATTCACTCGGTTATAATCAATTATTACTACAAAGAATTGCTTTGCATCATATCTCTCATATTATTGATTCGATTATTGTCACAGTATCTTCTGCGTTATATGATATATTATTAAATCAATAATTGAGACGACAAAAGTTATTCATATTATTAAATTACAATATTTACAATGTCTAGAAGTTCTGTCAAGGAGAGGTTTGGTTACCTAATTGCGCGCCAATACGGAGAAATCCTTATTGGAAAGCCTCCTCTTTCCTGGAAATGACCTGGTTGTTAAATATTGTGAGTTATAATATTAATGATGAATAAGTTCGTGTTGATTAAAGATGAATTTGATAGTTCCATTGTGTTGGGATTATTTGTGTTAGTAGAAATCGACATTTATTTCGATAATAATTGATGTCTGGAGATTATATTGTTCAATCGGGTATTCAGGAAACTTTTTGTGTCAAAGTACTATTCACGAGTTACTATTCATGAGTTACTATTCATGAGTTACTATTGAGTCACATTCACTTACTATTAGGGGAGTTGGTGCAAGATTGATAATACTTGCATGACTAAGTTAAAAATGGAGGTATAGATGGAGGTACAATACTGTAATTAATTTTTTTACATGTTAAGAACTATTGAGTCACATGATTTACTATTGATTCACATGATTTACTATTAGGGAGAGGTCATGTAAGTTTGATAATACTTGGATGATCGAATTATAAATGAAAGAAAAGTTGGAGGTATTCAGATTGTAATTTATTTGAGCCCTATAATGTGTAATTATTGAAACTATGTTTTTTCTATAAATAGAAGCTCATTCTTTCTTCATTTCTCACCAATTCACTAAAGCTTTAGAGCCATTATTATAGAGAGAAATTATAAAGAGAAAGAAGAAGAGAAGTCTACTACCTCACTATTCTAGTATCCAGTCTTCTTTTGAGGTAAGGGGTATTATTTCTTTCGCATTCATGAAGAGAGCTATTGTTATTCCATCCCTTATTATTCTGTTGGAATAACCTGTTTATGCGAAGTACCGCATACATGGTGAAATTCTTCTGTTATTCCATTTTTCATTATTATGTTGGAATAACCTGTTTATGTGAAGTACCGCATACATGGTGAAATTCTTCTATTATTCCGTTCTTTATTATTCTATCGGAATATCTTGTCTGTGCGTTTAAATTGTGGAAATGATCTATTTACATTGATTATGACGAGAGTCATAATAAAAGTATTGGACAGATGAAAACCATGGGTATATGTAATATTAGTAAGTGTTATGATAAGTTATGTTGGTTATTATGTGAAAACATGAAAGTTTCATAGAAATCACAATGTGTTGTAAATCAGATTTTGGTGAAAATGGAACATGAAATTCAATTGACCATATCTCTTATTATATTTCAAATTTATGAGTATGGTCAAGTCCTAGAGTTAGATCTATGAGTTTACTAAATTATCCAAGTGGAATCACTAGAAAAGATGTTGTAGATTTTCGTGTGGACTGTTTTTAGCAAAGGAGTCAAAAGCTGGAAAATAGCAAAAAATTACTGCCCATAATTTTGTAAGGAAATTTTTTTACCACTTAATTTATGAGAAAATTCCACCTTTTGAGACATGAAAGTATATGGTATAAGGTACCTCTGTCCAAAAATAAGCTCATTCCGACTTAAAATGAGCAAGTTATGACCATTTCAATATTTAGGTTTTTTCGATTTAAAAACCTTTATAACCTGGAGTTCTATGACTCGATGACCATGAAATTTAAACTGGAAGATCACGTTAACATGTGTAAAGATCCCTGCCATAATTTGGGAATTTTGGAGTTAAACTTGAGGTAGCTAATTTCTTAAGGAATTAATTAGGAATTGATTTTTGAAAAATCGTAAATGAATTTTAAAAATTAAAGAGAAAAATATATGTTCATTATGGGACTATATTTCGCTAAATCCCGAAAAAAAAATATTTTTGGACCTGATTTGGTATTTTTCATGAAAATGGTTTAATTACTTAACATATGAGTTAAATTTGTTATGTGAAGTAACAAAGTTGGAAAATAGGATTTTATGTCTTGGGAATCCTATATAAGGTATATGCAGATTTTTGATAAGGAATTTGATCATTGGTGATGAAATCTTATGAGTATGGCATTCTTTGAATGATTAAATGTATTATTTGGTAACGTGTAAACAATTGAAATAAATTGTTTATAAGTTTAGAGGTGATTAAAATATTGTTATAATATTAATAATATTAGATTATGAGTTTATTAAGTGATTGATAATATTTGGATAAATTTAAAGTCTTTAATATTTATCCTTGTTTTAGTTTGATTAATGCTTATATCATTGTCATCATCCTCATGCTTATATGGTGATGAAAGTTATCTTTGGCTTACGTGCGAAGATGGACTGTTGTTTATTGAATTATATATCTTTGGCATACGTGCAAAGATGGATTGTTAATTATTGGTTTTATGGTTGTATATCTTTGGCTTACGTGCAGAGATGGACTTGGTATGATTATGAACAGAGATTATTCGGTATAGTCATGACCATTGATGATTTAAAGAATATCATTGGCCCGTAGTGCAGGGATGATTCGATGATGTGGTTTATTTATTAAGATGAGTCTCAGCGATAAAAATTGATGAAAACATTTTAAATCATAGAAGATAGTAAATTTTATTCTCTACTTGACTCTTCTAATGGATTGTTTGTTCCACCGCAGTTAAACTTGATGTCTGTTGTATTTTATCAGTTTAACATTGTTGAAGACTAATGATAATTTATTCTGCATTATCTTAGTCATAATATTTTTTACTGGGCTAGTTGAGCTCACCCTTTCTTTCACTGTTCTCTTCAGGAAATGAGAATATAGTTGGGACGAGTCGGAGAAAGGAGTGACAGTCCAGATGATAGCATTAGTAGTCCTCACTATTCTGTTAAATAGTGTGACAATAAATGTAATGAGGACTCCTTTGAGTGTGGATATTTTCAGATGACAATATTCCTATTAAAACTCTCGGTTTATGTATTATTACATATATTACACGACGGTTGTATAATTAAGATTGTATTCAGATTACATCTTATGTATTTGGCGACTCAAGATGGGTGATGTATACCTATTTTGGGGCGTCACATGATCTTCAAATTTTTATGGATCTTTGTAAGTATAATGTATCTAAGTAGTACCAAATGTCAAAATGTAAGGGAATAGGAAACTGACTTTTTCATTCCAATTAATCTTTTCAAACGTTTAAAGGAAATTAGAATGATAGAAAGCCAAATTTTCAAAACACAAAATAGCTATATGATGTTTTATCTTTTTTTTGTTAATATATATATATATATATATATATATATATATATATATAAAAAATTGTCCGATAGACTTAAAATTCTAGATGTTCCCTTTGAACTTATATATTAAAAAAAATCTAAATGTTCTGTTTGAATGACTGTTGGAACAACCATATCTACATTATGCATGTATATAATAATCCTTGTCACATTGTTCTATGATATCTACCCACACTACTAAGTTGTAGCTCTTGATGTCCGTAATGGATACTTCTTTAAGTACCTAATTTGTATATTATCTCTATTTTGCTTTGAATTCATGTGGGAATAACCTATGCTATGCTGGTTCCACAGGGTGATGTTGATAAAGATGGAAACCTGAACTACAGAGAGTTCGTAGCAATTTATGTCTATCTGAAAAAATTGGGCAATGATGATCACCTTCATAAAGCATTTGCATTCTTCAATCACAACAAAAACAAATACATAAAGATCGAAGAGCTAAGGGAAGCATTGGCTGATGAATTTGACACTAATAGCGAATAAGTCATTAATGCTATTATTCAAGATATGGATACTGACAAGGTGGCTGATTTTGCCTTTCTCGCTTTTCTTTTTATTCTCAAATGAAAAGTTTTGTATGATTTTAAGTGAGGTGGTGGTTATCTTTGAGTGTTATTTTTTCATTTTCTATGGATACAAAAATTGTTTAAAATCTCATATGAATATGATATCGGGCCTGTGTAGGTTATTATGTGTTTGAGTTTTTCAGCTTTTTTTACTCTATTTGTGGTAATGTTTGACAAGGCTTAGCAATTACTGGCGACGTCCTTTGGACAGAATCCACACTGGTACATCACAGATGTGAAAATGGTCAAATTTCGACATATTCCCATCTCTATCTGTCAGGATAGGCAGATACGAACTGTTTAGGCAGACAACAAAGTAAGCAGTTGGCAATTTATAATAACTCACATTTAGAACTTAGCTATCTACTTAGTTATGTCTCTTATTGTCTATTATTATTACGCCATTTTTACCAAAATATATTTTGTTACTTAATTTGTATGATGTTGTATTGGCAGATATTTATCGAAATTATTGGTGGAGAGGAAACAGTTGGCTCCGTTTATGCAAGTTATGCCAGTTTGCAGCAGGCTTCTAAGTCAAAGTTGTTAATCCTTTTTTTGTACTCTTTACCCAAATATATTGATAAATTAGGGAATTTTTGTTATGCCTCTACAATTTTTTTTCTGCTCCATGAAAAAAGCAAGTATGCCACATAAATAATGGAAGAGTATTTAGGTTTACTTGTAGCAACACCTGGAAATTATATTTTTTTTGATATTAATACGTAGAAATGTGATGAATATCTATGTAGATTTCTAGAGTAGCTTTCAATATAAACTAGGCTCTATAATGTCTTTCATGATAGAAAAGTTGAACTTAAACTTAGCAGTATTGACGTTTATTTATAAATTGTAAAGAGAAGAGAGAAGATCAAAAGGGGCTTATGATGTTATCAATTAATGTATTCTCTGTAGTGAGTACAATGATTACCAGACTAAAGCTGTCCTAAATACACTTAACAGACTGAGCTATTTTACCTGTTAAGTAGTACTTTTGGGTATATTGTTTTCTTGACTTCAGAAGGCAACATAAATTTTTCTTGATCAGAAGATTCAAAAGTGAGAGTATTCCCAATTGAATAGAACATATTCCATTAATTAAACTTATGGTTTTTTTTAATTTTTTTCTGAAATACACAAAAAAAAATGTATTTTTAAGAGATTTAATTTTTAAACCTCTGCATACCCTTTTCTTCTCTTTTTGTTATGGATTGTAAAAAGTTAAGTTGAGGCAACCCTTTCTTTGCAGTAAACAAAATACAAAAGTAGTAAAGGACAGGGAAAATAAATCATTTGGCTACACTTTGGTCAAGAAAAATTGAAAAAAAAAATAGAAAAAGAGAAGAGTAGAAAAAAGGATTTGTCCACAAGTTGAGGTCACTTAATTTGCCACTAGCTTAAAAGCAATAGTCACATACTTAGAAAATTATACACAAATCGATAAAATCTCACCACTACCCCCTATAATGTATATACATTTATTTTTCTGTGTAAAATTTGATCATCGCACAATAATATACTATCTTCTTATTATATTTTAATTTATTAATTGTACGCATATATTTATTATTAAAAATTTGAATAATCTCGCCGCAACGCGCGGGTTTGTATCTAGTAAGGAGACTATGTTATAGTAGATTAATTATATATACTTGTAGTAAATTTAAGAAAACATGATGATGATGATTATTTGGTGCGATTTCGGTTTTATGCGTGCGGTTTTAAATAGTAACCAAACCGAAATCGTAAATTTTGTTTTTCAACCCATCTAAAACCGTCACATACATCGGAACCGTTGGTGCAATTTTAATTGGTGCAGTTTGTGCGATTTTTGGTGCAATTTCGGTTTCAATTTGATTACTTACTCAGCCCTAATCGGAATGGCATCATGGCATTAAATTTTACACTATTGGACACCTATTCTACATCTTATTTTATTGATTATATTATTAAAATTTTAATTTTTAAAATCATCTTAGTAAACTAAGAAAATCAAATGAATATTATTTATGTGGTAAAAAATAATAATAAACTTAAAAGTGAAAATAAAAAAAATTAAATATTTTGGGTACTCAAATCTCATGTGTTTATTAGTAGAAGAAATTTTCTCGCGAATGAAAAATAATGCATCAACAGCGAAAATGAAAACGCAGTAATTGACAACAGACAGCTATTGCAACTACCTTTGAATTATCTCTACATTCACCCATAAAAACTCAGACTCATATCAAATCATAAATTCAATCCCAACAAAATTAATTTAACCAAATATTACTACCAAATGTGTGTATATGTACACACACACACATATAGATAAATATAAAAATAAATTGGGGAAGGGGCTGGACCTTATGGATGCGATCGAGAGGAGTTCAGAGACATAAAACTGATGAGAGTTAGAAACGAGAGAGAGGAAACCTATAAAAATATCAATTACTTCATATATTGTTGTTGGGGATTTAGACTCCATTGTTATATCTAATGTTGAAATTTGAAACTCAATTCAATGTTTTGGGTACTCGGATATCGAAATTTTCATATATTTTAGAATGAGAAAATATGAATATCCATTTGATCCAGAAGAAGGGGGACAAAAGATAAATGGGAGGAAGGAAGAGAGAAAATAAATCAGATTTATTTATTTTCTTTTTCACGTCCACGTAGGATAAAAATTGAAACGATTTAACAGTCGTGAGACAGAGATAACAGAATGACCCAATTTCAAAATAATAAATAGTTTATTGGGTTAATTTGACAAATAAAAAGTTCAATAATATAATCAGTAAAATGTGTCAACTACAGTGGGTAATTCATTAGTTTTGTCAATAAAAAATTAACGTATGTTTAATTTTTTTTAAAGGAATAAATCAATTTCAAAATAATAATTTGTTTATTAGGATAATTTGAAAAATTAAAAGATAAATGATTTAGTCAATAAAACGTGTCAATTACAGTGGGTAATTCATTAATTTTGTCAATTTTATATATTCTATTAATATTTACAGTAGGTAGGGGTGAGAAAAAGTAAAAAAATATATAAATCATAAAATGAAAAAAAATCATAAAATTCAAATTGCGAAAAACCAATAAAAAAGTCAATAAATTGAAATCGAACTATACATTCGATTATAACAACGATTACTAGTGAAAAATTACACAAAATTAATTGAATCGCACCAATACACACACACACACACACACACACACACACACATATATATATATATATATATATATATATATATATATTGTGACGCCCCCAAAATAGGTATACATCACACATCTTGGCTCGCCAGATACATGGTACAGAATACAAATACAACTTAATAATACAGCTGTCGTGTAAAATACGACAAAACATAAATTGAGAGTTTTAATAAGAATATTGTCATCTAGACAATATCTACACTCAAAGGAGTCCTCATTACATTTATTGTCACACTATTTAATGTAATAGTGAGGACTACTAATACTATCATCCGGACCCGTCACTCCGTTCCCGACTAGTCCTATTTATGTTCTCATTTCAAGAGAACAAAGGAAAGAAAGGGTGAGCTTAAGTAGCCCAAGAAGAAATATTATGACTAAGATAATGTAGAATAAATTATCATTAGTCTTCTACAATGTTAAACCGATAAAATATAACAAACATCAAGTTTAATCTAGCAATGAACAAGCAATCCATTAAAAGAGTCAAGTAGAGAATAAAATCTACTATCTTTTATGATTTAAAAGGTTTTTCATCACTTTTATTCTTTGAGACTCAAATTTTAATAAATAATCCATATCATCCACAGACTACGACCAAGGATATTCATTAAGTATCACAACCATAAATTATCCATGTACTACGGGCCAAAGATATTCGTGTATTCATCAATGGTCATGATCATGCCAACAATCGTCCATCAATGCACTACGGGCCAAATGAGGACTTTTACAACATCATTTGTAACATTACGGCCATGATTATACCGAATAATCCTCGATCATAATCATACCAAGTCCATCTACGCACAACAAAGCCACAAATGACTTTCAACATAATATAAGCATGAGGATGATGACAATGATATAAGAATCCAATAAAACAAGTTCAAGAATTAATTTATCCGTAATTCAATAACGTCAAATTGTCAACATGCTTCTCGCTTTGTAGAGTAAAATTCAAGAATGCTCGGAAGAATATTTCCATGAAAAGATATCTTTGGATGAAGCCGCAAATATCAAGGATATTCCACTAATTTCATGGAGTATGAAGTCAAAACTTTAATCAATTGAGTATAATAGAATATATGAAACCGCAAATGGATTTTACCGCCATGCGGTAATCCACGACATGAGATCATTTTCATAATTTAATAAGGACCTGAATACAAAGGATCATTCACCATGCATGTGGTAATCCACATGAAAAAAGTTATTCCAACATAATAATAAAGAATGGAATAACGGAAGGATTCACCGTGCGTGCGATAGATCGCGCATGCATGTGTTATTCCCAGCGAATAATAAAGAATGGAACCGGTCATGCGTAAATGCACGTATGAGGATATTAAGCGAGAATAATAAAGAAACGGAACGAGTCAAAGTGAAATTGCACCGACAAGATATTCCAATGTAATAATAAAGAATAGAATAACAATAGAAATCACCACGCATGCGATGTATCGCACAGACGAGTTATTCCAACGTAATAATAATTAATAGAACCGTGTCAGCGTAATGTCGTCTGCAAGTGAGGATATTCCAATGTAATAATAAAGAATGGAATAATGGAAGAATTTCACCATGTATGCGGTACTTCAGATATACAAAGTTATTCCAACATAATAATAAAGAATGGAATAATGTAAGAATTTCACCAAGTATAGGGTAGCTCAGCGATCAAAAGTTATTCAACAGTATAATAATAAAGAATGGAATAACAAAAGTTCTCTTCATGAATACGAAAGAAATAATACCCCTTACCTTAGAAGAAGCGTATATTGGAAAAGTGAGGTAGTGAGAATACTTTTCTTCTTTTCTCTATAGTTTTCTCTCTAGAGTTTCAATGAATTCTTAAGAAATAATGAAGGAATGAGCTTCTATTTATAGGAGAATGGGTGAATAATAACTAATTCATGAACGGTCCAGATTGATTTATTTTTAAACGGACGATCCATATTGATTTACTATAAATTATTCTAATAAAACAAAATCTTTTAAATAAAATATAATATATTCTATTTATAGTCTAATAAAATAAATAACTTTATAAAAGTATTTCATTTTATATAAAAAGATTTTACTATATGCAAATATTATCTGGCACTATGCTGAAACACTATGCATAATAAAATATAATATATTCTAATTATTATCTAATAAAACAAATAACTTTATAAAAGTATTATGTTTTATATAAAAAGATTTTACTATGCAAAATACTACGCAGCCCTATCTGAAACACTATGCATAATAAAATATAATATATTCTAATTATTGTCTAATAAAACAAATAACTTTATAAAAGTATTACATTTTTATATAAAAGATTTTACTATGCAAAACACTACGCAGCACTATACATAATAAAATATAATATATTCTAATTATTGTCTAATAAAATAAATAACTTTATAAAAATATTCTGCTTTTATATAAAAGCTTTTTACATTTTATTACATTAATAATACTAATAAAAAGAATTTATATATATATATATATATATATATATATATATATATATATATATATATATATATAAACTTCCGTGACTTCATAAAAGACACCTCAATATATTTAACAACATTTATCATCATTATTATAATTCACAATATTAATCGACGTGTCGTTCCTGTGAAAGAGGGGCTTTCCAATAAGGATTTCTCCCTCATGGCGTGCAATTAGGTTACCAAACCTCTCCTGGCGTAACTTCTAGACATCGTTAATATTGCAAATAATAATACTAATAACTTTGTTATCTCAATTATTGATTTAATAATATATAAAATATCGACAATAATTGAATCAAATAACGTGAGATACTATGCAACAATTCATCAGAGCAATAATTGAACAAAACCGAAAGTGACTTCTCATGTAAGCATCAATAATCAATACCGGTGTGCTACTATGCAACCACGCCAGACATCATTATTTTTTTAACACCGGTGTTTGAACGATTAACAGTAAAACTTCCTAGTTATTTTTATAAAAATATTTTTTGTCATTTTCTCAATCCGACAATAATTCCGTTGTGGGGTCCACTAATGATTGTGCCGTCGTACGAATATTCCCTGTTAAAACGATTATTCCCCGACCAATTGAATATTATATAACAACTTGCATACTTTGCAAAATCTATAAATATTACCCACAACTATAACATTATATCAAATTCATTCCATAATATTCAAAAAAATATTTTGAGAAATTTAAATCTTTATTCATAAAATCTAGGGTCTCACATATACACACACACACACGTAAGTACACACATACACACACACACACACACACACACACACACATATATATATATATATATATATATGATGAAACTCTAGTATATAATTATTGACTTAATAATAAAAAGTGAATTCATGAATGAATTAATTATTTATGTGTTGCTAGATTTTTAGTTGTATATATAATTTTTTAATATTTGTTCATATCATACATGTACAACAAATTTGTAGACTTGAATCCTCCATTATATCTTCTCTCCAATTTCATCCAATATATCATATTTTTATAGTTGTGAATAGTCTAATTGAAATCAATTTTGGATAACTTATTTATTATAATTGAATATCATAATTATTCAAAAATAAAATTAATCCGACATTTTTCACCATTTGATGAACTTACTGATTTTTTTATATCAAAATTTCAATTATTGAAAATTCTTTTAAACTTTTAACGGTGAAAATATTTTTTATGATTCTAATTTTTGGTAGGTTTGATCTTAATATCATCAACTATCTATTAATTTATTTTAATTGTTACTAACAGAATTATTAAGATCAAATAATTGGTGTATTTGACGAAATTAAAGAAAAGATGTAATGGAGGAGAGCCAAATCTCAAATTTGTAAAGTATTCATTGTGTTTTTTTGTTTGTAGAATAATGTTGCTTCTAAGTTATAATAATTTCATAGATGCATTAGTAGCAATATTAATAGTAGGTAATAATTATGGTTTAAAATTTTTAAACTCTTTTTTTTTTTTTTTATTGATTTGCTTATTTACTTGTTTCATTATTTGAATAGCACATATTAACCCGAAAAAAATCATAACCGTAAAATATTAACCGAAATTAATATAATCGCACTATACGATTTGATTATGGTTATACCTTTTAACTGCACAAAATCGCACGATGCATACCCTAATTTATGAATAACTAATTTTAAATTTATACCTACTTAATTATAAATATAATATAATTTATAATTAAATTCTATTTAATGAATATATATAAATATACACAATATAGGCATATATATATACATAAGTATTTAAATTACTTATAAATATGCATAATGATTAAAATATTAATATATGGGCAAATATTACATGTACTCAACTTTATCGTATTCGAGTTCAGCTAATAATAGTTTCATCGAGTTCAAATTCAAATAATATCCACAAATTCGGGAGTAAATTATCATATCTAGTAAAGGATACAAACGCCTAGATTGTTATTACTTTTTTAATTATGAAAATACAACTATTTATTTCCGATAATGAGAATTTTAAGACAACGAATAATTTATTGTAGATGGGAGATAATTATTTATACTGAGTTACTTTTAGATTTTTTAAAATCATAATTTTTAATAATTCAGTTAATATATAACTAGAATAGAATTATAATTCATTTGAGTGCCTATCATGAGTCGTAAAATAGATTAGTGTTTAATAAATCCTTTAAAATATTTTTATTTATGAAAAATATATTACCAAATAATTAATTAATGAATGTTAATTAAGTACAACGGAATATTAATTTAAAATTCTCTTAAAGATTTGATGAAATTTTAGTTAAGAAGTAACACAAATAATATAGCAGAATATAAAGACTGAATGTAAATGACACGGAAGGTTTTAAGTGGTTCGGAAACTGAACAACTCTTAGTTCACTCTTCTACTATACGAGTAGAAAATCCACTAAGGATATAGATGACGAAGAACTTTTAAACTTGAACTGCTAAGATTCCTTCAAGTCACTTAGTTTTGAAATATGGACACACTGTTGGTGAAACACGAATAAAAGATAGGATTCAAATATAAAATAAAGAAAGGCTAAATAATAACTTATCGCTTTATAGCGAATAATTTTGAGCAGAGGCGTGCAGCGCACTATCCCTAAGTAGAAATTTCGCTACTCGGAGAACTTTTTTCGGTGCTAAGGTGTGACGCCCCCAAAATAGGTCTACACAACCCATTCTGAGTCGCCAAATACATGGTACAGAAACAACTACAACTTCATTAATACAATTGTCATGTAAAATACGACAACACATATACTGTGAGTTTAAATATAAATATTTTCTTCTAGACAATATCCACGCTCAAATAAGTCCTCATTACAATTATTGATACACTATTTTATAAAATAGTGAGGATTGCTAAAACAACTGTCTCGAACCATCACTCTACACCCCGACTAGTTTCCGCTATATTCTCGCCTCCTGAGAAGAAAAATAGAACAAAAAGAGTGAGTTCAACTAGCCCAGTAAAGAATATTATGACTAAGATAATGTAGAACAAATTATCCTTAGTCCTCAACAGGGAAAAATCTGATAGAATATAATAGAGAACAAGTTTTAGATCAACAACTGCAGCGGAAACAACAATTCATTAGAAGAGTTAAGTAGAGAATGAAGTCTACTATCTTCTATGATTTAAAAGTCTATCATCAATATTTTATCCCTGTAACATCAATCAATATACATCTTGAATCAAATATTCATCTTTGCACTACGGGCCAAAGATATTCATTTGTATCACTAATTGGTCGTGTTCATTTCAACACTTGTCCATATTTGTACTACGGGCCAAATATATTCATCAGGTAATCATTCATCTTTGCACTACAGGCCAATGATATTCATCAAGTATCACCATTTAAAACTGAGGATGATGAAAAATATTTTAAAGAACGAATACAGTGAGATAAAGGACACGATTAGGGATTCGTAATTTAGTTTATCTAAGTTCAAGAATACTCCATAATAATCAATTGTGGAGCAAAATTAAAGAATAAAGATCAAAACATAGATCCAATCAAAGATAGGAACTATAACAGACAACTTGGACACAGAAAAGAAAATTTAATTTTTTTGTGAATAGTGCCGTATACGTGAATAGTAATCCCAACACGAAAAGGTAAAAATTTCACAAGAAAAATCATACTTTGTGAACAACACTCATGAATAGTACCATATTCGTGAATAGTGTCGTATACGTGAATAGTAACCTTGACATGGAAAGGTAAAAATTTCATAATAAAATCGATATCAATATTTTGGTATAATGATATTGAAAGAAATAACATCATTTACGAAGAAAATAACATCCCTTACCTTAAAAGAATTTTACTTCTGACTGAAATATCGGATATAATGCTGAAGGAAACATGCACTGAATATCAACACTCAAGATATCTAAATACTCACAAAAATACGCTCGATATTATAGATAGAGAAAACTTCTGATTCTAGTGTGATTTTCAATTCTAACTAAGCACCCTATTTATAGAAAAATGTCAGAACGTCATAGTAGACTAAATTACCTACAGAGGCTGCAACACTCCACCTTTAAATATTCAAAGCCCACCACATTTGAAATAATTTTTAGCACATTTCACCAACAAAGGACAAGAGTGGGGCCCACACATTTTTAATAAAAAATATTTATTTTCGAAACTTCAATAATTCATAATAAATAGCTCTTTTATCAGAAAAATACGAACCTTATGTCCATTTCATATAAAATTTAATTCTCTACAACTTTGTCGAAGATTTTTTTTCCAAATTCCAAATAAAAAATTATCGAAATCCACATACGGATGATTTTTAATACCTCCATTCTGACAAAATACTAATAAAATACCTCAATATTAATTCCTTCATGTATATCCACATAAAATAAATATTTTCTTATCATATGAATTAATAATTAATTATTCAAAAATAATATTACAGAATCACATTAATGACAATCAGGTCGTTCTTAGGAAAGAGGAAGCTTTCCGATAAGGATATTTCCTTACCGGTGCGCAATTAGGTGATCAAACCCCTTTCCTAGACAGAACTTCCTTAGACATTGCCAATAATTCTATTTAATAATATTATTCAAATAATATGAATTGTTGATCTTATAATGGAAAATACTCTGCAGTGACAATTATTGAAACAACAATAATATAAAATATCAACGTAGCAATTATTGAATCAATAAAATAAAATATTGAACAATAATTACTGTAAAAATTATTGAGTAGTGTCTTCTTATGTAAGAATCAATAATCCAAAAATATTATGCAATATTGTGTGCTATTGTGCAATCACGCGTATTATTGTACTTTAACCACCAGGTATTCCAACAGTGTTAACGGTAACAACTACGCCGTTATTTATAAAAAACTCATACTTGTCGTTTTCTTCATCTGACAATTTTTCGTTATGGGGCCCATAAATGGTTGCGACGTCATACGAATATTCCCCAACAACAAGAATATTCCACGACCAAACGAATAGTCCCCGACAACAATAAATATTTTATAACCATTTGTTTATTTTGTAAAATTTGCACATTTTTACCCATAACTAACCACATTAATCAAATTCACCCCTTACTATTTCAAAATAATAAATAGAGGAAATTCAATTTTATTTATAAAAAGTTGGGGTCTTACAGAAGATCACTGACGAAATCCTACTCCATGATTCAACGGCTCTTCGCCCAACTAATCAACACTTGAAATAGTTGAATGACCTACAAACAACTTCTAATTTTCCTTACTCAAACTCAAAAATTGTACCACATATATGTACTTCCGTTTATATATATATATATATATATATATATATATATATATATAAAGTGAAAATACAGGTATATATATACAATATATATATTCACAATATTTTTTAAAGAAGATATATGCATATATGAGCTTTGCTTTGTCTTTTTATAGAAGAATAGAAGTCATGGCAACGGGAAAAAACTCTTCAACGGATATAAAATTAAATCTCTTCAACGGTAATAAAAAATTAATATCCCAATAATTAAGCAATTAATATATATTTAACAATTACAAATCTTCATAAATTAGTATGTATATTTTATTTAACTTTGTAATATTTTATTTAACATAAAATACAACAATCCCCCACATATTGTAAAGTAAAAATAAATTAAATTAAGTAAGAAATATAAGAATGCAGTGCGTTAATACTGGTGTCTTTTGGACTATGAACTAATGTATAGAGTGAATAGGACTTGATTCACAGAAATTTGGTGAAATGAAATTTTTTATGAATCTTCTTCCTTATTATGAATAAGTAATCATGTTACTCACACTACAAACTTTAATAGAGGTTGTTCTACGCGATTTGACACATTTTGGCCTTGCGCCATACCTGAAATTCATAAGAGGCGGCCCCACCTATACTTATATAGGTGTTTCCATCAAATGTGTTCTATAGTTAAACACATCACCCAACAGAACTATGGAAAACATTAAGAGTATATAACTCAACCTCTAACACTGTAGAATTACACTATCATACACCATAAGGATGAACTCAAATATGTATAAAATGGATAGTGTCTCAACCAACCAACCAATGACTTATTGTTACCTATATGAACCTACTGTGACGCCCCCAAAATAGGTATACATAACCCATCTTGGGTCGTCAAATACATGGTATTGAATACAAATACAAACTTAATTATACAACATGAGCTGAGAGTTTTTACACGAATATTGTCTCGTAGACAATATCCAAACTCAAATTCAATCCTCATTACATTTATTATCACACTAAATAGTGAGGACTGCTAAAACAACCATCTCGGACCATCACTCCGTTCCCCGACTAGTCCCGGCTAAGTTCTCATTTCCTGAAGAGAACAATGAAAGCAAAAGGGTGAGCTCAACTAGCCCAATAAGAAATATTATAATTAAGATAATGCAGAATAAATTATCGTTAACCTTCAATAGTGTTAAACTAATAAAATACAATAAACATCAAGTTTAACTACAGCGGAACAAGCAATCCATTAGAAAAGTCAAGTAGAGCATGATATCTACTATCTTATATGATTTTAAAAAAATTTTATCATCAATTTTTATCGCTAAGACTCAGCTTAATAAATAAACCGCATCATAGAATCATCCCTGCACTACGGGCCAAGGATATTCATTAGTATCACGTCCATGAATTATCCATGCACTACTGGCCAATGATATTTGTGTAATCATCAATGGTAAGGATCATGCCAACAAATGTCCATCAATGCACTACGGGCCAATGGGGACTTTTACCACATCATTTGTAACATTAAGGGTCATGATTATACTGAATACTCTCTGGTCATAATCATACCAATCAATAGTCCATTTATGCACTTAAGCCAAAGATGACTTTCATCACAATATAAGCATGAGGATGATGACAATGATATAAGAATTCAATTAAAAGCAAATAAAGGATAATTTTTTAAAGATTTATAATTTAATTTATCCAGAACTCAATAATGTCCAAATTGTCAACATGATACTGCTTTGTGGAGTAAAATTCAAGAATAATATTGTATCAAAAATGATTTAGACAGAAGAAAAAAAATTAATTTTTGTCATGAATAGTACCCCGGGTGAATAGTACCTGAGTAAATAGTACCCCGTGAATAGTACTTCGAGAATAGTACTTTGTAAATAGTACCCCATGAATAGTACTTCGTTAATAGTACTCCGGCATGAAAAGATTAAAATTTAACAAGAATATTCAGAAAAATATCATTGTGAAACGATACTAGATGAAGCGCAAATTTCAAGGATATTCTACTACTTTCACGGAGTATAGAAGCAATACTTTAACAAAATGAGTGTAAAATTAGGAATACGAAATGAAATAATATTACTTACATACTACAGAGTATGGAAGAAAATATCACTTACCTTAGAAGAAGACTGAATACTAGAATAGTGAAGTAACATAATACTCTTCTTCTTTCTCTCTATAGCTTCTCTCTCTATAATTGTTCTTGTGAGTCTTAGTGAATTGGTGAGAATGAAAGAAGAATGAGCTTCATCTTTTCCTCTATTTTTAATTTAGTCCTACAAGTATTATCAAACTTGCACCACCTCCCCTAATAATACATGCATGTGAATCAATAGTTCAATTCATGTGAACAAATAGTTATATGCATGTGAACTAATAGCAATTAATTTCTCATTTATCCGATCAATTACCCGATTGGTCAATTTAACCTCCAGAAATCAATTATTATCGAAATAAATATCGATTTCTACTAACACTAATAATCCCAACACAATGGAAATATCAATTTCATCTTTAATCAACACGAACTTATTCATCATTAATATTATAACTCACAATGTTTAACAACCAGATCATTCCCAGGAAAGAGGGGGGCTTTCCGATTAGGATTTCTCCCTATTGACACGCAATTAGGTGACCAAACCCTTTTTCTCGACAGAGCTTTTTAGACATCGTCAATATTACAAATAATAATATGAATAACTTTGTTGTCTCAATTATTGATTTAAAAATATAAAATATTATGCAGATGATATTGTGATAATAATTGAATCAATGATATGAGAGATATTATGCAGCAATTACTATAGCAATAATTGAGTATAACTGAGTGACTTTTCACTTAAGCATCAATAATCAATACTGTGATGCCCCCAAAATACGTCCACACGACCCATTCTGAGTCGCCAGATATCATAATATAAAAATCAAATACAAACTTCATTTATACAATTGCTGAATCGCGTTGTAGAATACGACCACGTTAAAGCTGTGAGTTTTAATACAAATGTATGTAACTCTCATTGTGCCTTGACCACAACCTTACAATGGTACCTTACATAAAAAACAAATCAATAACCTGTTTTAAAAATTAAAATCTTTGGAAAATACTCAAAGGAAACCTTCGTGCATACGGGAGGTCAGTATGCGTACAGGTTATGATAGATATCATATGTCCACAGAATTATCCTTGGTTGACTCAATAGTCCCCAAAGAAAAATAAGAAGATTGCTATCATTTTCTTTCCAATGGTGAGTGTAAAGACCCCAAAATAGGTCCATTCCATCCAACCAATTCTGAGTCGCCAAATATATGGTAATGAAAAAAACAACTACAACTTTATTACAACAATTGTCGTGCAAAATACAATAACACATATCTTTGTGAGTTTGGATACAAATATATACCAAGCTGTAGAAGACGTCACAATGACACCTTACATAAAGGTATAGTCAAAAACTGCTTTTAGAAATTAGAATCTTTAGGAAGTGCTCAAGGAAACCTTCAGATTGGGAGGCCATGCTTTTAGGTTATGGTAGATATCATATGGCCACGTAATTATCCTTGGTTGACCTAATAGACCCCAAAGAAAAACGAGAAGATTACTATCATATTCTTCCCAATGGTGAGTCTTCTCGACATATCATTATCTCCAATTGTCTCTAATTGGGTATTATACTCCAAACAAACACCAAGATTATATAGGTAGTGCTTGTAAATATACTCGAAGAAGTGGATGAAAGCACAACCATGTCTTATGATAACACGAGGTTGTATGTCATTAGACATCTTGTATGATAGTGACAAAACACCCTTCCAAGTTAAATTCACCTCACCTCAACATCTATAGACCACCACTCTATTCCCTCGCTATCCCCCGCCGATTCCAAAATTACACTTTTTTTATTACGAAAGGAATTGTGAAACAAAAGGGTGAGCACAACTAGCTCAAGAAAAAATATTATGACTAAAGATAAATAAATTATCAATAGTCTTCATCAAGAATAAATCGAGATTTAGAACATATGGTAGATGATAAAACTTTTCAACCATAGTTGCAGTGAATGAGAAATCCATTAGAAGAGTCAAATACTATAAAGTCTATTGTCTTCTCCATGTTAAAAATCCACCAACAATGTTTTATCCTCGTAACATCAATCAACAATTCCTCATCCACAATCACGTGTATAACTCATAATCGTAATTGTAGTTCTAAATTCCTTTCCTCACCCAAGAAAAAGATAATTTTCATCACTTGTCTTTACCTGAAACATCAAAGATCATGGTTATACCAAATCACAGTTCCTGTTCATAATCATACTAATAAATTCATCTTTGCACCACGGGCCAAAGATATTCATCAACAGTTCATCTTTACACTACAGGCTAAAGATATTCAACAACGGGACATCTTTGCATTACAAGCCAAAGATATTCATCAATAATTTATCTTTGCACTACAGGCTAAAGATATTCAACAACAGGTCATCTTTTCATTACGAGCAAAAGATATTCATCAATAATTCATCTTTGCACTACCGGCTAAAGATATTCAACAACAGGTCATCTTTGCATTACGGAGCAAAAGTATTCATATATCAAAGAAATACATAATCATTTCAGAAGTTATATAACAATAATTATAACCATGTTGATCAATTCACCTTTGCACTTAAGCTAAAAATATTCAATTGTAAATTCAATGGTCATGATCATACTACCAACAATTCAACTTTTGCACTTCATCTGGGCCAAAGAGAACCTATGGTCACGATCATACCAATAATCTACCCATCTTTACACTCAAGTCAAAGAGAAATATCATCATTAGGGTTATAAGAATGTTATATAAAATAATATAATCAAAACATGGTTTTAAATTTCAAGAGTAAGATTCATAAATCAACGATAATTTGGTCGTAAAAGAATCCAATTTGTTGTGAATAGTACCTCATTAAATACATAGTCCCGTATACGTGCATAGTAACCTCTATACACGAAAAGATAAAGTTTCATAATAAAATTCATATCCATATTTATAACACCTTAATCCAAATGTTATAAATCACTTAGAAATCTCATAATCTAATATTATTAATATTATAATAATATTTTAATCATTTCTCAAACTTATAAATAATTTAATCCAATTATTACACTTTAATAATTAATGCATTTAATCATCTAAAATGCCAAACTCATAAGATTTCATCATCATTAACCAAAACCCTCATAAAAATGCATATATCTCATATATGATTCTCAAGCCAATAAATCATATTTTCCAATTTTCTTACTTCACATAACATATTTAATTCATTTACTCATAACTAGAACATTTTCATGAAAAATACCAAATCAGCTCTAAAAAATATTTCTTTTCTCGGGATTTAGTATAAAATAGTCCCATATTGAATATATATTTTCTCTAAATTTTAAAAATTCATTTACTATTTTTCATATGGCTAAAACCATTAGAATATTTAAACATTTATCATAAATTGTACTTTTATCCAAAATTTTTGAAATTCACAGAGTACACCGATATTATATAGATGTACTCTCAATAAAAATTTCATCAATTTTGGAGTTAACCGCAAAGGAGTTATAAATAGTTACTTTTAAAATAGTCTTTTCTCATAAAATCCATAACTCCTAATCTATACATCCAAAAATACCTCAAAATAATCATAGTGGTGTAAAATTCAAGAATGATCAAAACATGGATACAATCAAAGCTAGTATCCGATAATAGATATTTTAGACGAAAAAGAAAAATTTTCATTTTTCTATGAATAATAGCCAGATTCGTGAATAGTCTTGATATCGTGAATAGTCTTCAGTATCGTGAATAGTAACTTCGTGAATAGTAACTCATGAATAGTAACTCGTGAATAGTAAACCCGACATGAAAAAGTTCCAAATTTGATAAAAAGTTCCAACTAATATTTCAAAGATAATGATATTCAAGAAATAATATCATTTGAGAAGAAAATAACATCCTTACCTCAAAATAACCGTGCATTTACATTTGAATTTGGATATAGTCTGTTGAAGGAACTTGCAATCTAACAATACTCAAAGTATACTCAAAATACTCACAAGAATACGCCGATAATATAGATAGAGAAAGAGAGAAAACTTGTTTACGGTGTGATTTTTAATTTAACTTAGCCCTCTATTTATAGGAAAATGTTAAGACGCCAAGGCAGACTTAACCTTCAACTTCGATGGCTTTTACTCGCTACTATTCCCACCCACCACATTTGAAAATTCAATTGAGCACATTTCTCACCAACCAAAAGTGGGGCCCACCAATTCTAGATTTTTCCACCAAAATCATTTATAACCTAATTTCTGAATCAGTCACCTCTTAAAATTCATAACAAATTATACGTTCATTTTTAACGGTTCAAAATTTGTGAACATATACTCAACTTATATATGTATAACATATCCAAAAATCCCAACGATCCAACTAAGATTAAAAATTATAACTCACATAATAAAGCTGTAAGAACACTGATTTGATCTTTTAATACCTCCAATCCGACAAAATACTGATAAAATACCTCAACATTAATTCCTTCATTTATAACCACATAAATAAATCCATCATTTATATCCACATCAAATAAATATTTCATTGTCATATAAATCAATAATTAATTATTCATAAATAATATTATAGAATCACAATAATGACAACCAGTGCGCTTCAGGAAAGGGGCTTTCAATAAGAATTTCTCTCTTCTTGGCGCCGCAATTAGGTGACCAAACCTCTCCTCGATGTAACTTTCTAGACATTGCCAATAATGTTATCTCGATAATATTATTCAAATAATATGAATTATTGATCCGATAATGGAGATATTTAAAAAGTGACAATTATTGAACAACAATAATATAAAATATCAACGCATCAATTATTGAATCAATAAAATAAAAATATGAACAAGAATTTCCGTAACAATTATTGAGTAGTGCCTTCTACACGTAAGAATCAATAATTCAAAAAAATCTTGTGTAATACTGGGTGCCATCTTTGTGCAACAACGCCGTATTACTTTATTTTACCAAGGGTATTCAACAAGTGTTAATGATGAGTAACGATTACGTCATTATTTATAAAAACTTAATTTTGTCGTTTTCTTCATCCGACAGCTTATTTCATTATGGGGCCCACAAATATCGCTATGCGCTGTCATTTAATATTCCCCTACTGCAAAAGAATATTCCACGACCAAACTAATATTCTCAAACAATAATGAATACTTTATACCCTCACTTGCGTATTTTGAAAAAAAAATTCATATATCACCCTTAACTTTAACTTTTATCAATTTAACCATTTCTTGAATAGAAAAATTGAATACTTTTATTTCATAAAATTTGGGGTCTTACAATCTCCCTCCTTATGAAATTTCGTCCCCCGAAATTTACGCACTGTATTTCAAAGAGTTGAGAATACCTTGTTTTCATTTGATTCTATCTCCCCTGTCATCATGATTTCTCCATTGTTCATCTCCTCGTATTTTAGGATATCATTCTAGAATACTGACTTCAAAACAAAGGTTAATTGAGCAAATTAACATATCACATAATATCTCGATATTATGATGGTGACCAACAAATAAGCTTAGGTAGGACACACTAGCGAAGGATTTACTCATCTCTCCCTCCTAGTTCTATTCCCGATCTCCGGAGATCATATCCCTAAGCTCGATACCAAATGTAACGACCCCAAAATAGGTCCATTCCATCCAACCCATTCTCGAGTCGCCAAATATATGGTACAGTAAAAACAACTACAACTTTATTACAACAATTGTCGTGCAAAATACAACAACACATATCTTTGTGAGTTTGGATACAAATATATACCAATCAGAAGACGTCACAATGACACCTTACATAAAGGTATAGTCAAAAGCTGCTTTTAGAAATTAGAATCTTTAGGAAGTGCTCAAGGAAACCTTCGTATATGGGAGGCCATGCTTTTAGGTTATGGTAGATATCATATGGCCACGTAATTATCCTTGGTCAACCTAATAGACCCCAAAGAAAAAACGAGAAGATTACTATCATATTCTTCCCAATGGTGAGTCTTCTCTCGACATATCATTATCTCCATTGTCTCTAATTGGGTATTATACTCCAAACAAACACCAAGATTATATAGGTAGTGCTTGTAAATATACTCAAAGAAGTGGATGAGCACAACCATGTCTTATGATAACACGAGGTTGTATGTCATTAGACATCTTGTATGATAAGTGACAAAACACCCTTCCAAGTTAAATTCACCTCACCTCAACATCTATAGACCACCACTCTATTCCTCGCTATCCCCTCTCGACCCGACTACACTTTTATTACACGAAAGGAATTGTGAAACAAAAAAGGGTGAGCACAACTAGCTCAAGAAAAATATTATGACTAAAGATAAATAAATTATCAATAGTCTTCATCAATAATAAATCGTAGATTTAGAACATATGGTAGATGATAAAACTTTTCAACCATAGTTAAAAATGAATGAGAAATCCATTAGAAGAGTCAAATAGACTATAAAGTCTATTGTCTTCTCCATGTTAAAAATCCACAACAATGTTTTATCCTCGTAACATCAATCAACAATTCATCCCACAATCACGTGTATAACTCATAATCGTAATTGTAGTTCTAAATTCCTTTCCTCACCCAAGACAAAGATAATTTTCATCACTTGTCTTTACCGAAACATCAAAGATCATGGTTATACCAAATCACGGTTCTCATTCATAATCATACTAATAAATTCATCTCTGCACTACGGGCCAAAGATATTCATCAACAGATTCATCTTTACACTACAAAATTAAAGATATTCAACAACGGGACATCTTTGCATTACAAGCCAAAGATATTCATCAATAATTTATCTTTGCACTACAAAAGTAAAGATATTCAACAACAGGTCATCTTTTCATTACGAGCAAAAGATATTCATCAATAATTCATCTTTGCACTACCGGCTAAAGATATTCAACAACAGGTCATCTTTGCATTACGAGCAAAAGATATTCATATATCAAAGAAATACATAATCATTTCAGAAGTTATATAACAATAATTATAACCATGTTGATCAATTCACCTTTGCACTTAAGCTAAAAATATTCAATTGTAAATTCAATGGTCATGATCATACCAACCAACAATTCAACTTTTTTGCACTATCGCCAAAGAGAACCTATGGTCAAGATCATACCAATAATCTACCCATCTTTACACTCAAGTCAAAGAGAAATATCATCATTAGGGTTATAAGAATGTTATATAAAAATAATATAATCAAAACATGGTTTTAAATTTCAAGAGTAAGATTCATAAATCAACGATAATTTGGTCAGAGAAGAAACCAATTTGTTGTGAATAGTACCGTGATTATTACATAGTCCCGTGATCACGATAGTATAGTAACCTCTCATACACGAAAAGATAAAGTTTCATAATAAAATTCATATCCATATTTATAACACCTTAATCCAAATGTTATAAATCACTTAGAAATCTCATAATCTAATATTATTAATATTATAATAATATTTTAATCATTTCTCAAACTTATAAATAATTTAATCCAATTATTTACACTTTAATAATTAATGCATTTAATCATCTAAAATGCCAAACTCATAAGATTTCATCATCATTAACCAAAACCCTCATAAAAATCTGCATATATCTCATATATGATTCTCAAGCCAATAAATCATATTTTCCAATTTTCTTACTTCACATAACATATTTAATTCATTTTTACTCATAACTAGAATATTTTCATGAAAATACCAAATCAGCTCTAAAAATATTTCTTTTCGGGATTTAGTATAAAATAGTCCCATATTGAACATATATTTTTCTCGAAATTTTAAAAATTCATTTACTATTTTTCATATGGCTAAAACCACCGAATATTTAAACATTTATCATAAATTGTACTTTTATCCAAAAATTTTGAAATTCACAGAGTACACTGATATTATATAGATGTACTCTCAATAAAAATTTCATCAATTTTGGAGTTAACCGCAAGGAGTTATAAATAGTTACTTTTAAAATAGTCTTTTCTCATAAAATCCATAACTCCTAATCTATACATCCAAAAATACCTCAAAATAATCATAGTGGTGTAAAATTCAAGAATGATCAAAACATGGATACAATCAAAGCTAGTATCCAGAATAGATATTTTAGACGAAAAGAAAAATTTTCATTTTTGAATAGTGAATAGTCTTGAATAGTATTCGTGAATAGTCTTGATGAATGAATATTAACGTGATATCGTGAATAGTAACTCGTGAATAGTAACTCATGAATAGTAACTCGTGAATAGTAACCCGACATGAAAAAGTTCCAAATTTGATAAAAAGTTCCAACCAATATTTCAAAGATAATGATATTGAAGAAATAATATCATTTCGAGAAGAAAATAACATCCCTTACCTCAAAAATAACCGTACTTACATTGAATTTTGGATATAGTCTTTGAAGGAACTTGCACCGCCTAACAATACTCAAAGTATACTCAAAATACTCACAAGAATACTCTCGATAATATAGAGAGAAAGAGAAAACTTGTTTACGGTGTGATTTTCAATTCTAACTTAGCCTCTATTTATAGGAAAATGTTAAGACGCCGAAGCAGACTTAAACCGCAATCGATGGCTTTACTCGCTACTATTCCCACCCACCACATTTGAAAATTCAATTGAGCACATTTCTCACCAACCAAAAGTGGGGCCCACCAATTCTAGAATTTTCCACCAAAATCATTTATAACCTAATTTACGAATCACCACCTCTTAAAATTCATAACAAATTATCGTTCATTTTTAACGGTTCAAAATTTGTGAACATATACTCAACTTATATATGTATAACATATCCAAAAATCCCAACGATCCAACTACGATTAAAAATTATAACTCACATAATAAAGTCGTAAGAACAATCGATTTGATCTTTTAATACCTCCAATCCGACAAAATACTGATAAAATACCTCAACATTAATTCCTTCATTTATAACCACATAAATAAATCCATCATTTATATCCACATCAAATAAATATTTCATTGTCATATAAATCAATAATTAATTATTCATAAATAATATTATAGAATCACAATAATGACAACCAAAGGCGGTTCCTGTGAAAGAGGGGCTTTCAATAAGAATTCTCTCTCATTGGCGTGCAATTAGGTGACCAAACCTCTCCTCGATGTAACTTTCTAGACATTGCCAATAATGTTATCTCGATAATATTATTCAAATAATATGAATTATTGATCCGATAATGGAGATATCATGGCAAAGTGACAATTATTGAACAACAATAATATAAAATATCAACGCATCAATTATTGAATCAATAAAATAAAATATTGAACAGTAATTACTGTAACAATTATTGAGTAGTGCCTTCTTACGTAAGAATCAATAATTCAAAAATGTCTGTGTAATACCGTAGCTACCATGCAACAACGCCGTATTACTTTATTTTACCAACGGGTATTCCAAAAAGTGTTACTTGATAACGATTACGTCATTATTTATAAAAACTTAATTTTGTCGTTTTCTTCATCCGAAGCGCTTATTAGGTTATGGGGCCCACAAATAATTGTTGCTGTCGTCGCATTTAATATTCCTAAGACGTAAAGAATATTCCACGACCAAACGAATATTCCAAACAATAATGAATACTTTATACCCCTTGCGTATTTTGAAAAAAAAATTTCATATATCACCCTTAACTTTAACTTTTATCAATTTAACCATTTACCGAATAGAAAAATTGAATACTTTTATTTCATAAAATTCGGGGTCTTACAATCTCCCTCCTTATGAAATTTCGTCCCGAAATTTACGTGCACAGTATTTCAAAGAGTTGAGAATACCTTGTTTTCATTTGATTCTATCTCCCCGTCATCATGATTTCTCCATTGTTCATCTCCCGTATTTCGGATATCATTCTAGAATACAACTTCAAAACAAAGGTTAATTGAGCAAATTAACATATCACATAATATCTCGATATTATGTGACCAACAAATAAGCTTAGGTAGACACACTAGCGAAGGATTTACTCATCTCTCCCTCCTAGTTCTATTTCCCGATCTCCGCCAGAGATCATATCCCTAAGCTCGATACCAAATGTAACGACCCCAAAATAGGTCCATTCCATCCAACCCATTCTCGAGTCGCCAAATATATGGTACGTAAAACAACTACAACTTTATTACAACAATTGTCGTGCAAAATACAACAAAACACATATCTTTGTGAGTTTGGATACAAATATATACCAAATCGTAGCACGTCACAATGACACCTTACATAAAGGTATAGTCAAAAACCTGCTTTTAGAAATTAGAATCTTTAGGAAGTGCTCAAGGAAACCTTCGTATATGGGAGGCCATGCTTTTAGGTTATGGTAGATATCATATGGCCACGAATTATCCTTGGTTGACCCTAATAGACCCTAAAGAAAAACGAGAAGATTACTATCATATTCTTCCCAATGGTGAGTCTTCTCTTGACATATCATTATCTCCTTTGTCTCTAATTGGGTATTATACTCCAAACAAACACCAAGATTATATAGGTAGTGCTTGTAAATATACTCGCAAGTGGATGAGCACAACCATGTCTTATGATAACACGAGGTTGTATGTCATTAGACATCTTGTATGATAGTGACAAAACACCCTTCCAAGTTAAATTCACCTCACCCTCAACATCTATAGACCACCACTCTATTCCTCGCTATCCCCTCGCTCGACCCGGCTACACTTTTATTACACGAAGGAATTGTGAAACAAAAGGGTGAGCACAACTAGCTTTTAATAAAAATATTATGACTAAAGATAAATAAATTATCAATAGTCTTCATCAAGAATAAATCGTAGATTTAGAACATATGGTAGATGATAAAACTTTTCAACCATAGTCATAGGTGAATGAGAAATCCATTAGAAGAGTCAAATAGACTATAAAGTCTATTGTCTTCTCCATGTTAAAAATCCACCAACAATGTTTTATCCCTGTAACATCAATCAACAATTCCTGTCCACAATCACGTGTATAACTCATAATCGTAATTGTAGTTCTAAATTCCTTTCCTCACCCAAGACAAAGATAATTTTCATCACTTGTCTTTACCTGAAACATCAAAGATCATGGTTATACCAAATCACGGTTCTGCTCATAATCATACTAATAAATTCATTTGCACCACGGGCCAAAGATATTCATCAACAGTTCATCTTTACACTACAGGCTAAAGATATTCAACAACGGGACATCTTTGCATTACAAGCCAAAGATATTCATCAATAATTTATCTTTGCACTACAGGCTAAAGATATTCAACAACAGGTCATCTTTTCATTACGAGCAAAAGATATTCATCAATAATTCATCTTTGCACTACCGGCTAAAGATATTCAACAACAAAAGTCATCTTTGTACGAAAGCGTAAGATATTCATATATCAAAGAAATACATAATCATTTCAGAAGTTATATAACAATAATTATAACCATGTTGATCAATTCACCTTTGCACTTAAGCTAAAAATATTCAATTGTAAATTCAATGGTCATGATCATACCTACCAACAATTCAACTTTTGCACCATCGGCCAAAGAGAACCTATGGTCACGATCATACCAATAATCTACCCATCTTTACACTCAAGTCAAAGAGAAATATCATCATTAGGGTTATAAGAATGTTATATAAAAATAATATAATCAAAACATGGTTTTAAATTTCAAGAGTAAGATTCATAAATCAACGATAATTTGGTGGGAGAAGAAACCAATTTGTTGTGAATAGTACCCGTATTAAATACATAGTCCAATGTATACGCGTGCATAAGTAACCTCGACACTAAAAGATAAAGTTTCATAATAAAATTCATATCCATATTTATAACACCTTAATCCAAATGTTATAAATCACTTAGAAATCTCATAATCTAATATTATTAATATTATAATAATATTTTAATCATTTCTCAAACTTATAAATAATTTAATCCAATTATTTACACTTTAATAATTAATGCATTTAATCATCTAAAATGCCAAACTCATAAGATTTCATCATCATTAACCAAAACCCTCATAAAAATCATGCATATATCTCATATATGATTCTCAAGCCAATAAATCATATTTTCCAATTTTCTTACTTCACATAACATATTTAATTCATTTACTCATAACTAGAACATTTTCATGAAAATACCAAATCAGTTCTAAAAATATTTCTTTTCTTCGGGATTTAGTATAAAATAGTCCCATATTGAACATATATTTTTCTCGAAAATTTTAAAATTCATTTACTATTTTCATATATATGGCTAAAACCATAGAATATTTAAACATTTATCATAAATTGTACTTTTATCCAAAAATTTGAAATTCACAGAGTACACTGATATTATATAGATGTACTCTCAATAAAAATTTCATCAATTTTGGAGTTAACCGCAAGGAGTTATAAATAGTTACTTTTAAAATAGTCTTTTCTCATAAAATCCATAACTCCTAATCTATACATCCAAAAATACCTCAAAATAATCATAGTGGTGTAAAATTCAAGAATGATCAAAACATGGATACAATCAAAGCTAGTATCCAGAATAGATATTTTAGACGAAAAGAAAAATTTTTATTTTTCTATGAATAATCAGAATTCGAAAGTGAATAAAGTATCTTTAGTATCGTGAATAAAGTCTTAGTATACGTGAATAGTAACTCGTGAATAGTAACTCATGAATAGTAACTCGTGAATAGTAACCTGAACATGAAAAAGTTCCAAATTTGATAAAAGTTCCAACCAATATTTCAAAGATAATGATATTGAAGAAATAATATCATTTGAGAAGAAAATAACATCCCTTACCTCAAAATAACCGTATTTACGGATGAATTTGGATATAGTGTGAAAGGAACTTGCAACCGCCTAACAATACTCAAAGTATACTCAAAATACTCACAAGAATACGCTCGATAATATAGAGAGAGAAAGAGAGAAAACTTGTTTCTGGTGTGATTTTCAATTCTAACTTAGCCCTCTATTTATAGGAAAATGTTAGCACGCCGAAGCAGACTTAACCTGCAACCTGATGGCTTTACCTGCTACTATTCCCACCCACCACATTTGAAAATTTAATTGAGCACATTTCTCACCAACCAAAAGTGGGGCCCACCAATTCTAGAATTTTCCACCAAAATCATTTATAACCTAATTTCTGAATCAGTCACCTCTTAAAATTCATAACAAATTATACGCTCATTTTTAACGGTTCAAAATTTGTGAACATATACTCAACTTATATATGTATAACATATCCAAAAATCCCAACGATCCAACAGTCAGATTAAAAATTATAACTCACATAATAAAGTCAAGTTAATAACCGATTTGATCTTTTAATACCTCCAATCCGACAAAATACTGATAAAATACCTCAACATTAATTCCTTCATTTATAACCACATAAATAAATCCATCATTTATATCCACATCAAATAAATATTTCATTGTCATATAAATCAATAATTAATTATTCATAAATAATATTATAGAATCACAATAATGACAACCAGGCAGTTCCCAGGAAAGAGGGGCTTTCCAATAAGAATTTCTCCTTTACTGGCGCGCAATTAGGTGACCAAACCTCTCGATGTAACTTTCTAGACATTGCCAATAATGTTATCTCGATAATATTATTCAAATAATATGAATTATTGATTTGATAATGGAGATACTGCAAAGTGACAATAATTCAAAAATAAAATATTGAAGCAAGAATTATCGTAACAATTATTGAGTAAAGTGCCTTCTTACGTAAGAATCAATAATTCAAAATCTTGTAATCGTAATACCGTAGTATCTAACTCGTGCAACAACGCAGACATTATTTTTATTTTACCAACCGTATATTCAACAAGTGTTAAGCTGTGACGATTACGTCGTTATTTATAAAACTTAATTTTGTCGCTTTTCTTCATTAAACGCTTATTCTTATGGGGCCCACAACAATAGCTTTGTCGTCGCATTTAATATTCTCACGGAAAAGAATATTCCACGACCAAACGAATATTCCCTAACAATAATGAATACTTTATACCCCCTTGCATATTTTGAAAAAAAATTTCATATATCACCCTTAACTTTAACTTTTATCAATTTAACCATTTACTGAATAGAAAAATTGAATACTTTTATTTCATAAAATTCAGGGTCTTACAGTGAGTCTTCTCTTGACTTATAATTATCTCCATTGTCTCCAATTGAGAATCATATTTCAAATAAACTCCAAGATTATATAGGTAGTGCTCGTAAATATACTCAGCAAGTGGATGTGAACAACCCTATCTTATGATAACACGAGGTTGTATGTTATTAGACATCTTGTATGATAGTGGCAAAACACCCTTCCAAAGTTGGGTTCACCTCACCCTATTTGGTTCACCAAAATTAAATATCAAATGACGTATGCAATACGACACATTTATCTAAAGTTCTCAATAAAATTATTTCCATACTATTTAGGAGAACCTCAATGATTATAATCACCGATTCTATTCTTTCATACCCCCGCTCGACCCGATTACGCTCTCTTATTACCGAAAAGGAATTGTGGACGTGAAAAGGGTGAGCCTAACTAGCCCAAGAGAGAGAATATCATGACTAAAGATAATTTACATCATCAATAGCCTTTATCAAGAATAAATCGTAGATTTAGAACATATGGTAAATGATAAAACTTTTCAACCATAGTCATAATTGAACGAAGCAATCCATTAGAAGAGTCAAATAGACCATGGGTCTATTATCTTCTCCATGTTAAAAGTCCACCAACAATGTTTTATCCCCGTAACATCAATCAACAATTTCACATCACAACCACGTGTGAATAACTCATAATCATAATTATTATTCTAAATTCCTCTTCGCACCTGTGACGAAGATAATTTTCATCACCTGTCTTTACCTGAAACATCAAAAATCATGGTTATACCAAATCACAATTCTTGTTCATAATCATACTAATAAATTCATCTTTGCACTACAGGCCAAAGATATTCATTAACAATTCATCTTTGCTCTACGGGCCAAAGACATACAACTGTATTATAAAAGAGTCAAGTAAAGCATGATATCTACTATCTTCTACGAATTAAAAGTGTATTATCAATATGTTATCGTTGAGACTCAACTTAATAATTAATCCACAACATCGAATCATCCCCCTTTCTACTACCAAGGATATTCATTAGTATTACGACCACGAATTATCCATGCACTACGGGCCAAAGATATTCGTGTTTTCAACAATGGTCATGATTATACCGAATAATCCCTAGTTATAATCATACCAACAACTGTCCATCAATGCACGTAAGCCAAAGATATACAACTATAAAACTAATAATCAACAGTCCATCTTTGCACGTAAGCCCAAGATATACAATTGTAAAATCAATAATCAACAGTCCATCTTTGTACGTAAGCCAAAGATGACTTTCATCACAATATAATCATGAGGATGATGACAATGATATAAGTATTAATCAAACAAAAATAAGGATAAATATTAAAGACTTTAAATTTATCTAAATATTATCAATCACTTAATAAACTCATAATCTAATATTATTAATATTATAACAATATTTTAATCACTTCTTAAACTTATAAATAATTTATTTCAATTGTTTACACTTTACCAAATAATACATTTAATCATTCAAAAAATGCCATACTCATAAGATTTCATCACCAACGATCAAATCCCTTATCAAAAATCTGCATATACCCTATATAGGATTCCCAAGCCATAAAATCCTATTTTCCAATTTTGTTACTTCACATAACATATTTAATTCATTTACTCATAACTAGTTTATTTTCATGAAAAATACCAAATCAGTCCCAAAAATATTTCTTTTCTGGGATTTAGCATAATATAGTCCCATATTGAACATATATTTTTCTCAAAATTTTTAAAATTCATTTACTATTTTTCATATAGCCAAAACCTCCGAATCTTTAGACATTTATCATAAATTGTACTTTTATCCAAAAATTCCAAAATTTACAGGGTATACTTCTGTTATATACATGTACTCTCAATAAAAATTTCACCAATTTTGGAGTTAACCACAAGGAGTTATAAGGGTTTACTTTTAAAATAGTCTTTCTCTATAAAATTCATAACTCCTAATATATACATCCAAAAATCGTTATTTTTGGACACAATCTAGAAAACTCATCAAATTATCACCACTACAAGAAAAAGGGCCATCTGCGACCAATGATATCAGCGACCGCACTACCCGGTCGCTGATAATAGTAATAGCGATCGCTATCTGCGACCGCTACGGATTCTCGTCATTAGTATATATCAATCGATCACTTCTGTGATCATTGACGATCACGATCGATCGCCGAGAACAATTTCCTCCCAAAATTTGGTGGGAACATTTGGTATGATGATTAATCTATATCGTGACCACAGTCACGATCATTGATATGTCCACATCATTAAAAATTAGCGAACCGTCATGCGATTTCTTTGATGGCGATCACGATTCTTATAAACTTAATCAAAGTTCGAGAGTTATTTCGATATCTGTAGAAGAAAAAAAAAGAGGGAGAACAGATGAGAGGGAGAAGAGGGAGTAGGGGGAGAAGAGAAGAGGGGGTGCCGCCTTCACCACGAGCTATTGTGCCATTTTTTTCTACTTCATTACAAGTCCGAGTTGCACCATTACAACCTCAAAAGAAAGGTAAAAAAGTTCCAAATCTTAAGTTTAGTAATGTCCCCTCTATATATATCTTGTTTAATTTAGGGTTTCTTCTTTAGGTTTTTGTTCAACTATTGATGTTGTAATTGTTTATTGATTCTGATTTGGTTTTGTGAATGAAGATTTGGGTTTTTGTTAATTTATTGATTAATATGGAATTAATCAATTAGTGAATACTGTATTTGTGAATGTTTGATGTTTTAATAGTTGAGTTATCTGCAAAGTAAAGAAGACTGAGGGACCAACATTACCCTAACTTGTTTTAAAACTCGTGCAAAGAACGGGTAAATTTTATTTGTATATTTATTCTTTCTAAAACACTGCATTCAAAATTAATTTGCTCAAGTGTTTGTAAATAATTTTTGAAGGATTAAAAGGTTTCTATGTTTATTTAAAGATATTAGACTCTATTAGGAGTTTTGAAATGTGTAGACTTTTATATTATTTAGATTGTTTTAGATTTTTTGATATCACGTAGAAAAAAATGACTAATTTAATTAATTTGGAACTATTTAGTAGTTAAAAAAACTGAGATCTAAAGAGGCCCATGTGGGAGTTTTCTTTTGTTTCAACTTTTATATATTATATAGATGCATGATATGTTAAACTGATGAATTTGAGGGTAAAAGGAGTTCACCTAGTACACTAGGGATGGTAAGAATCTCTAGAATCTTACAAACAATGCACCAATATATTAGTTTCTTCCGTGTTTGTCAGGTCTATCACTCAATCTCACAATCACATCCTCGCACCAACTTGCCATCCATTACACTAGTCTTAAACAAAAAAATAATCACCATTCACATTCACTATAGCCTCACCTGATTTAACTAATGAATACACATATGATGTGAAATGTCCCCTTACCAATTGTGGGAACATGGGTCCTTTTAAAAAAGAGAGGTTGCCAAAATTAGGGGTGTATGTGTGTGTGTCTTCTTTAATATGGAATAGTTGATTCTGTGTATGGAGTTTGGGCTAAATAAGAAATTTGCTAAAATGACACTGATTAGTGCTTAATGGTATGCTAGTATAAGTGTTTTGGTAACTGAAATTTTGTAAAACCCCAACTTTTTGAATAAAGATAATTTTTTTATAAATATCATTTTTGAATATTATGGAGTGAAATTGATATAATGTTATAGTTGTGGGTAATATTTATAAATTTTTCAAAGTACGCAAGTTATTCGAGGAATATTCGTTTTAGTAGGGAATATTCGTACGACGGCACAATCATTGGTGGACCCCACAACGGAATTATTGTCGGATTGAGAAAACGACAAAAATATTTTTATGAAAATAACGGCGGAGGTTTTACAGATTAAAACTGTTGAACTACTTTCGGTAGTAAAGAAATAAGAATGTCGCATTGGTTGCATAAGAAAGACACAGTATTGATTATTGATGCTTACGTGAGAAGTCACTTAGTTTTGTTCAATTATTGTTATAGTAATTGTTGCATAGTATCTCACGTTATTTGATTCAATTATTGTCGATATTTTATATATTATTAAATCAATAATTGAGACGACAAAGTTATTAATATTATTATTTGCAATATTAACGATGTCTAGAAGTTCTATCAAGGAGAGGTTTGGTCACCTAATTGCGCGCCAATAGGGAGAAATCCTTATTGGAAAACCCCCTCTTTCCTGGGAACGACCCGGTCGATTAATATTTTGAATTATAGTAAAGGTGATAAATGGGAGAGGGCGTCCATCGTGAAGAAAAATTATGTCAAAGGCCAAGGACAAAGACGGCGCCCAACCATCGCTGGCACAGTGCAATTTCTGCTACCCCTACACACAGCTTATCAGTTATCCACCCTATCATACTCCTCGCCGATGTGTGAGAGAGCGATATGTCGGATCGTGATCTTCTTCAGATATTAGGCGGGCATCTGCGCCTCTCGAGTCTGATGAGTCAAGCGGGATGAGGCGATGGTAGAAGCAGCAACAGCAGCAGCAATAACAAAAGAACAGTAACGACGAAAGGTGTATATATATCGTTTGTTGTTTAGCTACATTATCTTATATGTTTATAGTCTCTGAGTCACTGTCTTACTTATATGTTTGACTACATTGTCTATTATTTAGCTTTCCCAAAGTAGTGCAAAGATCAACACATGTAACATATATGTTTTATTACTTTGTTAATTATGGATCCTAATTTGGATGATCCATGAAGAAGCGCTAGAGTTGTTTTTTAGATTTTTAAAGCCTTGTACTCTTTTAGATTCATTCTTTGGACAATTGTATTGGTTTATATGGATGTTTAGGATATCAATCGTATTGTGTTGGATGAATGTTTACAATTGTATTGTATTGGATGAATGTTTATTCATTAATGATCAATGTTTATTATATAGTAGTTATATCATGGATGGATGTTAATATGGATGCTTGTATATACTGCTGTGTTAGGATTGAAAGCCGGTACAAAGCAGGTTATTTTTGGGAAATCAATAAAACAGGCAAAATTTTAAATAAAAAAAACTATGATGATCATTGCGATCGCTAACACTGTATCAGCGATCGCGTCACCTTCTTGGAATCTAACGACCACTGCGGTCGCTATTACCGGTCATTGCCACGCAGTACGTCAATACCGACAAATGACTCAAAGATAATTCAAAATAGTAACGGATCGGTTCTTGATTGCGATTCGCTAATAATTTAATTCGCTATTGTTGGTCGTCGATGTCCTTCCGGTGACCAGATTATTCGTGACTAGTATCGCGGATCGTGACGCGTTGTCGATACCCATCTCATGATCGTATCGCGGTCGCCGATAAGCCTTTTTGTTGTAGTGCATTTCAAATTTTTCCGAATTTTTGAGGGTCAGAAAAAAATTACGAAACTTCAAATGGATTTTCACCCGCCATGCGGTAATCCACGTAGATAGATCATTTCCACAAATTAATAAAGAATGAATACAAAGGATCATTCACCATGCATGCGTAATCCACATAGATAGGTTATTCCAATGAATAATAAAGAATGGAATAATGTAAGAATTCACCACGCATGCGATGTAATCGCATGCAGACAAAGTTATTTCCAATGTAATAATAAAGAATGAAACCAAATGCGTAATACGTGCATGCATGTGATATTCCAATAGAATAATAAAGAATGGAATAACAATGAAATCACCAGGGCGATGCGATAGAGCATGCATAGACTTTATTCAATGTAATAATAAAGAATAAAATAACAGAAGAATTTCACCATGTATGTGGTACTTCGCATAGACAAGTTATTCCAACATAATAATAAAGAATGGAATAACAACCCTTACGAGTATTGAAAGAAAATAACTCTGTTCATGAATATGAAAGAATAATACCCTTTACCTCAAAAGAAAACTGGATACTGGAATAGTGAGGTAGCAGACTTCTCATCTTCTTTCTCTCTATAATTTCTCTCTATAATAATTGCTCTATAGCTTTAGTAAATTGGTGAAAAATAATGAAGGAATGAGCTTCTATTTATAAAAAAAATATAGTTTCAATAATTGCACATTTTGGGGCTCGAAATATTACAGTATAATACCTTCATCTTTTCCTTCATTTTTAATTTAGTCATCCAAGTATTATCAAACTTGCACTACCTCCCCTAATAGTAAATCATGTGACTCAATAGTAAATCATGTGACTCAATAGTTGTAAACATGTGAAGAAAATTAATTATAGTATAGTACCTTCATCTATACCTCCATTTTTAACTTAGTCATGCAAGTATTATCAATCTTGCACCAACTCCCCTAATAGTAAATCATGTGAATCAATAGTACACACATGTGAACACATAGTTATAAGCATGTGAATCAATAGCAACTAATTTCTCATTTATCCGATTAATTACCCACTTGGTCAATATAACTTCAAGACATCAATTATTATCGAAATAAATGTCGATTTTCACTAACACTAATAATTCCAACACAATAGAACTATCAATTTCATCTTTAATCAACACGAACTTATTCATCATTAATATTATAACTCACAATATTTAACAACCAAGTCATTCCTCAGAAAGAGGGCTTTCGATAAAATTTCTCTCTTATTGTCAAGGCCATGATTAGGCGACCAAACCTTTTCGATAGAACTTCTAGACATTGTTAATATTGCAAATAATAATATGAATAACTTTGTCGCCTCAATTATTGATTTCATAATATAACATATTATACTGAGAGAATATCTTTGTGACAATAATTGAATCGATAATATGAGAGATATGATGCGATAATTACTAGCAATAATTGAGTATAATGAGTCACTTTTACGTAAGCATCAATAATCATATATGTGTTATTATGCAACCACGCCAGTATCTTGATTTTTACTTTAGGGTAGTTCAGCGGTTTTAACGGTAATACTTTTAGCGTTATTTTTAATAAAAGATAAATCTGTCGTTTTCTAAATACGACAATACTTCTGTTGGGGGGTCCACCAATGATTATGCCATCGAACGAATATTCTCCCTGAAAAAAAATATTCCCCGATCAATCGAATATTCCCCGACACAACAAATAACAACTTGCTTACTTTGTAAAATTTTCAAATATCACCCTTAACTTTAATCCTTTCTCAATTTAACCATTTACTAAATAACATAATAATTATAAGAAAATTGAATACTTTCATTTCATAAAATTCGGGGTCTTACAAATATCGTGTGCTATTATGGAACCACGCGTATTATTGTTGTAAAATCCCAAATTTTACGAATAAAGATTTAATTTTCTCGAAATATTTTTTTTTTCAAAATTATAGTGTGGATTTGAGATAATGTTATAGTTGTGGGTAATATTTAGAAATTTTGAAAAGTATGCAAGTTTTTATATAATATTCGATTGATTGGGAAATATTATTTTTGTTAGGAAATATCCGTACGACGGTACAATCATTGGTGGACCCCTATAACTAATTATCATTTGATTGAGAAAACGCATAAAAATATTTTTATAAAAATAACTATAAAGTTTTATCGTTAACTATCAAAAACCCGTTGTTAAAGTATAGTAATACGCGGGTCGCATAAGAAATATTACCAGATTGATTATTGATGCTTACGTGAGAAGTCACCTCGGTTTTGTTCAATTATTTCTACGAGAATTGTTGCATAGTATCTCACGTTATTTGATTCAATTATTGTCGATATTTTATATATTATTAAATCAATAATTGAGACGACACAATTATTAATATTATTATTTGCAATATTAACGTAAGTCTAGAAGTTCTGTCAAGGAGAGGTTTGGTCACCTAATTGCGCGCCATCAGGAGAAATTCTTATTGAAAGCCTCTCTTCCCAGTGAACGAATTCGGTCGATTAATAGTGTGAATTATAATAATGATGATGAGTTTTGTTTTATTATTATTATAAATGTAATTAAACAGAATTTTTTTTATATAAAATAGAATACTTTTTATAAAGTTTTATTTTATTTGATTATAAATAGAATATAATATATTTTATTATGCATAGTGTTTTGATAAGTGCTGCGATAGTGTTTGCAGATAGTAAAATCTTTTTATATAAAAGCAGAATACTTTTATAAAGTTATTTGTTTTATTAGATTATAAATAGAATATATTATATTTTATTATGCATAATATTTGTATAAGTACTCGTGATAGTATTTCAGATAGTAAAATCTTTTTATATAAAAATGTAATACTTTTATAAAGTTATTTATTTTATTAGATTTTAAATAAAATATATAAATATATATATATATTTTTTATAAATAGAATATATTATATTTTATTGCATAGTATCATTTCTATTCTCCTATAAATAGGATGCTTCGTTAGAATTGAAAACACACCGTAAATTGAGAATTCTTCTTCTATAATCTTGAGCGTATTTCTTTAGAGTTTTAAGAAGCTTTGAGCATAGAAAAGCAAGATAAGTTTTCTTCAAGAATATCCTCGCCCTACCAGTCGAAATACTCTTCTTTCTAAGGTAAGGGGTATTATTTCTTTCGTATTCATGAAGAGAATTATTTTCTTTCAATACTCGTAAGGGGTATTATTTCTTTCGTATTCATGAAGAGAGCTTCTGTTATTTCATTCTTTATTATTATGTTGGAATAACCTGACTATGCAAAGTACCGCATACACGGTAAAATTCTTCTGTTATTCCATTCGTTATTATTATGTTGGAATAACATTACTATGCGAAGTACCGCATACATGGTAAAATTCTTCTGTTATTCCATTCTTTATTATTACATTTGGAATATCCCGTCATGCATGCGTATTACGCATTTGATTCTGTTCCATTATTTATTATTCTCGTTGGAATAACTCGTATCATGCCAAGTACCGCATATATGGTGAATTTGTTGTTATTCCATTCTTTATTATTCATTGAATATATCACATGCATGCGGATTACGTATGACCTGGTTCTATTCTTTATTATTCTGTTGGGAATAACCTGTATGTGAGGTCTATCACATGCCTGATGAATTCTTCTGTTATTCCATTCTTTATTATTCTGTTGGAATAACCTGTCTATGTGGATTACCGCATGCATGGTGAATGATCCTTTGTATTCATTCCTTATTAAATTGTGGAAAAGATCTGTCTACGTGGATTACCGCATGACGGGCAAAAATCCATTTGCGGTTTCATATATTCTATTATACTCTGTTGGTTAAAGTTTTGGCTTCTATACTCCATGAAATTAGTAGAATATCCTGGATATTTGCGCTTCATCCAAAGTATCTTTTCATAAAAATATTCTTTCCGAGCATTCTTGAATTTTACTACACAAAAAAGATTATCGTGTTGATAATTTGGACGCAATTGATTTCGAGGATAAATTAACTTATAAATCTTTAAAATTTATTCTTGAACTTGTTTTATTGAATTATTATGTCATTGTCATCATCCTCATGCTTATATTGTGATGAAAGTCATCTTTAGCTTACGTGCATAGATGGACTTGGTATGATTATGACCGAGGATTATTCGGTATAATCATGACCGTAATGTTATAAATGATGTGGTAAAAGTCCTCGGTGGCTTGTCAGTAGTGCATTGATGGACGCTTTTTGGTATGATTATGACCAGGATTATTATTAGGTATAGTCATGACCATTGATGATTTAATGAATATCATTGGCCCATAGTGCAGGGATGACTCGATGATGTGGTTTATTTATTAAGCTGAGTCTCAGCGATAAAAATTGATGAAAGCATTTTAAATCATAGAAGATAGTAGATATAATGCTCTACTTGACTCAGTGGCCTGTAGTGCATTAATGGATTACTTATTCTGATGCAGTTAAACTTGATGTCTATTGTATTTTATCAGTTTAACATTGTTGAAGACTAATGATAATTTATTCTGCATTATCTTAGTCATAATATTTCTTACTGGGCTAGTTCAACTCACCCTTTTGCTTTCATTGTTCTCTTCAGGAAATGAGAACGTAGCCGGGACTAGTCAGGTATGCAATTCATTGGTCGCTAGTTCAGAGGCTTTATGCAATTCATTCAACATCAGGTAAGAGAGACTCCTGTTCAAAATATAGGTGGAAATAATGGCAACCCACGGTCGGTCACCTCTAAGCAGTTCAAGGAGCTAGGACCACCGGAGTTTTTTGGGAAAACCAGAACCACTTAAGGCAGAGACGTGGATAAAGCAGATCACCAAGATATTTGATGTCTAGGAATGCTCAGAGGAGCAAAAGGTTCCATTCGCCACCTTTATGTTACGTGAAGAAGCAGATCATTGGTGGGAATCAGAAACGCATTCCGACTGGACGACTTCAAGATGACTTGGGAAAAGTTTCAAGAATTGTTCAACGACAAGTAATTTCCCGAAAGTATTCGTCACATGAAAGAGGTAGAGTTCATTAAGCAGGAGCAAAACAATATGATCGTGTCGCAATACGAAGCCAAGTTTGCCGAGTTGTCCCTGTTTGCGTCCCATTTGGTTGATAATGAGGAGAGAATGACGTGAATGTTACTAAGAGGTTTGAAACCCGAGATACGTCAATATCTTATCTCTCATAAACTGTGTTTGTATTCAAATGTTTTTAATAGGGCTCAGTTATTGGAGCACGATAATGAGTCAACCCAACCAAAAGAGAGAAGCCGGCAAAATGATAATACAAGTGATAGCAATCATCGAAGCGGTGACAATAAGCGTAGAGGGAATCAACATGCCAGAAATGGTAACCACTTCAGTGGGAATCATGGTCAAAAAAATAAGAATGGTCATTTCAAGAAGAGGAGATTCAACAATGATGGAAAGACGTCAGCATCAGCACCTGTTGTTAAGGAAGGAGAACGACCACTGATCGTATGTTACAAATGTGGAGGGAACGGACACATCAGTCCAAATTGTACACAGCAGTCCAAAGCGTGTTTCAATTGTGGAAGAGAAGGTCGCCTAGACCGATTTTGTCGTGCATCAAAATCAAGTCCAGCTAGGACGGTGGCACCAAATAAGGCGGATACGGACAAAACAAAGTCGGTGGTTTCAGGAAGAGCGTTTTTCGTGACTTCACAAAAAGCGAGTAACCCAAACGAAGTTAGCACGTGTTAGTTAATTATAAATTCTTGCGAAGTCTATAACTTATTAGATACCAGTTCTACCCATTCTTTTATCTCTCTTGCTTGCGCTTAACATTTAAATTTGACTCCGGAGAGATTAGATTTTGACTTATTGGTTGAAACTTGGTTAGGAGAAACCTTCGTTACCTCCACTGTTTATAAGTCTTGTTTGATTCAAATCGACACTTTCACGTTACCTGTCGATCTTATCTCTTTGAAAATACTTGTCTTTGATGTAATTTTAGGAATCGATTGGCTAACTACTCATCATGGAAGAGCAAACGTGGTAGCTGACGTGTTGAGTAGAAGATTATATGCATTTACGAGTGCGATGTTGTTAACACAAAAACCCATTTCGTATAAACTTACAAATGATGAAGATAGAGTTAAAGACTCTAGAGACCCACGTGAAGATAACGAATATACGAGTAGAATCGACTTTAATCGATAAAGTTAAAGCCGCTCAAGCTACACACCCGAATCTGATGAATGTGAAGAAGAAGGTTCAAGAAGGCGTTATCTCAACCCTCGATTTAATTGGCCCATTTGAAATACTTGATCGAGTAGGAACTGTGGCCTATAGACTCGTTTTACCGCCAAATATATCGCGTGTTCATAACATTTTTCACGTATTGATGTTACAAAAATATGTGGATGACCCGAACCAAGTTATTAAATTAGAACTAGACGAGATAGCATGAGATTTAACGTATGAGGAGATACGTGTTAAAATCTTGGATAAGAAGGATCGTATTCAACACTCAAAGGTTATACCTCAAGAGTTAGAATCTGAAATGAAATCAAGGTATCCTCATCTCTTCGGCATACCAGGTACGTACATAAATTTCGAGGGCAAAATTTCATAAGGAGGGGAGATTGTGAGACCCCAAATTTTATGAATAAAGATTCTAATTTCTCGAAATATTTTTTAAAATATTATGGTGTGGATTTGATATAATGTTATAGTTATGGGTAATATTTATAAATTTTGCAAAGTAAGCAAGTGGTTATATAATATTCGATTGGTCGGGGAATATTCGTTTTAATAGGGAATATTCGTACGACGGCACAATCATTGGTGGACCCCACAATGGAAGTATTTTCGTAGTTAAAAAATGACATAATTATCTTTTTATAAAAATAACGACGAAAGTGTTACCGTTAAAACTGTTGAACTACCCGGTAGTAAAAGTACAATAATACGCGTGGTTGCATAGTAGCACACTGTATTGGTTATTGATGCTTACGTGAGAATTCACTCAGTTATACTCAATTATTGCTATAGTAATTATTGCATCATATCTCTCATATTATTGATTCGATTATTGTCATAGTATCATCTGCATTATATGATATATTATTAAATCAATAATTGAGACGACAAAGTTATTCATATTATTAAATTGCATTATTTACAATGTCTAGAAGTTCTGCCAATGAGAGGTTTGGTCACCTAATTGCGTGCCAATAGGAAGAAATCCTTATTGGAAAGCCCCCTCTTTTCTGGGAACGACCTGGTTGTTAAATATTGTGAGTTATAATATTAATGATGAATTAAGTTCGTGTTGATTAAAGATGAATTTGATAGTTCCATTGCGTTGGGATTATTCGTGTTAGTGGAAATTGACATCTATTCCGATGATAATTGATGTCTGGGGGTTATATTGATAAATCGGGTAATTAATCGGATAAATGAGCAATTAATTGCTACTAATTCACATGCTTATATAACTATTTGTTCACATGTGTGTACTATTGATTCACATTATTTACTATTAGGGGAGTTAGTGCAAGATTGATAATACTTGCATAACTAAGTTAAAGATGGAGGTATAGATGGAGGTACTATACTGTAATTCGTATTTTCACATGATTATAACTATTGAATCACATGATTGAACTATTGATTCACATTATTTACTATTAGGGTAGGTGGTGCAAGTTTGATAATACTTGTAGGACTAAATTAAAAATGAAAGAAAAGTTGGAGGTATTGTACTGTAATATTTCGAGCCCCAAAACGTGCAATTATCGAAACTATATTTTTCTCTATAAATAGAAGTTCATTTCTTCATTATTCTTCACCAATTCACTCAAGCTATAGAGCATTTATTATAGAGAAAAATTATAGAGAGAAAAAAGAAGAGAAGCCTGCTACGTCACTATTCCAGTATCCAGTTTCTTCTGAGGTAATGGGTATTATTCTTTCGTATTCATGAAGAGAATTATTTCCTTTCAATACTCGTAAGAGTTGTTATTCCATTCTTCATTATTATGTTGGAATAATCTGTTTATGCGAAGTACAACATACATGGTGAAATTCTTTTATTATTCCGTTCTTTATTATTTTGTCTGAATATGCTGTCTATGCGTTTACGCTGGACCTGGTTTCATCATTTATTATTCTATCGGAATATCCTGTCTATGCGTTTACGTCGGAACTGGTTCCATTATTTATTATTTTGTCGGAATATCCTGTCGGTGCGTTTACGCATGACCTGGTTCCATTATTTATTATTCTGTTGGGAATAACCTGTCTGTGCGATTTATCGCATGCATGGTGAATTCTTCTGTTATTCTATTCTTTATTATTTTGTTGGAATAACCTGTCTATGTGGATTACCACATGCATAGTGAATGATCCTTTGTATTTCATTCCTTATTAAATTGTGGAAATGATCTGTTTATGTAGATTATGATGAAAGTCATAATAAAAGTATTAGACTGATGAAAATCACGGGTATATGTAGTATTATTAAGTGTTATGATGAGTTATGTTGGTTATTATGTGAAAACATGAAAGATTCTTAGAAATCACAAAGGGTTGAAAAATCAGATTTTGGTAAAAATGAAACATGAAATTCAATTGACCATATCTCCTATTATATTTTGAATTTTTGAGTGTGGTCAAGTTTTAGAGTTAGATCTATGAGTTTTCTAACTTATCCAAGTGGAATCTGTGACGCCCCCAAAATAGGTATACATCACCCATTCTGAGTTGTCAATACATGGTACAAAAACAACTACAACTTTATTATTACAACAGTAAAACTGTGAGTTTGAATACAAATATTATCTTCTAGACAATATCTATACTCAAATAAATTCTCATCACATTTATTGATACATTATTTTACAAAAATAGTGAGGACTACTAAACAACTCTCTCTAGAACTTTCATTCCATACCTCGAACTGCACTTTTATATTCTCGCCTCCCGAGAAGAAAAATGGAACAAAAAGGAAAAGGGTGAGCTCAACTAGCCCAAGAAGAATATTATGACTAAGATAATATACAACAAATTATCGTTAGTCTTCAATAGGAAAAATCTAATATAATACAATAGACAACAAATTTTAAATCAATATTCGCAATGGAAATAATAATTCTTTAGAAGAGTTAAGTAGAGAATGCAAACTACTATCTTCTATGTATGAATTTAAAAGTTCATCGCTCATCTTTTATCCCCGTAACATCAATCAATATATATACGGAATCAAATATTCATCTTTGCACTCACAGCCAAAGATATTCATCATTGGTCATGTTCTTCTAAACACTGCTCATCTTTGCACTACGGCCAAAGATATTCTTCAGAAATCATTCATCTTTGCCTTCTAAAGCCAAAGATATTCCATAATATCATCATTTAAGACCAAGATGATGAAAATATTTTTAAAGAAACGAATCCAATTGAAATAAAATGACAAGGATTAAGGATTAAGGATTCAGTACTTTGTTTTATCCACGTCAAAAATACCTCAAAAATAATCACAAGTGGTGTAAAATTCAAGAATGATCAAAACATGGATACAATCAAAGATAGTATCCGAATAGATATTTTGGACAAAAAGAAGAAATTTAATTTTTCAATGAATAGTCAGATACGTGAATAGTGCCGTATACGTGAATAAGAATCAGACACCAAAAGATAGAAATTTCCCAAATAAACATCTTCACGCTTTCATGAATAGTACTCGTAAATAAGAACTTCGTGAATAGTAACTCATGAATAGTAACTCGTGAATAGTAACTTCATGAATAGTAACCCGACAAGAAAAAGTTCCAAATTTGATAAAAGTTCCAACCAATATTTCAAAGATAATGATATTGAAGAAATAATATCATTTGAGAAGAAAATAACATCCCTTACCTCGAAGATTAGATTACTAAATTGGAATCTAGGGTATATCTTTGTCAAGGAACTTGCAATCGCCTAACAATACTCAAAGTATACCCAAAATACTCACAAGAATACGCCGATAATATAGAGAGAAAACTTCAGTTTTCGGTGTGATTTTCAATTCTAACCTAAGCACCTATTTATAAGAAAATGCTTAGTAACACCAAAGCGTAAAATTTAATAAAATATTAATATATATTATAAATTTCCTTAGCCCATCTTTGAAGATCTGATTTCAGCAATTAATATCACATGTTATCCCACTTAAATGCAAAAAAACGTTTTCTTTAAAATAATAATTAAAACTTCCAAAAATCAATTATTTTGAACTTCTAACTTCAATAATTCACAATAAATAGCTAGCCCTTTTATCGTAAAATTCAAATCACACGAGTTTTTATAGGAAATTCAATTCTCTACAACTGCATAGAAGAAAGTTTTTCCAATTCCAAATGTAAATTGATCGAAATCCACAAACGGCAATTTTACGGCTATAATCAAATTTCGATTCAATAAATGGGGTCCAACCGACATGTTTAACATGTTTTAAACATTTATTGCAACAAAAATACTCTTCCTCCTCAGATACTCATATATCCCACATTCGTTGTAAAAATATCACCATTATTATATTATTAAAATATAATAATATATTTAAATGAATTATTTTATCGAAAAAGATAAAATTTCAATTTTCAACAATTGTCACATTAAAATTTTCTCCATCTATATCCACATAAAATCAATATTTTCTCATCATATGAATCAATAATTAATTATTCACAAATAATATTCTGAGAATCACAATATCGACAACCAGCAGGTTCAGGAAAGTGGGGGCTTTCCAATAAGAATTTCTCCTTACATTGCCAAGCAATTAGGTGACCAAACCTCTCCTTAGATGAACTTTCTAGACATTGCCAATAATGTTATCTAATAATATTATTCAGGATAATATGAATTATTACTCGATAATGAAAAATACCGTGTAATGACAATTATCAAACAACAAAGAATATAAAATATCAACGCAAAGATTTATTAAATCAATAAAATCTTCGAGCAAGAATTATCAGTAACCATTATCGAGAGTAGTGCCTTCTTACGTAAGAATCAATAATTGGTGCAATACTGGTATCTTCTGTGTTTTTTAACCACCGAGTATTTTAACAAGATTAACTGTGAATAACTATCACTGTTATTTTTAAACAACTTATATTTGTCGTTTTCTTCATCCAATCGCTTTTTCCGTTATGGGGCCCACAAAAAGATCAAGTCATTGTCGCATTTAATATTCCCGACAAAGAAGAATATTCCACACCACCAAACGAATATTCAAACAACAATGAATATTTTATAACCACTTGCTTATTTTGAAATATTTGAGTATTTTACCCTAACTATCCACATTAATCAAATCAACCCTTACTATTTCAAAATAATAAATAGAAAATTAAATTTCATTAATAATAAGTTGGGGTCTTACAACCTCCCTCCTTATGAAATTTCGTCCTCGAAATTGGACGTCATCGCACAGTGTTTCAAAAGGTGAGGATACCTCGCTTTCATTTCCGTTTCCAATTCCCCGGTCATTTCCTCTATAGCATGATTCCTCCACAAAACTTTAACTTGTGGTATGACCTTTCATGGCGTAGGACATGCTCCTTCCTATCCAAGATCTTGACAGTACCTGCCTCCTCATACGTTAAGTCTTGGCTATCTCGTCCGGTTCTAACTCTATAACGTGGTTCGGGTCTTTCACATATTTACTTAAGCATGATATGTAAAACACATTATGAACACGAGACATACTTCGGAGGTAACGCGAGTCTATAGGCTACATTTCTACTCGGTCAAGAATTTGAAATGGACCAATAAATCGTGGATTGAGCTTTCTCTCTTCCCAAATCTTGTAACTCCCTTCCATGGAGCAACTCGCAACAATACATGATCCCTATACTAAATTCCACGCCTTTCGATGAAGATCCGCATAACTCTTTTGTCGATCTTGTGCCGTTTGTATACGTTGTCGAATCATTTGGATCTTTTTCGTGAGTCATATCGCATTCAACTCGGGTTCCAACGGTGTTGCTTCACCCACCTCGTCCCAACATACCGGAGAGCGACACTTTCGTCCATATAATGCTTCAAATGGAGCCACACCTATACTTGCCTCGATAAGCTGTTGTTGTAGGAGAATTCCACCAATGGTAAATACTTATCCCAACTTCCCTTGAAGTCTCAGGACATGAGTCTTAATAGATCTTCAAGAGTTTGAATAGTCCTCTCTCGATTGTTCGTCTGGTTTGAGGATGGTATCGCCGAATCAATCAGAACTGCGTTTCTATAGCTTTTTGCAAGCTAACCCAAAATCTTGAAGTGAATCTTGGGTCATGATCCGAAACTATGGATACAGCATGCCATGCAACCCTCACAATCTTATTCACGCACATACTAGCAAGATGTTCAAGGAATAAGTCTCCGTATCGGCAAGAAATGAAGAGACTTGGTTAATCTATCAACAATAACCCAAATAACATTGATGCCTTGAGAAACCGTAGGAAGACCCGTAACGTAAATCCATGGTAATGTGTTCCCACTTCCATTTGGAATCTCAAGTGGTTGCAACGGACCCTTAGGTACTAGATGCTCTGCGCTTTTACACGTTGACAAGTTAAACACATTGAGATAAACTTTGCAATCTCTCTCTCTTCATATTGTTCCACCAAAATGTATGTCGAAGATCACGATACATTTTAGTACTTCCAGGATGGATTGCAAATGGTGTATTGTGTGCTCCATCATAATCTTGTACTTCAAATCGAGTCGTTAGGGACACAAAGTCCGAAGTGGACTCAAGTATTCCTTCTTCATCTATTCTCGCTTAGAAATAGCTCCTTCTTGTACTTTCTTCTTCATACGCATCACCCTCAAGGGCCGGTGGCTTGAGCAACCTTAACTTTTCTATTAAAGTTGGCTCTATATTATACTTGACATCATCGCACTCATCCCCGTGATATGATCTTCTACTCAACGGCGTCGCCTACCACGTTAAACTTTACCGGGATGGTATTGAATAGTGTGGTCGTAGTCTTTCAATAGCTCGAGCCAACGTCACCGTCGCATGTTGAGTTCTTTTTGAGTGAAGAAATATTTAAGGCTTTTATGGTGCGAATATATCTCCACTTTCTCCCCATATAGATAGTGCCTCCATATCTTTAGCATGAAAAACGATCACGCTAACTCTAGATCATGAGTAGGATAATTCCTCTCATACTCTTTAAGTTGTCGCGAGGCATAGGCTATGACTTTCCCACGTTGCATGAGAACACATCCTAACCCTTTGCCTGAAGCATCGATGTAGATAACAAATCCATCCGAACCAGATGGTATTGTTAGAACAGGTGCCGAAATAAGTCTCCTCTTAAGCTCTTAGAAACTTTTCTCGCATTCTTTGCTCCAAACGAATTTTGTATCCTTCCGAGTTAGCCGAGTTAATGGAGTAGCGATTCGAGAAAACCCTTCCACGAATATCCGATAATAACCAGCTAAGCCCAAAAAGCTACGTACTTCGATCACCGACTTCGGTTGCTCCCAACTTTGTATTCCTTCAATCTTCGTCGGGTCCACGGATACTCCATATTTCGACACCACATGCCCAAGGAATGCTACTTCCTCAAGCCAGAACTCGCATTTCTTCAATTTGGCATATAGTTTATTTTCACGAAGCCTTTGGAGTACCAGCTTCAAATGGTGCTCATGATCTTCATGACTTTTGTAATATATGAGGATGTCATCAATAAAGACAACAACGAATTGATCCAAATATTCCTTGAATACTCGGTTCATCATATCCATGAAAGCCATAGGAGCATTAGTCAATCCGAAAGACATGACTAAGAATTCATAATGCCCGTGATCAGTTCTAAAGGCGGTCTTTGGAATATCCTCGATTCTAATCTTCATTGATGATATCCGAACGAAGATCGATTTTTGAAAAGAATTGTGCCCTTGCAATTTGGTCAAACAAGTCATCAATACGAGGTAGAGGATACCTATTCTTGATGGTGACATGGTTCAATTCAGATAGTCAATACAAAGTCGCATACTCCGTCTTTCTTCTTTCTGAATAAAACAGGAGCACCCCAAGGAGATGTACTGGGGACGAATGAAACCGATGTCCAACAATTCTTGTAGTTGGACCTTTAACTCCTGAAGTTCAATAGGAGCCATTCGATATGGGGTTTTAGAAATGGGCTTTGTATCGGTTCAAGATCAATAAAGAATTCAACTTCACGTTCGGGGTAGGAAGGGAAGTTCTTCTTGAAATACGTCGGGAAAGTCAATAACAACATGAATATTATTCAAATTTGACGTGTCTTTATTCAAATCCATAACATGGGCTAAGAAAGCTTGACATCCGCTTTTCAATAAACGAATAGCTTTATGATTAGATATGACGGTGATTGATTTTAATGGTTTAGTTGCTTGAATCGCATACAGTTGAGTTGATTAGGAATATGAAAAGTAATAACCTTATTTAAAATAATCAATTTTAGTATGATGAGTAGTTAACCAATCAATCCCTAAATTCACATCAAAAGCAAGTATCTTTAAAGAGATAAGGTCAACGGTGTAAGGTGATGGTGCCAACTTGAATCAAACAAGATTTATAAGCAGTGGATGTGATGAAAGTTTCTCTAACGGAGTTTCCACAGATAAAGTCAAAGTCTAATTTCTCCGAGTCAAGTTTAAGCGTTGAGCACATGCAGGAGAGATAAATGAATGGGTAGTAGACCAGATCAAGTAAGGTATAAACTTCGCAAGAATTTATGATTAGCTTACCCGTGATCACCTCGTTTGGGTTCCTCGCATTTTGACGATCCACAACAAACGCTTCTTCGAGAACCGATTGACTTTGATTTTTTCGGGACAATCTTTTGAATCACCGTCCCATTGAACTAAGTTTCGCCACCAGTATAATCCCGAGCGATATGTCCTTCCTTTCCATAATTATAGCATACCTTGAGCTGTCAGGGCGCTTTGGTGATATGTCCCCTTTTTCGCGATTTGTAGCATATATGATGGTGGTCGTTCTCCTCCCTTAGAACCGATTCTTTAAGACCAGACATTGTCGTCTTCACATGGTCGTTGTTAAATCTCCTCTTTTAAAATCTCCTCGACTCGCTTCTTCTATTTTCATGGCCATGATTACCACCGGAGTAGTTACCATTTTTGTTAAATTCTGCTTTCTTTCTCATTGGTTATCATTATTCGCTGATCGCTATCTCTACGATACGATTAAGTTTATGGTCCCTCGGTTGAACATACTCGTTATCTCGCTCTAACAATTGAGCCACATTAACAATATCCGAATAGAGAGAAAATTTATGAGAAATGAGATATTGTCGATGCGTATCTGGGGTTTCAAACCTCTCGAAACATCCGCCATCATCGTTCCTCATTCTCCACCAAATGAGGTGCAAACACGGATAACTCGCAAACTCGCCTCGATCGAGACACCGTCATGTTGTTTTGTTCTAATCGATGAACTCCACTTCCTTCATATAACGAACACTTTCGGGAAAGTATTTGTCATTAAATAGTTTCAAACGTCTCCCAAGACACATCCGAGTGAAAATACGGATGGTACGCTTCACGACTCCCACCAAAGAATCCGCTTCGCCACGGAACATAAAGGTGGCGAATGGAACCTTCTGTTCTCCGTGAATCCCAAGACATCGAATATCTTGGTAATTTGCTTGACCCATGTTTCCGCCGTGATCGGATCCGCTTTCCCTTAAATTCACAGTGGTCCCAACTCTTTTTGGCTGCTTGTTGTGACAACCCGTGAATTGTTATCATTTCCTCCTGTATTTTGAACACGAGTCTCCCTCGTCTGATTTTGCATGAACTGCAAAAAGCTTCTAAACATCCCCTCGTTCATCATCTGCTCAGTGGTGTTGTTCACGGGAGGAACATTGCCAATTTGTTACGCGTTCTCCTCGTTGGTGAGTACAAAGGCGTCCACGGTCTCATTTCCATTGTTAATATTCTCGGTCAACATTCTCAAATCATCATCATAAAACAAGGGTTAATTTAGGAAATCAATATATCACATAATATCCCTATATCTCGACCAACTAACAAATAAGCTTAGGTAGGTAGGATACACTAAAGCGAAGGATTTTCGTCTCTCCCTCCTAGTTCTATTCCCCGATCTCCATGGAGATCATATCCTAAACTCCGATACCAACCGTGGACGCCCCCAAAATAGGTATACATCACCCATTCGAGTTGTCAATACATGGTACAAAAACAACTACAACTTTATTATTACAATGAGAAAGCTGTGAGTTTGAATACAAATATTATCTTCAGGACAATATCTATACTCAAATAAATCCTCATCACATTTATTGATACATTATTTTACAAAATGGTGAGGACTACTAAACAACTCTCTCTAGAACTTTCATTCCATACCCCGACTGCGTACTACTCGCTTATATTCTCGTCTCACGAGAAGAAAAATGGAACAAAAAAGGAAAAGGGTGAGCTCAACTAGCCCAAAGAAGAATATTATGACTAAGATAATATACAACAAATTATCGTTAGTCTTCAACGAGGAAAAATCTAATAGAATACAATAGACAACAAATTTTAAATCAATATTCATGAATGAAATAATAATTCATTAGAAGAGTTAAGTAGAGAATGCAAACTACTATCTTCTATGTATGAATTTAAAAGTACATAAATCTATCTTTTATCCCCGTAACATCAATCAATATATATCTCGAATCAAATATTCATCTTTTTACTCTGAGCCAAAGATATTCATCGATTGGTCATGTTCATCTAAACACTGTTCATCTTTTGCACTACGGCCAAAGATATTCTTCAGAAATCATTCATCTTTGCACTACAAGCCAAAGATATTCCATAATATCATCATTTAAGGCGAAGATGATGAAAAATATTTTTAAAGAAACGAATCCAAAGGAAACAAAATGACAAGGATTAAGGATTAAGGATTTGTACTTTGTTTTATCCACGTCCAAAAATACCTCAAAAATAATCACAAAGTGGTGTAAAATTCAAGAATGATCAAAACATGGATACAATCAAAGCTAGTATCCGAATAGATATTTTGGACAAAAGAAGAAATTTCATTTTAAATTGAATAGTGCCGACAGTATCGTGAATAGTAACTCAGACACCAAAAGATAGAAATTTCCCAAATAAACATCTTCACGCTTCATGAATAGTACTCGTGAATAGTAATTTCGTGAATAGTAACTCATGAATAGTAACTTCGTGAATAGTAACTCATGAATAAGTAACCCGACAAGAAAAAGTTCCAAATTTGATAAAAGTTCCAACCAATATTTCAAAGATAATGATATTGAAGAAATAATATCATTTGAGAAGAAAATAACATCCCTTACCTCGAAAGATTAGTACTTTAAATAGGAATAAGGGTATAGTCTTTGAAGGAACTTGCAATGAATCTAACAATACTCAAAGTATACTCAAAATACTCACAAGAATACGCTCGATAATATAGAGAGAAAACTTGATTTCGGTGTGATTTTCAATTCTAACCCAAGACCCTATTTATAGGAAAATGCTTAGAACATTCAAAGCGAAAATTTAATAAAATATTAATATATATTATAAATTTCCTTAGCCCATCTTTGAAGATCTGATTTCAGCAATTAATATCACATGTTATCCCACTTAAATGCAAAAAACGTTTTCTTTAAAATAATAATTAAAACTTCCAAAATCAATTATTTTGAACTTCTAACTTCAATAATTCACAATAAATAGCTAGCTCTTTTATCGGAAAATTGAATCTCGCGTGTTTTTATAGGAAATTCAATTCTCTACAACTTTGCAGAAGAAAGTTTTCCGAATTCCAAATGAAATTGACCGAAATCCATAAACCAGGCGATTTTACTGTTTATAATCAAATTTCGATCAATAAATGGGGTCCACCGAGCATGTTTAACATGTTTTAAACATTTATTGCAACAAAAATACTCTTCCTCCTCGTATACTCATATATCCCACATTCGTTGTAAAAATATCACCATTATTATATTATTAAAATATAATAATATATTTAAATGAATTATTTTATCGAGAAAAAGATAAAATTTTAATTTTCAACAATTGTCACATTAAAATTTTCTCCATCTATATCCACATAAAATCAATATTTTCTTCATCATATGAATCAATAATTAATTATTCATAAATAATATTACGTAATCTGATATTGACAACTGTGCGGTTCCAGAGAAGGGGCTTTCCAATAAGAATTTCTCCTTCTTGGCGCCGCAATTAGGTGACCAAACCTCTCCTTAGATGTAACTGCCTAGATATTGCCAATAATGTTATCTAATAATATTATTCGAGATAATATGAATTATTGCTTCGATAATGAAAAAAATATTGTGTAATGACAATTATCAAAAACAAAGAATATAAAATATCAACACAAAGAATTATTAAATCAATAAAATATTGAGCGGTAATTATCGTAACCATTATTGAGTAGTGCCTTTACGTAAGAATCAATAATTGGTGCAATACCGTGCATCTCTTGTGTTTTAACCACCGAGTATTTTAACAAGATTAATCAGTAATAACTACGTTGTTATTTTTAAACAACTTATATTTGTCGTTTTCTTCATCCAATCGCTTTCGTTATGGGCCCACAAAAGATCATGGCAGTAAATTGCATTTAATATTCCCCGACAAAGAAGAATATTCCACGACCAAACGAATATTCCCAAACAACAATGAATATTTTATAACCACTTGCTTATTTTGAAATATTTGCGTATTTTACCCCTAACTATCCACATTAATCAAATCAACCCTTACTATTTCAAAATAATAAATAGAGAAAATTAAATTTCATTAATAATAAGTTGAGGTCTTACAGAATCACTGGAAAAGGTGTTGTAGATTTTCGTGTGGACTGATTTTAGCAAATGAGTCAAAAACTGCAAAGTACCAAAAAGCTACTGCCCAAAAATTTAAAAGGACATTTTCGAGCACTTAATTTGTGAGAAAAATTCCGGCCTTTTGGGACATGGAAATATATGGTATAAAGTACCTCCTCTCCAAAAATGAGCTCATTTTGACTTAAAATGAGCAAGTTATGACTATTTCAATATTTAGGTTTTTCCGACAAAAAACGCTATAACCGGAGTTCTATAACTCCGATGACCATGAAATTTAAACTGGAAGCTCATATTAACATGTGTAAGATCCTGCCAAGATTTGGAAATTTCTGGAGTTAAACTTGAGGTAGCTAATTTCTTAAGGAATTTATTAGAAATTAATTTTTGAAAAATAGTAAATGAATTTTAAAAATTTCGAAAAAAATATATGTTCAATATGGGACTATATTCTGCAAAATCCCAGAAATGAAATATTTTTGGGACTGATTTGGTATTTTTCATGAAAATAATCTAGATATGAGTAAATGAGTTAAATATGTTACGTGAAGTAACAAAATTGGAAAATAGGATTTTATGGCTTAGGAATCCTATATAGGGTATATGCAGATTTTTGATAAATGATTTGATCATTGGTGATGAAATTTTATGAGTATGGCATTTTTGAATGATTATATGCATTATTTGGTAAAGTGTAAACAATTGAAATAAATTGTTTATAAGTTTAAGAAGTGATTAGAATATTGTTATAATATTAACAATATTAGATTATGAATTTATTAAGTGATTGATAATATTTGGATAAATTTAAAGTCATTAATATTTATCCATATTTTTTGTTTGATTAATGCTTATATCATTGTCATCATTCTCATGCTTATATTGTGATGAAAGTCATCTTTGGCTTATGTGCATAGATGGACATGGTGTGATTATGACCAGAGATTATTCGGTGTAATCAGAACCGTAATGTGACGAATGATGTGATAAAAATCCTCAGTGGCCTGTAGTGCATTGATGGACAGTTTGTGGTATGATTATGACCAGGGATTATTCGGTATAGTCATAATCATTGATGATTTAATGAATATCTTTGGCCCGTAGTGCAGGGGTGATTCAATGATGTGGTTTATTTATTAAGCTGAGTCTCAGCGATAAAAATTGATGAAAACATTTTAAATCATAGAAGTTAGTAGATATTATGCTCTACTGACTCTTCTAATGGATTGCTTATTCCATTCGCAGATTAAACTTGATGTCTATTGTATTTTATCGGTTTTAATATTGTTGAAGACTAATGATAATTTATTCGTATTATCTTAGTCATAATATTTCACTTGGGCTAGTTGAGCTCACCCTTTTTCACCTATTTTCTTGTGAAATGAGAATATATGGACGAGTCGGGAAGCGGAGTGACAAATTCAGATGATAGCATTAGTAGTCCCTCCTTTATTACATTAAATAATGTGATAATAAATGTAATGAGGACCTGAATTTGAGTTTGTATATCGCTACATGAGGACTCCATTGAGAGTAGATATTATCTAGAAAGGCAATATTCTTGATTAAACTCTCGATTTATGTTTTGTAGTATTTTATACGACAGGTTGTATAATTAAGTTGTATTTGATTTATATACCATGTATTTGGCGACTCGGATGGGTGATGTATACATTTTTGGGGCGTCCACAATTATAACCGAGGATTATTCTAAGTATAGTCATGACCATTGATGATTCAATGAATATCCTTGGCCCGTAGTATGAGGATGACTCAATGATGTGGTTTATTTATTGTTTGAGTCTCAAATGATAAAAATTGATGAAAACATTTTAAATCAAAGAAGATAGTAGATATCATGCTCTACTTGACTCTTCTAATGGATTGCTTATTCCACTGCAGTTAAACTTGATGTCTATTGTATTTTATCTGTTTAACATTGTTGAAGATTAATGATAATTTATTCTGCATTATCTTAGTCATAATATTTCTTACTGGGCTAGTTGAGCTCACCCTTATGCTTTCATTGTTCTCTTCAGGAAATGAGAACGTAGTCGGGACTAGTCGGGGAATGGATTGATGGTCCGAGATTGTGTATTAGTAGTCCTCGCTATTCTATAAAATAGTGTGACAATAAATGTAATGAGGAATTTATTTGAGAGTGGATATTGTCTAGAAGGCAACATTCCTGTTTAAACTCTCAGCTATATTTTGTCGTATATTAAACGACGGTTGTATAATTAAGTTTGTATTTGTATTCTGTACCATGTATTTGGCGACTCAAGATGAGTGATGTATACCTATTTTGGGGGAGTCACAATTGTACTTTTACTGTGGGACCCCAAATTTTATGAATAAAGATTTAAATTTCTCGAATTTCTTTTTTGAATATTATGGTGTGGATTAGATATAATGTTATAGTTGTGGGTAATATTTATAAATTTTACAAAGTAAGCAAGTTGTTATATAATATTCGATTGATCGGGGAATATTCTTTTTGTCGGAGAATATCCGTACGACGGCACAATCATTGGTGAACCCACAACGGAAGTATTTTCGTAGTAAGAAAATGACAGAATTATCATTTAATAAAAATAACGGCGGATGTATTACCGTTAAAATTGTTGAACTACCTGGTAGTAAAAGTACAGTAATACGCGTGGTTGCATAGTAGCACGTGGTATTGGTTATTGATGCTTATGTGAGAAGTCACTCAGTTATACTCAATTATTGCTATAGTAATTGCTGCATCATATCTCTCATATTATTGATTCGATTATTGTCACAGTATCATCTGCATAATATGATATATTATTAAATCAATAATTGAGACAACAAAGTTATTCATATTATTAAATTACAATATTTACAATGTCTAGAAGTTCTGTCAAGGAGAGGTTTGGTCACCTAATTGCGCGCCAAAAAAGAGAAATCCTTATCGGAAAGCCCTCTCTTTCTTGGGAACGACCTGGTTGTTAAATATTATGAGTTATAATATTAATGATGAATAAGTTCGTGTTAATTAAAGATGAATTTGATAGTTCCATTGTGTTGGGATTATTAGTGTTAGTGGAAATCGACATCTATTCCGATGATAATTGATGTCTGGGGTTATATTGATAAATCGGGTAATTAATCGAATAAATGAGCAATTAATTACTACTAATTCACATGTTTATATAACTATTTGTTCACATGTGTGTACTATTGATTCACATTCATTTAGTATTAGGGGAGTTGGTGCAAGATTGATAATACTTGCATGACTAAGTTAAAAATGGAGGTACAGATGAAGGTACTATACTGTAATTCATATTTTCACATGTCTAGAACTATTGATTCACATGATTTACTATTGATTCACATTTATTTGCTATTAGGGGAGGTGGTGCAAGTTTGATAATACTTGCAGGACTAAATTAAAAATGAAAGAAAAGTTGAAGGTATTGTACTGTAATATTTCGAGCCCCAAAACGTGCAATTATCGAAATTATATTTTTCTATAAATAGAAGCTCATTCTTCCTTCATTTATCACTAATTCACTAAAGCTATAGAGCAATTATTATAGAGAAAATTTATAGAGAAAGAAGAAGAGAAGTCTGCTACCTCTCTACGCCCAAAGATCCGTTTCTTTCTAAGGTAAGGGTATTATTTTTTCGTATTCATGAAGAGAGCTTCGTTATTCCATTCTTTATTATTATGTTGAATAACTCCGTCATGTCAAGCACCGCATACATGGTGAAATTCTTCATCGTTATTCCATTCTTTATTATTATGTTGAATAACCGCATACGCAAGCATCGCATACATGGTGAAATTCTTCTATTATTCCGTTCTTTATTATTCTGTCGGAATATCCTGTCTGTGCGTTTACGCATGACCTGGTTCCATTCTTTATTATTCTATCGAAATATCCTGTCTGTGCATTTACGCATAACCTGGTTCCATTATTTATTATTCTGTTGGGAATAACCTGTCCGTGCAGTCTATCGCATGCATGTTGAATTCTTCTTTTATTCTATTCTTTATTATTCTGTTAGAATAACCTATCTATGTGGATTACCACATGCATGGTGAATGATCCTTTGTATCCATTCCTTATTAAATTGTGGAAATGATCTGTCTACGTGGATTACCGCATGGCGGGTGAAAATCCATTTGCAGATTCATAATTTTTCTGACCCTCAAAAATTCTAGAAAATTTTGAAATGATAATTTGATGAGTTTTCTATATTGTGTCCAAAGATGGAAATTTTTGGATGTATAGATTAAGAGTTATGGATTTTATGGGAAAAGACTATTTTAAAAGTAAACTCTTATAACTCTTTGTGGTTAACTCCAAAATTGGTGAAATTTTTATTGGGAGTACATGTATATAACAGGAGTATACCCTGTAAATTTCGGAATTTTTGGACAAAGGTATAATTGATGATAAATGTCTAAATATTCGGCGGTTTTGGCCATATGAAAAATAGTAAATGAATTTTAAAAATTCGAAGAAAAATATATGTTTAATATGGGACTATATTCTCGCTAAATCCCAAAAAGAAATATTTTGGGGTGATTTGGTATTTTTCATGAAAATGAACTAGTTATAAGTAAATGAATTAAATATGTTATGTGAAGTAACAAAATTGGAAAATAGGATTTTATGGTTTGGGAATCCTATATAGGGTATATGCAGATTTTTGATAAGGGATTTGATCATTAGTGATGAAATCTTATGAGTATGGCATTTTGAATGATTAAATGCATTATGTGGTAAAGTGTGAACAATTGAAATAAATTGTTTATAAGTTTAAGAAGTGATTAAAATATTGTTATAATATTAATAATATTAGATTATGAGTTTATTAAGTGGTTGATAATATTTGGATAAATTTAAAGTCTTTAATATTTATCCTTGTTTTCGTTTGATTAATGTTTATATCATTGTCATCATCCTCATGCTTATATGGTGATGAAAGTTATCTTTGGCTTACGTGCAAAGATGGACTGTTGATTATTGAATTATATATCTTTGGGCTTACGTGCAAAGATGGACCGTTGATTATTAATTTTATAGTTGTATATCTTTGGCTTACGTGCGTAAGAGATGGATTTGGTATGATTATGACGAGGATCATTCGGTATAATCATGAATTCGTAATGTTATAAACGATGTGGTAAAAGTCCTCGGTGGCAGTAGTGCATTGATGGATGGTTTTGGTATGATTATGACCAGGAATTATTCAGTATAGTCATGACTATTGATGATTTAATGAATATCTTTGGCCCGTAGTGCAGGGATGATTCGATGATGTGGTTTATTTATTTAGCTGAGTCTCAGCGATAAAAATTGATGAAAATATTTTAAATCATAGAAGATAGTAGATATCATGCTCTACTTGACTCTTCTAATGGATTGCTTATTCCGCTGCAGTTAAATTTGATATCTATTGTATTTTATCAGTTTAGCATTGTTGAATACTAATGATAATTTATTCTGCATTATCTTAGTCATAATATTTCTTACTGGGCTAGTTGAGCTCACCCTTTCTTTCACTGTTCTCTTCAGAAAATGAGAACGTAGCCGGGACTAGTCGGAAAATGGAAAAATGGTCCGAGATGGGGTCATAGTAGTCCTCACTATTCTATAAAATAGTGTGATAATAAATGTAATGAGGACTCCATTGAGTGTGGATATTGTCTAGATGACAATATTTGTATTAAAACTCACAGCATATATTTTGTCGTATTTTACACGACAGTTGTATAATTAAGTTTTTATTTGTATTTTGTACTATGTATTTGGCGACTCAAGATGGGTGATGTATACCTATTTTGGGGGCGTCACATTTACCACCGGGTATTTAAACAGTTTAACGGTAAAATTTTCGCTGTTATTTTTAGAAAAAGACATTTCTGTCGTTTTTTAACTCTGACAATACTTTGTGGGTTCCACCAATGATTTTTCCATCATACGAATATTCTCTGTTAAAACAAATATTCCCCGACCAATCGAATATTTTATAACAACTTGCTTACTTTGCAAAATTTATAAATATTACCTACAACTATAACATTATATCAAATCCACACCATAATATTTACAAATATATTTCGAGAAAAATTAATCTTTATTCATAAAAGTTAGGGTCTTACAACTGATTTTCAAATTCAACATCCACACCCATCATTTTCACCATACACACACACATCACTTTCACTTCTTTTTTTCTTCCCACCACCACATATCATCTCATATTTTCCTTATTACCTCACCCACACGACACACACACATACATGTTATATATATATATATATATATATATATATATATATATATATATATATATATATATATTGAAAAATGAGTAAGTGGAGAGTCTAAATAATACATCAAAATTTATAACAAATACTTCATAAAAATCCCCTCAATATTTTTAACAGTATTTATTCATCATTATTATAACTCGCAATATTAACAACCAGATCGTTCCCAGGAAAGAGGGGATTTTCCGATAAAAATTTCTCCCTATTGACGCGCAATTAGGTGACCAACATAACATATTTGATCTTTTCTACTCTAATTATTTGTACATTACGATCTCATTAAAGACTTTACAAAAGTTATTGTACAAATATACTTTATAGTATCATCATCAAATTAAACATGCAGACTTTAACATAAATAATTTTTTTGGGGGTTAATTTTCAATTATTTAGGATATTGAAATTTTGCTTTTTTAATAACAAAAAAATATGTCAAAATATAAATTTTAATATTTGAGAAATCTAATTAGTAAAAAGTAAGCATCAGTATTATCTTGATAAAATGAATACTTTTAATGTATTCATCATTTATATTATTTAATGCACAAGTTAATAATTTAAGTAATTGCATCAAGTTAAATAAAAATACAAAAATTTATATTTAGTTGGTACATTAATTATCTATCGTAATTTTTGAAGTTAAAATTCTCCACAAAATAATTTAAGAGTCTTTTGGATATTACATTAAAAAAAACTTGGTTGACATTTGTTGCGACCTTTATTAAGTAATCCATCCGGTAGATCTTGTTTCCCGCCTACAAGTCAAACAAACGCGCATTCTTAAAAGCATCCATGAGACGCGCTAACATCTTCAAAATTTACAAGTTTCTCAAAATTTAGCATTTGAATTTTTATTTTATTTGAATTTTTTTTCAGCTGGCTAGTACTCCCTACGTTCCTAAAAGATCATTTTAAAAGAAAAAATTTATTATAATTTATTTATCATTTATAACTTTTTAAAAGAATAAATTATTTACTTTCTTATATCACCCCTATATTCTCTTATAACAATCTTTTAGGAACAGAACTAATAACTACTAGCTAGTACATATAAATATTAATTTAGATAGCAATAAACGACAAGAGGGATAGAGATAGGGATATGGGTAGGGGTAGGGGTAGGGGTAGGGGTAGGGGTGGGCGTAGGTTTGGCAAAATATGGTTATGAGTTGGTTTTGGTTTTCAAAATATGGTTATGGTTCCATTTAAGAACTAAAACCATATTAACCATTTTTAATATGGATAATGTGGGTTGGAACCATATGGTTATGGTTAAAAGTCATATTAACCATATTAACCATTTTAATATTGTTATGGGTTTCATGAAGACCTGATTTGACACTAATATTATGTGATTATGTACATACCCCTTACCCCCACCCCCACCCCCACCCCAACCCCAACCCCAACCCCAACCCCCCCAACCCACCCCAACCCCACTACCACTAAAAAAAATAATATTATGTGATTATGTATATACCCCACACCCCACCCCCACCCCCCACCCCACCCCCCCATCCCACTCCCACCCCACCCCACCCCCCCCACTACCTACCCACCCACGCCCACCCAACCCCTTACCCCCACCCCACCATCTCCACTACCACTAAAAAAAAAATATTATGTAATTATGTATATACCCTTTACACCCCACCCCATCCCACCCCACTCCACCCACGCCAACCCAATCCAACCCAACCCAACCAAAAATAATAATATTATGTGATTATGTATATACCCCTTACCCCACCCCCACCCCACCCCTTACCCAAGATCCCCACCTACCCACTCACCCCACCCCACCCCCACCCCACCCACCTACCTACCCACCCACCCATCCAACCAACACTCCCTCCTAAAAAAATGATATTAAGTGATTATGTATACCCCACTCACCCTCCCCACCCCAACCCACCCCTTCCCTACCTACCCACCCACCCAACATTCCCTCTCAAAAAATGATATTAAGCAATTATGTATACCCCACCCACCCTATCCACCTAAAGCCCGTATGACGCCCCCAAAATTAGGTATACATCACCCATCTTGGGTAATCGGATATGTAAGACCCCGAAATTTTTTTTAAATAAAAAGGAATTTCCTTTATTTATTATTTTGAAATAGTAAGGGTTGATTTGATTAATGTGGATAGTTAGGGATAAAATACGCAAATATTTCAAAATAAGCAACTGGTTATAAAATATTCATTGTTGTCGGGGAATATTCGTTTGGTCGTGGAATATTAAATGATTGTCGGGGAATATTCGCACGACCAAGACAACCATGTGTGGGCCCCATAACGAAAAGCGATTGGATGAGGAAAACGACAAATATAAGTTGGTTAAAAATAATTGGCAGTAGTTGTTATCAATTAAGACTGTTGGAATACCCGGTGGTTAAAATATAAAGAATGTCGCGTGGTTGCACGAAGAAGACACCAGATTGCGCAGTAATGTTGAATTATTGATCCTTACGTAAGAAGGCACTACTCAATAATTTTCACGAAGAGTTACCGTTCAATATTTTATTTTATTGATTCAATAATTCTTTGCGTTGATATTTTATATTATTGTTGTTCAATAATTGTCACCTTTGACATTATCTCCATTATCGGATCAATAATTCATATTATTTGAATAATATTATTAGATAGCATTATTGGCAATGTCTAGAAAGTTCACAGGAGAGAGGTTTGGTCACCTAATTGCGCGCCAAGAAGGAGAAATCCTTATCGGAAAGCCCTCTTTCTCGAGGACTACCTTTGGTTCATCATAATTGTGATTCTGTAATATTATTTGTGAATAATTAATTATTGATTCATATGATAAAGAAATATTTATTTTATGATGGATTTATTTGTTTTATGTGGTTATAATTGAATGATTTAATGTTGAGGTGTTTTATCAGTAATTTTGTCGGAATGGAGGTATTAAAAATCAAATCGAGATTTTTACGATATATTCGTGAGTTATAATTTTTAATCAAACCGTTGGATCGTTGTAATTTTGGATATGTTATACATACATAAGTTGAGTATATGTCCACAAATTTTGAACCGTTAAAAATGCACGAATGATTTGTTATGAATTTTAAGAGGTGTCGATTCGAAAATTAGGTTTATAATTGATTTTGGTGGAAAATTCTAGAATTGAGTGGGCCCCACTTGTGGTTGGTGAAAAATGTGCTGAATTTTATTTCAAATGTGGTGGGTGGCAATAGTAAGGAGTAAAGCCATCGTGTGGCAGTCAAGTCTGCTTTGGTACATTAACATTTTCCTATAAATAGAAATTTAAGTTAGAATTGAAAATCACACCGTAAACAAAGTTTTCTCTTTCTCTCTATATTATTGAGTATTTTGTGAGTATTTAGATACTTTGAGAGTTCTTTGTCAAGACAAGTTTCATTCAAAGATCACTTCCGACCTTTCCTTTAGAAATCATCGATTCTTTGAGGTAAGGGATGTTATTTTCTTCTCGAGATGATATTATTTCTTCAATATCATTATCTTTGAAATATTGATTGGAACTTTTATCAAATTTGGAACTTTTTTCATGCTCTGGGGTTACTATTCATGAGTTACTATTCACGAGTTACTATTCATGAGTTATTATTCACGAGTTACTTATTCACGAGTACTATTCATTAAGCGTGAAAATGTTTTTTTGTGGAATTTCTATCTTTTGGTGTTGAGTTCTTATTCACGATACGACACTATTCACGATATCTTGCACTATTCATCGAAAAATAAAATTTCTTCTTTTCGTCCAAAATATCTATTCGGATACTAGCTTTGATTGTATCCATGTTTTGATCATTCTTGAATTTTACACCACCATGATTATTTTGAGGTATTTTGGATGTGGATAAAATCAAGTACGAATCCTTAATCCTTAATCCTTGTCATTTTGTTTCAATTGGATTCGCTTTTAAAAAATATTTTTCATCATCCTCGCCTTAAATGATGATATTATTGAGTATCTTTGGCTGTAGTGCAAAGATGAATGATTTCTGAAGAATATCTTTGGGCTCAGTAGCAAAAAGATGAGCAGTGTTTAAATGAACATGACCAACTGATGAATATCTTTGGCCTGTAGTGCAAAGATGAACAGGTGTTGAGATGAACATGACCGACTGATGAATATCTTTGGCCTGTAGTGCAAAGATGAATATTTGATTTGAGATGTATATTGATTGATGTTACAGGGATAAAAGATAGACGATGAACTTTTAAATTCATACATAGAAGATAGTAGTTTGCATTCTCTACTTAACTCTTCTAATGAATTATTATTTCCGCTGCGAATATTGATTTAAAATTTGTTGTCTATCAGTATTCTATTAAATTTTTCCTCGTTGAAGACTAACGATAATTTGTTGTATATTATCTTAGTCATAATATTCTTTATCGAGCTAGTTGAGCTCACCCTTTTCCTTTTGTTCCATTCTTCTCAGAGGCGAGAATATAATGAAAGTACTAGCCTGGGGTATGGAATGAAGGTTTTAGAAAGGATTGTTTAGTAGTCCTCATCATTTTTGTAAAATAATGTATCAATAAATGTGATGAGGATTTATTTGAGTATAGATATTGTCTAGAAGATAATATTTGTATTCAAACCCACGCTTTTCTTGTTGTTGTAATAATAAAGTTGTAGTTGTTTCTGTACCATGTATTGACAACTCAGAATGGGTGATGTATACCTATTTTGGGGGCGTCACAAGATACATGGTACAGAATTTAAATACAACTTACTAATATAACTGTCGTGTACAATACGACACATAAACTGTGAGTTTGAATACAAATATTGTCTACTAGAGATCATACAAACTCAAAAGGAGTCCTCATTACAATTATTATCACACTATTTCACAGATTAGTGAGGACTACTAATGCTATCCTCTGGACCATTACTCCGTTCCCCGACTCGTCCCCAAATTTATATTCTCATTTTCAAGAGAATAAATGAAAGAAAGGGTGAGCTCAACTAGCTCAAGAAGAAATATTATGACTAAGATAATGCGTAATAAATTATCATTAGCCTCACAATGATGTTAAACCGATAAAATATAATGAACATCAAGTTTAACTACGTGGAACCAAAGAATCCATTAAAAGAGTCAAGTAGAAATTAAAATCTACTATCTTTTATGATTTAAAAGGTTTTTATCATCGTTATAAATTTGAGACTCAACTTTTAATAAATATTCCACATCATCGAATCACCCCCGCACTACGGCCAAGGATATTTTTTTAGTATCACGACCACAATTATTCATGCACTCACTACGGCCAAGAATATTTGTGTATTCATTAATGGTCATGATCATGCCAACAATCTGCTCATCAATGCACTACGGGCCATCGAGGATTTTTACCACATCATTTGTAACATTACTGGCCATGATTACACCGAATAGTCTCTCGGTCATAATCATACCAAGTCCATCTATGCACTACAGCCACGTATGACTTTCAACATAATATAAACATGAGGATGATGACAATGATATAAGAATTCAATAAAAACAAGTTCAAGAATTAATTTATCTAGGAACCAATAACATCCAAACCACAACATGACATCGCGCTTTGTAGAGTAAAATTCAAGAATATCTTGAGAAGAATATTTCCATGAAAGGATATTGGATGAAGCGCAAATATCAAGGATATTCCACTAATTTCATGGAGTATAGAAGTCAAAGTTTTAACCAACTTCGTATAATAAAGAATGGAATAACAAAAGAAATCACCATGCATGCGATAGATCAGACAACAGCAAAAGTTATTCCAACAGTAATAATCAATAACGGAACTGTGTCCCACAGAAACGCATTTGCACAAGATATTCCAATGTAATAATAAAGAATGGAACTCAGTCCCACAGAAAGCGCATGCATGTGATATTCCAATAGAATAATAATAAAGATTTTAACCAGTCCGTGTATAACACATGCATGTGATGTTCCAATAGAATAATAATAAAAAGACGAAACCAGTCCGGTGTAAAACACATGCATGTGATGTTCCAATGTAATAATAGAAGAATGTCATCAAGTATAGGGTAAACCACGATACAAGTTATTCCAATGTAATAATAAGCAATGGAATAACAACAGCTTCTCTTCATGAATAAGAAAGAATAACACCCCTTACCTTTGGTAGGAGATTGAATACTGTAGTAGTGTAGTAACAAAATACTCTTCTTCTTTCTCTCTTATTCTCTCTATACATTCTCTCTCTATAGCTTGAATGAATTCGTGAAAAATAATGAAGCACTAGGCCTCTATTTATAGAAGATTTCTAGCTTAGCACCTACCATATGAAAAGGCAAGTGGCTTGACGACTGGTGATGTGAAAAGAAAAGTGGTTTGACGCCTGTAATGTGAAATGACAAGTGGTTCGACGCCTGTAATGTGAAACGACAAGTGGTTCGACGCTTGTAATATGAAACGGCAAGTGGTTTGACGTCTGGTAAAGGTAATTACTATTAACGAAGGTAATTACTATTCACAAAGGTAATTACTATTGACGAAGGTAATTACTATCGATTTAAGAGACTCTTAGATGATGACATATGGGCCCCCATAAAATAATCAAACTTACCACAAACGCCTCATAATGGACTTTATATACATCAAGGATTGAATAAATATTACCACAAATCATTTTATTTTTAATCAACACATTTAATCTTTCAACAATTATTAATCATTTATAACTTGTCGCCTCAATTATTGATTTAATACTATAACATATTATACAAATGATAATCGTGACAATAATTGAATCAATAATATAAGAGATATGATACAAAGAATTATCAGAAAGTAATAATTGAGCATAAATGAGTGACTTCTCACGTAAAGATCAATAATCAATATCGTAGTGCTACTATACAACTACGCCAGACATCGTATTTCTTTTACTACCGGGTAGTTCAACAGCTTTTAACAGTAACACCTCCGCCAGTTATTTTTATAGAAAGATAATTTTGTCGCTTTTCTAACTACGATAATACTTCCGCCATGGGGTCCACTAATGATTGAGCCGTCGTATTTAATATTCCCAAATAAAAAAGAATATTCCCCACCAAACTAATATTTTATAACAACTTGCTTACTTTGCAAAATTTATAAATATTACCCACAACTATAACATTATATCAAATTTATTCCATAATATTCAAAAATAATATTTATAGAAAATTCATCTTTATTTATAAAAGTTGGGGTCGTATAACCTCCCTTCTTATGAAATTTCGCCCTCGAAATTAGGGTACGACCGGTATGTCGAAGAGGTAAGGATACCTTGATTTCATTTGATTCTAACTCCCAAGTCATTTCCTCAACATCCTGGTTCCTCCACAAAACTTTGACTTGAGGTATAACCTCGAGCGTAGAATATGTTCCTTCTTATCCAAGATTTGAACAGAACCTCTTCATACGCCAAATCTTCCGCTATTTCGTCCGGCTCTAACTCAATAATGTGATTCGGTCTTTCACATATTTACGTAACATGGATATGTGAAAATGTTATGAAACACGAGACATACTACAGCAGAAAGCGAAGTCTATAGGCCACGCCCTACTCGATCGAGGATTAAAATGGACCGATGAATCTAGGATTGAGTTTTTCCTCTCTTTCCAAATCTTGTAACTCCTTTCCATGGAGCAACTCTAACAACACATGATCTCCTATATCGAATTCCACGCCCTTTCGATGAAGATCAAGATAACTCTTTTGTCGATTTTGTGAGGTTTTTATACGTCATTCGGATCGTTTGAATCTTTTCCGTAGTCATACGTATCAACTCCCGGTCCCAACAACGTTGCTTCACCCACCTCATCTCAACATCTTCGAGAACGACACTTTCTTCCATACAACGCTTGAATGGAGCCATGCCAATACTTGTTTGATAAGCTGTTGTTGTCAGAGGAAAACTCCACCAATGGTAAGAACTTGTCCCAACTTCCCTTGAAATCAAGGACACGTAGTCTTAATAGATCTTCAAGAGTTTGAATAGTCCTCTCGATCGTCCGTCCGTCTCGAGGATGATATGCCGAAGCTAAATCGTAAGTCTGCATGCCCATAGCTTTTTGCAAACTAACCCAAAATCGTGAAGTGAATCTTGGGTCTCGATCGAAACTATGGATACCGGCATACCATGCATCTTTACAATCTCGTTTATGTACATACGAGCAAGACGTTCAAGTGTATAAGTTTTCAGATCAGAAGAAATGAGCAGACTTGGTCAATCTATCAACAATGACCCAAATCGCATTTATGCCTTGAGAAACCTTAGGAAGACCCAGAACGAAATCCATGGTAGTGTGCTCCCACTTCCATTCCGGAATTTCAAGTGGTTGCAATGGACCTTTTGGTACTTGATGCTCCGCTTTAACTCGTTGACAAGTTAGACACCTTGAGATAAACAAATGCTTATCTCTCTCTTCATATTGCTTCCACCAAAATGTATGATTTAATATCATAATACATTTTGGTACTCCTGTGATGGATTGCAAATGGTGTGTTGCAGCGCCCATCATGATATTATTATACTTAAATCGTGGTCGTTAGGAACACAAAGTCCGGAGTTGACTCAAGTATTCCTTCTTCATCGATTCTTGCTTCCTAAGATAACACCTTCTTGACTTTCTTCCTCATAACGCATCGCCTCCGTGTCCTAGCTTGAGCAACTTTAACTTTATCGATTAAAGTCGGTTTTACTCAGATACTCACTATCATCACACGCGTCCCCCCGAGTCTTTAACTATATCTCCATCCTTTGCAAGTCACACAAATGGGCCTCATGCGTTGACAATATCGCACTTCAGATTTGCATATGATCTTCTACTCAATGCGCGCCTACCACGCTCGCTTTTCCAGGATGGTATGGATGGTATGATCATAATCTTTCAACAGATTCAAGCCAACGTCGTTGTCGCATGTTGAGTTCCTTTTGAGTGAAGAAATATTTGAGGCTTTTATGATCCGTAAAGATCTCCACTTTCTCCCCATACAAGTAATGCCTCTAAATTTTAAGTTGCAAAGATAATAAAACCGCTAACTCTAGATCATGAGTAGGATAATTCCTCTCATATTCTTTGAGTTGTCGTGAGGCATAAAGCTATAACTTTTCCATGTTGCATGAGAACACATCCCAACCCTTTGCCCAAGCATCATCAGAGATGATAAATCCTCCGAGCCGGATGGTATTGTCGTTGTAACGAGCAGGTCTTTGAAATAAGTCTCTCTCGAGTTCTTAAAAACTCTTCTCACATTCTTCGGCTCCAACCGAACTTTGTATCTTTCCGAGTCATTTGAGTCAATGGAGTAGCGATTCGAAAAAATCCTTCCACGAATCTTCGATAATAACCAAACTAAACCGAGAAAGCTACGATTTTTTGGCCATCGATTTAGGTTGTTCCCGACTTTGAATAGCTTCAATCTTTCTTTGGTCAACAGATATTCCATGACTTGATACCACGTGCCCAAGGAATGCTACTTCTTCAAGCCGTAACTCGCATTTCTTCAACTGGCATAAAGCTTATATTCACGAAGCTTTTGGAGTGTCACCTCAAGTGTTGCTCATGATCTTCACGGCTACTACGGAATAAATAAGGATGTCATCAATAAAGACGACCACAAAGTGATCCAAATATTCCTTGAATACTCGGTTCATCATATCCATGAAGGCAAAGAGGAGCATTAGTCAATCCAAAGGACATGACTAGGAATTCATAATGCCCGCATCGGAGTTCTCAAAGCCGTCTTTAGAATGTCGTGATTCTAATCTTCAATTGGTGATATCCTAACGAAGATCAATCTTTGAAAAGAATTTGTCTCCTTGCGAATCGGGTCAAACAGTCATCAATACGTGGCAATGGATACCTATTTTTGATGGTGACATGATTCAACTCCGATAATCAATACAAAGTCGATACTCCCATCTTTCTTCTTCACGAATAGAACAGAGCACCCCAAGGAGAAGTACTTGGGACTAATAAAGCCAATGTCTAACAATTCTCGCGGTTGGGTCTTTAACTCAAGTTCAATAGAGCTATTCGATATGGGGCTTTGGAAATAGGTTTTGTACGGGTTCAAGGTCGATACAAAATTCAATTTCACGCCTCGGGGATAGACCGGGGAAGTTCTTCTGGGAATACGTCAGAAATTTATTAACAATAGAAATATCGCTCAAAATCGACGTATTTTTGTTTAAATCGTGATATGAGCTAAGAAAGCTCGACATCCGCTTTTTCAATAAACGAATAGCTTTATGGCTTGAGATGACCGTGATTGATTTTAATGGTTTGGTCACATGAATTCGCATAATAGGTTGGTTAGGAATATGAAAGCTAACAACCTTACGAAAATAATCAATTTTTGCATGATAAGTAGTTAACCAATCAATCCACAGAATCACGTCAAATGCAAGTATTTTTAATGAAATAAGATCGACGGTGTAATGTGAGGGTATTGATTTGAACCAAACAAGACTTATAAAAAAGTGGATGTAATGAAGGTTTCTCCCAACGGAGTTTTCACAGAGATAAGTCAAAGTCTAATTTCTCCTGAGTCAAATTTAATCGATGAGCGTAAGTAGGAGAAATAAAAGAATGGGTAGAACCCAGATCAAATAAAGTATAGACTTCATTAGAGTTTATGATAAGCTTACCCGTGATGACCTCATTCGGGTTCCTTGCTTCTCTGGGAGGTCACAACAAACGCCTCCTGACTACCGGTTTGACTTTTCCGGGACTACCTTTGGTGCCTCCATCCTAGCTTGAATTTGTCTTCAGTAAACGCACAAAATCAAGCTAAGTGACCTTTTCTTCCACAATTATAGCATGCTTTTTGACTGGCATGGTAGCAGCTTTAGACCGATGTGTCCCTCTCCTCCACATTTGAAGCATATGATAGGTGGTCTTTCTCCTTCCTTAACAACCGGGTCTTTGGTCTTTGACGTCTTTCCATCATTGTTGAATCTCCTTTTCTTGAAATGTCCATTCTTATTGTTTTGGTACGATTACCACCAAGTGGTTACCATATTTGGCCTATTGATTCCCTCCATGCTTGTTGTCACCACTTCGATGACTACTCACCGGTATTATAATTTTGAAATTTACCGCTTCTCTTTTAGTCGTTGACTCGTTATCGCTTCCACTAATCGAGCCCTATTTACAACATCTGAATACAAACACGGTTTATGAGAAATAAGATGTTGACGTATGTCCGACTTCAAACCTCTTAAAAACATCGCGCGCGCCATTCTCTTCATTATCCACCAAGTGGGGACGAAACCGTGATAACTCCGCAAATTTTGCCTCGTATCATGACATTACGTATATATTGTTTTGTTCCAACTTGATAAACTCCACCAACTTCATGTGGCGAATACTTTCGTGAAAGTATTTGTCATTGAAACGCCTCTCGAACTTCCCCAAGATATCTTCAAGACAAAGAAGTCGAGTGAATGCGTTTACCGATTCCCACACCAAGAATCCGCCTCTCGCAACATAAAAGGCAAGAAGGGAACTTTGCTCCTCCTGAGCATCCCAAGACATCAAATATCTTGGTAATCGCTTTATCCATGCTTCCGCCGTAAGTGGTTTTGGCTCTCCTTAAACTCCGGTGGTCCCAGCTCCTTGAATCTGCTTAATGGTGATCACCGAGAGTTTTTCGTGTTTCCACCCACGTTTTGGACAGAGCTCTCGCTCATTGTTGCATGAATCGCATAAAGCCTCCGAACATTTGATCATTCATCATTTGGTCAAGGTGTTGTTGTTGCTGCATGAGGATTGTCGCCTTCACGATGCACATTATCCTCGATTATTGATATGTAGTGAATCAACGATCGTCTCGTGCTCCATCGCTATTCTCAACATTCTCGGATGTCATTTTCAAATATCGCCACAAAACAAAAGGTTAATTGACATGTAACATATTATCCCTATATTCTGACCGACCAATAAAATAGCACATAAACTTAGGTAGGTCATATTAGCGAAGGTATTCCCTGTCTCTCCCTCCTAGTACTATTCTCACATCTTAGCGTGAATCATATCCCCAAGCTCGATACCAATTGTGTGACGCCCCAAAATTAGGTATACATCACCCATCTTGGGTAGTCGATACATGGTATGTAATTTAAATACAACTTACTAATATAATCGCTGTACAATAATACTGACATAAATCGTGAGTTTGAATACAAATATTGTCTACTAGAGATCATACAAACTCAAAAGGAGTCCTCATTACAATTATTATCACACTATTTCACGTAATAGTGAGGACTACTAATGCTATCCTCCGGACCATTACTCCGCTCCCCGACTCGTCGTCCAAATTTATATTCTCATTTTTCTCAAGAGAACGGTGAAAGAAAGGGTGAGCTCAACTAGCTCAAGAAGAAATATTATGACTACGATAATGCGTAATAAATTATCATTAGCCTACAATGTTTGTTAAACCGATAAAATATAATGAACATCAAGTTTAACTACAATAATGAAACCAAAGAATCCATTAAAAGAGTCAAGTAGAAATTAAAATCTACTATCTTTTATGATTTAAAAGGTTTTTATCATCGTTATATGAGACTCGACTTTAATAAATATTCCACATCATCGAATCACCCCCGCACTACGGCCAAGGGATTTTTTAGTATCACGACCACAATTATTTACGCGACTACGGCCAAGAATATTTGTCAGTATTCATTAATGGTCATGATCATGCCAACAATCGCCCATCAATGCACTACGGCCATCGAGGATTTTTACCACATCATTTATAACATTACGGTCATGATTATAATTGAATAGTCTCTCGTCATAATCATACCAAGTCCATCTATGCACTACATGCCACGGATGACTTTCAACATAATATAAACATGAGGATGATGACAATGATATAAGAATTCAATAAAACAAGTTCAAGAATTAATTTATCTAGGAACCAATAACATCCAAACTGTCAACATGATCATCGCTTTAGAGAGTAAAATTCAAGAATATCGAGAAGAATATTTCCATGAAAGGATCTATTGGATGAAGCGCAAATATCGAGGATATTCCACTAATTTCATGGAGTATAAGTCAAAGTTTTAACCAACTTGGTATAATAAAGAATGGAATAACAAAAAAAAATCACCATGCACGCGATAGATCGCATGTGCAAAAGTTATTCCAATGAATAATAAATAACGGAATTCAGTCCCGCCAGTAAAACGCATGACATGTGATATTCAACAGAATAATAAAGAATGGAACTTGTCCTGCCACGAAAACGCATGCAGACAGGATATTCCAATGTAATAATAATAAAGAGCGGAACCAGTCCGTGTAAAAACACACGCATGTGATGTTCCAATAGAATAATAATAAAGATTTTAACTGTGTCCTAGGTGTAAAACACATGCATGTGATGTTCCAATGTAATAATAGAAGAATGTCACCAAGTATAGGTAAACCCACGATACAAAAGTTATTCCAATGTAATAATAAGTAATGGAATAACAACAGCCTTCTTCATGAATAAGAAAGAATAACACCCCTTACCTTTGGTAGGAGATTGAATATTCGCGATAGTTTAGTAACAAAATACTCTTCTTCTTTCTCTTATTTCTCTATACTTTTCTCTCTATACTGAATGAATTCGTGAAAAATAATGAAGCACTAGGCCTCTATTTATAGAAGATTTCTAGTTTAGCACTTACCATGTGAAAAGGCAAGTGGCTCGACGACCTGGTGATGTGAAAAGAAAAGTGGTTTAAGCACCAGAATGTGAAACGACAAGTGGTTCGGACGCTCGTAATGTGAAACGACAAGTGGTTCGGATTTTCGTAATATGAAACAGCAAGTGGTTCGACGTCTGGTAAAGGTAATTACTATTAACGAAGGTAATTACTATTCACAAAGGTAATTACTATCGACGAAGGTAATTACTATCGTGAAGAGACTCTTAGATGATGACATATGGGCCCCCATAAAATAATCAAACTTACCACAAACGTCCATAATGACTCTTTATATACATCAAGGATGAATAAATATTACCACAAATCATTTTATTTTAATCAACACATTTAATCTTTCAACAATTATTAATCATTTATAACTTGTCGCCTCAATTATTGATTTAATACTATAACATATTATACAAATGACATTGTGACAATAATTGAATCAATAATATAAGAGATATGATACAAAGAATTATCGTAGAATAATCGAAAGCATAATTGAGTGACTTCTCACGTAAAGATCAATAATCAATATCGTGTGCTACTATACAACTACGCCAGACATCAGACTTTTACTACTAGGGTAGTTCAACAGCTTTTAACGTAACACCTCTCGCCGTTATTTTTATAGAAAGATAATTTTGTCGTTTTTAACTACGCAATAATACTTCCGATTATGGGGTCCACCAATGATTGGTAGTCGTCAGACGCAATAATATTTCCCACCAAACTAATATTTTATAACAACTTGCTTACTTTTGCAAAATTTATAAATATTACCCACAACTATAACATTATATCAAATTTATTCCATAATATTCAAAAATAATATTTATAGAAAATTCATCTTTATTTATAAAAGTTGGGGTCTTACACCCCACCCTCACCCCCACCCCCACCCAAAAAAAATAATGTGTACACCACCTACCCCACCACACCACTCTCCCAAAATAAATTAATATTAAGCGATTATGTATACACCAGTCACCAAAAAAAATAATAATCGTGTTTGGTGCGGTTATTGAGAGAGGGAGGAGTGCAATTGAATAAAATTTGGGTTAAAAAATGGTTAACTAGTTAATTAACTATACTTGTTTTAAAAATATGGGTTCAAACTTTAACCAACCTGAATAAATAAAAATGGTTAACCGACCCATTTAGTTCCAATTAATATGATTTGACCCAACAGTTAACTACTTATATTGTCAGGTCTAGGTGGGGGTAATGTGAGAGGAATAAATGAAAGCATGACTTCCATCATATTAATAAGGATGATTAATAAGGATGATTGCCAATAGAGGACTACTATAAAGACAGAAGTACGGAACATAACAACCCATACAAGTTTATAAAGAGATTGCAAATATACAATGCATCCCTAAATCCACACATATGTACCGAATAACGTGCCAATTACATAACCCTTTTATTCGACACAAGATAGACTAAAAATACGTCGTCATGATTGTCTCGCTGCAATTGGCCGAGTTCTCTAAGATAGAGAATATATGTTTACCCAGACCATCCTCTCTGAGAGCCCCCAGAAGAGAGTGTATTCAACCTGTCAAGCACAGCATTGAAATCAACAGGTTGGCCACTTTCTTCCAGCCTCTGGATTACGCTCACAACATGATCTCCCCTATAACCCATGCTCACCAATTTCTCTACCAGTTCATTATAGGGATGGTTGCGCATGAACTGAGGAGGGCGAACCATAAGATTACTGCTACTAGTTGGTTGCTGATTCTGAGAATAACCACTTTGTTGGAAGTGAGCCTGGGGTAGATGCTGTGCCCTTCCCCCTTCGCCCTCATACATCATGTACGTATTTCCTTGGGGGAGTGTAGGGTGGGATCCAGAAGCAGTGTACCCATCCCCTGGTTGTGCTCCAAAATTGGCCTTCAGATGCTGAGGTGGAAGCTGTGGCTGAACTGGTCTACTAAACCCACCATACCCATAAGACATAGCTTCTGAACGGCTAGGAATGGGGGGTTGAGAAATTCCTGAAAATGCCATTTGCATCGGCATGCTGTTTGGAAGGGTTTCTGGCATGGGTTGAGAAGGGTTTGCTGCTTGACTAGACATATAAGGAGGATAAACAGCAGGTGATGTGGGCCTAACCTGAGCCTGCAAAGATGTCTGTTGTGGTGGTTGACCCTGCTGAGGCAACTGCTGGGACCACTGAGCCTTATACTGCGGTAACAAGTGATTTTGTGGAGTCAGATTTACTTGAGATTGTGTAGGCTGTGGTGGAGATGGGTACTGAGAATCAGATGGTATATAATGACCCTGAGACGGTTGCGTCGGAGGTGGTACATTTGAAGGTATATAATAACCCTGTGATGGGGTCAGACTCTGAGGTGGCATTGGTTGCTGCTGTGCCACGGGATGCTGTTGGTGCTCCAGAGGTCTGGAGGGAAGCGAAGGTTGTGAGAGCACTTGACTCGGTAAAGCAAGAGCTAGCTGTTGGCCATGCACGTCTGATGTGTTGTCATTCTTTTTTGGGTCAGAAGCAGGTGGTGAAGCTCTTTCTTCACCCTCTTGGGAATGGGTAGCAGAATTGGACTCTTTCTGTGCAAGTTGAATCTTGGCTAGTTCTTTCTGGGTTTCAGCAAGCTCCTGCTTGTCTCTTAGGATTTGCACGGACCTGTGGACCTGCAGTGCACAACATATACAAGTATTACATCAGAATCTAAAGAAGTTGAGCTACTTCAAAAAATAAAAAAATCAAAGCAACTTCGAAATAGATGGTTAAACAATAGCTTAGAAATTAAGACACACAAGTACAGGCCAATAAATCAGAGCTACAGCAGATAAATTCTAGTAGAATAGTGATGCACCTAAGTCAAGATATGACAAAATCTTAATACTCTAATATTAGACACGGGAGATATCAACTGATGTTGCTTCCCACTACATAGAAGAACAAAATACTCTTTAAATTTAACAAAATCACCTCTTGGAGATGCTTCTCGAGAAATTTGAGCTTTGAATCTGCCTCACCATGATCACGAGCTAACTCAGAGCGCATTTCACCAATGGATTTATCAAGATTGTAGCAGTATAATTCAAGCTGGGATAGTCTCGAACTAATTCCCTCCAGAAAACGCATCAGATTGTCAGCATATTTCTTCATGGTCCTTTCAACAGTAGTAATAACATCCTGGCTAATAGATTCTTCTGGTGGACTATACGAGGAAGCAGGAAATGCAGATGATTTTGCCATTCTACTTTTGTGGAATTCCTGCTCAACATAGGAAAACCGCTTATTTAAAACTAATACAATTGGCGATCCGCTACTAGTGAGATAACATTGGGTCATTAAAAATGACATTCATAATAACTGAAAGAAAATAATATTTACTTGATTCCCACAATAACTGAAGATGGTTAATCAGCAAATAATAGAAGTGACCATCTGACTACATAAACAGCGACACAAATTAAAACTAAATGACAAGTAGGAACCTTCTCAGGAAGGAAAAATGACAGGCAATATGACACCAGAACTACTATTCAGTATATCGACAAAATAGAAAGAAAATATAAATTCTATTGGGCACCTAGTTAATGAAGGAAACAATAGCGAAACACACTGTTCCACCACAAATCATGAAATTTAGGTTTCAAAAACAGGTGTCAAAGAAACCATAATCAGTGGCTTCATAATAAGAGATGTTCAGGTACAATGCATGCAAAAATAGTTCAAAAATTACACAAAAACCAGTTACCATGACAGAGAACAAACCAAAATATCACAAGGCAGGATGGCCAGCCAATTTTACGCACAAATAATACTAAGAGCCAAAGTCGTGTATGTGTTGACGTAACTATATATCATGATGTAAATATATATCATGTTTTTCTTTTCTATGCCTTAACAACTACAGCAAGAATCTAAAAATTGATGTCCAATACAAAAGAAAAGGAAAACATTAATCAGGCATAATCTAATAAGTAACTCTTAACCTCATGACTTCGACTGAAATGCAAAAGTAACCTTTTAGTTTGTACTATTTTTGCAAAACTCATCCTTTAACTTTTATTTTTACAAAACTCTCCCTTTAAGATGCATTAATTGTACAAAACTCACCTTTATGTATTTTTTTGTTAAAAATCCTCACATAGTCAAATTATTTTATCACTTAAATTTTTTAACATTATAATAATCCTTTATTTCACTCAAAAGACTTCCAATTAGCAAAAAATATTCACAATATCATCATATTTGGAACCTTAGATTGCTTAATGCATATATATCATTCTCTACATTTTCTATTTATCAATTGATTATTATTTTATTTTGATATATGTTTTGCACACAAGACCCATATTAAAATGTCAATCTTATTCTCAGTTTTTAACATGTGTCGTCATCATTAAATATTTCGTTCTAACACTACAAGAAAATTGGTTCTATAAATTATATAAACATGTGTCGATTAATTTTTGTCATTGCTAACACTGCAAGAAAATGTATCAATGGCAATGAACCTAAAATAAAATAATAATCGATTCAGTCGCAAAGAGTGAGATGTATGAATTAGGTGATCTAATGTTACAAATATATTTGTTGGTACTGTGAGAATTTTTTTTGTTAATTGAAAGTTGTTTAAATGAAATAAAAGAAGTATTCTAAAGGTAAGATTCTTAAGTGATGAATTGAAGTGATATAATATGAGTATATGAGGGTTTTTAACAAAAAGATACATAAAGGGTGAGTTTTGCACAATGGATACATCTTAGAGGGGGAGTTTTGCAAAAATAAAAGTTGGAGGGTGAGTTTTGCAAAAGAGATACAAACAGGAGGGCAACTTTTGCATTTCAGTCCGTGACTTTCATCCTTTTTTGGGCAAGCCATCAATCTCAGCCTACTTAGGTTTATACATCAAATGAAGGTTACATTTACATAGTTAATGTTAGGGACTCAACTACCCCCAAGTAAATATTCTCCCTGCCTCATCCAAGCAACACCCCCAGATATACCCCTTAACCAAATCAGCTAAACTTCCATAGCACTGAATAAAAGAGTAAACCCACTACATTATCTGTTAAAGTCAAAACCACAAACTCCAATCAATCAAAACAAATTTTTTAAAATTGTTTGACATTCAATACACAACCAATATAACTGCACACAAAAAGATAACAAAAACCCTAATAAAAATAATCACACAACATGAAAACCCCAATTCACCATCAAAATCAACATTTCATAATATTAGGGTCAATTAACCTTAACGGAATTGGTTCCGATCCCGGGATCGGAGTGAGTCCCGTTAGAATTCTCTTGATTTGCGAAATCTTCATACGAGCAAAGAATGTCATCCGTTGCGAAATCATATCCTTTGGAACCTGGATTATTGCGACCCGACGAAGATCCAGAGGCCATAGCAAAGAGCTCTGCTAGACTGATTGAAGGATAGAGAAACAATTACTAGAAGGGTTTGCAGAAAATAAACGAATAGTTTGGAGATTTTTTAGAGAGAAGTTTTGTGACGAGATAATATAATGAACCTTAGAGGGAGAGACAAAATAGGTTTATTGGCTTGTCTGCCACAAAATAAGAGAGAAGAAATTTGTACTTAGATTTATAAATGTGAATAACATTTGACGGTATTTCATTTGTTGCTTGAGAAAAACAAATATATTCGCTTCGTCTACAATTTGTACACGTATTAAAAAAATTAAAAATTAAAATTTATTTTAATAACCTTATGTCATTGTTTATAAATTATAAACTAATTATTTCTCATATATATATATATATATATATATATATATGCAAAATAAAAATGTATTTTTAATCTTTACAAATTTATTTTAAATAGTTTTTTCCCCTTGGTGAAAGGGAGGGAATAGTTGAAAATGAACATTTGTGTAGTACAATAAGGATCATGAGCTTAATTATTTATTTTCACAAAAAGGAAAAACTTGAAACAAAACAAATAAATGGAAACAATAGGAATAGGAATAGGAATAGGAATAGCAAAAGCAAAGCAAGGAGAAGAAGTTACTTGTTTTTTTTTCCAATAGTTACATTTAGGAATTGACCACAAAACAAAAGTAACAGTTCTACAATACAAATGAACTTTACATGAGACAAAACTTGTGAAAATATTAGTAACATTTTCATAGATTCGTTTTGTATTCATAAATAATTATACAAGATAAAATAAAAATTATTCATAGATGAATTAAATTTTTGCATGAATTGTATCCATTTAATCTTAGAATTAGTCCAAGGATTACATCGACCTTGAGTATATGAAGTTAACTTTAATCAATTGACTAATACAGTATCGACACGTATGCCAGAAATAAAAATTATAACATACAAATTTAATTTAATAAATATATTAAATATTATAACTTGAAGGATATATTAAACATTATATTAAAATTATTTTTGAATATTAGTTTGGTCAACTAGTGAATGTTATATATTATAGACCGGAGGATACAACTAAAGGGGTGATGAGTGTTATTATAGTTATATATGTTGATGTATTTTACTCTTGTAGGAACTAACTCTGACCCCCTGCAAATGTGCTCAACTTGCTGTTCAGGACAATAACTGAACAATCAATAGCCCACATCATATATTTAATTTGAAGTAGTACATAAATAGAGAAGGAACCACAACCAGATCTACTGAAATCCTTGATACAAGAAAAAAGAGAACAGATATAGTCACTAATTTTGGCATATGATCACACATTTATATATCTTTCTTCAATTTAATGGTTCACCGTAATATACATGAAACTGCACCATAAATTTGGCTTAATGGCTCATGAAGTATGCTAGCTAGCATGGTTTCTGTCTAGGGACTGATCAAGGGTGCGGGCAGGGCAGGGCAGGGCGGGGCGGCTGTAGTACATCCCAAGCTGGTTCTGGATTTGCCCAGTGTCCTGCTGTGACATTGTAAAACAGTTGGTGCAGCTTTTGTGTGGTCACCGTGTCTTCCTGCAAAACCCGATAAATCTTTATCAGAAAATATGTCATGCCCCAAGCGAAAAAAGTGCGTGGAAACTCTTGGAAAAATATGCACCAAGCCAAATACAACAAATTAATGAGCAGAAGGAAAAAGTTTTGGATTGATTCCCCATTAAATGCCCCGAGAAGCTGCAAGGGCAACTGAACTTGTATTATTTATTATGCTGCTAGGTTTTACTCTATAGAATGGAAATCAAAGATTTTTTATTGCTAAACTTGCCTAGGAGAGGGAAAAAATAAGTCAGTCCTAGAAATCAAAGATGTTTTGAAATCACTATCTAGTAGCCATACCGGTATATATATACCGGAAATTGTACTGTGTATGAGTGTGTATAAAACGTATGTCAAAGTTGAACTCACAGTCAACCGAAAAATTTATGCACTTTTGAGTTGTGATAAGAGCTTAGTGAAGATAAGTTGACTTACATGAAGGGCATTGATGAAGTGGGTATTCCATAATTTTGGCGGAAGTTGGCGTCTTAGTGCATCGCAGGCCCTGCATTTCATAACCCCAAATCACATCAAGACATGCTTGACAAGGACTTAAAATAACAAACCAGTCCCAAAGATACTCTTTGACACCATCACGTGTTTGGTTTTTAGTCCTTCCAGCTCAAGTTCCTCATATGTAACCAAAGGGAATAAAAATAACAAACCAGCATTAAAAAAATAAAAATAAAATTTACAACAGTGCCAAACTTAGTCCGACTGACCTTGGTGCTGCTGACATCCTAAGATAACATGGAATTAGATTTTTCAAAATTTCTACAGAAGGTTCATCATCCATCCTATCCACCATGCCTGAAAAGACATATGCCACTGCAAAGAACCGCTCTGAATAACCACAGCAGTAGCGTAGGCCCTCCTCTTGCATCAGTATTTTTAACACTATAAAAGTTGCAGCCTGTGTAGCAAAAAATATATACAATTGTTCATTTACGAGACCCTAAGGAAAGGTATTGTGAGAGGACCAAGCTAAATAATATTTGATGGCATGGCATTTTAGTAAGAGTATAAGAATGTTAATTCTTTCAAGGCCAATACATTTCTAGCATACATCAAATTATAGTTAAACATGGAGTTATCATGATATGCCACTTGGAAGAACAAGGAATTATCATTTATCAACTAAAATCAATCCAGGTCCATTAACACAACTATTTGGAAAGCAAGTGTGATATGAGTCAGTTTGCAGTGACCAAGATTTCCAGGCTTAAAAATAAAATACCTAGTGCTGTAATTAAACAGTACACAACAGTTTGCAGCAGAAATCAGGTTTGAAGAAAATGATGCTAATACTTGTATGAAATAAAGTTATCATGGAAACTTACTGTTTGGGTAAGCACATCTCCCAATTCAATGCAGCGTAGGCACATAAACAGCAATTCTGCTTCAATAAAATAGTGAACTGCCTGTGATAGAATGGGATCTTCACCATTCTGCATAACAGAGAAGATTCAGAACCCAATGTCGTCAGTCAAAACTCTTGGACAAAATGGATGGTTATAAAAATGATGAAGGTAATTATTATACACTAGCAGGAATCATTCGAGGAATATATACTGTTTTGAACATGATTACTCGATAAATCAGCATACTGGCCAGGTAAAGATACACCAACAATTTGAGATGAGCAAAACAGTTGGATGCAATAAGGTTCTTTCACAGTTTCCGAACATCATGTAAGAAATTGTTCTTTGATAAACCTCACCCATACTCTTCACTGCAATTCACTTTAGAGCAGAATGTGATTCAGGAGGCTAGAACTTGAGGTGTTATCATGCATACTCCAGAATTTATGTCTTTCCAAGTCTCTAATTATAAATTTATTATAACAAGAGACTGGGGGAAATGTTCGGGAGCATTTTACCGACCTCCCTATGGGCTGAAGGTCTGGCACCAGAAGGGGATATTAAGCCCATTGGGCCGAAGCCCTTGGGGATGGTGAAGAAGTTTGGGCATCCGAGTCCTATGGACCGGGGTCCTATTCGGGTTTATGGCGTTCGGGTTCGGACATCCGAGTCCTTTGGGCCGGAGCCCTAATTTGGCGTATGGTGTTCGGGGTCGAGCATTCGAGTCCTTTGGGCCGTAGCCCAGACCAGTATATGAGTTCGGTTGGATTGGGCCTGTACAGTGGGTTGGCCCTCGTATGGAGTCCGGAGTAATAAGGATTCTAGATGGTTACGGATCCTAATCCTAATCGTATTTGAATAAGGTAACTCCAAAGGTAGTGTTTGGATTGGATTCCACTTCCACCTTTTACCACCTTTTAAGGAGATTGTGTTGGACCCAAATAATGGTAACTGCCATATTTAGGAGTTCTAAACCGACTCGATGAGGGATTCTAAGGTAGTAAGAATACTATAAATATAAGGCTTGAGTTTCAATTAACAGGTAATATACTTTTGAGCACTAAACACTAAAGTTTCTATTGTTAACCTTGTGAATGGCTTGTACTTATTTTCACACCGGAGCTATCCCCCGGCGGCACAAGCCGTCAAGCTTCGTGTGATCTGTTATTGTGCAGGATTCAGTGTGTGGATTTGGTGATTGGACGCGCCGGCAAAACTTGGCGTTAACACTCTCCATTGCTAAATTCATGTTCTATATTCATAGTATGTATATTTACATATATGAATAAGTATAAATATATGTATTTATGTTTGGATAATATTGGCTTTGACAAAATAAAGACAAACTTCACCAATAAAGACTTTATGAAACAGTCCGCTTCACTACATAGTTAGCACTTGTTGTGGGTACAAGTGAAAAAAAGTCTCATGTATTTAGGTTAACTACTAAAAAATATATAGTATTTTTTTTGTAGGAGTAGGTTAACTACTCATATACGCATGCCTTTAGTAAAGATGAATGAGTAACTCAAGCTTCGATAAGGTTCGAATAATTTTAAGAGCAGTAAGGAATGAAACAAAAAGATGGGAAATATAATATGAGACATAAATTTAGAAAGGAAACACAACCTCCACTAGGGAAGCAAGAACCCTCAAGCCGGCAAGCCTTAAAATTTGGAAAGGTCTTCCATTCTCTGTGGTCTGGAGTAAAGGGTACACATATTCTGGTACCAAAGCTGCAATGGATAAATCCCAGTTAATAGTCAACGATGACATCTGCAACCATAGCCGTGTATAGCTCTTCGATAATAACTCTATGAAAGTCAGCTAAAAATGAAAATTACAGAAGCAAAGATGAATCCTCATATAGTAATCAATTCCGCACCAATAAGAAACCTTTTATCCTTTATATATAGCTTGAACTGAAAACATGATTATAATGTCATATATTGCTTCTCTGATTCTTAGATTTTACTGTACTGTAGGCTAGGAGAAAAAGAAGAAGTGAATGTAATAGAGTAAGCTCAAAGTTTCGACATTAGGGGGATACAACAAGTCATAGAAATAAAATATCAATTACAGAGAAAGAAATACTTAGAGATATACTTTCTAAAACATATTGAGTTTCATGAGAAAATAAGTTGAATGGTAATAAGTCCAATCACCACTAGAAAAATCTCAGATTGGGGTGAGTTGAAAAGAAAAGGGTTTATGAATCTATGAATCTTAGTATCTAGAAGTTCTGGTCAAATGTTTTGGTAATTTTAAAAACATCACTACATTAATTTTGAAGTGAAACATTCAATACTTAATTCCTAACAAACAAACAGCATCATTGTCAAATCACAGGAAGTAGTCTTAAATTGAAGCAAATCCATCACCCTATATACTGTTACAAGAAACAATTATGAAACTGAGATAGGAAAACACGCAACATGGATTTATTTTATACTTAAAGTGAAGATATGAATGCTATAACCTAGAAAAAAATAGAATACATCGACCTAGGCATTCTAAGTTAACAAATCTACATACGTATAAAATTATAAGAAGCATGCACACATGTTGTGTTGAGTTTTCTTGTAAACAGAAAGCAACGTCAAACCAGAAATTTCCAAAAGAGTCAAGGACAATACCATTTAAGAATGCCTTCTTTGTTTCTCGGTGAGACGCCAGGCACTACATATAAGAAGAAGGCACAAAAACGCGTAAGAATCCAATTTTAGAGTGGCACATAGTAAATCTCTTTACATGTACTTGGTAAAAATTGTAAATTTGTAAGAGTGCAGATGATATTATGAGAAGCTTATAATATGGTAGATAAGCATCTATATGATTCCATTTACTGTGTGTAATAGATTAATCTTCCTCAGGGTGAGGTATATCTGAACCAAAAGAATTTTTGGTTCAGTACTTCATCTTGAATTAGCAGTAGTTATCAACAAAAAATTTCTACAAGGCTTCAAAGACATAAAACCTGAAGTTAAAAATCATAGGGAAAAAAAACGAGTATATACACATTGTTCCTAAAAAGTAATGTTTTGATAAAGTAACCATCTGCAGAATTCATCCAAAAAGAGAAAGGTTAGTTCTAAGTGTAGGTAAAGTTAATATATTGTTTTTGTAAAAGCATTAGAGATTGGAGAATTCAACAACAGTAAAGTTCCCTACTGATGCAATACGTAACTAAACCAGAGGAAATTAGAAATTAGGCAAGGCCCTAGATATGGCCTTACTTTCATTTAGGGTTTGAGGTTAGGTTAAATGCCCCCTTTACCTACTTTAATAATAATTCTAATAAAATGAAACGTGATGGTAAAATTTGAAAATGATAAGAATGACATGAAGTTATGGAACTATTTATTGCAGTTGAAATGAAAAAGATGCTGGATCTAGATGTAATTGCTACAAGAATATATTAATAATCCATGCATTTAGACACCTCAGTGATATTGATTTTAATTGGAAATTTTTCCCGTAAATTTTACTTAATATTGCAAAAGATAGATCAAACAACACATGAACTTCATCAATTAGCAGTAGTTGTATGGGAAGGGGTAACTCAAAGTTTCCCTACCGAGTCCTCAGAAATTATATCTCTATGAAATCATTGAGTAAGCCACTCTTTCCTAAACAAGTTGGCTGCCTAGCTTCACTTTCCTAAAAGATTGTTACGCTCCATGTACTTATATTCATTTCTATGTTATCTATGATAGAAAAATAAGGGATTGTAGGATGATAATGATGTTACAACATCTAAAGTTGAGACGACTAATACCATATCTCAAGGAAATGACCTAATTACACCAAGAAGAAGTAATGAACAATGTTACTGACCATGAATTAAAATGTCAAGGCGAATACTGATATATTGCAATTTCTTACTAAGTAGAACGAAACAACTACAGTCCTACCATGACCAGAGAGTGATTGATAACTCATGATATAAACTTACCTAAATACCATGATCAGACACATGTTTGTCTCTTTCTTTTATTCATTTGATAGGTAAGTTTTGTCCCCAAGTTTGTCTCTTTCCCAATTTCTCCCTTAATTTTTAGTTATAACTGCTGCAAGCCTTGGGATGTTTGAGGAGTTCTACTTAACTAAAAAAGGAAATTGATTCTAAATATCTAGCCTAAAGAACCCCATTGTTCCCTCATTATTCATAAGTGCTGCAAGCCTTGGAATCTTTTAGGTATTCTACTTAACCTAAGAATGGAATAAATGAGGTATAAATTTTTGTTTGTTGCATGAGATGTATCTCAAACTTCGCATCTCTGTGAAGAAAGTGTGGCGCTCGCTGTTAGGTACCAAATACTTTGATAAAACTAAGGACCATAGTATGACTGACTAAGCATGAATTATAAAAGGAAAATTAATCAGATCATAATACAATGAGTAATGATGACCTGAAGCAAAGCAAGAGCATCACAAACTCTTGTAGAGTCTCTGGTTGTAAGCTTTTCAGGTGACAGCACCCTGTAAATTGCTGTTAGTTCCTGAAATAGAGAAGATATTAGTATTAACCCATTAGTTGAAAAACAAAGTATTCAGTTTTTAGATCAATGAATATACAATTGGTGTTTACTCACCAATACAAATGGTGGATATACGTGCTCGCCCACAAACACACACACACATATGTATACATACATACATTCATATGATAAACACGCACTATGTCAAATGCTAATTTGAATGATATGTACTAAACAAACAGATGGAATATAGTACTAGGTGTGGGGGTATTGAATAGAGTAGCAAAAAAATGCAATGGTTGTATATGTGACAATCTACCTAGAGTGCAGTGGATTGTAGTTACAACAAAAAGGGCACAGGAAGAAAAGCCACATCAAAGTAGAGACTGAATTTGGGGTATTAGGTTTTATCACTCAAACATGAGAATTGACAAAACATATTCATTCTTAAAATATAAAACATAACCAAAATTTTTTTCATGTAGTTAATACATTAATCTATAAATGCTTGTATAGTTTGAGAAACGTAAATCTATTTAACACCAGATCTTTTCCCCCTATTTCAGTTATCCAAATAACACCACACATGATTAACCAGATAAAATTAAGCATCATTTCAATGACAGAATTTTGGAAGAGTCAACTGACAAGGGCGTACCTGTAAGAGTAGGTTAACTGTATTGAAAGAACGCCATAATAGGAGAGCCAATTCTTCACCCGTTTCTCTCTTCTGCATGAACAATAATGCACATATTAGAATTGATATAGAATATATCATAAGCAGCAGATAAAATGTGAGGCACATAACAAAAAGATCTTGACTTGTGCACATTATGAAAAAGCAAGCTTCAAAAACAATAATGTTATACAAGTCAGAGATAGGAATTAGGATGTTTAACCTCTACTCGACAAACTAAATGAAAAACAAATACATACATGAGTAATCTTAGACATGCTTGCATTTGTACTCTTTTGGCATTTCATGTTTACTTGTATAATCCCCCCCCGAGTATTCACCTTTCTTAAAACTAGCTAGTCCATGTACTTCTGTCTTGTTTGTCACCGACTAACAATGATATAGATACTAAAATAAAAACTGTACTTACTCTTAATATATGAAAGAGTGTTTTATGGGTACCCCAACCTTTGCTGCAAATCTGATAATCTTAAATTGGATACCTCTGATTCCCAAATCCTTGGAAGATTTTTATTCCAAGTCTAATTACTTGAAAATTGATGGCACAGCCCTTTTTTTACTTTTTAAACTCCAGTCAAGATCAAAGGATGCTGTGCTAGGGAGACAAGTTCGATGATCCTGATTTAATTTTTGAATTTTCATTTTTTGATTCAGTTAAATATTTCCTATAATTAACCTTCCATTAAGATCAATAGTTCATTTTTAACAGCATCAAATGCTGAAATTATTGTTCTTATTCTGTTCTTCTCAAAATTTAAAAAACTAATAGTGGAAAGTTCAAATGCAGATTCTTTCAAGTATATGTTGTAGTTGAAAACAAGGCTTGTATGTTTGCTACGTATAGAAGTTCTCAAACTATGCGTTTCGGACATTGTTTAGGTCTTGGTCTCTTTGACAACTTACAACATTCAACTCACTCTAAACTAGTGTTGTTATCTACCGCCACAATTTTTCCAATTTCAAGTGCAAGAAATCATGATCAATCATAATTTTAGTTCAATTATGTAATTTGTTATCTAATATGTATTTTTCTTAAATTTTTAGAATTAGCTATGATTGGCCCCATGTGTGGGCAAAAACTAAGACTTTGAGGTTATTCCGTCAAAGTTTAAGGTTTACTCTTTGTCCTATTCTTCTTCTTTTTTGTTTTTCCCTTTTTAATTGAATATGACTCTCCTTTTCAAGTTAAGTATACTTATCAATATATGTCTTATCTGTTACGTAGAATTTTTCGATTCAAAATATGTCTTATCTGCTGTGTAAAATCTTTCGATTCAAAATATGTCTTATCTATTACGTAGAATCTTACAAATGAATCGAAAAAACATTAACAAAAATCTATAACAAATGAAAACTTTAACCAAGACTCGCATAGTAATCAGATGTACTATGCAAGTCTTAGGCAGCTATTGATATCAACAACTTAGGATCTAAAATCAATATACGAGCTGCCAATATAAGCTCACTATCATTTAGTGTCAATACTTTGTTCCATTTCTATAAAGGAATGAACTTAACAGCATTTTATGTCTCCCAATTTCTTACTTTTTAGAAGTAGGTTAAAGATCAAAGAATCCACGTTCCAAGTGGCTTAATTATCAATGTATATATAGCAGATTTCTTTTGTATGGATTATTTAGGGTATGTACCGGAAGCCTACTTGCTAGAATCTTTACAAGATGTAAATTAATGACTAAGAAATTTGGAAAAATTAAACTACTCTTAACTCCTAAATTTTTCGCAGGTGTGATTATAGATGAATTAATTTGCTTTCTTGCTAACAATCTAGGGCTAACTAACTAATCACCATCATTAAAGGAAAGGTGATACAAAATCTATCATCTGCTCCAAAATATAATATCAGTTTTGACCTTTTGAAATCAATTTGAGATATTTCAAATTCAAATTTGATAAGAATTCCATAAATTTAGGGAAAAACACAATTACAAAAAATTGTTTAAACTATCTAAAATACTACTTATTATTTATAAAAGTCAAATAAATAACATCAATTTTAAAATTTGAGAAATATCACTTAAGATTTTGAAAAATCAAACATGATCATATATATATCAAAACGGTGAGGTTAAACATTTACCACATCAATCAATCCACAAATACATACAAATTATTTCAAATTCCTCATAACTTTGTATGAGAATCGAAAAACATAACATGCAAAGCATGATCAACTACCAAAGATCAGCTCTAGACTAAATAAATTCATTTAAGAGTGATAAAAAAAACAAATCAAGGATCAAATACATTGATATATACATATATGTATACAAACATACACACGCGTGTATATATGTGTATCCCTGTATAGATATATGTATACCTTGTTGAGAAATGAGAGAGCCTGCTCACGGCACTGAGGGTCATGAAGCAAGTGAATCAACTCTACCGCGGTGGCCGACGGCCAATCAATGCCTCTAGAGGAAGCAAAACCACCACCCATTGTGGGGTCTACGAAGAAGGATTCCGGCAGATTGGCCATTCCTCCACCGTACCGGAGAAACCTAGGAAATTCTTTCTCTAGAAAAAAACAAACACACTGAATTTGAGAGCAGCAGCAGTAGTAGTACGCGTGAGTATGAAATCTTAGTGCGTCTCTCTATTTATAGTGGCCCCTGTGGCTGGGGGATTCTAGAGTTACGGAATTGTGATGGAGTTTGGTGCTACCGGGTATCTGACTTAAAAGTGTAGGCCCGTGTAGCATAATTGTATGATTACACGTGGGCAAAGACTTTTCTTACATTGGACAGAAAAGATTACTGTAATCTGATTCGTTTAAATTATGAGGACGTTGCGTTGACTTTCTTACGAGTTATTACAAAGGGTATTTTATTAAGGAAAATGATTTATATTTGAAAAAATTGGATTGTGAAGTTGGATTGCTTCCCTTTGTTGCTTATTTATTTATTTATTTATTTATGGGATACCTAGTTTTAAATGAAAGTAAATTTATTATTGATGATATAACCTAGTTTTAGAAATAATTCTTCCTTCTAAATTTGGGGATACAATTTTTTTTTTGAGTAAAAGTTTAAAATCCAAAATTAATATAAATATTTAAAATTCGAAAATATTAAATATGATAATTAATTGTACATGTTTAGTTACTAACAATAAGTATATTTATTATGTGTACAGAAGTCATAATAAATTTGCATCGATTTTGAATGTTAAGATTTCATATATTTACTCCAGTTTATCTTTTACCCATTTTGCCTTTGCTTTTTTTTTTTTCTTTTCTATTAAGTGAAAGTAAAAAATTTTCGTTTTAAAATTATAAATATATTTTTATGTTAATTGAGCCAATTTGCGGGATTTTAAAATCAAAATTTGTGTGAATGTTAAAGTTTTAAAAATACAATAGGGTAATTAATAGTACTTTACTTTTCTTACTTTTTTAAGATATATGTTGTCGAACCAACCTAACAACATTTAATACTTCTCTTTCAAAATATTAGTTCAATTTTTTTAAAAAGTTGATTAAAACATTTTTAATTCAAAATTTTAAATTAATTATGTCAATTATAAATTTATAAATACACCACTCATTCCAAAAACATAAGATTAAAGTTGATTTTTTAAAATATTTTTAAGTTAAAATTTGATAAGAATATTATAAACTATCTACTCTCTCTATTTTTTAAAAAAAAAAGGTTCTTTACACTACTATACAATAATTAGAAAGTAATTATAAGATTAGTGTATCAACAAAATAATTACAAAAAGAGTGCAACACAATAACCACATCAGATCATTCAGTTTCACAGAAATAAGGAAACGCTGAAATCAAGGAGAAGTTATTGTCATCTGTGGCAATTATCAATTTTTTGTAAAGGTTCTACGATCGAGCATCCCAAACAAATCGATCATTCAAACCGAAGAAAGACTGACAATCCAACCACGAAATAGATCAGTCTATTCAAAATCACGAAAAAAGAATAAGTTGGAGTAGCCGAATCTCGTAAAGAGGAAATCCAAAAACCCGCATTCACGAAAAGATCGAAGGATTTGGAAACCGACATTCTGCTGCAGAGACTGAATTTTTTTTAAGACTATTTGGTTACCCAAAAAAATTAAAATGGTACCTTTGTATGAAGGTTTGGCTACCAACTGCACCATATTCAAAATAATTTTATTTTTAAAATGTTAGTTATAAGTAACCAGCAGCTACATAAATGGAAACTCTTACATGATATTTCGGATACCATCTGCACCTTCTGTTAAAAAAAATTAATCATGTAGGACCCCAACTTTTTATGAATAAAGATTTAATTTTCTCTAAATGTTATTTTGAATAATAAGGTGCGGATTTGATATAATGTTATAGTTATGGAATATATTTGCAAAATCAAGCAAGTTGTTATAAAATATTCGTTTGGTCGGGAAAAATTCTTTTTGTCGAAAAATATCCGTACGACGGCACAATCATTGGTGGACCCCACATAACGGCAGAACTGTCGAATATAGAAAGTGACAGGAATAACCTTTTTATAAAAATAACAACAAAACTTTTATCGTTAACTGTTGAAATACCCGGTGATAAAAGTACAGTAATACGCGTAGTTGCACAGTAGCACACGGTAGTTCAAGGGAGAGCATTTGTTGTAACCTCCCAGAAAGCAAAGAACCCGAACGAGGTCATCACGGGTAAGCTTATCATAAACTCTAGCGAAGTATATACCTTATTTGATACCGGTTCTACCCATTCTTTTATTTCTCCTACCTGCGCTCAACGTTTAAATTTGACTCCGGAGAAATTGGACCTTGACTTATCTGTTGAAACTCCATTGAGAGAAACCTTCATTACATCCACTGTTTATAAGTCTTGTTTGGTTCAAATTGGTACCCACACATTACCTGTCGATCTTATTTCATTGAAAATACTTGCATTTGACGTAATTCTAGGGATTGATTGGTTAACTACTCATCATGCAAAAATTGATTGTTTTCGTAAGGTTGTTAGCTTTCATATTCCTAACTAACCTATTATGCGAATTCAAGCAACCAAACCATTAAAATCAATCACTGTCATCTCAAGCCATAAAGCTATTCATTTATTAAAAAATGGATGTCAAGCTTTCTTAACTCATATCACGGATTTAAACAAAAATAAACGGTTTTGAATGATATTTCTATTGTTAATAAATTTCCGACGTATTCACGAAGAACTTCTGCCTACCCCCTAGGCGTGAAATTGAATTTTGTATCGACCTTGAACCCAGACATAAAACTCATTTCAAAGCTCCATATCGAACGGCTCTTATTGAACTTCAGGAGTTAAAGACCCAACTGCAGGAATTGTTGAGACATCGGTTTCATTCGTCCTAGTACGTCTCCTTGGGGTGTTCATGTTCTATTCGTGAAGAAAAAAATGGGAGTATGCGACTTTGTATTGATTATCGGGAGTTGAACCATGTCACCATCAAAAATAGGTACCCGTTGCCTCATATTGATGACCTGTTTGACCAGTTGCAAGGCGCCAAATTCTTTTCAAAGATTGATCTCCGTTCCGGATATCACCAATTGAAGATTAAAACCGATGACATTCAAGAGGCGACTTTCGAACTCCCGAGACGGGCATTATGAATTCCTAGTCATGTCTTTTGGATTGACTAATGCTCCTGCTGCCTTCATGGATATGATGAATCAAGTATTCAAGAAATATTTGGATCATTTTGTGGTTGTCTCCAAAAGCCGTGAAGATCATGAGCAACACTTGAGGTTGTCACTCCAAAAGCTTCGTGAGAACAAGTTATATGCCAAGTTGAAGAAATGTGAGTTCTGGCTTGAGAAAGTTGCATTCCTTGGGCACGTGATATCAAATCATGGAATATCTGTTGACCCGACAAAGATTGAAGCAATTCAAAGTTGGGAGCAACCTAAATCAGTGACCGAAGTACGTAGCTTTCTCGGCTTAGCTGGTTATTATCGGAGATTCGTAGAAAGGTTTTCTCGAATCGCTACTCCATTAACTCAGCTGACTCGAAAAGATACAAAATTCGATTGGAGCGAGGAATGTGAGAAGAGTTTTCAAGAACTCAAGAGGAGACTCATTTGAACTGCTCGCTCGACAATACCATCTGCTCGGAGGATTTGTCATCTACTGATGATGCTTGAGCAAAGGGTTAGGATGTGTTCTCATGCAACATGGGAAAGTCATAGCCTATGCCTCTCGACAACTCAAAGAATATGAGAGGAATTATCCTACTCATGATCTAAAGTTGGCAGCAGTCATTTTTGCACTAAAGATTTGGAGGCATTACTTGTATGGAGAGAAGGTGGAGATCTATACGGATCATAAAAACCTTAAATATTTCTTCACTCAAAAGAAACTCAACATGCGACAACGACGTTGGCTTGAACTGTTGAAAGATTATGATCATACCATCCAATACTATCCTGGAAAAGCGAACGTGGTAGCTGACGCATTGAGTAGAATATCATATGCGGGTACGAGTGCGATATTGTCAAAGCAAAGACCCATTTTGTATGACTTGCAAAGGATGGTGATAGAGTTAAAGACTCCAGGAACCCATATTATGATGGCGAATATACGAGTAGAACCGACTTTAATCGATAAAGTTAAAAGCTTTTCAAGCTACGAGGCCCTGGAGGCGATGCGCGTATGAGGAAGAAAGTGCAAGAAGGTGCTATCACGGAAGCAAGAATCGATAAAGAAGGAATACTTGAGTTAACTCCGGACTTTGTGTTCCTAAAACCACGATTTAAAGTATAAAATCATGATGGAAGCACAACACACAATCGCTTGTAATCCATCTCGGGAGTTCCAAAATGTATCGTGATCTTCGACATACATTTTGGTACAGCAATATGAAGAGAGAGATAGCAAAGTTTAACTTAAGGTGCTTAACTTGTCAACGAGTCAAGGCGGAGCATCAAGTACCAAAAGGTCCATTGCAACCACTTGAAATTCCAGAATGGAAGTGGGAGCACATTACCATGGATTTCGTTACTGGTCTTCCCAAGGTTTCTCAAGGCATAGATGCAATTTGGGTCATTGTTGATAAATTGACCAAGTCGGCTCATTTCTTACCTATACGAGAAACTTATACACTTGAACGTCGGGCTCATATTGTGAGACCCTGAATTTTATGAAATGAAAGTATTCAATTTTTCTATTTTGGTAAATAGTTAAATTGATAAAAGTTTAAAGTTAAGGGTAATATGTGAAAATTTTGCAAAGTATGCAAGTTGTTATATAATATTCGTTTGTTCGAATAATATTCTTTTTGTCATAAATATCCGTACGACGGCACAATCATTGGTGAACTCACAACGAAATTATTGTCAGAATGAGAAAACGACAGAAATATTTTTATAAAAATAATGACGGAAGTGTTACCGTTAAAACTGTTGAACTACCCGGTAGTAAAAGTACAGTAATACGCGTGGTTGCATAGTAGCACACGGTATTGATTATTGATGCTTACGTGAGAAGTCACTCAGTTATACTCAATTATTGCTACTGATTAATTCTTTGATCATATCTCTCATATTATTGATTCAATTGTTGTCACAGTATCATATGCATAATATGATATATTATTAAATCAATAATTGAGACGACATAGTTATTCATATTATTAAATTACAATATTTACAATGTCTAGAAGTTCTGTCAAGGAGAGGTTTGGTCACCTAATTACACGCCAATAAGGAGAAATCCTTATCGGAAAGCCCCTCTTTCCTGGGAACGACCTGGTTGTTAAATATTGTGAGTTATAATATTAATGATGAATAAGTTCGTGTTGATTAAAGATGAATTTGATAGTTCCATTGTGTTAGGATTATTAGTGTTAGTGGAAATCGACATTTATTCCGATGATAATTGATGTCTGGGGGTTATATTGATAAATCGGGTAATTAATCGAACAAATGAGCAATTAATTGCTACTAATTCACATGCTTATATAACTATTTGTTCAAATGTGTGTACTATTGAATCACATTCTTATACTATTAGGGGAGTTGGTGTAAGATTGATAATACTTGCATGACTAAGTTAAAGATGGAGGTATAGATGGAGGTACTATACCGTAATTCATATTTTTCACATGATTATAACTATTGAATCACATGATTGAACTATTGATTCACATGATTTACTATTAGGGGAGGTGGTGCAAGTTTGATAATACTTGCAGGACTAAATTAAAAATGAAAGAAAAGTTGGAGGTATTGTACTATAATTTTTTAAGCCCCAAAACGTGTAATTATTGAAAATATATTTTTATATAAATAGAAGCTCATTCTTCCTTCATTTTTCACCAATTCACTAAAGCTTTAGAGCCATTATTATAGAGAGAAATTATAGAAAGAAAGAAGAAGAGAAGTCTGCTACCTCACTATTTCAATATTCAGTCTTCTTTTGAGGTAAGAGGTATTATTTCTTTCGTATTCATGAAGAGAGCTATTGTTATTCCATCCCTTATTATTCTGTTGGAATAACATGTTTATGCGAAATTCCGCATACATGGTGAAATTCTTCTGTTATTCCATTTTTCATTATTATGTTGGAATAACCTCTTTATGCGAAGTACCGCATACATGGTGAAATTCTTCTATTATTCCATTCTTTATTATTACGCTGAATATATCTCGCTCGTGCATTTCTTACACGGACTGGTTCCATTATTTATTATTCGCCATTTAATATCCGTCTGCATGCGTTTACGTCGGACCTAGTTCCATTATTTATTATTCTATCGGAATATCCTGCTGTGCGTTTACGCATGACCTGGTTCCATTATTTATTATTCATTGGGAATAACTCATGCGTGCAATCTATCGCACGCAGCGTGGTGAATTCTTCATTATTCCATTCTTTATTATTCTGTTGGAATAACCTGTCTATGTGGATTACCACATGCATGGTGAATGATCCTTTGTATTCATTCCTTATTAAATTGCGAAAATGATCTGTTTACGTGGATTATGATGAAAGTCATAATATAAGCATTGGACTGTTGATTATGATGAAAGTCATAATAAAATTATTGGACTTATAAAAATCATGGTTATATGTAGTATTAGTAAGTGTTATGATGATTTATGTTGGTTATTATATGAAAATATGAAAGTTTCTTAGAAATCACAAAGGGTTGAAAATCAGATTTTGGTGAAAATAGAACATGAAATTCAATTGACCATATCTCCTATTATATTTCGAATTTTTGGGTGTGGTCAAGTTCTAGAGTTAGATCTATGAGTCTTCTAACTTATCCAAGTAGAATCACGGGAAAAGGGTAGATTTTCGTATGGACTGTTTTTAGCAAAGGAGTCAAAAGCTGCAAAATAGCAAAAAGCTACTGCCCAAAAATTTAAAAGGACTGTTTTGGCAACTTAATTTTTGAGAAAAATTCCGGCCTTTTGGAACATGAAATTATATGGTATAAAGAACCTCCTGTCCAAAAATGAGCTCATTCCGACTTAAAATGAGCAAGTTATGACCATTTCAATATTTAGGTTTTTTCGACGAAAAAAGCTATAACTGGAGTTCTATAACTCTGATGACCATGAAATTTAAACTAGAAGCTCACGTTAACATGTGTAAGATCCTGCCAAGATTTGGGAATTTTTGGACTTAAACTTGAGGTAGCTAATTTCTTAAGGAATTAATTAGAAATTAATTTTAAAAATAGTAAATGAATTTTAAAAAATTAGAGAAAATATATGTTCATTATGGGATTATATTCTACTAAATCTTTAAAAGAAATATTTTTGGGATTGATTTGGTATTTTCATAAAAATATTTTAATTACGAACATATGAGTTAAATATGTTATGTGAAGTTGAAAAATTGGTAAATATGATTTTATGGCTTGAAAATCCTATATAGGATATATGTAGATTTTTTATAAGGGATTTGATCATTGGTGATGAAATCTTATGAGTATGGCATTTTGAATGATTAAATGCATTATGTGGTAAAGTGTAAACAATTGAAATAAATTATTTATAAGTTTAAGAAGTGATTAAAATATTATTATAATATTAATAATATTAGATTATGAGTTTATTAGGTGGTTGATAATATTTGGATAAATTTAAAGTCTTTAATATTTATCCTTGCTTACATTTGATAAATGCTTATATCGTTGTCATCATCCTCATGTTTATATGATGATGAAAGTTATCTTTGTCTTACGTGCAAAGATGGACTGTTGATTATTGAATTGTATATCTTTGGCTTACGTGCAAAGATGGACTGTTGATTATTGGTTTTATAGTTGTATATCTTTGGCTTACGTGCAGAAATGGACTTGGTATGATTATGATCAGGGATCATTCGGTATAATCATGACCTGTAATGTTATAAACGATGTGGTAAAAGTCCTCAGTGGCCTGTAGTGCATTGATGGACAATTTTTGGTATGATTATGACCAGGGATTATTCGGTATAGTCATGACCATTGATGATTTAATGAATATCCTTGCCCGTAGTGCATGGATGATTTGATGTTGTGGTTTATTTATTAATCTGAGTCTCAGCGATTAAGTTGATGAAAAACTTTTTAGATCATAGAAGATAGTAGATTTTATTCTCTACTTGACTCTTTTAATGGATTGCTTGTTCCGCTGCAGTTAAACTTGATGTCTATTATATTTTATCATTTTAACATTGTTGAAGACTAATGATAATTTATTCTGTATTATCTTAGTCATAATATTTCTTACTGGGCTAGTTGAGCTCACCCTTTCTTTTATTGTTCTCTTCAGGAAATGAGAATATAGCTGGGATTAGTCGGGGAATGGAGTGACGGTCAAGATGATAGCATTAGTAGTCCTCACTATGGCATGACATGCAATATATAATTGTAATGGGAACCTAAGATGTGTGTGTCATATTTTATACGTCATTTAATAATTGATTTTGGTGAACAACAATAGGGTGATGAGAACCCGACCCTGAAAGCGTCAAAAGTGCACCACAGTAAAATGAAGAGAACATAAATCTTCTCGTGTCCCTTTGGAGACTTAAAATATTTGCTGCTGTACTTTATATGGCATGTATTAATTTGAGTATGAATATTGTCATATTATATACGTTACAATATTTGTATTGAAACTCACAGTATATATGACATCGTATTTTGCACGACTGTTGTATAATTAAGTTGTATTTGAATTTATGTACCATGTATCTGGCGACTCAAGATGGGTGATGTATACCTATTTTGGGGGCATCACACATATGTACATAAACGAGATTGTAAGATTGCATGGTATGCCAGTATCCATAGTTTCTGATCGAGACCCAAGATTCACTTCAAGATTTTGGGTTAGTTTGTAAAAAGCTATGGGCACGGATTTACGATTTAGTTCGGCTTATCATCCTCAAATGGCGGGAAGTCAGAGAGGACTATTCAAACTCTTGAAGATCTATTAAGACTCTGTGTCCTTGACTTCAAGGGAAGTTGGGACAAGTTCTTACCATTGGTGGAGTTTTCCTACAACAACAGTTATCAAGCAAGTATTGGCATGGCTCCATTCGAAGCGTTGTATGTAAGAAAGTGTCGTTCTCTAGTATGCTGGGATGAGGAGGGTGAAGCAACGTTGTTGGGACCAAAGTTGGTACGTATGACTACGGAAAAGATTCAACATATAAAAACCTCACAAGATCGACAAAAGAGTTATGCTGATCTTCACCGAAAGGACGTGGAATTCGATATTGGAGATCATATGTTGTTACGTGTTGCTCCATGGAAAGGAGTTACATGAAAGTAGTATGCACACAAGCCAATCATGTTTGATGATAAAGCATATACTTTGTAACAATCTTATTCATTTATTAATAAAAAGTATTAATTTATTAAAGGCTTTTAATTATCTACATGATGCTGTTTTATAATATGTGATAAACCCATAGTTTTAAGCAATGCTTTTAGAATAATGATGATGATCATTCTAATGAGATCTAAATTCTTAGAAAGCTTAAAACTAAAATAGTTCCCAATCATTGGATTACTAAATTGGGGATTAGTGAATCCGGATAGATTGGTACATACGTTGTCTTCTTTCGTTGGATGAGGATGATTGATCTCATGATCATTTATTGTGGGAGACACTAAAGTAAGTATGTAGGTGCTTATTAGAGAATAAGTTCATCGAACATTGGCTCATTAAGGAATACCTAATGGAGTTTTATTTGCTTCGTCAATAGGAATTTCAGTAGTGATAGAAAGACAAGTAATCCTTGGACTTGAGATCATCATAGTATCTTGTGTATGATGAGTTATACTTTGACTTATTCCTTAAGACCCTTAGGGTATATCAAAGGGTATGCTTGGGTATAATAAGTTGTATATGGAGATAATGTATGATCAATAAAGAATCTACCACTTCTAATAAAAGAAGAGAAATGTCTATGTGATTCGATAAATGACAACCCAAGAGTCCTTGGTTAAAGCAGAATGAAATTAGAAAGGAGTTTCTAATTTGCATTATTTGGAGTCATGCATTTAAGGATCGAAATACATATAATTAAATAAAATAAGACTTGTGGTAATTCCATGTCTTATATTTAATTGGGATATTGTATGGTGGAAGGATTGAATCAGACGGTAACTATTTACTCAAAGGTTCTTTTTATGATTAATGTTGAAATCTATATTATCCGGAAAGTCGTTGATCGCTGCTAGAGAGGCTTATCCCTATTGTAGAATAAATATTATTTATTTAAATAAATTAATTATTTAATTTATTTATTTAAATAAGATTAGAATTGTTCTAATTGATTTATTCACAAGGTTTAATATGGAGAACCTAAAAGGGTCACACCATAAAAGGAAGAATAATTATTTAAGAAGTTAATGGCATAATCGTAATAATATGTTAAGTATATTTAATTTAATCTATGGTGATAGAATAAATTAAATAGCTTAATATTTATTATTTAATATTTTAGAAATATTAAATATAAATTAATAAGAGGAGTCTTATTAATATTGTTACAATTATTATTATTTTAATTTCTAAAAGAGTTTAGGAATTAATTTAATATAAAGTACTCTCATTTATTCCTAATTGGATTAGGAAGGAAAATTAGTTAAAAGAGTTTAATTAATTATCCCTAATAAGATTAGGGAGCTTAATTAATTAAAAGAATTTAATTAATTAAATAAAACCCAATTCCTTAATTGTTAAGGGGTTGCTTACATCTATTAATAAGAGGAGTCTTATTATGGGTGAATAGGGTTGTTGATTTTTCAACATACGTAATAATTCCAATTTGTTGGAGAAGACCTTTTCTATGAGAGAGAAAACTAGGGTTTGAGCCAAATACACCATCTTCTTGAATTCTTTATTTTTCCTTGGTGGATCACCTCTCAGAGGCCAAACGCTTGGGTGGCTAATGTTGATCTAAGGAAAGAACCAAACCCGGTGGATTCAAGTTGAACGCGAAAAAGGATGAAGGTGAACTTTCATGCGAGGAAGCTCGATCTTGGCGGTATGATTTATTCTTTATCTTTTCGTTTAAATAATAATTATGCATAAAGGGTGATCCGGGTTTATGGTTTGTAAATAATTTTAAACTCGATTTTACACGCTCCGCACTTTTTATGCAATTTGATTCGTTATGAATATTACAAACCTAACAGTGGTATCAGAGCCAAACCTTTATGTGAATTATTAATTGTTTTGATTTGATATGTATATTGATATGTGTTTAGAACAATTTAATTGGGCATAATTTTATTGTATAAAATTTAAATAAAAAAAAAAAAAAAAAAAACCTGAGGACCGGCTTCATGTAAAAAAGAAAAAAAGAGGATGCAAGACGGATATCATGTCCTGCTATCAACAAAACTATTTCGATTTCCGTGACTAGCAAGAAGTTTAAAAAAAAAAAAAAAAAAAAGGGGCATGTGTGAGACCCCAGATTTTATCAATAAAGATTTAAATTTTGTAAAATAATTTTTAATATTATGGTGTGAATTTGAGATAATATTATAGTTGTGGGTAGTATTTATAAATTTTGCAAAAGTATGCAAGTGGTTATATTATATTCGATTGGCCTGGGGAATATTAGGTTTAGCGGGAATATTCGTGACAACTACCAATCATTGGTGGACCTATTAATGTAAATTATCATTTGATTGAGAAAACGACAAAAAATATTTTATTGAAATAACGGCGGAAGTTTTACCGTGGTTCTTGTTGAACTACTCAGTAGTAAAAGTACGAGAATACGTGTTGGTTGCATAGTAGCACTGCGGTATTGATTATTAATGCTTATGTGAGAAGTCACCGGTTTGATTCCATTATTGTCGATTAATAATATGAATTATTATAGCGATAATGACGTTTTGTTTTATTCAGTATTATTAACGTAATAAAATGAAACATCTTTTATATAAAATAGAATACTTTATTAAAGTTATTCTATAAATAGAATATATTATATTTTATTATGCATAGTGTTGCATAGTGTTTTGCATAAGTATTGCATAGTGTTTGCATAGTAAAATGTTTTTATATTAATAGAATATATTATATTTTATTTAAAAGATTTTTTCTTTAAATATGGACCGTCGATTAAAGTAAATCAATCTGGACTGTTCATGGATTAATTCTTATGCATTCCATTTTCCTATAAATAGAAGCTCATTCCTTCATTATTTTCACTTAATTCATTGAAACTCTACAGAGAGAAATTATAGAGAGGTTTATAGAGAAAGTTATAGAAAGAAGAAGAGTATTCTGCTACTTCACTACTTCTATATTGGTCTTTTTTACGGTGAGGGTGTTATTCTTTCTTATTCATGAAGAGAACTTCAGTTATTCCATTCATTATTATTCTATTGGAATAACTTGTAAAAGTGGTATGGTATACTATACATAACCTCGATATACGCGATACCCTATACTTGGTGAAATCCTTATGTTATTCCATTCTTATTTATTCATTGGAATAACTCAGATACGCTGGAATCCCCTATACTTGGTGATCTTCTTACGTTATTCCATTCTTTATTATTCTCATTGGAATATCTCATGTCGTGTTTTACACCGGACCGATTCCATTGTTTATTATTCGCATTTATTATTCTTTTGGAATATCCCGTCTCGTGTGTTTTACACCGGATTCGGGTTCCATTGTTTATTATTCACCATTTATTATTCTGTTGGATCATCACGATTGTGAATTTCACCGACTGGTTCCGTTATTATTATTTCGTTGGAATAACACCGCTCATGTGAAGTACCGCATGCATGGTGATTTCTTTTGTTATTCCATTCTTTATTATACCCGGTTGGTTAAAACTTTGACTTCTATACTCCATGAAATTAGTAGAATATCCTCGATATTTGCGTTTCATCCAATATCTTTTCATGGAAATATTCTTCCGATCATTCTTGAATTTTACTCTGTAAACAAAGATCATGTTGACAATTTGGACGTTAATAATTCATGGATTAAATAATTCTTGAACTTGTTTTATTGAATTATTATGTCATTGTCATCATCCTCATGTTATATTATGTTATCTTTGGCTTACGTGCATAGATGAACTTAGTATGATTATGACCGAGGATCATTCTTAAGATAATCATGACTTGATATAAATGATGTGACAAAAGTACTCGGTGACACTGTAATGCAATGATGGATAGTTTTTGGTATGATTATGACCGGGGGTGATTCGGTATAGTCATTACCATTGATAATTTGATGAAAATCCTGGACCGTGGTACGGGGATGATTAGATGTGGTGGTTTATTTATTGTTGAGTCTCAATGATAAAAATTGATGAAAACCTTTTAAAACCTAAAAGATAGTAGATTTTATTCTCTACTTGACTCTTTTAATGGATTGCTTATTCACCGCAGATAAACCTGGTTGTCTATTGTATTTTATCGGTTTAACATCTTTGTTGAAGGCTAATGATAATTTATTCGCATTATCTTAGTCATAATATTTCTTCTTGGGCTAGTTGAGCTCACCCTTTCTTTCACCGTTTCTCTCGTGAAATGAGAACATATTTGGGATGAGTCGGGGAGCGAAGTAATGGTCCGGAGGATAGCATTAGTAGTCCTCACTATTTCGTGAAATAGTGTGATAATAGTTGTAATGAGGACTCCTTTTGAGTTTGTATAATATCTAGTAGACAATATTTGTATTCAAACTCACGGTTTATGTCGATATTATACCTACGCAGTTAGGTTAAGTAAGTTGTATTTGAATTTATGTACCATGTAAGTGGCGACCCAAGATGGGTGACGTATACCTAATTTTGGGGGTCACAGATGTACCACGGAATTCAAAGTAAGAATCATGTTATTTTTTTAGGAACTTAGGTCTTTAATATATTATATATATATATATATATATATATATATATATAGGTTCTGGATATATATATATATATATATATATATACGGTTTTATATATATATATAATAAAATAATGGTTTTGTTTTATTATTATATATATATAATATTCTTAATAATTTTATTATTAAAATAAAAATTTTATTTTAATATTAAAAATAAAAGTTTATTTTTATATTAAAATATAAAGTTTATTTTAATTTTAAAATTAAATTTCATGCTAACTAATTAGAGTTGAAATTGGATTCCATGATAACTAATTGGAGTTGAAATTGGATTTTATTTTTCCTTAAATAAAGGAGTTTATTTAGATATGAAATAAGATTTCATATTATTCAAAATAAAGGAGTTTATTTGTGAATAGAAGGAAGTAAATCCATCTTTCCTTAAATAAAGGAGTTTGTTTAGATATGAAATAAAATTTCATATTATTCAAAATAAAAGAGTTTATTTGTGAATAGGAGAAGAATCCTAATTTCTTAAATAAAAGAGTTTATTTAAATATGGAATACGATTTCATATTATTCAAAATAAAGGAGTTTATTTGTGAATAGGAAAGAGAATCCTAATTTCCTTAAATAAAAGAGTTTATTTAAATATGGAATACGATTTCATATTATTCAAAATAAAAAAGAGTTTATTTGTGAATGGAAAGAATATCCGTGTTTCCTTTAATAAAATTTTTTTTTTTTACATGGAATTGGATTCCATAATTAATTAAAAAATAAAGAGTTTATTTTAATTAAAGATTTTTTATATGGAATTGGATTCCATAATTAATTAAAATAAAGGAGTTTATTTTGATTAATGATTTTGATTAAAATAAAATAGTTTATTTTATTCAAAATTGAATAAATTAAAATAAAATAGTTTTATTTTGATTTAAATTTGGATTAAAATAAAGGAGTTTATTTTGATTCAAAATTAGATTTTATACTAACTAAATTTGCCCATTAAATGATATCAATATATATATTAAATGTTTATTATTCATAAGATGAATGTTATTTTTATTGATGCATATGATGATGTGTATGATAATAAATGGGATTGATTATGGACTATCGACCAATGTGATTGGATTTTATTTTAGTTGGATGCATGAATGTATGAGTTTTATTAAATGGGGTCTCACAGACTCATCTTTCTCTAATTTTTCTTAATGTAAATTCTATCTCTCTCCTATGTATTTCCCTCGATCACGATCAAGGTTTCTATTTATTTTAAATAGTTTTGTAATAGGAATATTTAGAATTAATTTTGAAGAATTAGAGATCAAGGACAAGAAGCTTGAAGACCCGTTTGTAATGGAGCCCTAAGTTTAAATGTAATAGTTATATTTAAATATTATTTCGCACCCCTAGAGTTTGACCTTTTGGTTCACTTGGTGGCTCTAGTGAACCAAACTAGAATAAAAGTCCATAATCAATCCAAAGTAGAATATAGTATTCTATATGTGCATGCTTATACTATATATATATTATATATTATGCAAACATGCTTCGCATGTTCATTAATACGACGCGTATTTTATATATATATATGTATGCTATGCTAAACAAGATGAGACAAATTAATAATAAACCCTCAAATTTTTTATATTAAGTCCTAAGCGCTCAAAGATATTTGGAATATCGAACGTCGCTTTCTAGCATGATAAAATTAATAGAGTATTAAATATTTAATATGAGTTTGTTGTGTCACCACAAGGCAAGTATTAAGTATTTAAGATGTTAATTTATCACATTTGATGCTTATAAAGAAAATTGAACAATATTGTTTTGTTGTGTCACCACAAGGATGATATTTTTTTTTTGAATATATGGAGTGCTAGGTGGGACTTAACTTGGATAATTTTGATTCTGGATGTGCCACCACTGATCAAAATAATCTAAGAGGCAAAAGAAAAGGAGTCAGATAGTTGATGTAATTGACAAAAGTTGTCTACCTATTTATTTATATATAGTTTGTTGTGTCACCACAAGGCTATATACATTTGAAATGGGATCCTTATTCTCACTAGCAAATCTTTAATTAGATTTTTATTTAACTATATAAGTGAGGGTAATATAGTTTGAAGAAAATAGTGGGAGATACCAATTTAAAACAAGACCTAATTTATTTTGGTAATTAATAAAAGAATGTATGTTAAAATGTTGTTAATTACAAATTCATTTACGTAATTTTACAATGTCTAAAATTACTATCATGCGAAGCATATTAGATGCTAAATTAACCGTAATCGAAATTAAACGGATTGGTTAAGGAATTTGAGAATAGTTCTCATAAATGAAAAGCTATCTTATGTCCTTAATACGCCTATCCTCGCAATGGTTGCGCATAATGCCTCCGAGGAAGAGATTGCTACTTTTAGAAAGTGGCAAGATGATGCACAATTGGCTCAATGCATCATGCTCAGATCCACGAAAGTAACGAGCTTCAAGCCACAAGATGAAACTATGGATGCTCCTACTATATTCCCGCACATCAAGTAGTTGATGGTGAGGAAAGTAGGACCGATAGATATCGATATTCAAGGAGCTCTTCCGATCTAGAATGGCCAATGGCACTATAAGATGCATATAAAAGTTCTTAACATAATCAATTTGATTGATCAATTAGACAACGAAGTTTTGTCATGGATGGAGAGTTGAGCCAAGATTTGATCTTGCACTCACTCCCGGACTCTTTTCATAATTGTTGTGAATTTTTCATATGAACAAGCTAGATATCAGCTTCGCTGATTTGCTTAACATATTGAAAAATGTTGAGAGTCACTTTCCAACCAAGAAAGACCAAGTCTTACTGGTAGGGACCAAAGGATCTTCCGAAAAGAAGAACGATTCAAAGAAGGTAAATAGAAAGGCATAAACAAAGGATAATAAGAACAAAACCGACACGGATAGCAAAGGAGTTTGCTTCCCACCGCAATAAGCCCCGACACCGGAAAGAAATCATGAGAAGCATCTTGCAGAGGCTAACCAAAGAAGCTTAGTGAAGTTTTGGTTATAAATACAATTTTGTTCATGATTTAAATAAATTTTTCTTTAAGTCAAGGTTCTACTTGGGTATTGGATACCGACTTTGGTTATCATAAATATAGATTTATGAAAGGACCAAAGTAAGTAGAAAGCTAAACAAATATAAGTAATCCTATATGTGGGAAATGTAGCAAAGGTTGCTACATTAGCCATAGAAACTTATAGTTTAGCAATGCCTACTGGGCAAATCTATTAAGTCAATAAGTTGTTATTGTATTCCAATTCGTTGGAAACATTATTTCCATTTTATTGTTGGACAATAAAATTTTGGTATTATAATTAAGAACAATTGTTGTTCTATTTATAATAATAATGTTTCAGTATAGAACCGAATATTACTTAATGGATTTTGTATACTGACTTACATGAAAATAATTTTGCATATTGAACAAATTAGTATAAGAAAAGGAGATGATCATTCAAAGAGTTGAATGTGTGTATTTGCTAAAATACAAGTGTGAATTATTTGAAAGGTTCAAAGAATTCGTAAATGAAACAAATTGGCAAAGTATTAAGATTCTTTGATTAGATCAAGGAATAAATACTTGTGCAATAAGTTTCTAGATCATCTCAAATGGTTTTCTCATAATGGACACCTCCCGATACGTTAATAATTGATTGATGTATCCGAAAGGAAAAATCGTACTTGTTGGACATGGTACGGTCCAAAATGATTTTACCGACATTCCAAAGATCCTTCAGGATCATGTCCTAGAAATGGTCACATATCTACTAAAAGGTAACCTCAAAATCCGCCCCAAGACTCCATAAAAGTTATGGATGTGGAGGATTCCTAATCTTAAGTATGTTAAGATAAAGGGTTGTCCAACTTATGTGAAAAGGTTTCAAAGGATAAGCTTGGGACAAGATTTGACAAGTGTCGATTTGTGGGACATCCTAAAGTAAGTTTAGGGTATATGTTCTATAATCCTACTTAGCAAAAGGTGTTTGTTATTTAAACACGCTTCTTTCTAAGATAAAGGTGTTTATCATTGAAAGGGCTAGTGGGAGGATAATAGATCTTGAAGAGTTCAAGAACCACAAAACACTATAAGTCAAATAAGAGGAACTCGTAGATGTAACCTATTATACCACAAACTCAATCGTAAATGAATAGCATCAAGATACCTAGGAGGTATGGATTCATCATAGATGATGATGATGAGGTACACATCATAGAAGATGATGATCCACACATACGATGAGGTAAGTGTTCAGACACTTTCAGAGAAATGGATTAAGAGTTTCTCAAATATGGAACATTCGTTTTGATGAGGCAATCAAAAGAGTTTGATTTTATCAAAAATAAGAATGAACCTAGTGTGTACAAAAGGGTCATTGGGAGCATCGTGACATTCCTAGTATTATATGTTGATATACTACTTGATAAGGAATGACATACCAATGCTACAATCAAGAAAGATAAAGTTGTCTAAACATTCCTCCATGAATGATTTTGGAAGAGTATCTTAATTGGGGATATAAATCTATATAGATAGATTTAAGAGGATGCTCGACTTAACCCAAGGAACGATATTCATTTGATGCTAAAGTCGTTTAGCATGGCAAACTCCAAGAGATGTCTCATGTCGATGAGCTATGGAGTGTATCTCTTAATAGTCCCCACAGCACTCTCGAAAAGAGAGGTCGCATGAGTGACAATCATGTATGCAATGAAATGTACGAGACCCGATGTTGATCACCATATTATGGAGAAGTTCACTATGAGTCGCTGAAAACATCTTAAAGTGCTTAACCCAACACTAAGGATGTGATCATATTCATGGTGGGTCTAAATTAAAACTAGAGGGCTTAACAGACTCAAGTTTTTCGTATGCATCAAGACGACAGAAAATCCACTTTAAGGTAAAGTGTTACCTTGAAAAAGTGGTGCAGTTGAATCGAAAGGTTCCAAACAAAGAAAGAGTTGCCGGGTTTAGTGATAAAGACAAAGTATATAGCTATAAATGAAGTCGCAAGTTGATTGTTTGGATTAAAAGTTCATTACGTAACTAGGAATAGTTCCTAAGTCTCATCTTGGATCTAAACATGTGTTGTGGCACTTTCATTTGATTATTAGAATCATTGAAAGATGGGAAATCACTATAGAGATAGTGGACTCTCAAGAACAACATTACATATCCATTAACTAAAGCTTATCCAACATGCCAGGATAATCGCCACTTAGAGAAGAAGAGTATAAGATACCATGACGATTGGCTTTAGTGCAAGTGGGAGATTGAAAGTAGTATGCACACAAGCCAATCATGTTTGATGATAAAGCATATACTTTGTAACAATCTTATTCATTTATTAATAAAAAGTATTAATTTATTAAAGGCTTTTAATTATCTACATGATGCTGTTTTATAATATGTGATAAACCCATAGTTTTAAGCAATGCTTTTAGAATAATGATGATGATCATTCTAATGAGATCTAAATTCTTAGAAAGCTTAAAACTAAAATAGTTCCCAATCATTGGATTACTAAATTGGGGATTAGTGAATCCGGATAGATTGGTACATACGTTGTCATTTCATTGGATGAGGATGATTGATCTCATGATCATTTGTGTGGAGACACTAAAGCAAGTATGTAGGTGCTTATTAGAGAATAAGTTCATCGAACGTGGCTCGCTAAGGAATACCTAATGGAGTTTTATTTACTCGTCAATAGGAATTTCGTAGTGATAGTAGTACAAGTAATCCTTGGACTTGAGATCATCATAGATCTTGTGTATGATGAGTTATACTTTGACTTATTCCTTAAGACCCTTAGGGTATATCAAAGGGTATGCTTGGGTATAATAAGTTGTACATGGAGATAATGTATGATCAATAAAGAATCTACCACTTCTAATAAAAGAAGAGAAATGTCCTATGTGATTCGATAAATGACAACCCAAAGAGTCTTGGTTAAGCGCGTAATGAAATTAGAAAGGAGTTTCTAATTTGCATTATTTGAGTTGTGCATTTAAGGATCGAAATACATATAATTAAATAAAATAAGACTTGACAAAGAATTCCATGTCTTATATTTAATGGGATATTGATGGTGGAAGGATTGAATTCAGACAAGTAACTATTTACTCAAAGGTTCTTTTATGATTAATGTTGAAATCTATATTATCCGGAAAGTCGTTGATCGCTAGGGAGGCTTATCCCTATGTAGAATAAATATTATTTATTTAAATAAATTAATTGTTTAATTTATTTATTTAAATAAGATTAGAATTGTTCTAATTGATTTATTCACAACCGGCTTAATATGGAGAACCTAAAGGGTCACACCATAAAAGGAAGAATAATTATTTAAGAAGTTAATGGCATAATAATCGTAATAATATGTTAAGTATATTTAATTTAATCTATGGTGATAGAATAAATTAAATAGCTTAATATTTATTATTTAATATTTTAGAAATATTAAATATAAATTAATAAGAGGAGTCTTATTAATATTATTACAATTATTATTATTTTAATTTCTAAAAGAGTTTAGGAATTAATTTAATATAAGTATACTCTCATTTATTCCTAATTGGATTAGGAAGGAAAATTAGTTAAAAGAGTTTAATTAATTATCCCTAATAAGATTAGGGAGCTTAATTAATTAAAAGAATTTAATTAATTAAATAAAACCCAATTCCTTAATTGTTAAGGGGGTTGCCCACATCTATTAATAAGAGGAGTCTTATTATGGGTGAATAGGGTTGTTGATTTTTTCAACATAATAATAATTCCAATTTGTTGGGAGAGTACCTTTTCTATAGAGATAGAAAAAAGGGTTTGAGCCCAATACACCATCTTCTTGAATTCTTTATTTTTCCTTGGTGGATCACCCCAGAGGCCAAACACTTGGGTGGCTAACGTTGATCAAAGGAAGGAACCAAACCCGGTGGATTCAAGTTGAACGCGAAAAGGATTGGAGGTGAACTTGTACCGAGGAAGCTCGATCTTCAAGGGTATGATTTATTCTTTATCTTTTCGCTTAATTAATAATTATGCATAAAGGGTGATCCGGGTTATATGGTTTGTAAAAATTTTAAACTCGATTTTACACGCGCCGCACTTTTTATGCAATTTGATTCGTTATGAATATTACAAACCTAATGACTCCATGGAAAGGAGTTACGAGATTTGGAAAGAGAGAAAGCTCAATCCTCGATTCATTAGCCCATTTTATTCCTCGATCGAGTAAGAAGCGTGGCCTATAGACTCGCTTTCTGCGCCGTGTATGTCTCGTGTTCATAATGTTTTCACATATTCATGTTACGTAAATATATGGAAGACCGAACCACATTATTATTTAGTTAGAATGGATTTAAATAGCGGAAGATTTAATGTATGAAGAGGTTCATGTTCAAATCTTGGATAAGAAGGAACATATTCGTGGCGACCCCAAAATAGGTCCATTCCATCCAACCCATTACGAGTAGTCGCCAAATACATAGATACGAAACAACTACAACTTTATTATCACAACAATAAAGCTGTGAGTTTAAATACAAATATTATCTTCTAGACAATATTTATACTCAAATAAATCCTCATCACATTTATTGATACATTATTTTACAATAATGGTGAGGACTACTAAACAACTCTCTCTAGAACCTTCATTCCATACCCCGACTAGTACTCGCTACATTCTCGCCTCCCGAGAAGAAAAATGGAACAACAAGGAAAAGGGTGAGCTCAACTAGCCCAAGAAGAATGTTATGACTAAGATAATATACAACAAATTATCGTTAGTCTCCAACAGGAAAAAATCGATAGAATACAATAGACAACAAGTTTCGGATCAATATTCGCAATGAAATAGTAATTCATAGAAGAGTTACGTAGAGAATGAAATCTACTATAATCTATGAATTTAACGATCCATCATCAATATTTTATCCCTGTAACATCAATCAATATTCATCTCAAATCAAATATTCATCTTTGCACCATGTGCCAAAGATATTCATCATCGGTCATGTTCATCTCAACACTGTTCATCTTTGCACTAAAGGCCAAAGATATTCATCGATCGATCATGTTCATCTCAACACTGTTCATCTTTGCACTAAAGGCCAAAGATATTCATCGATCGGTCATGTTCATTTAAACACTGCTCATCTTTGCACTTCTGGGCCAAAGATATTCTTCTTAAATCATTCATCTTTCAGACTACAGCCAAAGATATTCAGAAATCATTCATCTTTGCACTACAGGCCAAAGATATTCAAAATCATTCATCATTTACTCTGAAGCCAAAGATATTGATAATATCATCATTTAAGACCGAGAATGATGAAAATATTTTAAAAAAGCGAAAATTGAAACAAAATGACAAATATTATGGATTCGTACTTTAAACAATCCAGTTCAAAATACTTCATAAATAATCATAGTGAAGTAAAATTCAAGAATGATCAAAACATGGATACAATCAAAGCTAGTATCCGAATAGATATTTTAGATTTAAAAGAAAAATTTTTATTTTTCGATGAATAGTGCCAGATTCGTGAATAGTCACAGATATCGTGAATAGTCTTGTGCGTATCGTGAATAGTAACTCGACACCCAAAGATAGAAATTCCAAAAAATATCTTCACGCTTCATGAATAGTACTCGTGAATAAACTTCATGAATAGTAACTCATGAATAGTAACTCGTGAATAGTAACTCATGAATAGTAACTCATGAATAGTAACCCCGACATGAAAAAGTTCCAAATTTGATAAAAAGTACCAACCAATATTTCAGCATAATGATATTGAAGAATTAATATCATTTGAGAAGAAAATAACATCCCTTACCTCAAAGAATTAGTACTTGGAAGGAAAAGCTCAAAGTGATCTTTGAATGAAACTTGTACTTAATAAAGAACTCTCAAAGTATCTAAATACTCACAAAATACGCTCAATAATATAGAGAGAAAGAGAGAAAACTTTGTTTTCGTGTGATTTTCAATTCTAACTTAGCCCTCTATTTATAGGAAAATGTTAGCCGTACCAAGCGGACTTGACTTCTTTACCGATGGCTTTACTCGCTACTATTGCCACCCACCACATTTGAAATAAAATTTAGCACATTTTTTCACCAACCACAAGTGGGGCCCACTCAATTCTAGAATTTTCCACCAAAATCAATTATAAACCTAATTTAGAATCCGACACCTCTTAATATTCACAACAAATCATTCGTGCATTTTTACGGTTCAAAATTTGTGGACATATACTCAACTTATGTATGTATAACATACCCAAAAAAAATTACCACAATCCAACGGTCGGATTAAAAATTATAACCCCGCAATATATCTAAAAACCCCGATTTGATTTTTAATACCTCCAATCCGATAAAATCTTGATAAAACACCTCAACATTAATTCCTTCATTAATAACCACATAAATAAATCCATCATTTATATTCATATAAAATAAATATTTCCTTATCATATGAATCAATAATTAATTATTCACAAATAATATTACGTAATCACATTTATGATAAACCAGCCGCTATTCAGAAAGAGGGGCTTTCGATAAGGATCTCTCTCATTGGCGCGCAATTAGGTGACCAAACCTCTCCTTAGATGTAACTTTCTAGACATTGCCAATAATGTTATCTAATAATATTATTCAAATAATATGAATTATTGATCCGATAATGGGAAATCTTATGCGATGACAATTATTGAACAACAATAATATAAAATATCAACGCAAGCAATTATTGAATCAATAAAATAAACTATTGAATAAAGAACTATTGTGAAAATTATTGAGTAGTGCCATCTTACGTACGAATCAATAATTCAACAATCATGCAATACCGGTGTCTCTTGTGTGCAACCACGCCAGACTCGTATTTTAACCACCGGGTATTCCAATAGTCTTACTTGAGAATAACTACGCCAGTTATTTATAACCACCCAAACTTTGTCGTTTTCCTCATCCAATCGCTTTCGTTATGGGCCCACACATGGTCGCTTAGGTCGCATACGAATATTCCGACGGCACTTTAATATTTCGACCAAACGAATATTCTCAAGCGATTGAATATTCCACGACCAAACGAATATTCCGACAAAAATGAATATTTTATATAACCACTTGCTTATTTTGAAATATTTAAGTATTTAACCCTTTACTATCCACATTAATCAAATCAACCCTACTATTTCAAAATAATAAATAGAAAATTAAATTTCATTAATAATAAGTTGGGGTCTTACAACCTCCCTCCTTATGAAATTTCGTCCTCGAAATTGACGACGTACTCGGCTTTCAATTCGCGTTTCCAATTCCCGTGTCATTTCCTCTATAGCATGATTCCTCCACAAAACTTTAACTTGTGGTATGACCTTTCTTAGCGTAGGACATGCTCCTTCCTATCCAAGATCTTGTGGGTACCTCCTCATACGTTAAGTCTTGGCTATCTCGTCCTGGGTTCTAACTCAATAACGTGTTTGGTCATCCACATATTTACGTAACATCGACACGTGAAAAACGTTATGAACACGCGTCATACTTGGTGGTAAAACGAGTCTATAGGCCACAGTTCCTATTCGATCGAGAATTTCAAATGGATTAATAAATCGAAGGTTTGAGCTTTCACTCACCTCACCGATTCTCGCTTTTAAAATAACAACTTCTTGCACCTCTTTCTTCAAATTCATCACTCCGGTGTGTAGCTTGAACGACTTTAACTTTATCGATTAAAGTCGATTATACTCAAATATATCATCACGCATCAGATATCATCACGTGGGTACCTAGAGTTTTCATCTCCATCTCTATTATTTGTATATTATACGAAATGAGTCTTTGACAATATTGTACTCAGACTTGTATACGATCTTCTACTCAACACGCCTACTACCACGTTCGCTTTTCGAGGATGGCATGGTCGAACATGTCTTTGAAATGAGTCTCTCTTGAGTTCTTCAAGCTCTTCCCACATTCCTTGCTCCATTTAAATTTTGTATCTCTATGAGTCATTTCGTTAATGGAATAGCGATTCGAGAATATCCTTCAACGAATCTCGATAATAACCAACTAAACCTAGAAAGCTACGTATTTCGATTATCGACTTAGGTTGCTCTCAATCGTGACTCATATCCCAATCTTGGATAAGACGTCACAATGACACCTATCGCTTTACTATCGCATCGAATATGATGTCCCTACAGAGAGTCTCGCTTAGGTGAATTCCACAAAGGAAGTCACAAGATAAAGGCTCGTGTACCAAATTCTATAGTTGAATTTTTAACTCACGAAGTTCAATAGGAGCCATTCGATATGAGATTTTAGAAATGAGTTTTGTCTGAGGGTTCAAAGTCGATACAAAATTTAATATCGGTCTTTGGGAGTAAACCAAGAAATTCTTGAGAAATACGTCGGGAAAAATCAATAACAACAAGAATATTATTTAAATCTGACGTGTCTTTATTCAAATCCATAACATGGACTAAGAAAACTTGACATCCGTAATAAACGAATGACTTCATGGCTTGATATGAAAATGTTTGACTACAATGGTTTGATTGCTTGAGTTGAATAACAAGGTTGCTTAGGAATATGAAAACTAACAACCTACAAAAGCAATCAATTTTGGCATGATGAGTAGTTAACCAATCAATCATCAAAAGCAAGTATCTTTAAAGAGATAAAGTTCAATGGTAATGTAATGGTGCCAACTTGAATCAAACAAGATTTTTTAAACAACGGATGTAATGAAAGTTTCTCCTAACGGAGTCTCCATAAATAGGTCAAAGTCTAATTTCTCCGTAGTCAAGTTCAAACGTTGAGCGCAAGCAAGAGAGATAAAAGAATGGATAGAACCGGTATCTAGTAAGGTATAAACTTCGCAAGAATTTATAATTAACTAACCCGTGCTAACTTCGTTCGGGTTCCTCACATTTTAACCGGTCACGACAAACGCTCTTCCAGGAATCGTTGACTTTGACTTTTCTGGGACATCCTTTTGAGTCACCATTCTCGCTGGACTGGGTTTCGATATCGTACAATCTCGAGCGATATGTCCTTCTTTTCCACAATTATAGCATACCTTAAAGCTGTTGTAGGCGGTTTGGTGATATGTCCCTCTTTCCGCATTTGTAACATCTGACCGATGGTCTTTCTCCTCCTTGGAACCGGTTGCCACCGGGGTAGCGTCTTCACATGGTCGTTGTTGAATCTCCTCTTTTAAAATCTCCTCCCAACTCGCTTCTTCTATTTTCATGGCCATGATTACCACCAGAGTGGTTACCGCTTTGTCCGTATTCTTCTTTCTCATTTGGTTATCGTTATTACGATGTATCTATCTTTGTGTATGATCACGGTTATGGTCCTCGGTTGAACGTTTTCGTTATCTCGCTCTAACAATCTGAGCCCCATTGACAACATCCGAATAGAGAGAAAATTTATGAGAAATGAGATCTCGGCGTATGCGGGTTTCAAACCTCTCGAAACATCCGCGTCATCGTTCCTCATTCTCCACCAAATGAGGTGCAAACACGGATAACTCCGCAAACTTCGCCTCGTCTTTGGGACACCGCATCATGTTATTCTGCTCCAATCTAATAAACTCCACTTCCTTCATATAGACGAATACTTTCGGGAAGTACTTGTCATTGAACTATTTCAAACGTCTCCCATGACATGTTGAGTGCGAAATTTGAATGGAGTACGCTTCATGATTCCACCAAGATGTCTGCTTTCGCCACGGAACATAAAAGTAGCGAATGGAACTTTTACGTTTCTTCGTGCATCCAAGACATCGAATATCTTGGTAATTTGCTTGACCCATGTTTTCGGCATGATCGGATCGGCTTTCCCAGCACTCGGTGGTCCCAACTCTTTGAATCGCTTGCATTGTGACCACCCGTGAATTGCTATCATCTCCTCCTCGTATTTTGAACACGAGTCTCCACAAATCGATTTTGCATGAGCGCAAAAAGCTTCTAAACATCCCTCGTTCATCATACGCTTTCGATTGGTGTTATTCACGGAGGTACATTGCCCCACTGTTGCACGTTCTCCTCGTTGTTAAAATGCAGGCATCTCCACGGTCTCATTTACACCACTATTAATATTCTCATTCGACATTCTCAATTCTTGTCATAAAACAAGGGTTAATTTAAGGAAATCAATCACATAATATCCCTATATCTTGACCAACTAACAAATAAGCTTAGGTAGGACACACTAGCAAAGGATTTACTCGTCTCTCCCTCCTAGTTCTATTCCCGATCTCCGCTGGAGATCATATCCTAAGCTCGATACCAATGTGGCGACCCCAAAATAGGTCCATTCCATCCAACCCATTACGAGGTCGCCAAATACATGATGCGAAACAACTACAACTTTATTATTACAACAATAAAGCGTGAGTTTAAATACAAATATTATCTTCTAGACAATATTTATACTCAAATAAATCCTCATCACATTTATTGATACATTATTTTACAATAATGGTGAGGACTACTAAACAACTCTCTCTAGAACCTTCATTCCATACCCGACTAGTACTCGCTTACATTCTCGCCTCACGAGAAGAAAAATGGAACAACAAGGAAAAGGGTGAGCTCAACTAGCCCGAAGTAAAGAATGTTATGACTAAGATAATATACAACAAATTATCGTTAGTCTCCAACAGGAAAAATCGATAGAATACAATAGACAACAAGTTTGAGATCAATATTCGCAATGAAATAATAATTCATAGAAGAGTTACGTAGAGAATGAAATCTACTATAATCTATGAATTTAAAAATCCATCATCAATATTTTATCCTGTAACATCAATCAATATTCATCTCAAATCAAATATTCATCTGCACTACGGGCCAAAAGATATTCAATAATATCATCATTTAAGGCCAAAGAGAATGATGAAAATATTTTAAAAAAGCGAATCGATTGAAGCAAAAATGACAAATATTATGGAAAGATATTCAATAATATCACATTTAAACCGAGGAATCAATCCGAGTTCAAAAATACTTCATAAATAATCATAGTAAGAGTAAAATTCAAGAATGATCAAAAAAATCATATGGATACAATCAAGAATGATCAAAAGCTACAATCAAAGCTAGTATCATAGATATTTTAGACGAAAAGAAAAATTTTCATTTTTCGATTGAATAGTCTAAGTATTCGTGAATAGTCAGATATCGTGAATAGTCTTGATATCGTGAATAGTAACTCGAGACACCCAAAGATAGAAATTCACAAAAAATATCTTCACGCTTCATGAATAGTACTTTGAATGAATAGTAACTCATGAATAGTAACTCATGAATAGTAACTCGTGAATAGTAACTCATGAATAGTAACTCATGAATAGTAACCCTTGAGCATGAAAAAGTTCCAAATTTAATAAAAAGTACCAACCAATATTTCAAAGATAATGATATTGAAGAATTAATATCATTTGAGAAGAAAATAACATCCCTTACCTCAAAGAATTAGATTTCGGAAGGAAAAAAGTCGGAAGTGATCTTTGAATGAAACTTGTACTTAACAAAGAACTCTCAAAGTATCTAAATACTCACAAAATACGCTCAATAATATAGAGAGAGAAAGAGAGAAAACTTTGTTTACGGTGTGATTTTCAATTCTAAACAGCCCTCTATTTATAGGAAAATGTTAGCCTACCAAAGCGAGACTTGACCTGCTACTGATGGCTTTTACCGCTACTATTGCCACCCACCACATTTGAAATAAAATTTAGCACATTTTTTCACCAACCACAAGTGGGGCCCACTCAATTCTAGAATTTTCCACCAAAATCAATTATAAACCTAATTTAGAATCCGACACCTCTTAATATTCACAACAAATCATTCGTGCATTTTAACGGTTCAAAATTTGTGGACATATACTCAACTTATGTATGTATAACATACCAAAAATTACCACAATCCAACGGTCGGATTAAAATTATAACCCCATAATATATCTCAAAACCCACGATTTGATTTTTAATACCTCCAATCAGATAAAATCTCGATAAAACACCTCAACATTAATTCCTTCATTAATAACCACATAAATAAATCCATCATTTATATTCATATAAAATAAATATTTCCTTATCATATGAATCAATAATTAATTATTCACAAATAATATTACGTAATCACATTTATGACAACGAAAGTCGTTCCCGGAAAGAGGGGCTTTCCAATAAGGATCTCTCTTCGGGCGGCTTGATTAGGTGACCAAACCTCTCCTGCAGACGTAACTTTCTAGACATTGCCAATAATGTTATCTAATAATATTATTCAAATAATATGAATTATTGATCCGATAATGGGAAATATTGTGCGTTGACAATTATTGAACAACAATAATATAAAATATCAACGCAAAGAATTATTGAATCAATAAAATAAACTATTGAACGGTAATTCTCTTTGTAAAAATTATTGAGTAGTGCCATCTTACGTGCGAATCAATAATTCAACAATCAGTGCAATACTCAAGTGTCTTCTTGTGCAACCACGCGTATTCATCGTATTTTAACCATAGGGTATTCCAATAGTCTTAAGCTGAGAATAACTACGCCGTTATTTATAACCACCCAAACTTTGTCGTTTTCCTCATCCAATCGCTTTAGTTATGGGGCCCCACACATGGTAGCGCGCCGTGGTAAATACGAATATTCCCGACAGCGACGTAATATTCTATTTACCACAAACGAATATTCCACGACGATGCATTTAATATTCCACGACCAAACGAATATTCCCTAAAAAATGAATATTTTATAACCACTGCTTATTTTGAAATATTTGCGTATTTAACCCTTTACTATCCACATTAATCAAATCAACCCTACTATTTCAAAATAATAAATAGAGAAAATTAAATTTCATTAATAATAAGTTGGGGTCTTACATATTCTACACTCCAAAGTTATACCTCAAGTCAAAGTTTTGTGGAGAAACCACGATGTTGAGGAAATGACCTGGGAGTTAGAATATGAAATGAAATCAAGGTATCCTTACCTCTTCGACATACCAGGTACGCACCCTAATTTCGAGGCAAAATTTCATAAGAAGGGGGTTGTAAGACCCCAACTTTTTATGAATAAAGATGAATTTTCTATAAATATCATTTTTGAATATTATGGAGTAAATTTGATATAATGTTATAGTTATGGGTAATATTTATAAATTTTGTAAAAATACGTAAGTTGTTATATTATATTCGATTAATTGGGGAATATTCGTTTTAATAGGGAATATTAAATGCGGCAAGCACAATCATTAAGTGGACCCATACTTGAAATTATTGTCGGATCGAGAAAACGACAAAAATATTTTTATGAAAATAACGGCGGAAGTTTTCATCGTTAAGCTGTTGAAACACCCGGTGTTAAAAAAAATGATGTCTGGCGTGGTTGCATAAGTAGCATACGGTATTGATTATTGATGCTTACGTGAGAAGTCACTCGGTTTTGTTCAATTATTACTCTGATAATTATTGCATAGTATCTCACGTTATTTGATTCAATTATTGTCGATATTTTATATAATATTAAATCAATAATTGAGATGACGAGTTATTAATATTATTATTTGCAATATTAACGATGTCTAAAAGTTCATCAAGGAGAGGTTTGGTCACCTAATTGCGCCTGATAGGAGAAATCCTTATTGGAAAGCCCCTCTTTCTTGGGAGCGACACGGTCGATTAATAGTGTGAATTATAATAATGATGATGAATTTTGTTTTATTATTATTATAAATGTAATAAAGCGAAAACTTTTATATAAAAGCAGAATACTTTTTATAAAGTTTTGTTTTATTTGATTATAAATAGAATATAATATATTTTATTATCATAGTGTTTTGCATAGTACTGCGTAGTATTTGCAGATAATAAAATTTTTTTGTATAAAAGCAGAATACTTTTATAAAGTTATTTGTTTTATTAGATTATAAATAGAATATATTATATTTTATTATGCATAGTGTTTAAATAGTGCTGCATAGTGTTTGTATAGTAAAATCTTTTTTTATATAAAGCAGAATACTTTTATAAAGTTATTTGTTTTATTAGATTTTAAATAAAATATATAAATATATATTTTATAAATAGAATATATTATATTTTATTGCATAGTATCTTTTCCATTCTCCTATAAATAGGATGCTTAGTTAGAATTGAAAACACACGGAAATTAGGAGAATTCTTCTTCTATAATCTTGGCGTATTTCTTTAGAGTTTTAAGAAGCTTTGGCGTAGAAAACAATATAAGTTTTCTTCAAAATATATCTTCGCGATCGGAATACTCTTCTTTCTAAGGTAAAGGGTATTATTTCTTTCGTATTCATGAAGAGAATCATTTTCTTTTAATACTCGTAAGAGTTGTTATTCCATTCTTTATTGTTATGTTAGAATAACTATCTATCGCAAGTACTGCATACACGTGGTGAAATTCTTCATTATTCCATTCTTTATTATTACATTGGAATAACATATACTGTCTTGATCTATCGTATGCACGGTGAATTACGTTGTTATTCCATTCTTTATTATTACATTTGGAATATATCGTGCATGCAATGCGGATTCTGGCGTGACACAGTTCCATTCTTTATTATTACGTTGGAACATCACTGTATATGCGGATTACGCGTGACACATTTCCATTCTTTATTATTACATTGGAATATCTTATGCTCTGTCTGATTACGCGTGACTGGTTCTATTCTTTATTACTCTTGTTGGAATAACTGCCTACATGTGGATTATCGCATGCGTGGTGAATGATCCTTTGTATTCATTCCTTATCAACTTGTGGAAATGATCCATCTACGTGGATTATCGCGTGGCGGGCAAAAATCCATTTGCGATTTCATATATTCTATTATACTCGGTTGGTTAAAGTTTTGGCTTCTATACTCCATGAAATTAGTAGAATATCCACGGATATTTACGCTTCATCCGATATCTTTTCATGGAAATATTCTTACGAGCATTTTTGAATTTTACTCCACAAAAGAAGTCGTGTTGACAATTTGGACGTTATTGAGTTCATGATAAATTAACTTATAAATCTTTAAAATTTATTCTTGAACTTGTTTTATTGAATTATTATGTCATTGTCATCATTCTCATGTTTATATTATGTTGAAAGTCATCATGGCACATGAGTGCATAGATGGACTTGGTATGATTATGATACTGGGGATTATTCGGTATAATCGTGACCATAAAGTTACAAATGATGTGGTAAAAATCCTCATTGGCCCGTAGTAGTACATTGATGGGACGAGTTGTTGGCATGATCATGACTATTGATGAAAATATGAATATCCTTGGCCCGTAGTCATGGATAATTTGTGGTCGTGATATTAATGAATATCC